>OZ059793.1:5565520-6765520 GCA_964057025.1 Standfussiana lucernea
TATGTTTATCTGTTTTACATATTCATTTATATTCAGATTTTGTTATAACAAACTATAAACATGGCCGGAGGAAATTACTAGGGTCTCATAACTTTATAGGAGTTAGAACAGTGGTAGACACGAAATGTCGCGTCGTCAGAATGCGGGTCCTATTGTTCATACATCCCTCCAATGTCTCTCGTTTAAACACTTGATACTTGCTTTCCTTTTGTCTAGTTTTCGAGACCTCGTTACACATGCGACAGTTTTGTTCAGCCTACGGATTTTATGCGTAATAAAAATGGATTTTCGAGGACGCGGCTATTAGGTTTACTTATTTAATTTCATAAGGCTTTGAATTTTTCTAGACGTAGATTAAGGTTAATTGTTCACTTTATTACTGTTAGGTACACCTGGGCAGCTAACCTGGCTCGTTTATTTTATGTACATATTGTATAAAATTATTTGTATTTAATTTGTGAGATAAAATACTTCTGATAATTCTGCTAACGAACTGATAAGAGATCCTTTATTTATAACTAAGTATGTTCTATTTAAACGGTACGAATTTCTCCTGTATCGTATGTGCATTTTCAAATACTTAAAACTCACATACAGAAACAAATCATGACTCCTCTCTTCCAAAACATTAACAACCTACCAACATGTCTTGTTTTTCAAGCGCCAGACAGATACTCCCAGAGGGTAAAATCCTGGAAAACTAAAAACAGAAAACGTAGCTATTCAAACAAATAAAAGAGAAGCGACATATCGATGATGGTGGAATCAGCATACTTATGTTTCATTCAGGCCGGATGTAGGAGGCCGTTAGCTACCCGAGTATCGGACAAAGCTCGATTTTTCATGCAGATTTAATCAGTAGCTGGCCATTGCCCGCCATGACCGGGAGAGTCCGGGTGCAGCTTTAACTTTACAAATAAACACACTGTTCGGACTGCATGCCGCGTTCTGTAATTCGTGGCATATGGCGCATTAACGTCTGAGTTGACGGCTTATTGACAGAGATTATAATATTAGAAAGCCCCTTTTGGATCTGTAGAGTAGATATGCCAATTAAGATTAGATTTATTAAATATAGAAAGGGAATGCTTTTAGCATCTGGATGTTCGTTTAGTCTGCTTTGTCATCTGGTGTTAGTTTTGTCTATAACTACTAACTAGTACTAATCAGTATGTAATTCTAGATACATTTACATTTTTGAAGTTTTGACCTTTAGGCTAATGGTACTATTATTATGACAAGGTCGTTTTATATAAGTTCCTGCTGTATCTATTATTAATAAGAAAAAGCATTTCCCTAGACTTCAAAATATAAACATTTATAGATCGCTTTCATTACGTAAGATAGGTCCTGTTATCTACATTTTATTAACAGTTTTATTCTAAGAAATCTGCCGACGAACAACAAGATTGATGAGAAAATATTGAAGGAGCTCTTTAAATAGATAAGTGTCTGTTAATATTAATAACAATGGTCTTATCTACTTCAAGTTTGACTTACAAGTACGTACATGTGAATATGTGAGAGCATTTTTCGCATATATTCAAAGTCAGTATTTTCCTTTGGGTACACGTCCTTACGGCTCATTCACACGGCTTCCGTCATTGACGATTCGTCATAAAACACGATACGTCATGACGGATGGACGTACAGATTGCATACCGAATCGTGTTTCATCACGATTCGGCGAAAAAAAAAACGAATTGATGTTCACATTCGTTTTGTGATTTTTCAGGAGCGAGCTTATCAGCAAATCCGTCGTTTTCACGATTCATGATGCGTGTGAACATGGGCATTTAAAAAGTATTGCCACCGTCAAAAAAATGACGAATCGTGAAAAAGACGATTCATCAAAAAAACACGAATCGTCCTCGTGTAAGAGCCGTTGTAACGGGTCGGTGGTATATTCTATACTTGAAATTGGAATATTTTAGCGTGAGAGACTGTTTCAGTCTTTTGATTTCAAAATGCACGCATTAAAGAAAATAATGTAATTTAGTCTCTGTTAAAAAACTTTTCAAGATGAAATAAAATAATATTAATGTGTGGTTGCATAAATATTTCTTGGTTTCACTCATATATAAGCTAACTTCATGTTATAAATTATTATTTAGATAGGTACATTTAAAAAGACTGAATCTTTTTCAGAATGTTTGCCTTGGAGTCCCACATTAATTGAATAAATAAGGTACCTTTAGGGGGAGGGATTAAGCAAATTTGTTCACGTCGATTTGTTCCAGGGAATATTATTGTTTGCACAAAAAAGAGAATGTCAAATATTTGCTTATATCTTTTCGGTTTGATACGAAATCAAGAAACTTTCTCTGTAAGCACTTATTTTGAGAGAAATGAAATAATGGTTGGACTGTAATTTTGTCGTAGTTAGAATCTCTAAAATGAGAAATCCCGTCCTTTGAAAGGCTGGGATTAATCGCTTAGTAACGGGTTTAGTGCACTGTACGGAGAAATTCTTGTGACAATTCGACAAAATCCTTTGCGTTCATTTAAGTGGGTAGTAGTCGAGAAGACAATTTTATCTAACATAACGTAAGTATGAATGGATAGACACTAGAGCTTTCAAGACAGTACTACTGTAAGTGTTACGCAATGCGGGTGTTGATTTTTCGTCTATACAAGCGATAGTGAGATAAAGATGGGGTGCATTACATAACAATGTTGTTTACCTTCTTTCAAGTAGTCAATTCGTTTCCAACACAACTAGCTTAGTTGGATTAAATTGAAGACTTGTAAAGTAGTCTGCACCTTGTGCTGGAGCGCCGGACGTTGTTTGTAGGACAAGTCGAGAAAAAGCTTGACAAATTGAAACAGAACTTTATTGTAGAATAACTGGAGTTACCCTCAAAAGCCGGTAAAAACTTTGTTATTTCTTCTCTCTACAATAACATTAATATTTGTCGCAGAGAGTGGTACCTAATTTTAAAATAAAAGTTTTTAGATTTTGCTTATCATTCCTTAAAGGAATATACACTATCACTTACGGGATATATTCCGCGATTATTGTTTAAATTGAGCTCCCGATATTTCGACGCTGTCGCAAGCGCCATGATCACGTGATGATAGTGTAAGTTCAGTTATAAACCGTGAAAGCTCAAAACAGTGCTTAAAAGAATAATCTAAAATTCAAGCGACCTGTTTTGGGCTTGTCTGTAAACACATTTAGGCTATTTGTGGGTAAATGAGTAATTAATATTGCTTACCTTATTATCAGCTTACTCAGCAAGGGCCTATCCTAATAGTCGATTTACGCGTGTAATGAAAGTGATTTAAAACATAATTTGAACTTAATTATAGCTTGACCCTTCGAGTCACACTATTAGCTTATCGTGTGGGAACGCCTTCGAATGACTTTAAAATAAAAATATTCACTGCAAAACATAGGCAAAGTTGTTAAAAATAACAATACTTAGTAAGCTATAACAGTTGCTCCACTTGTACTAACTTCATACATCAAAACAGCGAAAAAGATGCTCTACTCAGTAATTAAATACACTATCATAGCAACAAATGAATATTGCGCGACGCTACAAAGTCTGAACTTGTACAATGTACATTACTTAGGTTATATAATTTGTGTGCCAATTCGGGGGTCACTGGGGTTTAGTGACCCCTTGTTGACGTGTAGCAGACTTGCAGATGTTTATAGTGGCAGTGCCATCTTTGGATGGCGCCAAGTAGACTACGAGGGATCCCGTCGTCGCGACAAACCGGCGCCGCCGGTCGCTGAATCGGTGTATTAAGACAACTCCTTTATTTTCCGCGATGACAGTAAATCTGTACGTTGTTTAAGAGATTGTGGTGTTGTTTTTGGGAATATACTGTTATACGTATTGAAATTTTAGCATTTACCGCCTTATTAGATTACGTAGTAGACTGAGAGTAAAACTTCGGTTTAAGAACATTTCTAGATGTGAAATGGGAGAATGGGAGTTAAATGCAGTTAGTTAAACTGGGAGACACTTAAGTTTGATTGTGGTTAAAGTTTAGTTAAAACATTTATTCGGTCAACTTCAACCAAATATACATACCGTATTAGGTACTGTCTTCGACTATCATTAATCCGCATTTAACGTGAATCAGAACACGGCTTGATTATTTCACTCTACATTCTTTCAACGGTGCGGCTAAAGAATCTGTAAAACATTCCATGCACAAGAAACCTTTAAGAACTGGAACTGCAATAGCGTATGCATTGAATATAATTAAAGCACTCTTGTAACTTGTAAACTGCTTTGGAAACTTTCTGAAAAACGTTCTAAGAAGTTCGCGGAACGTTTGAAAATCCGTGCGGTAGTTTGCAAACATGCAGCCGAGAACTTTGTTGAATACCGCGTTAGTCCAGTTGAACTGTGGCGGTGAGGATTAACGCACTGCTAAATGTTGCCGAAAACTAGCTGCTATTGAAATGACTATACAAGGAGCTTTTGGTTAACAAGTTTCACCCTATTTGTTGGGCTGTTATATATCTATGGTATCTGGTGTTCCCAGTGCTGGGATAGAGGCGTCCTTTTTATGAGAAGGGTTTTAGGATATTTCGCAGTGCTAATCAAATAATTTACACAAAGTGATAAGCTTGTCTAGGTTCGGGCATAATGTTGTTCAATGCTTAAGGAAATTATTATCACCTAGCCGCCCTAGGTATTGAAAAGATCCACGTGTGAACACCATTATAGATTCTCACTATCATCTAATTTCTAATCAATTGCAGTCTCTCTGGTCTGAAACCATTTTTCTATTTGTCTTAGGTGGAAGATTAAGTCCGACAGAGCCAACCCTTTTTTGGCTCCAACTATTACTTTTACACTGATTGCTATCAGTACTACATAATATAAAGAACATCCACGTCATACATCTAAAGGAAACGGCGTTCCAGACGCCTGTCTGGAACGACTTTGAAGGCGGAGTGCTTAAGAGAGCATACGGAGCGAGTTCAGGACAGGGAGGATTTGCCAGTTTTGTTTTTTTTTTTGTATTATGTCAGGTTAGTTGGATATTTAGTTTCTTTTACAATTTACCTAAATTTTACAATACGAATTACTCCGTTTAAATGTGTATTTTATGCAACTAATTTAGCTTTACGAATTTAAAATTCAAATTACCGGCTGCAATTGCAATTGTATCATAGGTCTTCTGAATTATTTTCTTTTAAAAATATTTAACAACATATTTACACAGATCATTAATTAAAATTGAAAGAAAAAGATTTTTTTTAACAATATTTAATTTGAACTTTTGTATTTTTATAATAAAATCAAATCGTACAGCAGTGAAGATTCTTTATTTTCGCTACACAATCTCATTTACATTGCTTATCTAATTGAATTATTTTCAAAAGCTATCCATAAACCACCCCAAATGGGATAGCCTGTAATTATTATCTTTGAACATTAAGTATTTCTAACGAAATTAAGGGTATCCGGTAATTTATTCCGATTCCTTTGATTGTAAAGTTGGGGGTCATAATTTGTGAAGAGTTTGCAAGTTTCGTCGCAACCCCACTTGATGAGATTCAAAGGAAAAATACTCGATTTCAATGTATGGAAAGGTTCTTGCATAATTTATACTGAAATTAGTTCTGAAAATAGCCACGGTATTGCCTAGTGGGCTTATAGTTTAGAAATTACTTTTTCTTTTTGGTTCATTGATTTCTCTTTTCCTTTTTATCCAGTTAAATTTGAGATATTTTAAACAAAGGGATCTTAATTAAATGTATCTATTTATCTTGCTTTTTCTGCAATAACTAACTTAAAGAAATAGCCTAGAGCCCTAGAATAACGAAAGAACTATTTAGGTCATGCACAAGTCTAGCGAAAAATTCATGAGAGGAAATTCAAGAGGATGGATTTTCAATTCGACGAACACGCAACAATCTAGCAAACCGAGGCGGAAATTAAGCGAGTTACGATAACAAGTAGTTGTAGCGTTGGCAAAGATTATATGCATAGTATGAAGCAAAAATGCTTCTACCAGAGATCGAATTGTAAAGCTCATCTTTATCTACAACAAGCTTTATATTTAAGTTTTCATGATTCGTTGTACGATATTCCGAAGCGATTTTTCCGTGTACAATTTTCCGAAGCGATTTTTCCTTCAGATGTTATCGCGAAGCCTTATCAATTATCATATACATTCGTTGATAGCCTGAAAGCAAATGTTTTCTTTGTGCATCTCATGTAAGGATGGGTTTTGATTCGAGTCTAAGCAAAATATACGCAATCTCAATGTAGGTAGGTAAGTGGGTTACATAAACTGATATGCAATCAAAATCGGTAAAGAGATTTTTACAGTGTTTACTGCAATTTTCTGCTCGTTAAACATCAGTTAGGGTCCTTTAGAATTGTGCTGACTATCGAGTACAGAAAGATAGAGCTTATCATAAAAATAAGTGACTTTTTATGGGCGATTCCAATCCACTTTACGTCTCTTTTGATACTTCACTATGAACATGTTAGAATCATAAAACATCGCGTATAACACAGTCCTGTCTGACTTCGCATCGATTTAGGATCGAGAATCACGATTCTTTTACATAGTTTATCTTGTTTATCACAGTTTAGAATATTATTGAAAATCTTATCTTCCTGACTGTGTTATCATCGTTTTCCGTTTATTGCCACGAAAATTTGACAGCTGATTTTAAATGTAATAAAAGAATGACGTAGCTGAAATGAAAATTACCAAAACATACTTCGCGCAGGCTGTGGGAAACATTCGCGCGAAAACAACATGTATTCCCCAATAAACATCAAAATGACTGATTGGACGCCTTACCCGTTCTGACACAACACTTAACCCTTCGGGGCCCAAATTTATTGGCACTAATGTATAATAAAATAAAACTATATGTGCGCTCGCCCGGCGTTAGTTGTTTGAATGATTTTTAGATATTTGCTCTATGGCGCCGGCGCTTATTTTATGGGCTGATTCAGCGCAACTTGAACGATTGGCACGTACGACTAACAGCCCTATCTATATTTTTATATCCGATGGCCTGACATTTTGGTTTGAGGTTGAACGGTGAAAATAATACCATCCAGGGTAAAAACCAAACATTAACTTTTACGTTTACGTTTCCTTCCGTCTTTCTGTCCTTCAGTTATTTTTGGGTGTAATAAAATAAAGTTCGAAAAGCAATAACCCACATGTGGGTGAAAGGGTAACAGGGGGAGCTGTGTAAACCAGGTTCGCCAAACGTCAATCTCACCTGCACTGGGTAAGACAAATGAGGTGCTGTCGACGGATAGATAGCGAGGAAACTGTTTATCTTGCCGTCGCAAACTTCGAGCTAGTGACGAACAATGACGTCACTGTTGCGGACGGTTCAACTTTGATGTTTTGTAGATTTTATAGCGGTAGCTATTCATAAATATCTTACCTACTGCATGGGATGATTATTCTTTTTCGTGTTGGTGTGCTTCTTTATTTTAAGTCAAAAGAAAAACCGGTAAATATCCTTGTCCAGTAGAATGGGTTCATGTTTATTTTCTTCTAACCTAAAATTAGACTCACTATTTGTATATAGCGAAAATAACCTACAACTTCACTAAAATGTTTCGTTAAATCATTTTCGTAAGTCTATTTGTGCTGTGGTTTTATTTCTCTTCTCAATTGTGCCAATAGTGTACGTTTGGTGATATAAAGGCACTCCGCAGTGATTTATTTTACGAGCTCGCGACAGGTGAGACCGGGGTACATGCTCCCTACTCTTGTATGTACAGGGGACAGGAACCCAACTATATTTTTTCACAGAAATCACGTACGTACCTTTGATATACATAATGTATATGTATTTTCCTGTGTGAGCTTATTTTTTTAATATATGAATTTATATATTATAGGAATTCTAAAAATGCTAAACCGAAACGTTAATCTAAGGGGAACACACAAATACTCCGAATTTCAATGTTCCGATTTTCAAAAGTCCGAATTTCATAATACCTACGAATAATAATGTCAAAGTCGTAAATACAATTTGTTTGTTTTCCGAATTTCATACTTTCAAAGAATCAAATGCTCGATGGGTTCTCGGTCCGAAAATCGACAAAGCCAATTTTCAATACTTACTTCGAATAAACTGCTAAAATTAGGATTCTGATTCAATTAGCATAATATTCAGTAACGCATATGTATTTGGTTGGGTATGGTTTTTATCAAGTATATCTTTAGATTTTGAACTCCTAATAATTACACTTACCACATGATAGATAGATAACTTAGGAAGGAAGAGCGAGCGAAGCGAGCTCGGGACTTGGTTCACCCCGACTTGGACAGGTTTAGGTTACTTTGAACCCTTCAGACAGGAATAGGAGCCCCGTGCGGTACGTGGACTATGCCTTATTATAAAAAAGTATCCTTTGATCAATTTAATGCTCATTTCTCTTAGTTTTGGTATCCAACAAGTAACTATCAGACGTAATTTTTACATCCCAAACATTTTTTGCGTAGCTCTAAACAGTTTAAAATATCGCTTGATTTGTATTTATTTACAGAGGACCAATCATTAAAAAAGAAGACTGTTCAGATTTTTGTGTTTGCTGTTTTTGCAAAATTAAAACGATCATTTAAATACATTCCTTAATATGTGTGCATAATACCTGCGTCGGCTACCATCTATCACATCATATCACTAATTAATCGGTATTTCAATAATCGGAATTCGTATTTTTGATGTTTCGAATTATCGCTAAGTCGGACTTTTCGTTATTCTATCTATGGAATCTCATAAGATTTTAATACTTAAAAAAAAAAAAAACATAAGATTAATAATTATAAACGTTAGGAATATTGAAGTTTCGAAATTATAAAAATAGGATGAATGATAAATCGGAGTTGTTATATTAGGAATTTGTAAACGTTCGGAATCAAGAAAATCGATATTTTGAAATTCGTATTTGTGACTGACGGAATAAAGTTTTTCGTGTCTAAGTAGTTTATATCTAATATATGAATCATCACCATATCTAAGTTATGAATTTAGGTGAAACTGAAAGATACTTTTCCAGGAAAATATTTAAATTTGTTTTAAGTTCGCTAATATCATGATTAAAGACCGTTATAATAATAACTTATTAATAGTATATTACGAAAAAAAACTCGATTCAAGGCACGATGAAAACAAGAGATTACAATTCAAGATCCTTAGATACTTCTTGGCTTACTGCGTGATTTTTGTACGGAAACGGGCAATTTTCTTTAAAAAAATCTAAGGCAGAGCTATGCCAGTTATTTTTGTAATGCGTCGTCTTTTTGACTTTAATTATTTTTTCTAATTAAAACAATTACAAGGAAAGTGGCGAAGTGTTGAGTGGGATCATACTTTATGAACCGAGAAGAATGTTTAACAAAGTGTGACAGTGCCCTCAATACCAACCAATTAACTGGGAATTATAATGTTATTTATATTCGCGAAAACAAGGAAACTGTCTCGTTAAAAGGAAGGTTGTCAGTTATACAGAAATAATAGATGAGCGTCACGACGGTTCCTAGGAAAGGTGAGATGTCGAATCGGCAATATATCACCATTTTGCTGGTAACGATACCTCCAGGAGGTATATATTGATACTTTGGCGGAAAGCCAGGCTTCTAATACTTTATCAACTTTTCTTCCAAACATTCTTTTTATTTTTTGATTTTTCAAACTTTGCCACGGATAATTCGCAACTGAATACCACTGAAAACACTTCAAATCTAAGCATTTATGTGACCAACCAAACCCGATTTCAGGCCAAACTAGTTTGTCCTAGGCCAAACCGGTTTACTGGTTTATCGTATTAGGATACACTTACCCAAACAAGGCAATTACATTGCGCTCAACTTGGACGTAGTTGGTCACAGCTCTAACCTAACCTAACAAATTTAGACGAGGTGCTCTATGATCGTCCTTTTGTGATAAGCCCTACTTTGGCCTAGGACAAACTAGTTTGGCCGGAAATCTGGTTTGGCCGGTAACATATACAATATGCATAACAAGATATTCTTTTTCATGTATAATCATCACATTTTAGCTTAGCTGTTTTTACTAGAGCAATGCCTGTGGTACTTAATTTGATGACAACATATCATTATCAAGTAGGCCGTCTACTTATTTGCCACCAGCAACTTATAAATTATCTACTTCATATGACAACAGTTTTTTTTTTCATAGAAAATAAACTGCTGCATATTTATCGCTCCTAAAATAATTCCCATGGAACATGTTCTATAATGTCTTTTATATTTGGTATCATTCTCCCGTGTACCCATAACTTATCTCCAGACGGTAGCGGGACCAAACCGATGGGTAATAAAACGATGTGGCGGTTGTATTGACATGAAGACGCCTGTTATATTGCCGTTATATTGGTGTTATATTGCCCTAGTACTTTTAATAATAGTCACGCATGTAAATCATGTTGCATGTTATTGAAGTGTCTTCTAAATAGAGAGATAGAAACTGCCTTGTTGGTTGAGTGGTTGCAAGCGCTACTACTGAGTATGAGGTCTGGTATTCGATTCCCGGGTCGGGCCAAGTGTTGTTGGGTTTTTCCATCAGGAATTTCTCAGTAGCAGCCACGGAGTGGGTTTGTACCCGGTTGATGGTAATAGGCTAACCCCCTATTACATGATATTTAAACATAACCAGTGAAATGTGGGTATACTATTAGGTACACGTCTGCCTAACCCTTTGGGGATTACAGGCGTGATGTTATGTTATGTCTGAATAGAGAAACTTCTTTTTATTAGCTAAATAAATATACTTCGTTTTTGGCGAAACTTGTGTAATTAAAGGTTAAAAAAATATATATAATCATTCTCCTGCCCGTATCCCAATTTGTTCGGGGTCGGCGCAGCATCTCTGCCTCTTCCATACTTATTTATTAAATGAAAGAAATAGTGAATACCTACTTATAATTTCCAAAATACGCTAGTTAAGTGGGTAGTAGCTGTAAGATTACATAAAAAAAGAAAGATATTGCGTTACGACCCATCTTCATTAAAACCCTTTGCTTTTTTGTAAAATCCTAATAACGAGGAGGAATTATTTTAATCTTCGCCAAAAACCACCCGGTATCAATTTTTATGGTTAACTCTTATTTACAAGAGTCATATTTTAAAACTAGGTAGGTACTAAACGAAGACTGAATTTAGAAACCTCTCAGGCTTAGCAACTAATGCATGAGCCATGTTTTTTACCGAGTGTTGAAGTTTACTTTTCATGAAAAATATAAAAAGTCTTTTCGTTTAAGTACATCAATTCACTAGAAAATACAAAGGTGAGAGAGAATCAAGTCAACTATTTAATACCTAATATGTCTAAAACAAAGTTGATCACCATACTACTAACATTAGTACCTACTTATCGATACATAAATAACCTAGATCTATTTACAGTCAGCACCAAATTGAAGCATGAGCTCTTCTCTTATAAATAACTCGTGTTGGCTCGAGAAAAAAACAGTGTCAAAAACTACAGCATCACAACAACGATTACTGTGTTGTTGTAAGTGACCAACAGTGTACGTTTACAAACTTCTAGTATAAAGCTAAAGTTAAGCTAAGCTAAAAGTCGTATTTTTCCAACAGCTCTGACATGAAACAATTGTGTACGAACGTGATTATCCCGCAAACATACATGTATTTACTACACACGTACAATTTAACGCATTGAGACTGTCCCACTTGCAAACTCGATTAGAAGCTCCACTTAAACTAACTGGATTTAGCGGGCATGTCTCACATCCGTGATACCAGGCATGGTATACGATTTTATATTTGTACATTAACAACTCGGGTTAAACATTAAAAAATTATGAAGCTTCATTATTTTGATACGTAAAAAAGCGTTTTCGTAATTACCAGTTTTCTTTGGCCGCGAGTGTACCGCGATTGACGATGATTTGTTTTCGTGCACTTTCGTCCCACTTGGTTGGTCGGACTTGGCTGGCCGTTTTGCTATCTCTCTATGAATGTGCGTACATCTATATGCAACGTAGTTAAATGGTAGTAGACAAGATATATGCATATAGTTTAGGTTCCTATTGCAAAAGTAGAAATCTCTTTCTTTATTCACAAATCACTGTGGCAGTGATTATCCTCAAACACTTGATATTTATAACATAAAAACGAATAGGTGGGCTACGCAATATATGATAGAAGTATTCGTTTGGTTTGATAAATAGGGACTATTTGGACGAACTATGTTTCGGAGCTCCCCCGTCTTGACCCACGTAGTTTTCGATGTGGCCATTTTGTCTCTGTCCATCTTCATGTCTTTAGAAGACACAGTTAGGGGCTACTTTGGTGGTCAGACAACGATCGGTCCTGTGACGTCACAAACTTGCCTTATGGATGACCAAACTAGTCGTGTGCTTTCGAACGAACCAACGCGTATGAAACCCGAAACTGACCAATGGGCTAGAAAACATTGACTATGATGAGTGAACATGACAGTCTCCCAGTTAGAAAAAAATAAATAAAAAATAATACTTAGTAAAAATAATAGAAAAACAATAAAAAAAAACATGTTTATCTATCTAAATTGAACCCGCATAGGTACAAAGTTTCGTCTTCGTGCTATTAACCATTGAGGAGTTCTCTTGTGACGAGACGATTACGGTTGGAAGATCAAGTCATGTCTGTTATAAAACTTTATTGTCTCCAGAACTAAAGGTGAATGCATAATTTCAGCTCAGTCGGCTGGGGGAAACTGGTTTAAAATTCAGTTACAAGATTTGACCAATACATACTAACTAACAAGGCAAGTTAAATAAATGGTTTTATAACAAAAAGCAGATAATTTGGCTATGGCAGTAGGTAACAATTTCGAAATATTTGAATAATTTCTCAAAAGTAGCATCAAAAGAACAAATTCAAAACCTTTATTGAAGTAGATTGGAACATAAAATTCCTTTAATTTAAATTCCATCTCTGTCGAACATCCTTGAATAAGAAACCCTCTTTGTGTCCTAACGGAAGCCGTGAACAATTAATTAAATGGAAAACAGAATAATGCAATTTGAAACAGATTCCAGATACAAATTAGGCTAACAAGCTAGAAAATCCGCGCCCGGTTTCCCTTTTTAATTGAGCTTATAATTTATTAGCAGTCCGTGTTCACGAAGTCTAAAACAATAACATCGGGATTCTGATCGGGTTGAAACTTAATAAGCTATTGGTCTATTTAGTTTAAACTGGAATCAATGGAAGCAAACTCAAACTCAAAGCATTTATTTCAATTAGACTATTACAAGCACTTTTGAATGTCAAAACACAAAAAATAAACTAAGCTACAGTCCCAGTCACAGGGCATAATAACATGTGAAAGTACTGTAGTTGCCCAAAAAATAAGAAAAATAAAAAATGTTGCAAATAAGATTGATAGACATTTTGTAATTATTGTGAAGTAAATTACTGTACTCGATTACCACACTAGCTTAATTATGCAGTCTTGGTTACCACCATCGCCAACCACGTCTACCAAACATATTTTACTGTATTCTGTCACAGGGATATGATAGCGTATTGGCAGGCACCTACGAAACTTCGCGCGAAAACACTGAATCGTAAATAATTCTGACGTCTGTCTTTATCATTTATTGATAACTGAAAACATCACGTAATATAATTATAATTATCACACGATGGCGGCTAACCGCATTCACGAATTCATAAATTTCATTCGTTGTTCTAGTAGGTATTGTTACGATGGCTGCGCTCGACCGCACAAAAGTCAAAATATTTGGAGGTAACCTACCCACACCCCATTTCTTATTTATTCCGCAAAACTTCTAAAACTTAAAATTCGAAACGATTTTAAACATTTACCTCGAAGTACCTTTAAACCTCGATTTTAAATATTCAACTTTAAAATACCATTTGAAATTTCATGCTCGAGGAATAGTACGGAAACGTCAACTTATCATCTGTAGTTTGGGACAGGGGCTCTTCGAAAGATTTCCATCAAAGAATTCTTTCAAAGTTTTCCAAAAGCAATATTTGAGAGCGAAAATTTTCTTTGGTGAGTTATCCCTTTAATGTAGCAGAGAGTTTTCAGTGAATTTCTTACGTTTCATTTTGGCCATCACTTATTCTGTCTTGAGAATTTGTGAAAACGAATTTGCCAAATAATGGAATTACGATTTTTGTTAAGGTGCGTCGAATTTTTACAATACCTACTGATTTTACAGATACAGATTAATTTCCAAGTGAGAGCTTTATTGTGTCAATTTATCGGATAAAACGGCGTTAAAGCGCTGAAAAAGCGTGCGTAAACAACAGATGGAGTGCGACACGAATATTTGCTGACCCTATAATAAAAAATAAAAAAATCCGAGCACACTCTCACGCACACATACATAAACATTGAATAAATAAAGTGCTTTTTGGCAAAAAGAGTCGCATTAAAATGCGAGAAGAAAAATGACATGAAATGTATAAAATACGTCACGTCTATCTGTGAGTCTCATTGAAAGTGGTTATTATGTATTTATACATCCGGATTTCGAGCGAAAAATGTGTACTTTTAACACACATGAATTGCTTTTTAATATTGCATGTGAATGTACAAGAAAAGGAAGTGACGCAAGTGGACGCATTGAATGAGGAAGAAGTTGAACATTTCATGGATGTATTGAAAAATATTTCATGCGCAAACGAGAGATAAATAGTTTAGAAGACAAGTTCATGCATATCTTAAGTACTATCTGCTATTTAAACCCCACAAAAAAACATGTATCAAAGATTTTGCAACAGCCATAACATTTTACGAACATTTTCAACTCTTCAAAACTGATGCCAAAAAGTTAAGTCGTTAGGCTATGAACGCGGACCACTAACGCTTGTCACAAACGGTTCAGACTAGAATAGAAAACACATGTCCCTTCGGCATAGCGCCAAATAGAAAATGTTTGAAACAGACTAATTAAGGAAGAGAACGAGAAATTATATTTATCGTGTGGTTCCGGACTAAAAACTAGTTCACACTCGGTGTCGTAAAAGGCGACCATAGCTTTATGTCATGGGACCAGTCTGTTAATTGAATTGCAGCGTGCAGTGTAGGTGTATCTTTATTTCGATGGTGATAATTACAAGATCTTCTATTGATGATAAAACCAAGTCAGTGATAATTAGAAACCTAATGTAATGTATATTTATTTATTTATTGCACAATGTATTCATATTCATTTATTTGCATTCCACAAGGTAAAACAAGCTGATACAAAAGGCTTAGAGCTAAGAGCCGTTGTAGACCCTGTTAGGGCACAGCAAATTATTATTTAAAAGGTGCATTTATTACCTAAAGTTAAAAATCGTAATCTTGGAAATTAAAAAATTAAAATAAAATTATACATGAATAAAATAATAATATTACATTCGCATAAAAATTAATAACAATAACATAAATAATGTACATACGATTACTTACTGTAACTAACTAATCCTCATAAGTACATGACCCTGTAAGCAAGTAGTAATATTTAGCTTACAGCTACTTAACATTAACATCGGATACTTACTATGTAATTAATATCACAAATTTACAATAGGTAAGCATGTTAATAAGAACTTTCTGTATGTATGTATGTATGTACAGTTCAGTCGTTGAATTGTAGATAAAGAAATTGATGAATCCTCTACAAAAACGGTTGTACATTTTGTACAACTCTTTCAGCATATCTTATACAAAACAAGACCATTTTTGCGACGCGGCTGCCATAAATATTTTAATGAGAATTCTCGCTACAAAGCTAATCCCACTCATTTGGACGGACACTCATTCATAATAATTTGCCTTTCAGATTATGTACAGCTTTAAGGCAATTTGTTTTATGTTACCAACGTCCACAATCCGCTGACGCACTTACAACGACTGTTTATGAAACGACCCGATTAACTAGTAATGAGAAAATAATTAATAATACATTTTTAATCACTGATAATGAAGGTAAACTTTTCATATTAACCAGATAGATACCAAATGAAACCCAGTAAATAATATTGTTTTCCCTTTTTTATACAGCTTATTACAAAACTTTTTGTTCGTTTTACGATAACTCCATTTTGCGGCTAAAGGGGAATGTATGTTTTACATTCGATGTTCGGTTTAAGGGTTGTTATATTTGAAATCCTTTGGCCTTTTATTAAAATAATAATGGGGATATAAACTTGTATTGTAGACTGTACCTCCGCCATTTTGTCCTGTCAAAAGCTATTAACTTTACAATAAAGCTCCTCCTTTCACTAAAACTACGATCAGCGACCCTTTATTAAAAAAAATGTCATGCATCTCTCCTGCTGTGTAAACACAATGAATTAAATCAGATTAACACTTACTATTACAGGGAACGCTTTGTAGTCTCATTCTAATCAAGATTAGGGGTGTCGCAATGTAATTCTTTACATTTAAATTCGTCGTCAACAAAAGGCGCTAAATCCGACTGGAAATAAACAATTTCACACGTTGTTGGGGTGCTGCTGTGAGTACTGAGCTGTCTGATGTTATCGACGACTTCAATGGGTTAACATTTACAGTCGGGATCATGACGGTTATTTATTTGAGATTATTCTTATTACTACTACTACTAATGCTAGTTCACAGTTTAAATTATGAAGAGAACTTGTTTTTTTTTTAATGTGTTAGGATGCAAATTATGAGTTACTTATTTTAGGGGATAAACACAATGTATATTTTTGACATTGTAAAAGATCATTTAAAGTCTAAAACTAGATCTATATAAATATAATATAAAAGGGTGGTGCGCGATGTCTGTTTTACGATACATTGTAGATGGTTATTTAAAAGTCCGTAACTAGTCCCAGATTGTAAATAAACTCAGGTTTTTTTACGTCCACTAAAAAGTATTTGACTACATTTTAAAAGCAGAAAATAAACTACTCCATAAACAGACCCAATCTACTTTAAATATCTTCATGAGAGTCAAGCAATCTAGTTAAGTGAAATAAAAGAAAACTACCTACATTACGGTTGACGTAACAGCCCTACAAAAGTTAGAAACTTAGGTATTTCTACTTATTTCCTGTACCGGCGAAGAGCGAATAAAACGTCAGTTTGAAAGCCATATAACCTGCACCCTGTTTATGTTACGGCGGCGGTTGGTGACTCACCTTATGCTTGTACCTTTTGCCTTATACAGGTTGACTAAACTTGTAATTTGGTACCTGTAATGTTTTTAGGATGAGAGACTGTAATCATAACATTACTGCCAAGTGTTTGCCGTTGTTAAGCTTTTGAGTACTTAGAAATCTTCGCTGTATTGTCAGCTATAAATGAAAATAATGTTTAATACCATATTAAATGAATCTTGAGAATGAATAAACTCAAATTCAGGAATTTTCTCAGTAGAAGCCCGGAGTAAAGACACATGGTACATAACCATAACTGGCGAAATATGGGTTTAATACACCTCTGTCTAACCGCTCGGGGATTTCAGGTGTGATGTTTGATATATTATGTGAAAAAACCAAGGATTTGTAATTTTTGCCCACATGCATTACCCTGTAGCACATTATTATTAAGAAAATGCCTTACAAGTGATTCAAAATTTAAGTCTCCCTGTATAGTATATTGTTGCCGAAGAGAAATTCGCGTTTTACATACGACATCGATGGCGATGACATGTTTACGTTTTAAAACGTGGGGTTTTTAGTACCCCTCGGTTTTACTAGTCCATTGTTCTTTGATGGATGCATTATTGTTCTGTTCGCCGGGTGTGATAATGTTTGACATATCTGTCAATGTGTTATTTAATTGGAAATGTTTTTTTTTTAGTAATAATGATTTGGATGGATTTATTTTTTATATTTGTGGTACTTGGGTAAAAAAATGCTCAAAACTAAAACCTAGTCAAACAGCTCTAGTTTTATCTACTTGATTTGAGATAAAGCACCAACTGATAAACCTTCTTACTAATCATAGGGCTTAGATCGTGACATTCTATTAACAATAACGATATTGAAAAAAGTACAAAAAATGGACTGATAAAAACTGCCTAAAAGTTTATATCAATACCTACCGTTAAAATTTCGTGTGGAAATCACAAACGTCTTGAAATCGATAGTCACTTCTCTGTGTAGGCCATGTATCATTTTATAAACTATGAAATATTACAAAATCAATGGGAATAAATGAAAGCTATCTTTGTTTCATGATGAAAATCAGAACAACAATCTCGGCCAAGCTCAAAGGGTTCAAATATATACACGCAACACGTGATGTAAGCTACAAGGGAGTTTGTATGGCTAATAAATTAATCGAACGTGAATATGTCAATAGAGGCGTGACAGACAAACAGACTAGATAACGTGTTATACATAATGGTTGCATGTATAAACAACGGTTTGATATATTTTTTGTGTTAGTCTGATGGATGAGATAAAGATATGTGTACTGCCAAAATACTAGTGAAATTACGTGTTAACATTGCTTTGCCAATTCAGGCGAGTCCAAAAAACTTTTCCTTTAATACGTTAATACTAACTCACAAAATCATCATTGTCTTGACTTTATCCAATTTATTTAAGTTCGGCGCAGCATGCCTCGGTCCATACTTCTCTATTAGTCGTTATCTCAATAGTTACCTCGTCTTTAGCCATATTATCTTTCACACAGCCCATACTCTTATAGAAATCATCCTCATTCCATACTATAACATCACATGCTCATACTATGACAGTCGATTTCCGAACAACTTTTCTGTCACTGGTGCTATTTCAGACTTCCTCATTCTTTCAATATACTCATATCTTATTATGGGTAGGTATATCAATTCTTTAGAACTCGCAGTATTAAATATTTTTCTCCCAAGTCGGCCGGAGCAAAGACAATCTCTGCAAATGGGGACGGCTCATATGGACGACTCAGACCTCAAGTGCGTAAGCGGCATTTTCCCACAGACAATGGCACACATTCCATCTTGCACCGCATGCCCTATCACCTGCGCACTTGATGATCTGCTTACTGCATCAGTGAGCGGAGTTCGCGTGGCTGAGTTTTGGGCTACACATAATATTTGAACTTATTTGCCATCGATACGCTAAGAAGAAGACTTCTCCTAACATTTAATCAACTCAGCCTATTGTAGTGCCTAGTTCACTACAGATTTCTCTTCAGCTGTGACACAATACACTGTCTTCCACCTTCTGTAAGACTCATATCATAATAAAAAAAAATAAAAATAAAATTAAGTAGTATTACGTATTCGCGATTAATTGGAGCCCACGCGATCGTATCGCTTCTTCTCTTGATTGAAAGGGCATGCTCACGATTGAAACCCACTTAATTTTAATCAATATCGAGTCTGAGTTTATTTTAATGGATCCGACATGCAAATGTATGATAGCATTTTTCTTTTTATTTACGGGATATTACATTATATTATGATGGTATAATGGAATTTGGTTTTATTTTCAAATACATTTCTAAGGTAAAGTCGTAGATACACTTCGGCATGATATTAGGTAAATATAAACCGACATTTCAAATGTCGAGAATACTTCATCGAAACATTTTAGGAAAAGCGATTCCTAAGCTCATATTTTTATACGTCTACCTATAATTCAATCTCAAATAGCCTTCAACGAACAAAAACTTCCCTATTACACGGATAAAATCATGCGATCATCGATTTACAAATATAAAGAATCGTCACCCTTTTTGTCGACAACCAGGTAAAAACTAGTGAACTGAACACAGAGGTGCACACCACGAGTTGTCCTAAAAAAATGGGGCGAATTATCACGTTGTGACAACTGGGGCGAGACGAAGAGCTAGGTACTACTAGTAGACAATAAAAAAAGAAATAAAAAAGTATGTATTATGTAATTTTATTTCCACAAGGACGCGCCGTGGGAACCAACTATAGCCTGTTATGAATTTTTAAAAAGTTTTCACGGAGAGGAATATTGTAGTAGTGTATTTAATTTCTGGGAAATGTAGACAGGGGTCGTGGTGAGATTATTCAACAATTTCAGCACAAATAACTCAGATAGTCGGCTATTTGAGTTATTTGCGCTGAATAAATAACATAATAACAAAAATGCAGTTTCAGAAACATTTAATTACACGTTTTATTGAAACTTATATTTTTTTTAAATTCTTTGTTCAAGTTACACACATAAACATTTGTGAAATTTGGAAATGTATTGAAAGACCAAAATAGAGCGATTAGTTGGGCCTCGTGCAAAAAGATCCTGGTAAATCTAGACGGTAAAACCTGTCCTGATACTTCCTCATATTCTGTTAATGGTTTCCGTAGCTGGCCTAGCCTTTTCAAAGGTTTAGTGTACACTTAGGTACCGCGTTTGTGTTTATATGAGCACTATAATTGTAAGCCCTCAATGCTCAGTCATTAGTAATGAATGAGCAGAGGCCTTGTGTAACGTGCCTAACAAAAGTAAAACCCATCTAGGACAAAAATTAGAGCAACGAGTGTAGACATTCATTAACCACTTAAAACAAACGGGAACTTTTCTCTTTCAGTTTATTTTAGGAGCATATATTTTAGGTTTAAATTCCATAGAGTAATGTTAAAGAACTAAATAGTTCACAAACGAGTTTTATACCATAAAGTTTTCACGAATTTACTCTCCTAACTTTCAGTTTTCCGAAGAAAAATTCATGTCTAGTATAAAATGTTCGCAAACTGAAAGTTTTGAATTCCTATTGCCTGGTCGTCCCGGACATCGTTATTTAGTTCTCCGAGAATAACTTTCAAAGTATTATAATACCTGTGTAGTATTCATTAGTATTCTCCTCCTGAAGAAGTACTCGTATAAGTTATATTACGTAATGATAAATTTTATCGTCTTGATGTAATAAAGTTTCCAAGTGCCATTTTTTTACCGGATTTCTTTTTTTTTTTGTTTCATAGCTCAGCAGTATGCAAGACAAGAAAAATAAAAGAATATTAAACTTTGAATAATAAGAAAGTTTTAACAACGCTATGTCAACGTGATAAACACAAAACTCGTACATCTGAGGTGTAGTAGCAGAAGTCTTCGTTTGCGGTGCCTTATTAGAGCCTATTGTTCAAGTACTGTACCATTTGCGGTCTCCCTTTTGTGGTCACATGCTGCGGAACCATTATTGCGCTCCCTAATTAGGAGGGCAGGGAACAAGGCTAAACTATCGCTCGGACAATCGTAAATAAGTTGTTTTAAGGCTAACACTGTGATAGAACACAAAGGCTTTGTCTTTGTGATAATGATGCCAGCGATAATTTGCAAGTGGTGAATTAGCACTTTAGTCGCACACTTCGCCGTCGCTCGGGGACAGTCGGGGGAGGTCGGCTCTCTTCGTAAGCTCAACGAGGTACCATGTTTTTAGGGTAGCAAAGAGATTTCGTCTAGACTTCGCGCTGCACATTTTACGAGAATTTTACTCACTTCAAGTTAAGTAGATTGAACGGTGTTTTAAGCTTTTTCGAGTTCCATTTTGTGTTTTTTAACGAAAATGCTAGCACTGCTAACCTAAGAAGTTATGATTTTTATTTCAGGAAGTTAAATGAAGCCACAAAAAAAAACATATTAACCCTAAAGAAAGATGTCTCCTTTAACGATTCATACACAACTTCATTGGATTTAAAATAAATTCAATCGCTTGTCCGAAACCTCAGCAGTCGTCCCGTGGGATTATGGACGTTCAATTCTATCGACATTAAAGGCATAGTACTAAGCCAACCCCAACTGCTAAACGTTGGAAGAATTGAAAAGAATTTAGTTTCACCGATTTTCCCATTCAAAGTAAATACTGGAAAAGGAAATATGAATCTTTTATTACGAGATCTTCATAAGAGTGCCACATAAAAGCGTTATATAACTACTTCTACGTACTTATACCACACCTGCTTTATAAAATTCTCTTTGAAAATCTCATATGTACCCATCATTATGAGCTTTGCGGATGAGTGTCGTATTAAACCCAGCCGTCATGTCAACATGAACAGGCGTCGGGATTTCTGAAGTAATTACACGAAAAACGTCTACCGCAGGCTGGAGACAAAGCATTTTATATGCCAACCCTACACAGGTATACGGGATGAGTATATTATGTGCACTCATTCATACTGATAAAAGTTGTACTTAGCCGCGTAATAGGACCCAAGATAACAATATGGTGCACACTAATGCAGAACAGTGAGGGAGATTGGGCTGTTTATTTCTTTTATTATGATTTTATGAAGCATACTATACGTATTTATCACGAAGGTACCTACCCTATACGTTGAAATGTTATTACGGGAACTGAGTCAACACCAAATAATTGTCAATTTTATTATCTACATTATCAAAGAGAAAAATGGGCAGTCATGCATAAAGTTTAAAATACGTTGTCCAAAAATAATACTAAAACATTACTTTTGAAACTGCCGCACAATTAAAGCTCTTAATGCTACAGTGATCCTATTTGCGAAAGCTAATTTGATTTACCTGTAACATGATCTAATCAAGTCGGTTTATGCCAATGTTCGCAACTATGGGGTCATTAGCCCGCCCCCAAATAGGGTACTGGCTCGCCCCATACGATACGCTGGCAAATCTTGTCGGCGCCGATACCGACCCGTTGGCGCCACTCTACAACAGTACCCTTATTTTGCAAGCCAGTATACTTGCAACCTATTTTCCGTTGCCAAAATTTGGATACGTTGACCCATATGTAAAATTTATTTTAATGTTATAGGCAGTGAATTTATGATGTAGAATTTTTATGATTCATTGCGTGTATGTTTTAAGGTTTAAGACCACCGAGATTTTAATTAAGTTGAATGAAATGATTAAATTCAAAAATTGAATGGGAAAATAGAAGAATTCATTTGATTTGCGATTGCTGAGTATGAAGTCTTGGGTACGATTACCAGGTTGGGCAAAGTGTTATTAGGATTTCCCATCAGGAATTTTTCAGTAGCAGCCTGCACGGAGTCTGGCCTTGTACCCGGTAGATGGAAATAGGCACATCCCCTATAACTTAAATGAGACTTAAACACAACTGGCGAATTGTGGCTGTACCTACTATTAGGTACACCTCTGTCATACCCTTCGGGGATTACAGATTTTGTGTTATTTGAAGTAGATCCTTAAATAATAAGAAGAATAAACTAACTATATAATGTATTACAATTACAAACTACTAAATATGTAAAATAAATAAACTAACAACAAAAACTAAAAAACGGCATAAAAAAATCTCAACGCTGTCAGCTGGTAATGTGCCCAAGAGACTGGCATAAATCCATAGATGTAAGATACAACTTCATAATAAAATAAAAAAATCAATGGGTATGGTTTTGGGACAATTGCCAGAGGCTGAAAATTATGCATAACGAGAAAGTGGCGCACAAACATGAGTTGGAAAAGTTCAGAATGTACAATGTACATATCCGTACGGCGGATGAACTGTACATATTTGTGAACATAAATAATACATGCCGTTGAAACATTACTGCTGATAGGGATGAAAATATTTACAACGCCACGCGCCAGTTTGTTTCAAACACTCGTTTATAAAACCCTCGTTTTCTGACCTTAAAATATTAATAATAATTCGTCTGGCCAGGTCAAAAAACTGTTATACGCAAGGTCGTCGCCGTTCGAACTAACCCTATCACGCGTATTCCCTGGTGATGTAATGTAATAGGAAGAGGTCGCCTAAAATAACAAATCTGGTGGATATTATTTATTACGTT
The DNA here is from genome assembly GCA_964057025.1 of Standfussiana lucernea. Classification (NCBI taxonomy): domain Eukaryota; kingdom Metazoa; phylum Arthropoda; class Insecta; order Lepidoptera; family Noctuidae; genus Standfussiana; species Standfussiana lucernea. Next base: position 5,589,217 of record OZ059793.1, read on the forward strand.
TCCGGGATTGTATGGCCCGGGTTTAAAGTAATTATATTACAAGGTATTGTTTTGCAAGCTCATCAAAATTCAGGAGGTTGTCATAGAAGACGTAAGTAATCAATATAAATTACGGTACCTGGTCAATAATAATAAACGCTGCTTTTTTTAGTTCTTTTAATTTGACACTATTTCAGAATGATGCGTTTGTTTGTGTGTGTGAAAGCGCGGTTATAGGGCTAGTATTAGACGGGCCGCGTTTTAATACGGGTGGTGTACACTTATCGATTTCCGATATTAAGAAAAAATATATAAAACATTACCTACCCATTTTATTATTGATTCGTGTCGAGAATCATAAGCATAGTTACCTCTTTGAATTTGACGAGGATGCAAAGCAATACCTTGTATAAAAATGCTTTTAGTGTTTTTTGTTGATATGATTATGGTTATTATCAAAATGTGCCTTACCTACTACCGAAATAGTTCGTGTGTTAAGTTGTGGGTCATTAAGTTATAAATAATTAAGAATTCATATTCGATTCATACATCGTTTACCTATTACAGTTATCATTTCTATACATAATTATTAATTAAACGATCAATATTCTCCTTAACTTACTATAGTGGATTAGTGACATTTTCGAATGATTGTAATATTCCGAATTGCCGCTCTTGATAACAGAATTGACTGTCTCGTTGTAATAGGTCCTGGGTTCGATTCCCGGGTTGGGCAAAGTGATATTTGGTTTTTCTATCAGGAATTTCTCAGTAGCAGCCACGGACCTATTACATGGGACTTATAAACCAAAACTGGCGAAATGTGTTTGAACTATTAGGTACACTTCTGCCTAACCCTTCGGGAATTAAAGGCGTGAAGTTATGTGTTATGATAACAGAATATTTATATCGATATCATGAATTCACTTGTTTTCTTCGGCCTTATAAAATAAAAATCTTATTACTAATTGGATAACGTAATCAAAACTAATAAGGTTTCCTTTCAAGACTTTTGCTTAAGTAAATAATATCTACAAAAGCTTACAAGAATTCCTATGGCTTCTTGTTGACCAGAATAAAAAATAAGTGAGGACTTTTCCGGCTTTATTTTACATACATAAACAGTAAACTCACACCATTTTCGTGTGAGGGTAGGCAGAAACAACAGAACGCCACCTGCTACGAACCTTACATACTCCTTTTGCCTCATCCACGTTCATACATCTGGTCATACACGCGTTTAATATTTATTACTTTTATTCTAAGCAAAATGTTCAGAACATAACAACAGCTTCAAATAAACACCCTTATCACGATTCACTTCTCTCAAACGAAAAACATCACAAAAAATAATTACCAATCGTCTACGTCGGCCACACCAAAGAACCATTTAAAACTATGGCAATACTACAACTGTCCCAAATTCGTACAGTGAAAACGGTCTCGTGTTTGTTCGCCAGTGATTGGAGAGGAATACGTCAGTTAAAACTCTGTGAACATCCACTTTGACGAAACTATCGCTACTGCCCGTCGCTTTAGACATGTTCTCCTTTATGTTTTTGGCTGAGGGGATGCTGTGGAACATGTTAGTTGAATGCAACATGCTAGTAGTGTTGGTTGAATGTAGTAAACGAACGATCTCGTTGGGTAGATTCTTGTACGAACTGCAGATGCTGTCTCTGCCCATTTTTGTAAAGAAGATGGCGTGATGATGGTATATGGATGGTATATGTTGTTCTGCAAGGCTTGTATTTCATTTTATAGTGAGACAGTTTCACTTGATATGTACAGCGAAAAAAATATTCAAAAATGGAATGTGACACAAAACGACACCAAAATTCGATACAAAAAACGCAACGTGCAACTACCTCCAAAAGCGGAAACAATAAAACAAAAATAATTTAGGGTCATTCAGAAACAATTTCACACGACAGATGCAGCCAAACGTTTCCCGCTAACGGCTAAGTACACATCTCGCGAATTTACTTCGAAAGTTCCGAACTTGCGACACTTAAAAACTACAGAAGTGCGCTAAGCGGCCGACTGTTGCAACTTCCAAGAGAAATAGCCAATTGACACGGTCGTCCTTTGTCTGTTTGAAAAAAAGAAGAAAGGCAGAAATAACGGATGAAAAATCTGTTGTTATCGCAAGAGCTGTTTCTCATTTTTCATTCCTCAACGCTTATTTTCCGCACAATGCGAACGAAATAAATCCAGCTGCGTTCATTTGTGAATGCAATCATGAGTACAACACTGAACAGCTAATCCTGATCATTATTAATGAGAGTTTTAATTGGTTCACTATGGAATGGAGTAGCATGAATTTTAAATTATGGTCTCCAGGGCATTACGGTTTAGGGGCCGGACGATGGTAATGCCATGTGCGTACATGGGAACACCTGTGCTTTACCTAGTTTGTTCTGCATTGTTTGTGAAATGAACTCGAAATGGTTAGTATTCATAGGCTTATTTGAACTGCCAATAGGGTGAATTATGTTGCAATAAATTGAATGTTTTGTGAATGTCCCCGTTCACCCGTTGTTCGGGTATTAGAGTGAAATTGTTTGTAAATGGATCGAAACTATTAGAGCCTGTTTTGATTTCGGGTTATTGATAATTGGTTACATAAAATGTGTGCGTGTGTGTGTATATCTTTTACAACAGTGGTGCTGGAGTTCAGTTAATTTCTATGTTCCAAAAACTATAGATTTTTTTATTATTTTGTTAGTTTTTAAAAGCAAATCGTGGTTAGTTAGTTTGTTGGATAAACATTTTCCGTAAATCAATACAACAAAATGAAAAAAAAAAAACACGACGTCACGTCAATCTGTCCGTTACTATCAATTAATTTAGTGTCAGCTGAAAATATTTTCATGTTTCGCATTTCATGGTAACATTTTCCTGAATAAAATATAGTGGAATAAAGAAATGTAGCGGGTTGTGAGCGCGGTGAAATTATGGTTATTTCCTGGCGGCATAAGTGTCAGTGTGAGCATATTGTGTGTGTATTGTGTAGGACTGGACCATTACCTACCCGGTTTTGTGGACATTACTGCAATGTATATTTATGTCACTCTCTCACATATTTGCACATTATTTTTTTTGGACTTATATGATTTACTTACACAAATATCAAAAAAATCTGTAGTTGAGACAATTTCGCCACAAAAGAATTTTACGAGGCTAGAAGCTAAAGATATAAAAATAAAAATAGTTAAAATGAATGAAATGAATGGCTGTTTGTTAATGTGAGTTTAAATATTTGCTAACGCACCCACGATACAGAAGAAATTCCTAGTGTTAGGCAAAGTTTTTTTTTAATAAAAAAAAAACAATGACAAATTACACTTGCGCCATAAAACCATGCATGACACAAAACATCCGGCTTTTCCATAAAATTAAATCGTTGATGCTTCAACAGAACGAGATCCTATTTGAACATTTCTTTTACTCACTTGGAAATAATTACAAGAAAACATTTTATTCACAACCGCTCACTTCAAGAAATTAAGTTGACAGAATCAATTTACATTTCTCACAACAAAATAATACCGAGCTTTGCTTATCCAGCACTTTTGTGTAACAACCTCATATCTTAGTGAGCAAAATATTGTTCACAATTTGGATACGACAAGGAAAATAATAAATATAAAACTTTTCGTTCAAAGGGCAAGGTAATCTTAGCTTTTTATTGGCAGGCGTTACAGGTCGAATCGATATTTACATAGTAGGCACTATCTATTGTGTCTCCCTCAATAAAAACTTGTTAGCTGAAATAAAAAGGCTAAAAGTTTTAACGAGATTCCGTAAGTTATAAAGAAAGTCCAAACGTTAGGGACTTCTATGTTAAAACATCGCCCTTTTATTCGACTATCTTCTATTTTTATCTTGTGATAACAATCATTTTTCTTTTATTATTTCATAGTGAAAGGAATATAGAAAATACTGTGACTTATTTTGTACCAAACTCATTTTTTTTTCGTCATTTTTAAATCCGTTACCAAAAACACGAGACAACAACGCCATTCATCGGTTTTGAAAAGAATTTCCTTTTAATTTTTTGTCCATTTCTATTTTCAACAGTTTATAAAAGAAAACCTCCACAGTTGAAACTGTAAATCCGATAAGAGAAACTAACGGTTAACGCTGCGCGATGTTTGTCCGCCGGCATTGCGACACTCGTCCTACTTAATGTCCAAATATAGACCTCTGACTCGACCTTACACTCCTGCTTCTTACTATATAATAATACTGTCTGTGTATTGTTTGAGATCCTGCCAGACAGGATACCGGTAAACGTAAAGCTGGGTACGCACAACTAAGAGCGATTGATCAACGAACGTACGATTTTTGGTGGAGTAGCTTCCATGTTGTGACGTATCTTGCGGCGTAGCAAGTTTGTTTCAAATTTCATACGACTTTTGCATGAACTGTTTCTTTGTTATAAATAGTTCATGTTTGTTTAATAGTGTGTATATCTGAGTGTGTATATGGCACGGTATTGGATAGAACTTTTTTAGTACTTAAACATTAAGGCCTTTGGTTTTTAAGCAAAGAAAACAATTAACGAGAACTTTAAAATTTAGTAAAATTTATTGATAAAATAAAATAATAAGTAACAAATAAAAAGCAAGATCCCAAGCTGTTTGACATAGTTCGAGTACTGAGGTATATTGCTTTAAAGTACATTTTATATGCTCGGCTATTTCTCTCTCTTAAAAAACGAGCCGCTAACAATCTAGTGGTCCAATATAGTGTGATAATAACTTTCTCAACACAACAAGCACACAGTACACCAAAGAGTAACAACAGATTGGTTTAAAGATTGCAACTCTGAATTCGTAATAACAGGTTGCGAGCTCAAATGCGAGCCGTTGTCTTCGAATAAATATTTATTACACTACAAATATTAAAGTAGGTACTAGGTATCTTTGAGCACTAAGGTAAGTTATCTCAAGCACTAAAGCCTAGCCCACACGGGGTAAAACTTCGGCTAAGGCTATGTGTACATTGCCCCATCGCATTTTCGGCTTTGCCATTTCTCGGTGACCGGCCTAATCGTTGTATCATATGGCTTGGTCGTGACTTCTGAAATTGCATCGGCTTTTGACATCCTTTCCAAAGCCAGGAACTGTTTCAATGCATTTTGAACCACGTGCACGAGTGAGCTTTGTCACTTCATCTTGATTTAAAATAGACTGAAAATGCATCATGTCTACAGTCTACCCACCCCTTATAGTCTAGCTCACAATCGCATACTTCGAACTTTTGGCTTTTATTTCGAACCTGGGGCATTTCACTGTGGGTACTTCTACCAGAAGTAAGTTGAGTGCACTTAGCACACCACATATTAATTTTTATCACACGCTTCAGCAATTGTCCGAGTATTTATTAAATGTCTAGCCTTCTCAAAACGGAACCCGTTGTATAATTTATCGTCAAATTTATAAAACGTGACAACGTGACATGCTAACAGCCATTTTTAAACAAATTATTATATAAGGATGGTGGATTAAAAAATTGGGAATTGATTACGATACCCAATTATTTTGCCGTAAGCATATTTTATATAATTTTACGCCGAACCTTTTTTTCGAGTAGGTATTCTGTAATTCTGTATCCACAAATAAAGTGGCTTAACATCGACTACATTTTGAGGGTCGAGGGGAGATTATCCCTGCCAATAATCTGATCGGCTTACAGTCTATATTCGTATTTAATAAAAAACAAAGGCTTCCTAGTATGACCTTCATGAACATAAAGGCCGGTACATATTATAAGTCGGCGAACAGTGAGCTCTCAGGGGAACCATTGTTGTAGAAACTACGCACAACGCCGAACGACGTGATTTCTATTACCGTTTCCGAGTTTTCTTTGTATGAATTATATTGTTTGAAGTGTTTCACTTTCTTCACAATACGCGTGATCTGGTTGAATAACTGTGTTGATAGTACCTTTGTGAAATACTGGGATTTGTTTACTTTATGTAAACAGCACGGTATTCGATACGGTGACCTAAAAGGCTTTGTTTTTAGTGTACATAGAAAGTTTTAGTTGTTCTCTTACATTATTGATCAAAGCCTACTACTCGGTGAGGGATAATATACCTAGGCTACTACCAATAGTGATAAAAAAGAAATAGGACTTAAAAATATATCAATAGGGACTGTTTTCGCTTACTCTTAGTTTTTGTTATTATGTTTGTTTCCTTTGAACAATTAGATCGTGACGCCACCGAAGTCAATTAGAACGCAGATCGCAGAACGCTCCGTTAAAATCCGATTTTCAAAGCATTCTCGAGAAACATTGAATAACTAATGCAATTTCCGGTTGGTCGACAAAGTTGTCTTTGATGTACATAATTTTAAAAGTTACTCTACGCGAAACAACGTGGAACATTGATGCTCGAGCAAAACACAAAATATCCCGAAGCAAGTTATTGTTCACCATCCATGAAGTCAGAATGAAGTCCTGGGTTCGATTCGAGAAAAAGTGTTATTGGGTTTTCCCAACGGCTATTTCTCTGTAGCCACCATGGAGCCTGGACTTGTGCCCGTTTGATGGCAAAAGGCTCGCACCCTATTTCGTGGGACTTGATCATAACTGGCGAAACGTGGGTGTACTTTTAGATAAATACACTAAGTATTGTGTCTAACTCTTCGGTTACAAGCATGATGTTTCGTAATATGATCTCACAGTGTGAATATCCCAGAATTAAACGCATTTTATACTCAGACGGTATTTTCTTGTACAAAGGAGAAATATCTTCGCGACGAGATCTTTACTGCATAGCACAGCTTAAAAAGGGATGAAACTAGCAACATTTTATTTTATAATGAATAGACGAGTGGAAGACCTAGCTATCCCCGGGCAGAACGGGGTGTACTCATTAGTCAATATTTGTTTAAACAAGTCCTTACTTGTATTCCTTAGGGCATTGAGTAAGGCAATACAGGAAATCTGGAGTGAAGAAGTTGCTTTGTAAAGATAAATAAAACAGCATAAACCCTTTCAGGTTCTGTGAGGCAAAGACCTGAAAGGGTTTATGCTAATTAAAACTTTATTTGTAATGTGCAGTGACTCTTTGCTAAAAGTACATAGGAGAAGTCCATGTAAAAAGTAAGAAATAGGTAGGTCATTTTCACCACCTTTTGGACTTATTTGTCTGAAAATAAACTTTTTTTTTTTTGTAATTTTACCGGGAGGAAAAAAATATATTATAAAAGACATAACATCACGCCTGTAAGCCCCTTAGGGTTGGGCAAGGCGTACCTAAATACAATTCATACATCTACAATTAACCAGTTGTGTTTTAAGTCCCATGTAATAAGGGGCGAGCCCATTGCCATCAACCAGGCACAGATCCAGACGTAGTGGCTGCTACTAAGAAATACCTGATCGAATAACCCAATAACACTTGGGTCGCCCCGGGAATTGAACACAGGACCTCATGTTCAGCAGTCACGCTTGTGACTCGACCAACAAGGCAGTCAACAACATTATAATAGCTTGTTTAGTTCACCCCCTTACATGTAGGTACCAACTTAACCCTATATCAGGCAAAGGGAATATTTCTCCCACCATATTTTTCAGCTGAATAATTAAATAATGTGTTCCTGTTAGTTATTCTATTGTTTTACACAAGTTATTACAAGACTTTTGAATCACTCACTAATTACTTGAAGGAAATAAAAACATGTAAAAAAAGTTGAAATTTATTATCTACCAATAATACTTATGCCTATTTAGCATTATTTTCCGATTGCTAAATTAGAACAAAATACACATAACATCACAAGAAAGAATTTCTAACTTTGCATAAATGGCAACCTTTATGAAAAATAGCTTCTGTTGCCAACAGAAAAAAAAAAACATACAAGAAAACATGGAAACTGCAAACATTCTAGGAATACAACAAGAAAAATCGCTGCATGAAACTCATAAAATGCTAGAATAGAAACTATGAAGCCCTAGCTAAAGAGCTTTCTTTGCCTGGATTGGAAACATAAAACATATATTGATATCATTTGTTTTTATCCAGCAGGTACTTGCAAGAGTCGAGTGAAAGGAATTGTTTATTGTGAAGCCCGCAGACAATAGAAATAGCTACCGTTATTACCCACCGCTGAACTACTTCGATCTTATACAGCTCAATTTAGTACCTACTATAGAAAGTTTTATAGAACCAGCTGATCCGAATAGAAGCGTAAAAAGTACATAAATTTATAGTATTCAGAAACTATATTGTCCGGTGTAGGTAGTACTGGGATTTTTGATCAAACTATGAACAATTACGCTAAAACATGGTTCGGTCAAACCCGCCCGGATGCATTGCGGATGCGTCCAGGCACAGGTCATCATCTGTCTAGCCTTTTCCCAACTATGGTGGGGTCGGTTTCCAGTCTAACCGGATGCAGCTGAATGCCAGTATTTTACATGGAGCGTCTGCTTATCTGACCTCCACAACCTAGTTAGTACTGGGTAATGCGATACCCCTTGGTGAGACTGGTTGTCAGACTTTCGGCCCACTGACTACCTGTAACGACTGTCAAAGATCTACAAATGACTGCCGGGACCAATGTGCTTTCCGAGGCACGGAGGAAATTGATATGTAATGGTCACCCATCCACGGACCAACCTAGGCAAGCACAGCTTAATCTAAAGATCGACCTGAGCGGCTGTTATTATTTAGCCACGTCCTCCTCCAGGCACCGGACACTGACAGATAATGTACTGAAGTATCTGCTGCCATTTGTCCGGTATCCGAAGATACGATCCGGAATTAGTTACTAACAGTATGATCTAACACAGATGTCAATCAAGTCTGCAAAACATAAACTTAACCTAAAAAAAAATAGCTTCTATTAAAATGAAAAGAAGAAAATTAGGTTTATCTATGAATATTGAACGCATACAAAGTTTCGTGCCCGTTAACCGAGGAGTTCTCTCGCCAGAAGGCGATCCTGGCTGCAGGATCTAGGCATGTGTGTCATAAAAATGTATTGTCACCAGAACCAAACGTGTTTGCAAAATTTTAGCTCAATCGGTTGGGGGGAACTGGTTTGAAATTCAGTTGCCAGATTTGTCCAATACCTACATATTTACTAACTCACTAACTAACAAGGCAAGTTAAATAAAAGCTTATTATAAGTGGCTTTAAATTACATGCAAAGCATGCACTTAGCAACGACACGTACATCAAATAAATAATACATACTGACTTTAAGGAACAAAGAAAGAAGACGGTTTGTCTGTCTGTCCTTCAAAACTTTTTTCTCAACGAAGATTGTTTTTAAACGAAGCCAACGATAGAGCTGTGCAGATGGCTACTTACTGGCCAATAAAAGAGTCCATCGACTCGTAAAGAAGAAGAACAAATTAAAGTCATATTTAGCCCCCGTGATATTTTTAGGGTTCCGTACCTCAAAAGGAAAAAACGGAACCCTTATAAGATCACTTTGTTGTCCGTCCGTCCGTCCGTCCGTCCGTCCGTCTGTCAAGACCGTTTTTCTCAGGAACGCGTGGAGGTATCAAACTGAAATTTCTATATGATACTTAGTTCTACTGTCCCTGGAAGCTGTAGAAAAATCAACCTTCTAAGTCAACGCAATCAAAAGATACAGCCACTTAGGCCGCAAATTTCCGCAAATTTTCGAAACTCGCACGGGAATCAAAACCTACAGGGTACTTCCCGTGAACTTAGAATCTTGAAATTTTGTACGAAGTCACGTCTTATAGTACAGATATAGGAAAAATTACGAAAACCGTAAATTTTTAGTTTCGTCATATAAAAAAAAGTTATATACCCACAGGTTTGTACGGAACCCTCGGTGCGCGAGTCCAACTCGCACTTGACCGGTTTTTTTTATTTAGCCCATATTGTCCCGCTCCTGATCAAAGGCTTCCCTCCATGCCGTCCCTCGATGGTATCCCGCCCGTCATATCATAATAAACAATCTTTTATTTAACAGAATCTCAACATCATCACGGCCATTTGAAGCGGAAAAGCTTATATTGAATCACCTTAAATCTAATTCCTGCGTAACATTAATTTGACACAAATTCTCTCTTGTCCCCAGTTCCTCTCGCTGCTGGAACGTAATGTGGTGGCCAACACAACCCTGCACTACCGGCAGATGACTCTGTTCGCGCCAACCAACGAAGCATTCCAGAGGTTCAACGGAGAATTAGACGATTCACTCGTCCTCTATCATATAGGTATGTACTATATTGTAAATGTTGTGGGTGTAAGCGTATGTATAGGGTGTCTTGTGTTTGTGTAAAGCCTTTCTATTGAAGTCGTGTGGTCCGCAGATAGTACGTTTATCTTTTGTATTTAGGGGTGTTGTCGGTAAATGTTTAGTGAACGGGCTGAGATAAGTGGACAGCAAATGTGATAGACTGTGGAACGTTATAAGTATTTCTGTTAATGAATAAGTGGGTGACTATGTAGTGACCCTGGAGGAGAGTACTGTTTCTTGAAAAGATTCTTCTTAAGACTACAGGCAAACACGGTTTGTTTTAAACAACAGTCCAAAGTATTCAATTGCAATTAAAATTAGATGGCACGGTTGGCGCAGAGGCTGAGCTGATTGGCTGCTGTGCTGCTTCGATTCCCGCAGGGAACAAATATTTGTATGACTTACAGGTTGTTGTAAGTTTGTTCCTAGTCTGGCTGTTTGTATACGTGAGTTTAAATGTTTGTAAACGCACCCACTATATAGAGGGAAATTCCGAGTAAGAGGCAAAAGTTTTATAGAAAAAAAGCTTAAAATTATATACATTTTATAAAGTCAAGAAAATATTACCTCACCAAAATAGTTGGTGCTTACGTTTGTAAATAAAAAACGTATTTTCTTGGACTTATAACTATGCCATTCAATATGTGTTGGACCAACAGACAACTTCTACCCAACGCTCGAAGTATTAGGGACTCGATAGATATTTTAGGTAATAATGCATCTGCATAAAACATTCTCTGAGGTGTTTCGGTACATAGGTACATCAAAGTCACGTGTTGTTTTACCCCGGCTCAAAGAACGAACTTGTGAAACTTATCCTATTAGTCAACTCTCCTTGTAGTTTAGTCTAACTAAACTATAGCTTAGTTTAGACTTTGGTTCGGGTACGGCAACTCCTAAATTAAAGCAATTCACCTAGACTTTCACCTTGTGTCTACGTGGGAACCCAGGCATTCATTTATTTTAACTCCACATGTCAACGAGTCACCGCGCTGCTTATTGTTTAGAATATTAACTTTGTTTTATGTTAAGCACGAGTTAGTTTAGTCGACATAAAATTAAACTTTGAATGAAATGAAAGCTGAAGATATGAAAGTTATCGCTCAGGGGGCCTAAAAAGGCCGCTTTAGCAGAATCATAATAGAATAATAATATCAATTACGTTACAATTCGTAAAATGGTTACAAAGTTAACTCCGTCTGTGACTATCATCATCATCTGGATCTAACCGGATGCAGCTGAATACCAGTACTTTACATGGAGCGACTGGCTATCCCACCTCCACAACCCAGCTAGTACTGGGTAATTCGATACCCCTTGGTAAGACTGGTATACTTGGTAACTGCGTCTGTGACCATTTAATGAATTTTAAAGTGATTCATATTATTATCCTATTATGATTCTGCCGAAGCGGCCATTTTAGACCCCCTTACAAGACATCAATCTCAAGACTAGTTATGGACAAAATAGCTCATGAAACAGACATTGGGACAGGTGATTAAAACTAATTAATTCTTGATAGAGCTGACATCGCCAAGGAACTGGGGCCATCTTATTTATTATTTATTTACTTAAGATCAGCCAACAATTGTTTACACGTAGCATTACATTACGATTGATATATATACATTGGCAAGTGTAACAATTACTTAAAGGCTAACACCGCATCGCACCGCATCTTCTGATTTCATTGTACAGTTTAGGTCTCTTAGTCAATCGATTCAAGAAAATTGTGGGCGCGTGGAAACAAAAAAGTTAGTCGTTAGACACGTCCCCGCAAATGCGAGGCTAGAATTAGATTTAGTCCACAACTTCTTATAATTCAAAGCCTATCCCTTTCGCAGATTGGCAAAGGAGCCGCTCTAATTCAATATTGGCTGACATAATCCGATTATAATTGTTATGGAACGAGCTAACTGTCAAACGCGGTTTCGCCCGCGCATTATTTGAATAAAATATTAATAATGGCGACGCTGTGTCATTTATCAGGAAGATAAATAGATTTTTGTGACCTGAGAAACGACACAATATTCTAGAGCGAAGTTCTCTAAGAAATAATGTTTCTGATCGTGACATAAGCTTTTTATTTTCTCGATGTGTATGACCTTATATAACGTATTCCAACGTATAATTCATATTTGTAATCCATCAAAATTGTATTGTCTAGTGATCAATTTATCAATTAATGCCGACTGTTGAATAGCTAAAGGCTACTCATAGGTAGATAAATTCAATAACCAACAGGTTCAGGCAGACTTGAACAGGTTGAATGTAATTATAATCTAAAGCTCCTCGTCATTGTTATTAAACACAATAAAGGCGTTTCAGTATTAGCTGAACAATTTTAATAATATATCTTCACAAACCATGACTTATTTTACACAGCTTTTTAAGGTATTAAGGGGGTTTTGCCTGCCTCGTTAGTCTAATGGTAGTAAGTGCGACTGCTGCTGGGTTCGATTCCCAGGTCGGGCAAAGTGTTATTGGTTTTTTACATTAGGGATTTCTCTCTCTGGATGGTCTGGATTTGTGCCCGGTAGATAATTAAAACATATATAAGTTGAATAATTAAAACATATCAGCAGGTGTATTAAAATGTTATTCTTGTTAATTTTATTATTTTATAGTGCAGTGCTCGTGGCATACCTGATATGTTTATGGACCACGCGGCGCTACCTGTAAGAAATTGTTACACTAACCCTAAATTATGATAGATAATAACTTAATAGGTTTTGACAGTGTAAACAAGTCTTGGTTGGCCAATAAAGGAAAATAAAATAAAATATTAGTAGACTCTTCCGCGTCCCACGGCTGGGCAAAGGCTTTTTACTAAGATTTAACTGAACCTTTTCTTCCAGCCAATCTGGCGACAACTCTCTCCAACATGGACTACGCGATATCAACTGATCTGGATGGCAACCCTCCTCTATGGGTCACAACCCGGCGGGGAGCAATGCATGATGACATCTATGTCAACAACGCTAAGGTCTACGTCACCAGGTCTTACCAGGCCGTCAACAGGAATAACAAGTTACAGGTAAGAGTTTTTAACGCTGGCATTATTGGTATAGTATGACCAGATTTATGAACGTGGACGAAGCGTAAGCAAAAATTATGTAAGAATCGTAGTAGACGTTCTGTATTTCTTGCCGGATTGGCATGACAAAAAGCATGGAGAGTTGATAGTATTGCGGAGTCAACGCACTGTTGACATTTTTGCAAGAGGTATTCTAATGGGACAAGCACGGCTTCCAGCAAATTCCCAACACATTTTTTATCTATTTCTCAACTTTGCTCTAAAAGCACACTCCAGACTTCCTACAGACAGTACACACGACACAATACCCTGTCCTTCACCTTCCGCATCCGGTCGGTCCCAGAAATCTTTCTGTGTTTATAAATAGGGTTCGCTCAGCTCCCAGCTAGGCTTGCCTATACGCAGTATCCACCTACTTTTCACTTACTAACATCATTTGCACTTTTTCCAACCATGATAGTACCGGCTTTCAGTAGGTTTAACCGGATGCAGCTGCATACCAGTGCTTTACCATGTACAGAGTACTTTACATGGAGAAACTGCCTATCTGACCTCCACAAAACCAAGCTACGCTACAACTGGGCCAGTACCTGCTTGAAAAGTAAAGTCCCAAGCTAATAAGAAACTCAAGTTTTTTTTCACAAACTAAGCCCGGGTTTACCTCACTGTATTACGGATGCCAATAACACTCCCACCGGATTCATAGATGTCGTCAGGTGTCTTCGGCAAAGACGTAACCCAATTATTATTTCGGGGAGATACTTCGATAACCCCGTTAACTTAATTTAATAAAGTAGCTTTAGCAACCAGATTATGGTTATGTCTGATATAATCGAATCAGGGAGTTATAATTTTGTCAAATAGAGGTTAGTTTAATGACATTGAAAGAACCAAAGGAGAGGCTTTATCCTGTTGCCTGATGGATTTCCTTTTTTTGAAAATCTAAATATGTGTTAAGTAGATAGACCGCATCCAAAGTAACCGTATTTTCCTTCATTATCCATAAATTGGCGTTCCATTTTAGTACGGTACATGAAAACTAAAAAGAGTTGCTCTGAAAGTGACCCGGAAAAATCGATATTTATTACACCTCCCAAAATTATTATATTGCTGTTTGACTAATTAATCATTGCCCCAATAACAGCCTTACCCAAATCAACAAATATTGGGCTTATTCGGGTTATTTGGAAAAATCTAGTCGTGTTACATTTTCTGTTTAGCCGTTACAAGTATTGTGCCAAAAAGTCCGCAACGATCAATATCGCCACAGAGTTTTGGCACGTTTCTTATACGAATAATATACAGGGTACATTTGAACCCAGGCAAGACGTGATTTTCTCTGATTCGGGAAACCGTAACATTTGGCTGATTGCTAGTAAAAAAATATTTTTATTAGACCGCGCCATGTGAGAAAAATTCGCGTAAAGAGGCATTTTATAACCCAACAGTGTTTATAATTTGTGCATTTTTTCTTAAGAGCGTTTACGCCGTCCATGCGCTGTTTGACTCCAAAACAGTACTTTTCAAACCCTTTAATACCATCAACCCTTTATTTTACAAAAATGATAATTACTAATAACTTTAGGAAATTTCGTTGTCTCAATAGTTGGGGAGAAAAATATTTCAATTAATAGAGTATTGGTAAATTGTATCAAGATAACTCAACAGAGGTTTTCTTAATTTCCCTTTTAGCGTCAGTTTCGACGCTCTAATTATAGGAAACCACTGGCAAACCTTACCTATTGCTAAGATCCTAAGGAATATAGTTGGAGAAGAAAATTTTTTGATTTAGGTTTCTTTATATAAGAAATTAAAGTTCAAACAATGTAAAATATTAAGGAATTAAAATGATTTTTTCACCGATATATCTTACTTGATTTAATATAATAATAGCATAATATAATAGAAGAACATATGCTTTAAAACATCCAATTTAAAATTTCAAATAATTTACAGTGATTATTTTTCTATAAATATTTGAAAACTACTATAAATCACTGCGCGCGAGCAATTTCAAATCAGACCGCCGCGAGGCTTTCTAGAGAGAGGACATGTCGCTTGGCGCTCTGCCTGACCCGAGTTGACCTTAGTCGTACTTGGAAGGATAGCGGACGTTTATAGTGTGATTAAAAAATCTTGGTACTTTGATGATTAAATTTTTTTATTATTATTTTTGATGACTGACAATATTTTTAGTGACAACCAATATCTACCCAATTTTTTTACATACGAATTTTATTTATTAAAACTTTTACTTATTTTTTTGTAAATAAGAACATAAATTGTTTTTAAAGTTAACGCCAACCTATTGTATTTCCCTCATAAGAGGTGTCACTAAGAGGAACATCGCGTCAGGTTAAAATATAATATAAAATAAACGTAAGTAAATCCGTATAAAGTGATTTATTTGAATAGAATAAGAAATATTTATTAATCAGTCACAAATCAATAATAATTAACGAAGTTCGGTTTCTTTCTAAAGTTTAGATCAACAAATTCATGTTTGAATAACTAAAAAACGACTTTAATATTAATCATAATTATAGCTATACTTGCACTATATTATTGAATACTTATTTTATGCACTCGTACTTTAGTAATCCGTGTACGTTCAAATTCAAATTCAAATTAAATTTTACTACAACAATTGCACTCGAACGGATCATAGTGGGTTAGTTTGACTATAGCGCGCGAGAGCGCGCCAGCGCTATACACACAGGCACGCGCGCTTCTGTGTGTGTAAAAAATGCATTGAATTACCTAAACTTGACTTCGCGCGATAGACGTAAACGCTCTTAAACACTTCGCACATTGTAAGTGCGTTGCGTTTGCTTGCATAAAGCACACGAAACATTTCCGTGCAAAATCGAATAAAGAGGCACTAGATTATAAAATCGATGAAATTATACAAATTATTGTTCGGATCCAATAAAACGAATCAAATCATTCAAAACATACGCAAATTTATCCAAGTAATTAAATACGAGAAACGTAAGACAGCAAAAATAGCGAGAGCGGACAAACAAATAAACAAAACCGTAAGCAATAACTATCAAGCACCTAACCTAAATTCCTGCTAGACTAATTAGACGAGGATATTGACGAAGGAACAACATCAGGGTCGAAGGTCAAGAGGCCCCAGTACGGTACCGAAGGGTGTTCTGACACGCTAATTATTTACACTAATAATTGCGTCTCCATGCCAAAACCATTTAGGAACAACGAAGGTTTTATCTTCAGAAAAAAATACAACTTTTTTCTCTAACATTAACGGTGGCTGAACAAAATGCTAACGAGACACAACTTTATCAGCATATTTTTGTCTTTTTTTTCTTTTATAATATTATATTATCTTTGATTACTTCTGACAAGACCCCAGAATATCATTTGCTTGTGTTTATTCCGTCTTACCAAGGAAAAGTAATATTTATTTATCAAAGTCGACCTATTAACAGATTTTGAATTGTGTATTTTGAAGATTGCTTTAGAACAGGATAATTATGCTTATTATCAGTCTTTGGACTTGGTTGGTCTGTGGATGGGTGACCACCCATTACGTACTGAGTTTTCTCCGTGCCTCGGAAAGCACGTTAAGCCGTTGATTGGTCCCGGCTGTAATTTGTAGATCTTTCACAGTCGTTACAGGTAGTCAGTGGCCCGAAAGTCCGACAACCAATCTAACCAAGGGCCATCGTATTACCCAGTATTAACTGGGTTGTGGCGCTCAGGTAGGCAGTCTCTCCATATATGTACATATAGTACTGGTATTCAAAAGGTTAGGCAGGTGATGACTGGTTGTTTCATTTTTAAACGTATTCGATTATAATATAAGATGGATCGATGATAAGATAAATTTTGTTAGTGCTTTAAATACATATTAAGAGCTTTGATTATATAATGTCTAGATGGAGCGTCAAGTGCGCGCAAACGTGTCAAAAAGTGTCAACCAACTATTGGTTCACAAGTGCTTGCCCGCCAATCAGTGCAGATCGTGTCATACACCTAAAACTTATCTTATTTAATAAGTCTATTTTTTTATGTGATTTATGAGAGAATTGTAGTAGCTGGTATCATTATTTACGCACACAAAGACATAGACGCATAGTTTAAAACGACGCCTGCACGCACACATACTTGAAAATGTTGACTCGTTTTCTTTGATACGATTGTAGGGCGACGCTCTATCTAGACATTATATAATCAAAGATTAAGAGTTACTCGTTCGTATTTAATTGGGGTCGTACAAGATTTTCTTAGTTATAGGCGGATAACTAAGATAAGTAGATCTGGTAAAAAAACAATCTCTTATGATTGAAGAATTTAAGTTTAGTAATGGAGAATAATTTGGATTAAACAAAATAAGCATTACTTAATAATGAATGTAAAACCAATTCGCATGTCCTAAACAGGCAAAATTTGGTTTGTACACTCATCACCAACATTTATATCTGGTAACATCTGTATTTTATGCAAATAAATTATTCTTATTTTTAGAAAACATACTAGTGCACCATTCTAGCTCCCTTCAACAGTAAAGTGGGATGTTAGATCGGAGCACCTTGTCCACAAGAAAAGCGTTATAATAGGCATGGTTTAATGCCGTTTTGTTTATTTTAGGTCCTGCACGTGATAGACCAAGTGCTGCTGCCGCTGCAGCCTCATGGACCCAGCTCTATTAGCTCCCCAGTATATAACCCTAATGCCTATCACTTCCTGGAACATTCTGACCTCTTCAATATAGGACAGCATCGACTCAGGTAATTTTATTTAATATTATTATAGCTGCGCTACTGTTGGACAGAAGCATTCCTTTCGATCCCATTTAAGCGTACGAGTGTTGTAAAATTATTTTTTCTTCTGAGTAAAAGGGACCGTAGTAGATGCCGTTAAACGTTGTGGCAAAATATTATATGTTACGATGTCGGTGATCGACCTCTGTCGTACTATCAGTACTACTGCAGTCATTAAGGAAAAAGATGCATTTTCTTTTTCTTTTCTTTTAAGCATACTGCACGTTTTGCGGGAAAAATAATTTTAAATAAGTACTACTTGAAAGTTCAAATTATGCAATTGTTCGTCGAAAATAACGTGCAAATTGGCTTTTAATTTTAACATAAAATTTCCATTTAATGAAAACACAGGCCCGGTTTGCATCGTAATCGTCCTTAAGCGTTAAGTACACGATACACGTGAAGTGCTAGTAAAAAGGTCTGAAAATGAAACAAGTTGAAACTTAATTACTTCGCGAGTGTTTCAATTACCGCCAAACTAGCGGTGAACCGAATTATCGTTGCATTCAACTTTTGCACGTTGAGTTCGCAAAACAAACAACTCAATTACTGAATACTATCCGTTGTGCAATCGCTACTAAGGTACACGCAAGGAATTCGAATTGAGTTCTGTAGTGGATTAATGAATTTGAAATTCTAAGTTCCTGAATTATTGCGTTTGGGTCAAGGTTGTATTAAAGTGTATCACAGCGTACATCATTCATGTCTGTTAACATACGATTATAATCCTTCCGTGAGCTAAAGTTATTAGTTAGTAAGTTTGTATGTAAAAATATTTTTGTCTTCTTTTTAAAGCTTCGTAGAACAAAACCAGAGATTGTAAATAATTTTTCAAAACACTTCCTCGAAAACTGGCTCTTATCGCACTACGATTAGGTTCAACATGCTATGGATTTCACCCTCGTGGTTTTCTTCTTATATTCCCGCACTATAGTGCAGAAATAAAAGTTCCACAGCCAGGTGGTGAGGCGGCTCGCCCCCACAGTAATTTTTATTTTTTATTTTTTTTCTATTCCAATCAATTTGGACTTTGAACAAATTGGGACTAAAAACTAAAACCAAAAAACTAAAAGTGTATTGAAAAACGTCGTTTGATACACGTGGGCATTTATTACTGCAGTTCTCGGCTCAATAACACCCTCGCCTGCGGCTTGTGTGTGTATTTCGCCTCGGCCGCAAAAACAAACTTGCCCCACTTATATCAAAATGTACTATTTCGGAACTTGTGCTTGGCATATAAATGTGACAGGAACATGTACCGATCGAAATGCAGTAAATATGTACGACTTTTCTAAAAAAATCACAGCCTAGTATTATAATAGTCTTTAAATAAAAATAAGAAAGACAATACAAATTCTATACCGTGCTGCATTTTTCCTCAGATCCTTCAGACAAAAAGTGAACCAGCTTAAAAAGAGCAAAGTATTCGACGCCGACGGCAGGCATACGTTCTTTATCCCTGTCGATGAAGGGTTTAAGGTAAAGGTATACTTTCTTTCCGAACACACTTTAAAAAGTTTTCTTATTAACGCAGGACTAAAGTCTATTTTCCTTTTTAGCCAACAACAAGATCCGATTTGATTGACGAGAAAGTCATAGATGGACATGTCATACCTCACCATGTGTTGTTCACCCATGCGACGCCTGATACCAAGGACTTTGAGACCCTGGCTTTTGGAGACAATGTCAAGGTCATCATATCGTTCAGCACCGTCATGAATGGGAAAGATGAGATAAGTAAGTATTCTTATTCTTCTTTATCGAGTGGTTAGCGCTTAACCTGGTGTCAGAGTTTTTATGCCGCCATCAAAATCAAAAGTCATTTATTCAAATTTGGCTGATAATCTTTTCGAACGTCGAGTTTACAAGAGACAGTCCCCCAAAACGCCCGCCCTTCGCCACTTCCTAGTGGTTTAGCTGGGAAGAAGAAGTGGCGGAACAAACTCCCCAGCAACACATCTGTCTGTTAGGTTGGAAGAACCAGATTCTATACAATAGCGTGTAAAATACATAAACAAAGAATCAATTGTATTCAATAATTGTGACATGTCAGCTAGCACACACCAATAATAAAATAAAACATTAACATATATATGTATATATACTCAATCATATGTAAAGGGCCATGAGAAGCCATGGGCCTCTGACTTGGCTTTACATACCGTCGAGAAATATCACTCAGGCATGCTGGTTTCCTCACGATGTTTTCCTTCACCGAAGCAAGTGATAATCATACAATACGCACATAATTCTGAAAAATCAGAGGTGCTTTGTCTTGGGTTCGAACTCGAGACCTATCTTGGCAACGGTCTCACCACTAGGCTATCAATGCTATAGTAAGCTGCATGGTAGGTATTGAAACTGCAGCACTTTAAAGATAAGCTTCACAAAAACAGTCCTTATTTTATAAGTATTAATCATTGATGTAATCATCACGATTGATGATCGCAAATCGCAGTCACTTTGACCTTAATATAATATACAGTAAGTACACCAAGTCCATAATATGCTCATACATCACTCACAAGAAATGAAAACGTTAGATATTCCTTATCACAATCCAGAACCTCAGGGAACGAGAAATCCTCTATTTAATGATAGATTGAAATTCTGTGACCTTTTACCTGAACCCTGCTAAAACCTTCGCTAGACACAAATGCAGGCAAAGGGCGAGGTTTCAAGCGTTCCTCGCGATAACAGCTACTGACATTTGATCGCGTTGATAATATACTTCGCCTACCTTCCAAGACTTAAAAGACGCTATCAATTTACTTCTTGAAATAGTGTTAGGTACTCTATTTTTTATAAATTGACGGTAAAAAGCTGATAGTTTTATGCCTTATTTGTTACCAAAAATATCTTTGGATAGTAAAACGCGCTAGCAAGAAATTTGACTATGAACGTTTAACAAAAAAACTCAGACTCAACATCAGTGACTCGATATCAGTTACTTACAATTAGTTTAAGGCAAATAAAAACAACATTTGGAAAAAGGCCCTACGTATAAAAATAAAACGTTATTCAACGTTATTTCATAATAAAAACTTATTTAGTCAAATTAAGTTGAGAATCATCATGTTTTCAGTATAAAATTACATTCACACATTGCTACTGAATAGTTACCTATTGAAGCCATTATCACAAAATCTAGTGAAGACATCGCCTTGAATGTGAATTTTGACTGGCTTGCATCGTGTTTACTGCAGTGAATCAATGACTCAAGTTCTGACAGACTAATTGCTTGTATAAGGGAACGCTGAAAGAATACGACCGTACGTCTGTCAAGGAAATCTATAGCTTCTCTATTGTGATGTATGACGCTAATTGGCATGAAATGGGGCAGCCAAGCGTCCGCCTTGCGCGTTCAAACCGAGTATAGCGAGGAATATTTTGTATATGACCTGTAGCTAATAAATTCTAGGACTACATTTTATTTTCTGTGTGGTAATGTGTTTAGACTTGACTTTTTCTTAGAAAACTGATCCTTATGGCGGGAATGAATGAGCGTGAAGAATTTCATTAATTCAACAACTGTATGAAGGGCTCATTAATCTCTGAGACTAATCAAACGGCCAACCAAATCATTTGTCTTGGAATTAAACCACTTTCTAATGATAACATTCGGAACAAGTTGATCTGTAGCATAGTGAACCTAATGTACTTGGACATAAGTCTCCTCTCTATACTGAGAAAGAGGAGGTATTAATTCACCATGACGCGGGCCCGGTACGGTTTACTCCTTGTAGATATCACGTCTCTTCGATATTTTGGTTCTAGGATATTTTCCGGTCCGGTTTTTTCACGATGTTTTCCCTCACCATTTTGAGCGTAATGGTGATGTAATAAATGATTTATTTATTCACAAGGCAACTACAACAGGCAACAATCACATTATTTCACTCAGTTCATTGTAAGTTTTGGTCTGATTTACTACCCAAAGCGTAATCGCACAACATTGCCAGCAAAAACAATAATATTGATGATGAAAACTAAAGTAAAAAGCTTATTTTACAAAATTACAGCTACAGGTCTGTGCGTCTGCCCTCAAACACACTTCTACTTAAGCAGGGATTACACAAAGTAACCCTTTGTCTATCTCTCTAAAAATCTATTATTTCCTACTTAGCCTACGTAAAGTCTAACACTGTTGCTGGCGACGCGAAGCATGCCCGAGGCGTGGTTCTAGCAGACATCGTGAGAGCCAACATCCCAGTGAAAAATGGAGTGGTCCATCTTATTCAAAGACCTCTCATGGTCGTGGACACAACCGTCATCGATTTCCTCAAGGTGAGTGGACTTTGAGAAAGTAATCGTAACTATTCGAATATTTCTATTGTTAGGGTATTTGAATTTGTGCATATTGGTGGAAGGATTTTTGAATATACTGCTTTATTACAGCTGAACGCTAAGGAAAGAACTAGCATTATAATTATACGCTTGACAAAATAATCTAGTGTTACTCTATACCTCTTCACTTCCTGTATTGTCCACATAATGATGTACTGCTACTTGACTCATACTCTACACACCACCTAACATTTCTTCAACTATACTACTAGTATTATAAGCTAATAGAAACACAATTTCAATCACAAAATTGACTTTCCGCTCCATTTTAATGGGAACCAGGCAATGAAGGTAAAATGAAGCGTTTTATTTATTTCTTATTTTATTATATCCATCTTTGTGTGTCCTTTATTTTATTACATACCTTTCCGTTTCATAGAATCTACGGTATAATCAATTTAAGCACGTTCTTAAAAGTTTTTGTGTGTGCAATCGAGCGTAAGTTTGGAGTACTGTGATAGTCTGGTAAGCTTCATTTGGTGCCATAGTAATATTGTTTGGTAGAACCCAACCTAACCTTGATTTGAAAGTAATTTGATCATTAGATTCAACAATAAGACTCAAATCATTAGTTAACGCAGTTTTAGTAATGAAATGTAAAATGTAAAAACTTTGGAAATAACATTTTGTAGTTTTTGACTTAGAAGTATTTATTGTTAATGCGTATTTTGTGTGTAAATGTAGGTTCTGACTTTTGAATAAAATTTAAAATTTTGATACAAAATGTAACATATACCAAAATAACCCACTAGTACAGGTAGGTATATAATAAATATTTGTTATTACCTTTTTTTTGTTTTTGCATCCCCGCTCCGTTGGATCCTGCCGTTCCTGCATGATCTTGACAACTTTAGGGAATTGTAAGTACTGTCGCCTTATACGCATGACTACCTACCTAACTTACCTCACTTGTACACCTTCTTTATAATAATTATATCTCTGTTCTATCTTTCTAATATATTTTGTAGATTTTATTAACATTTTAATGGATAACCCGTAACAAAGGTAAAGT
Source organism: Standfussiana lucernea (assembly GCA_964057025.1). Lineage (NCBI taxonomy): Eukaryota > Metazoa > Arthropoda > Insecta > Lepidoptera > Noctuidae > Standfussiana > Standfussiana lucernea. The sequence continues at coordinate 5,612,623 of OZ059793.1, forward strand.
ACGACCAGTATAAATATTTTAGCACACAACAATATTCAGTGACTTACAGCTGAAAGAGTGAAGTTAATTACGCATTTCATTACAAAGAACAGTACGCAAATTAATTACAACGGTCACTTGATAAACGTTGACTTTAGAAAGGATCTCGGGAGCCTTGACAACGTTATCCAGATAAAAGATTACCAAGATTGTTTAGCTGTACTATTTATTTTCTCTGAGAGTAAAATAAGATTTTTTTTAAAACAGGAAAAAGAAGACGGACCTCTTTGTAAATTCTATGAAGTAATCATGGACCTGGGCGCAAACAACCAGTTTTTCAACGAACTCACTTTGGCGAAAGACATCACTCTATTTGCGCCCTCAAATGAAGCGTGGGCCGACTTCAGCGTGCAAAATATCATTAGGTTATTTACTTCACTTTACTTTTACGAGCTTTTTGTGTTGATGTGATTGCTGCCATAATGTTCGGCTCTGATGAGCTTTACGGGCTTAAATTTTGTATTTTTAGAATGCAGAAGTGCGAAATTATTCAGATGTTCGTAATCGAAATCCAATGGTATTTTGTTGTCTTAGGAACCATCAAAAGCTGCGGGACATTCTGCACTTGCACTTGGTTCGTGAGAGGCTACCGATGGACGCGATTATCCACAACAACATGAATCAGGTAAATATTGAAATGTTAATTTACATTGTGATGTTTCCATTCGAATATTTAATTTATGAACGAATACAAAACTGTAAATGGAGAACTGAAATTGCCACGAATTATAAAATTCGATTCGAATTAAAAATTATTGTCGTATATTGGTTTTAATTATCTGGTTTGGTGCTGCTATTTGGAATCAGCTACCTGGAACTGTATGTTTAATCATTTTTAAATACAATTTATTTTTAATCGGTTACAGCCCGGTGTTGTTTAAACGTACTTGTTTTAATGTACCTGTTCAATTTATTCCATCATTACTGTGGTTGCATGGTTGTAAAATGAATTATTGTTACGAGATTTATTTTCTTGATTTATGTGGATGTTCTCTTCCGATAGATTTTCCAGGAATGTGCAATTTGTGTTTTGAATGACCCAATAGATATTGTTGTAAATGCATCATAGCATGGGTGTCGAATGCTACGACAACATTATGAACGTACATTTTCTAAAATTGGGTTAATATTTTAGATCTACCAAGCACCGACGGCCTCTCCTCGCAAGTACCTGTACTTCAACGTTCTGACGCGCGGTCAGAACCAGACCCTGACGGTGGAAGGTGGCGGAGTGAACGCAACTGTGACCCTTCCCAACATTGCAGCCACTAACGGCTTCGTGCACATCATCGATAGAGTACTGGGTGTGCCTTACACAACCGTCTTTGAGAAATTGAAAACGGATCCCATGCTGAAGTAAGCAAAAACATTATCGCTCACTTGTATTATGTTTACTTTACCAGAAATACGATCTTGAAAGTTTACTCGGAATAAGAAACAACAACAATTTTTTCGGCAGTGGTAACAAAGTTCATCTTTTGTTTTAGCATCACCTACAACCTGGGCAAGCGACAGATGTTCAACCAGCAGCTCAATGATATGGAACACCGTTACACGTACTTCGTCCCTCGCGATCACGCTTGGCTCAAATTCCAAATCAAGCATCCTTCCGCCTTCAAATCTCTATTCAGGGAAGACTTCGGTTATTTCGTAAGTTTCAGAATTTCCAAAATAATTTAAAAGTTTGTTTTACGGCTGTGTGTTTAATCATTATTTTATCTCGTTTGTCATTTTCCAGACGAAACAAATTTTAGAGCGGCATGTTATCCGGGCCGGGCGCGCGTACACAGTATCTGATTTAAAACTTCTCGCGAACGAAACACATCCCTTCGTTCTGCCGACTTCACGCGATCCACTCCGGCTGCGTGTCAAGGAATCTGATAAGAGTAAGCTTTTAGCGGTTCATTTACATTATTATCTGTTTTCATTTATAATGTTGAGATTTTAGAGTCTACATTTGTGATTAAACTAATTTGTTATTTTCACAGACTACTACGTTGAGTGGAACGGCCATTGGATCCACGTGTTCAGGCCTGACGTGGAGTGCACCAACGGTATCATTCACGTCATCGACGAGCCCTTCGTGTTGGAGAGTGACATCCGTGCCACCGGCGCCGCTCAGAAAGTGAGCATCGCCTCGACGTACTTCATACTTCTCCTGTCCTTCTGTTTTGTAAGAATTTTGGAAAATTAAACGTCCATCGGTTTTTGTTGAGGCAAAAGCGTTCGTATTATTAGCCAAAGAGCTATGAATTTCTGTCTCCGAACTCTCATTTTACTGTGAAACAATTTATTTGGACAATGTTTGCTACTCCATTGCATAGAATGTAAATTAATCAATTTGTTTCGGGTACCTTTATTTTACGTTACCTTAGTGTTTGTTATAGTTTAAGAATAACATGCGGGATTTGAAAATATAGAAGTCCGTTGTAATGTTAACCAATGACTCGATATATAACACTGCCATGAATATTAGAACGTTTTAAGTCAAATGAAAACATTTTTTAAATTTTATATATCAGTATTTACATTTTAAATCGAAACTGTTGTTGTAACAATCTAAATTGAATTTTCTGTAATCTGAAATATATATGTAGGTATATTATATTTAATAAAATGAATATTTAAGTAAGGCATTATAGTCGTATAGGTATTTATTTCTACAATAACCGTTGTTAAAGTTTTTTTTAGATTAATTATAATGAATGAATGTATCTTACGCTCCACTTTTAAATTTTGGATCCCTTGTGCCTTTTTTAAAAACCAAAGTACTAAAATTAATTCAAAATATACGTATCCAAATTATTATTTACAAAAAGTATTTACTTTAAAACATATAACCTATACATTCCATGTTATGAGTATCTTAAAGATCTAATAATGTCTAAATATTTATCGTTGTTACCACTGAAGTACCCAATTTAGATTTCAGTTATAAAAAAATATCTTCGACTGAAAAATGTATGATTATAGAAATGAAATTCGAAAGCGTTAATTTATGTAGGATAGAGTTATTCATTCGTGTCAAATTAATTGGTCTATAAATTAAAATGTCTGGAGTGAATAGATTATCTGGAAGCGTATCGAGAAGCGCTTACTGCGTTCATTATACTTAAGTTCATTGAATATTTCCAACTTACGATCATTTGAATTTAATAACGTATCTTAAGAAGTGGCCGCTTTAGCATGCACGTTATGTTGGAGCTCGGCAGGTCTCTTTATCATTATTATAAGCAATGGAAAGTAAAGTATTTAAATAGAAGTATTCTTAAATTGAGAGCGATCATATTATAATAAATGTATATAGGAATGAATGGGCTTATAATTATGATGGTGGATTTGTGATTTTCTTACGTTTACTAAGCAGATGTAAATAATTTGTATAAGTTATCATAGTTCATTATAGTTATTGTATAATTTAGTAGCTATTACTTGAATACGACTGAAATTTTATCACGTTGTCATACATGAATTTTCGGAAAATTTAAAAAGGTGTTGACTAAAACAGGAATGCTGCTTTCGCGCTTTAAACTTTAACAAAACATTGAAGTTTTCTATAAAAGTGATTTACAAACTAACGTTTATGTACTTACATTTACAAAGGGTCACTTTATACTGAATATACATGAACCATATTTGGAGTAGATATTTACAACAGTAACGCAGCATTTATTAGAGAATTCTTACTAATTAATGTACTCGAGTATCCTGTTGAAATCAGTGTAATAGATACATTGTCTGTCGCTTTATAGATATATTTACATTAGTAACTATATAAGCAAATACATATTCAAGTGATGTCTATATTGAGCCAAAGCTAAACGCAACTTCAACTGATATCATATTACCTTCCTATATGTACTGTGTAAGTTTTTAATATTACCTAACAATAGATGTTAGATTGACATATAGCCGATACATTTAAGGTTTGAATGTTCATGAAAGCGATCATTATAAAATTGCATTTTTAATACTATACACTAGTGTTACGTGGGGAATATTGACCCGAGACAATATAATTCTGACCAAATATTCAACCAAATATTTGGTTAAGTACGAAATTGGAATTCAATTAATTAGTGGATGTTTTGGTGTATAATAAATAAAATCTATGTCAAATTAGTGATGACGTTATGAGGAAGTGTTTAATGACAAAGAATTTATGTGTAAAATATACATATTGAACTTCTCGTGTTGGTTTCATTTACAAAAAAATGTTCCGCGTAGTCTAGTCACGTGTGTGGAAGGTGTCAAATTAAATTTGGGTACGGGGTTGTCGGCCATATTAGCGGACCGTGCGCCACGCCGCCTTTACAGTATGCAATAACAATGTTAGCAACAAAATCTAAAACAAAATTAACAACAATAACAGTTAAATGTGTTGAGATGTACTCTCATGGAACTGTTTCAGCAGCTGCTACGGTTTCATTAATTTTCAGCTGCACGAACGAATATCTACCTAATTAACCGATGTATGGTTGCACTGGAAACGTTGTTATGAATCCAATTTCACCCATAATGTCTATAAATGTGCTTTTTGTGTAATTCGGGGATTGTCGGCTTTGTTTCAATTAACAGAAAACAGGAAATGTAAGTATTTTAAATGTGTTGGCTGTATTTCGGGAATGTTTGAGTAGTAACGCATTACATGCAATGCCATTCCATGGTTTTATTCAACATCTCCACGGTTCCCGGTTCGAGCGTTCGGTAAACAAAAAAAAAAAAACAAGAGAAAATCAAAATATATTCCCGCGCAGTTTCGCTGGTACTCGGTTTTAATGGAATAATTGAACGCAACGCTCCAAAGGTCGTAGTCATTCTCTTAATCCCATACGGCTGGTGTGACGACACAGCTACCCTGCCCCGCTAATCTCCTTGATGGATAGCACGACTGACTTTGCTATGAGACCATTCCATTACTGAGGACACGGCCCCGAGCCAGTAATGCGTGTTGTGGTTTGTAATTACCTCCCATTTAAACAGAAACACTGCGAATAAACAATTTGATATGCTAACAGCCGCCCTTATAAACAATAGGCGCAGATTGAATGCAATTAAAGTGGTATTCGACTAAAATGTCCACATGAAGTGAGTTACAGTAAATCGGGGGGTTTGCCGACGGCGACCCGGATAAACGAGAGGTCATTTGAATAAAGTTTGCATGGAGAGATCTATTTGTATAGAGGGACAGATTTTGGTTGAAAAATTGCTACAATTATTGAGTGAAAAGAACATGTTTTACTACCCACATTGTCAGCTAGAACTAAATACAGTAAAACACTGCTTGAAGTATTTTCTATTTTCCTTTACCGGTGCGGAAAAGCTTTATTACGTTAATTAGAATTCAGGGAATTTTCTAGAAAAAGTTCCATATTTTTTATTTTCACCTGAGTAAATTCTAGGTAGCGACTTTATTCCTGTTTCCACTGTGGAAAAATTTTACACAAAAGGGAAATCCGCCCGGATTTTTCGGCAGTAGCATGAACAATGCCGCATTGTCACAGAATAAATGTCTCCTCACTATTTTCACTAAGTAAACAGATTTGTTTCTTGGATGTCCCTTACAAAAAATAATATAAACAGGTGTGTCGTTTCATATTTTTACTCACGCACAGTGACCCTAATAGAAAGGATGAAGAATAAAACATTTTATGAAAGGTCACCATTTTGTTAAAGAATTATTAAAACTGCTTGTTATTTACGAGTAATCCCTACAAGACCAACATCCAAATGTGTTTGATTCATACATAACACAACTCAAATGAAAGATAGCTTTTCACAGTGAATAACCTGGAAAATGGAACCCATTTAACTGCTGTAAGCCAAACATATTGCTTTGAAAATACATAAATCAGTTTCCACGAGAAATATGAACTGGTAGAACACATAATTATTTAGCGTCGCTGTCTGTCGACCACATCCTCTTAAATCTCCCACGAAATAAATGCAGGCTGTTACGACCTCCTTCGGAGAGGGTAAAAGAAAAAAATAAAAGTTTTTATGGACTCGATTTATCTTGACGCTTCGAGCGGAAATACAGAAAACGAACGGAATCAAACACAGTTCTCCTATTTCAAACTGTCCTGATCTGATTAATGTTTCTTTTTTTATTTGGTCAATCAAAGTCTGGAACTGACCAGTCGTCTTTCTGTTTGCTCTTGGGTTGTAGTTTTTACTTAGGGAGAACTAGTCGAACTGTGCGATTGGTGAAGTGAAAGAGTTTCGAAACTATATGGCAGGGATGTGCTGACAGATAATACATAGATATGTGATAGGAAAAAAATAAGCTTAACAGAATTGCTGGTAAAATTACATAGAATGAATAATTATATTGATGAGTGCGATTCCCAGGTTTGGAGCGAAGTTTCAGTGACACACACACACACACATTCCTATATCCCACCCTCATACAGTTTCTCAGACACATGCATAGACACTACACTCATCAAGATGTCATTTATCTTTTTACTTTTATTTCATTTCTGTTTTTAAATTCTTTTTAGCAAGTTTATTTGAGCTACAATGAAAGAGACTGGCCTCCGCGGCACAGGGAACCCTAGTGTGGAGACAAGAGACCTATTTTTGATGTAATGTACTTCTGAAACAATAAAATTATTTGTATGTATGAGAAAAATAGGCTCAACAATATCGAACAAGATTTGATAGGCATTCCAAATGCGACTCTACTAGCCTTCGACAGAATATATTGAACATTCAGCAGTGCAACTCTCCAAACCCTTCGGGAACAGTCTTGCGTTTGACGTTCGACGCGTCACGCATTTTTATTAAACTAGCTTCTAGGCGAATCCTCAAAGGTATGAGTTATTTGCATATACTTGACACTTCATACTTGATATACCGGGATCAAAATCGTCCTATGTCGTCATCTTCACGACAAGCCTATATGTATGCAAAATTCATGGGGATCCGTCGATCAACTGAGCCGTGTAAGTGGCATATGACACAGGTGTATCTTGAAGTTTTGGGAATTTCCAAAATGATTCGTGCAAGTGATTCTGATCTTATAACAATTGTTTTAAAGAATTTTAACCTCGACGGACTGCCTCGTCGGTTGGGTGACTACCTCATTCGTCGAATGGCCGTAAGCGCGACTGCTGAGCATGAGGTTTAAATTTCAATTTCCAGGTCGGGTAAAGTGTTATTGTTTTCTTCCATCAGGAATTTATCAATAGCAGCCACGGAGTCTAAGTTTGTGCCCAGTTGATGAATATTGGCTCGCCCCCTATTACATGGGACTCAAACATAACTGGCAAAATGTGGGTGTTGTTACTATTAGGTACACCTCTGTCAATCCCTTCGGGGATTGCAGGCGTGGTGATGTTATGTATGGTTTCGGGGACCACTGTGGTCGAGTAACCTAAATTATAGTTAAGTAAAGGAAGAAACTACGAATTACGCGACGAGGAAGATTTGCTTGCTACGCCGCAGTGCTACAGTGCTACGGCGTAGCTCGCACTATACTCACCTAATGTGCGTGTTCATTTTTTCAGGAAGTAAACTGACCCCTTCGTTTTCAATAAATACAAGTTTATCACGAATTTCTTCATATGTAAATAGATTACAAAATAAACAACTGGAACAAGCGAGAAATACATTGGTGAACGCCAGATAGTTATTTTACCGCGTTCGTACAATAGAAAGTGTGACATTTTGCAAAAAAAAGTATACAAATATGATATTACATCGTTCTAGACATACTGAAAGTAAAGATTTAGGGCGTAAGGGTATTACATAACAGATACAATTTCTTTTTAGTAACAAAATTTTTCTACTCCTACGACAATTCCCTTCACGCGTGCTATTACGTTATTGCTATTTTTTTTGTACAGGCGCTTCGGAGTTCGGGACAATTTTTGGAACTTCACCAATTCTATTGAGATCTTTTCAGTTGGTAATATCAAAAAGTGATAGGTTTACGGGATGAAATTCTATTATATTTGGTTAAAGGACTCTTAGAACGTAAGTACAGTCAATCATACGTCATACGTCACTAACATGGTGTACCTCAATTTGGCATACTTAATTTTTTGGTCAAGCTACACTTTTTTTGCGGTTAGGCTCTGTTGACAATCTTGACAGTGAAAGTGGATAAGGTGTCTTCATGAAAAAATTAACTAAAGATTTCTAAGAAAGTTTCCATAGACTCGACTATCCCCGTACCTTCTCAATAAAAAAAAAACCGGTCAAGTGCGAGTTGGACTCGCGCACCGAGGGTTCCGTACAAACCTGTGGGTATATAACTTTTTTTTATATGACGAAACTAAAAATTTACGGTTTTCGTAATTTTTCCTATATCTGTACTATAAGACGTGACTTCGTACAAAATTTCAAGATTCTAAGTTCACGGGAAGTACCCTGTAGGTTTTGATTCCCGTGCGAGTTTCGAAAATTTGCGGAAATTTGCGGCCTAAGTGGCTGTATCTTTTGATTGCGTTGACTTAGAAGGTTGATTTTTCTACAGCTTCCAGGGACAGTAGAACTAAGTATCATATAGAAATTTCAGTTTGATACCTCCACGCGTTCCTGAGAAAAACGGTCTTGACAGACGGACGGACGGACGGACAACAAAGTGATCTTATAAGGGTTCCGTTTTTTCCTTTTGAGGTACGGAACCCTAAAAAACACTGTATTTGACCATGAATTTTAAGTTAATATTTCAGTAATTAATAGCAAAAAATCCTTCATAAAACAAAGCAATCGCAGCGGTAATCCGAATTGAATCAATTCATTGTATATAAGATTTAAATGAAACGAAAATAAATAAGATTGCGCCTTGAATGAATGGCAGCGGGAATTTGCAATCTAAACGAGACTTAGGCGAAACTAAATACGATTCCATTTCCTGGATTTCATTACTTGTATATATATACGAGCATTCAAATGTTTTAGCAAACTCCGCTGCATTCCCCCATTTAAATGTTACATAGACTAGTAAATAAAGCTTGCGAAGCTGCTTCTTTGGTCTCCTTGTTGCATGCGCTACTCAGGCGCGGTCCCAGCCAAAGATTTTGGGGGTCACACAGGGCCGGTGCTAGGAATTTGGTCGGGAGGGGTTATTGCGAATAAAAAAAGGCAGATCGAGGGGGGGGGGGGGGGGGTTAAACACTATTTGGAACAATTTAACATTTTTAAAACATTAAATTGTAAATTATTTAAAATTCAATTATATAAATGGCTCAATAATAATAATTTCTATTGCATTAATGATTTTTTTAATATGAATTCATAATGTATCTCTAGTAAGTAAGTTTGCATGCTTTAGTATTAAGCAAAACATGTCCGATCTAATGTTTTCTAATAACACCTTGTACCTATACCATGTTTTATGCAAATAAAATATCTTATCTTATCTTAAAAAAAAAGTTATATCAATCATCACTTGATTTACCTATACAAAAAAAAAACACAAAAAGGAGAAAATAACTTTACTTTCGGAAGTCGGTGGCTATTGTTTGTTTTATTGATTTTTTTGCCACCGACTTCCGAAAGTAAAGTTATTTTCCACTTTTTTTTAAACTTGAACGAGAATATTTTCATTCCGCCTTGGATTGGTTGATTTCTTCAAAGTTGTCTGAAATTTTGGAATTTGAGGTTACCCAAACCCCTAATAAAATAAAAGAGTGAGAGAAGACAGCTTCAAAATTTAAATAACCCGCCTCCGCGCCTGATATAAGGGTCTTTTTGTTCATTCATACAGAAATGAGAATAAAAGTTATTCCTTCAACCAATACAGTGCCTACTAAAAAAGGGTAGAATGTATTAGAGAGCGAAGCGAGTTTGATAATTTTAGTCTTCTGCCTCGCAAAGGTTAGTTTCCCTTGTTGAACGATTAAGCAGGAAATTAATAATTTCCGAAAAATGGCTACCTACATTTTAACAATTATTTGGGGAAGGGGGGCCTCTTAGGACCATGCATGGCGCTACTTGCTGAAGATGAGGTCCTGTGTTCGATACCGAGGTAGGGCAAAGTGTTGATTGGATTTTCCATCATATTGGACTTTCTCACCCGGAGTCTGGACTAGTACCCGGTTGATGGAAATAGACTCGCTCCCTGTAACATGGGACTTATACATAACCGGCGAAATTACTTACCCTTCGGGTTCTAAAGGCGTGATGTTATGTAAATAAAACTTGCACGTAGTGTAACAAACAGTCCCATAACAAGATTCAATTTACTTAATTTCGAGATTACGAAAGAAAAAGAAATCCGTCCAATCTTTGTATCCATTTATCTTTGTCTGTTTGGTAATGTACCAATCTTTTCTTTTTAAATATAACCACTTTGGTGGATAGAAAAGTAAATGTAAATAAAAAATAGGGTATCTCGCCAAGTAGGTACGTGTCGGGGACAAATGGGGTTCCGTAGTCAATTAACAAAACTCTTTGGACAATTGCCTGTCAACGACAAAAAATTTGGGGAACAGAAAAAGTTTAGTTGTACAAGGATCTTTGGGCGTCTAGAATCTCAACTGACGCCGCCATCTTATTTTTTCAGTACTATACAAACAGTCCAAACTAATATTATAAATGCGAAAGTTACTCTGTTGGTTACCTTACTAAACGGCTGATCAGATCGAAAAATAAAATTTGGCATGGCGATAGATTAAGAAAGGACATAGGCTTTTTTTTCTTGCTCACACATGGCAACACCTGGTACGAGTATTGCAAATGTTTCCCAACAACGCCCCCTTTAAATGACATTCAAGCCGTTTGTTCTCACTAGTTCGATTCATTAGTTCGACCGTCGACCTACTGAGAATTTATTTTTCTCATTTGTTCGACCGTCGAATTTGGGGTATTCTTCCAAGCGCACCAACTTTGAACCGCATCCAAAGTATTCCTCGAACCGCACCATTTAGGTGCGCTAAGGAAATCAATTAAAAATATTATAATTTTATTACTCAAAACGCGCCAACGATGAAACGTAGAGATAACCATGGTCTTCTCTACGTTTGAGAAGATACTCGTTGTACTACATCGGATTAGAACATTCGTTAGTAGCCTTTCATGTAGACCTTCTGCCTTAACACTGCAAGCCGATTGGAATATACTTAGCAGTTTCGATGCGGTTTTTGTGCAGTTATATCTAATGCTAACTGCACGTGTGTTCACAAATGTCTCAAGGAATCTTAAAAACTAGAAGGGTTCCAGTAATTTGTTAATGAACCCGGTAATGGATTATTTAAATGATTTATTCAACGTGGACTAATTTCTAAGTGCTTCCTGAATTTTTAAGTCGTTGCTTGTTTTGGTGTGTCTCGCGAGAGTAATAGTTAGGTACCTCCGATATTTACCTTTTGTAATTAATGTAATCTTCTTTTGTAGGTAATAAACACGAACCGTAATACCATCAGATAGGTAATTATTTCCTACATATTAATACTAACTACTAGATTGCTGTTCAACGTTTGAATATCAAAATATTAATTTAAAATCTACATAGAAAACTGATCTAGAATGAACTTAAATCCATTTTGATATTACAAACACGAAAGTCACTCTGCCTGTCGGTTTTTTTAGATGACTTAATGGCTGAACAGAATTTGATGAAAGGCACACAGGTACCTACACCATTACCGAAGTTAGGATATTTTTTAATCCGCACGGTTATCTTCGAAGTCATGAGAGCAAAGCCACAAGCTAACCATAGTATGCTCTAAGAATAAAATATGTGGGGGTGAGTGCAAAATGTTGTATTTTATTACTTTTTATCGGGACCTGTCTTTATTCATCTCATAAATTTTCACATGGAGTAAGCGGTTTTTGATTCACGAGATTATGATTTATGGGACTTTGTGTCACGGGCTTTGATAAACGGTACCGCATTAATGATAATTATGTCTACTTTATGTCAACCTTCACTACCCATTGGTTATCTGAAAGACCTTAGTAGTAGTAGACCGTAGTAGTAGACCTTAGTAGCGAAGCGCTCGTTTCATGTACCAAAGTCATAGAGCTTATTTTAACTATACAAACGCTCAAACAGTAACTTTCTCCATAGTTGGCGATGCAAAAACACGATGGGTTGACGATTTCGTCAAGCAAGTCAGGACTTGGATGAGAGACACGCGGAACCGAGAAGTATCTAGAAAAAGAAAGAAGGTCTATACACTTCAGTAGGTGATTTTGAACTGAACTGATGATGTTGATGGTGGTTCTAAAGTGGTTCGAGTAAACATATAAAGAATTATCGATATTAGGAAACTGCGAACAAAAAAGGTGTAGTTAAAAAGGCATCGATGTACATCGATGTAAAAAATTTCGCAGAATAGTTTTTAAAACTGATATAGGGAACCCTATAAAAACAGCTGGATTAATCTATATATTTATAAAATAAGAATCTGACGGGCTGACTGATTCACTGGCTGATCGATCAACGCACAGCTGAAACCGCTGGGGCTAGAAGTATGAAATTTTGCACAAACGTTCATTAAATGACGTAAGTGTGCACTAAAAAGGGATTTTTGGAAATTTATCCACTAAGGGGTTAAAATAGGGATTGAAAGTTTGTATGAAACTTCGTCCACGCAACGTCGAACGCAGTCGCGGGCCACAGTTGAATATATTTTATGTTGCGATTAGGTACTCGGCACTTTTATAATGCTTTTTTTACAATTTTAGAAGTGTGTTTGAATTTGACAGTTCATGTGTTACGGGTGATGTGAAGTGTTTACAATTTAGATTTTAATATTTAAAAGTTCTAATCTAATCTACGATCCCGTGCTACATCTTTCCAGTTATCTAGAAAGTCAGTCCTTTTTATATTTCGGTAAATATCTTTATCCACATTCTCTCCAAAGATATTCAGGAGTAAAGGTAATAAAAGTCGGTGTTCCGCGAAGAGTCTTCTCAAGTCGTTATCACTTTAATTAAATTGATGCGTTCAACGAAATATCTCGAATTTTCGATATCTATACCCTTGTCAACTCACAGAATTATAGGTAATGGGGTGTTAATGATTCTTTTACAATGAATAAATTGATGATTATTTTATCTTAGCCTCAAACAGATTATTTTCGTAATAAAAATCTGAAAAGACTCTTAAGGTTTGGTATTGTGGCGGCATCTACAACGCCAAGCATCGCTGTGTTACAAAAATTAATATTCAGTTAAATTGTTGTATATCGCCGCATTTATCCATGCCGGAAACTGGCCCCACATAGTCGAGAAAAGCCGAGGTAGACAGAAAATTAACACTTCAAAATTCGCTACGCATCAGTACTTTAAATCAGACGCACCAATCAGATCCCGCTAAATATTAGAAGTATAGCAGTGAAGATCTATCGCGGTAACGTGCATCGAAGTGTAGTGGCTTCGCAGAAACGGTCTTTCGCAGTAACGTGCATCGCAATTTTGTAGCATCGTATTTATCGATATTTTATGCGTCGAGATTCCGTATTCTACTTGATAGGATCCAATATGAATGCAATTTTTACTCGTTTTTTGTTTCGTCGGCCCCGAATGGCCACGCACTCAGCGTGCGCGATGAACAAATACAAGCAAAGGTAACGAGCCTACAGACCCCGCCGGGAATTCGACCACGGCCCCGTTGACGTTTCAAAAGCTCCCCCGATTTTATTAAATATCTATCTCTCTCTATCGAAGCTTCGTTTACACGGTGTCCTATCAAATTGCTGGTGAAATTGTTAGGTAGGTTTGGTTGTAGCTAGGTGTGGTATCAGATTGTAACGTATTTGGGTCTTCCTATTGTTGCCTTACATTTAGAAGGCGTACCTACTAATATGCGAAATGTTTTCCTTCAAAAGGCTGCTGTAGGTATGTAGATGTGATGAGGCTTCTCGCAATTCGACTTTGATGGAACTGCTTCACTATGGCTCAAACAAGACCCGTGAAATTAAAAACCTGGATATTATATACAAGTATTTTTTTAACAAATTAATCTAATGGTTGATAAAAAGCTACGCTGAAACGGAATAAGTCCTTTAAATAGTAAAGTAGCAGGGTATTTATTTATTATAAATTTAATAGTATAATATAATTTTGAATATAGGCATACACACACACTCACTCACACAATCACACACATCCCTTACACACACACATACACTCACACACACCATTAATCACTTTTAATTGTTCCACATTGACAACCCTTACTATGTGATATAATGGGGGTCCTGGAGTTCTAAAGTAGAGGCCTAATTTTTGTCGAAGTACCTGTCAACTTAATTATATGTATAAGAATGTAATTTCTGGAGGTAAATAAACGTTATTTTTATTATTAAATTACCATCTTCATATGCATGCTTTCTCCCAACATTTTTGGGGTCGGCTTCCAGTCTAACCGGATGCAGCTAAACACTAGTATTTTACATGGAGCGAACGCCTATCTGACCTCTATAACCCAGTTGGTACTGGGTAGTACGATACCCCTTGGTGAGACTGGTTGTCAGTCAGGCTTTCAGGCCACTGACTACCTGTAACGACTTTCAAAGATCTAGAAATGACAGCCGGGACTAACGGCTTAACGTGCTGTCCGAGACGCGGAGGAAACTCGATTTGTAATGGGTGAAGTATTACAAATCGAGTTTCCGTGGACCAACTTAGGCAAGCGTGGTTTAACCTAATGATCGACCCGGGCGGCTGTTTATTATTTAGCCACGGGCTGCTCATATACAGGTATTTACCATGAAACATCAAATATCAATAACTAAATATTACCCGTTGTGTATATCAAATTTAAATTGAATATTCCACGTTCCAGGAAACAAATCCAAAAAAGTCTCTTATAACACGATGTATTTAAAACAATAATAAAATACTCACCTTATAAAGTGTTATAGTTAGAATAGTTTACAATCAATCAATGTTTGTTAAAACTTAAAACTAATACGAATAATATTGTTTTTCTCGTAATTGAAATATCGGAATAAACACGATACGAAGGTATCTATGTTAGGTATAACATTCGGTAAAAGGATAATCTTTTACACTGATTTTTTATCAAACTGTCCCAGTTTCATATTTTTAGCTTTAACGGATTATGTCCGAGGTTAATGAAGTTAAGCAAGACAGTTAAAAGGCCATCAATTTTTATTTAAATCGAAAAGTGCCATATATATGTCCCTAGTCTACATTATTCTGAAATGCTTATTTAGGAACACGCATATACCAGTGTCTTAATTATTTATTGTTTTTTTTTTTTATTTCAGAGCCTGTTCAAATGATTACAAAACTTGACTCATGCGCACTCAAGGGAGATTTTGATAAAGTGTCGACGAGTTTAAATTCAGAATTCGTACATGTGGCAAATATTGTTAGACGCCGGAAGCGCTTGCCAGCGGAAACACCTCACCGGGGGCGCACGCCCTCTACATCCGGCCGACAGAGGCAGAGCTATCCCAGAGACTTACTTGCGCCCATTTCTCGTCGAATGGATTCCAGGGAATCGCTTTTCAATCCGCCCAGGTATTCTTAAAGAGCCTATAGTTCACTATCGAACACAAAAGACAGTGCTTGTCCAATTATGTATCTCTATAACGTGTGACGTACGATAGGGAGTTGCTGAAGCTTGCAAATCTGGAAATTTAATATTGGACACAATAGGATTAAGGGTCCGTTTCTAGAGTGCTAAAGCCTGTATTCTAAATATGGCTGCTTTGTTACAGGGCTTTTATCATCTAGGGAAGGTACAGATAATGTGTACCTAACTTCAAGGTCTGAATTAAAAGGTTGTTTAGTATGTATTTGTATAGGTAACTCTAGTCACTGTATACTAAAGTCGAAACTCTGTCAAAATTGAATACAAATTAAATAAATATAATTCAAAATGACATCCAACTGTCATGTTTTTTACCAAAGCTTTAATTCAATAGGTTTAGGCTGTAGGTATTTTTGGATAAAACTAACATGACCCATTTTGGGAAATCCCGCAATATGTTATTCAGCACGTTTTCACATTGCCATGTGTGTTCTAAGGTTTCGCGGATGGATTTCAGTTTACGCAAGGTACAGGAAAAAAAGTACACCGTGTCGTTTTTTTTTTTGCTACAAAAAAAAATACGACGCGGTGTACTTTTTTTACTGTTTTAATAATACAGGTAAAACATAAAGTTTTCTGAAGGATCTAGTTGTTAGAATTTTCTTTTTTTTAACCAGAGAAAGGAGGCCAGTGTCCAAGCGGTGGAAACGTTACAGTCTGATTATACAAGGTGTAGTTTTACATTCTCGTCAAAATTCAGGAGATTGTCAAAGAAGACGTAAATAATCAATATAAATTACGGGACCTGATCAATAATAATAAATGTTGCTTTTTTTAGTTGTTTTAATTTGACACTATTTCAGAATGAAGCCCTTCACAAAAGAGGAGAATCACCCGTTCATCGAATAAACGTCTTCGTTTGTTTGTGTGTGTGACAGCGCGGTTATTGGGCTAGTATTACACGGGCCGCGTTTTAATACGTGTACACTTACCGATTACCGATATTAAGAAAAAATATAAAAAATTACCTACCTATTTTATTATTGATTCGGGTAGAGAATCATTAGCATAGTTACCTCCTTGAATTTGACGAGGATGCAAAACTACACCTTGTATTATATATTGTAAGTATTAAATTTAGTGGTAGTAGGTATCTACTGCTATTACTCAACAAAATTGACCAAAAAATTGAAAAAAACACAATTCTTATTATAGTCAACAAAATTGTAAACGAAAAAAAAAAAAACGAATTTCGAATGTTAAATTCCACAGAGTTCTACGTTCATTGCTTGTACGAGTAATACATTTATCGCTGAATTGTATTGTATTTTATGTTATGTATTGTATTTAGATAACTCGCCATTTTGACGGACCGGTTGGCGCAGTGGCTGAACGACTAACTGCTGCGCTGCGTGTCGCGGGTTCGATCCCCGGGCGAATCAAATATTGATATGGCCTACATGCCTACAGATGTCAGGTTCCGGGTCTGGCTGTTTATATATGTAAGTTTAAATGTTTGTAAACGTACCCACCATAAAGGAGAAATTGGGGTGGAACGTATTTATTTTAAACCCTGCCATAATAGTGACGTTTTATCCAAATAGAATGCTGGATTGCAACAATAAAATGCAAACGTCTAAATCTCAATCCGTGTATCGTTGGTTTCTCAAATCCTGGCAAGACAAGGATTTCAGAATGCAAAGTTGTGAACGCCTTGGGTGACATCCAAGCAACTTGTCGCTTTTCATGCATCTTTGCGATCTTTCTCGGGAAATATTGCGGGCGATACCGCAGCCATATTTGTTTTGCCGCAACTTTATCCGGCACTTGTTTTAACAACTTTTTGGATAAAACTTTCAAATTCTTCTATGGTAAACCATTGATATGATCTAGAAAATATATTGCTGGATCCAATTAAACCCTTAATAACGGGTGTTAACAGACAATAATTGACGAAATCCAGAGTCACTTGTTCTTCTCGTTGTGACACACAGTTTAGTTCAGTTTTTGAAAACCTCTTCCACGAAAACCAGTTTTAAATGTAATAATTTAACTTAACCTGACTTACTTAGGTAAACCGTACACGTTTAGACGTGTACCGTTGCAGCTATCCATAGACACAATGTTTTTCGTGCATTACATTAATCAGCGACTTTTCCCACCAAAAACAAGTTGTTTCCCAGTAAAAATTTTTACTCAATTTTAGTATTTACAGAATGCGTAGATTACGGCTGTGTAACCGGTTTCTTCAAACCATGCATGTATACTGTCTTTACGTGACTACAAAAAAATCTTTATTGCAAAAGTAACTTACAGTTCATCAGATTTGTGATATATGCACGCTTCAACGGTACCCAATATTGTTCATACAGGTAACGTCTAAATCCAGTGGCTTTTGATTCGCCACAATAGCTGGTATATTTTGTGTCGGTACAACGAAACTTTCAGATTTCGAAAACTGGCATCAGATAGCTGCTAAACGTCAATGTTATTAGGGATATATGAAATGATCAGAAACTTCTACCTGTGCACTGGATCCTTTGTTTTTGCCAAATAAATATGTAGACATGTATTTGAACCGTGCCTCTGCTTACATGACTAATGTAATGTAGATCATTTTTATAATATATGCGTACACCTCTGGCTATATACCCTTTCGGAAAATTCAGAAGTAGAGTTGTTAAATAAATAAATATAGTTCAGAATCCACGTTTCAGATTAATTATACTATAATGATAACCGTTAACGCACATAAACTCAAACTCAAAGCATTTATTTCAATTAGACCATTACAGGCATTTTTGAATGTCAAAACACAAAAAGAAGAAGATGATACATGTTTTGGTAATGTTCTCCATGCTCTGCCGTCACATGGACATGCAAAATTTACACTTAAATTACAATTTACTATCAAAATAACATGCTGAATAACAATAAATCTATCTAAATTATTAAATTGGAAAATCATTTTTATTTCAATGTCAAAGAGTATCCAGTAGTCAATTATGTATAACAGTTCCCTAAAACGCTTTATTTGTTTAAATTCACGAATTTTTCACCGAAATTAATATAATATTTGAACAGTATATCTTAAATTGTAGCAACAATTATATTATTTTATGAAGGCTATATACAGCTACAACAAATAAATAAACTCAAGTTACATAAAATACATGCTAACAAAACCGCGTCTGGTATTATATTTTTTTAGTCTGTATTTTTGCGAGTTTTTACTCCACAATGCATATGACAGTACAATTACTGAAGAACAATAACCTCTGATCAACAAAGGGACTTTAATCTCTTTGGTTGCAATAACGCATATCAAAGAAGTTTTCTAATACTTCCATATTCGTTGCCTCAGGGGACCCGAGGACCCGAGCACCCGAGGACCCCGGTTTCCTTCCTTTTCTTCCTGATCAGGCATTTCATGGGGATGATAAGCCGCCTCTTTACTGAAGTAGGGTCCAAATCGTTAAGTACCTTCTGACAGCAACTTGGAATATCTGAAGTCTTGACCCCGAGATACGAGTGTCTAATTGTAGTTTGAAGTAGACACATAATGCTAAGTGCTACTACTGTCGAACTTTCGAGCTTGTATTTGGCACGATCTGCACTTAGTAAAACTAGTGAAGTTCTACGAAGGACTTGAGAAAAACATGAGTTCGCTGGTAGTAACAGAACAATTTACCTCACACCCTAGACAAAGTCACATTATATAATCAGCAATTACGACAATGTGCACACTCACTGACGGCCGACCACTATTTACCCATAAGCCTTCAGTAATAAGGTTGAAAAATGGTTGACTCAATGAGCGTGGTAGTGCAAACAAGTCAAAAATGTACTGGATTTAAATACTCTTCCGAAAAGCTTACGTCAAGCCTGTTCAAAATCGCGAAACAATTGCCACTAATGCAAGCCCTCTAGTCTCATTTCTGAAGTCTGTCTGATGCAGGCATTATTTTTAACCGACTCTTATGACCTATGCAAGACTTGTGGGTCTCTGTTGGCACTGTCTGGCGCGCTCTTTATAATCGTGTGGTAAATATTCAATGCTCTCAAAGTCACTTCAAGGTTAAAAAGCATTTTAAAGTCACACGAGCCCCAGCGAGTGCCGCCCACACATTTAGAAAATGAACACAATTGTTATTTGTAAGATTAAATTTATTTCATAAGCTTTTCCAATCAACACCTCGGTACAATTTTATTAAAATACTTACTACTAATTAATTACTAGTTAATTTTTTTTCATTACTTCGATACTTAACTGATCTGTTTCAATGAAATAACATTTTAATACCTTACCGTTCTTGTGTTACGTAACAAAACTAAACTAACGTTAATTTTCTGAAAGAAAACTACGAGGATGAAGATAAGAGGTTAACTAATCAAATATTAAGTAAGTACGTAGCGTGGAGCCTTCTAGTTCTTCTACGTTGCTAATTAACTACTATTAACTATTCACACAACTGCAGCATTAAAATTTTCAGTGAAATACTTTAGACACTTTAAATTAACAGAATATAATATCAAAGGCCAGCGATCTTTCTCCCAAAAAACAAGTTTAGTTACCTAAAATTCATGAGGACGAGAGCTTCGACCCGGGGTCGTCGGCACGAAAAGAAAACGGTTGGACTATCACATTGTTTGTGTGCCTCTATGGGCCGCCGCCGCGCCGGCGTTAGTATCTCATCTCATGCAATTTGCATTTGTTTAGGTAACAAAGGGAAACAAAACTATCCATTACGACCCGCGACCTACCTATCTGTCCTTTAGATTGTAGGGTTGTTGTAAATTCGGCACAAAGTAAATTCGTTACATTTTTGTACACTCCGTACATTGAAAGTGTATTCGCCACATGCATTAAAAATATTTGTAAATTCGTCACAAGTCTTCATTATAGGTTCATCATTTTTGCATAAAGTACTGGCAGCAAGCACAGTTATTGGTTTTTAGCGCTCGAAATGAAAGGTAGATAATGATTTCTAAAATTATGAAAGTTCAGGTTGTAAGATAGTTAGTTATTTTTGTAGGCTAATACACGGGGCTCGTCATAGGACATTAAATATAGTAGAAGCATGGCATAACGTTTGAACAACAAAATGAGTTAAAGAAAACCTAAAATGCTTCAGTTTCATGATACACTTAAAAATGATTCTGAAGATATAAATTAAAATTTAAAGAATTTCAGATTTAATATACCACTTAAGTGAGAACACGTCGATCTATTGCTTTAGACAAATAATTGAAAACTATTTTGAACAATTACAATAACTTGTCTCTGGCTAAATAAAGTTCTTAAAAACTTTCTGTATGCAGCATGTTAAAGACTTTTAACATACGCGGTCTTAGTCTTCGATTAAATTTAAGTCAGTGCACAGTGGTAGTTTTAATCCTTCCAAAGAATTACTGTGATTATTAGAAATAAATTTTCCTAAACTAGTTTTTTTTTAGTTTATTTTTTTTATCAACAAAAAATAAATAAATAAGACGTATAGTAAATATTAAACTTATTTTTCTTTCGTTATGTTAAATGTAATTAATGCGATAAGGCGAATCAGCTTATTGCAATATGAATATATTTAGTTTCGACTAAAACTGCGTTTTTTTATGTAGACGAAAATTAAAAGGAAACGTGATTATTACCTGTGATTTAATTATATTTCTATTGTTTTTCTTATAAATAAAATGTTGTAAGCAAATCAGCCACTTGCAATACATGTTTAATAAGGATTAGGCGTGTCACGCTGTCCTTGACAATGCGGGCTTAAAAACGAACAAAACCAGAAAATGTTAGCGTATTTTTTAGTTGTAAGTAGAACTGTGATTTTTATGCAGACATAACTTCTTAAAACTTCTGTGATTATGAAAAATAAATAAATAAAGTTTTATTCTACTTTTTGATTGATTTTTCTGCTGTCTGTGTGTAATTAAATAACCCAAATTATATATGACGAATTTACTTCATGAAAATAGAGTTGTGGCTTTACGCATACTTTTTAACCGACTTCAAAAAAAGGAGGAGGTTCTCAATTCGGTTGTATTGTGTTTGTCACCTCATATCTTCGTTATTTATGAACTGATTTGAAAAATTCTTCTTTTATCTGAATGGATACACTTCCCGATTGGTCCCATAGAAATTTTATCAAAATCAGTTCAGCAGTTTGGTTTTTAAATCAAAATAGCTGAAAAAAATATGTCATCCAAGTAAAAGAAATTGATACTTGACAAGGATTTGTGTGTGATGCGATAACTAAAAAGGGTAAAATAAAACGTTTTTGCAAAAACATAACCGGCTATTGTTTGTTTCATTGACTTTTTTGTCACCGACTTCCGAAAGGAAAGTAATTTTCCACTTTTTTCTTTGTGTTTTTTTTGGAAGACGGTTATTTTTTTTTCAAAAACCTTTTTTTTCCGTGGCGAACTTTGTGGCGAATGTATAACAACCCAGATTCATTTGGCTATTGATATGTGGCGCTTGTTTTGTCCCACCTTTCATATTTTTGTTGGATATTTATAGCCTTTCATGTCCTCCGGAAAAGTTCCGGTTATGTTTTTTCTGATGTTTGTCAATCCATTTTCATTTTAACCGACTACAAAATGGAGAAGGTTCTCAAGTCAACGCGTGTTTTTTTTTTATTTATCATCATCATCTTTCTGCCATTGTCCCATTCTACTTGGGGTCGGCGCAACACGTTTTCTTCTTCCTTTCTGTCACACGTAATATTTTTTTTTTTTCAATTCTATTTCACTTGGATGGTGAGCAATAATGCGGTCAACGCTACACGCTTGCCATGAAGTAACCTCTTCACCCGTGAACTTACCCAAGTTATAGTTATCGGAAAACGGCTTTTGAAAAGGAGTGCCCAATTGCCCCTCGTTAGCAGTGAGCACGATTTCTGCATAAGGTACTTACCAAGTTATTTGGAAATTGAAACAGAACGTCAATTGCGTATTATCACACAGACACGGATTCTATAAAATAATATAATAAAAAATCCTATAGATTGTGATATTATATCATAATCTATGGGAATTTTAGAGAATCTTCATAATACTTGAAAAAATCGTCTGCTCAACAAAATAAATAGCGCAATTAATGAATTGGCATTGTCAAATAAAAGACTGCCATCATAATTATGTGTGTTAGTAAAGCAATTAAACAGCAAAATTTTTATTGTACGAAATGTTTCTCTAAACCTAGGTACCTAAGTTTTTTTATACAAAAATCAATCAAACGAAATAAATATTACCGTGAACAGCAGTAAGCATACTTAACGACAACATCTATCATAACCACAGACATTTTAAGCTCTCTACTCTCATCTAGTTATTCGCTGAAAAACAGTTTTTACAGAGCATTACTCATGCTGAGAGAAAGATGGATTGCTCTGCGTTTTTAAATATATTATACTTAGGAAGTTTTGTTTGTGACCATCTGCGACACTTATTTTATGTTATCAATTATCTTGACTTTAACATACTGTTACATACCATAATTCTCGAAGGGTTTAGCAGAGGTGTACCTAGGTAATAGTACATCCACATTTCGCCAGCTATGTTTAGGTCAGTCCCATGTTATAGGGGGTGGGCCTATTGCCAACATCCTGATGGAAAATCCCCGAATCGAACCCAGTACCTCCTGCTCAGCAGTCTAGACGTTATCAATATTTTAATATTATAAATAAGAATATACCTCAGTATGTCCGTAACCTTTACACGTCTTTGTGGCTGCGAGGATTTCGGTGGAATCTCAGGGCGAACATGGCGTTGGTTAGGACGTGGATACTTTTCATTCCAATGGATGATTCCAATTTCCACAAGGACGAAATATATTATAAAATATATTCTCTGGCATTTCTGCTAAAAGGAATTTCTACAACAAAATATCGGAAATAATATACTGCAATCAAATAATCATAGAATAGCTCATTGATAATAATGGCAGAATGATATTTTTAACTATTTCTTAGCCACCTTATAAATAGGTATAGTACCTGCCTATATATAACCTCAGTTGCTTAAGTAGGTACCTACAACAACTTTCAGACAACTGTACGTACATAAGCTTTGGGGTCGTAATAGCTTGAAAAGAGGATTCACTTGGAACCCAAGTTGGGTAGCAGCCAGGAAAATTCTGCCGTTATACAACTTCCAACTTATATTAATATACATAAATAAATAGTTACGTTGACAGAACATTTAATACGGTTCTTGGCACGCATGAAAGTCTTGTGTCCAAATTCAGAACAATGACGATATTATTGATATTACCAGTTTGTGGTAATTGGCTAAAAGGAATAAGGTGTTATTGAAAATGAAGGATCTTGCGATCGGACGGCTGTTGGTTTTGGTTGGACTGCAGTCATTACAGTTGGCCTAACACCCCGTGAATAACTGTAGACCATGGATTGGGATATCCCAATCTCACGGATGACAGTGCTTGCGCGATGTACGATTTGCATGACGTCAGACGCGAAGTGTAGTTTGCATGTGGCTTTGTAAGATGCCGCCTGGGACAAATATAACTGGCGGAAACATGTGTACCATACACCTTTGCCTATTCCTGCATGGAATACAGGAGTGGCGGTTGGTTGGGTTGAGACAAAATTGACCTCATACTCGATATACATGATGGAAGGGACATCAACGCTAAAACTTTTTTCTTTTTCTTATTTTTTTTAACGTTGCCCCACACTAGGAATTTCTCCTGTATCGTGGGTGCGTTTACAAACATTTAAACTCACATACACAAACAACCAGACCCGGAACAACTATCTGTAGGCCATACAAATATTTGTTCCGTGCGGGGATCGAACCCGCGACACGCAGCGCAGCAGTCAATCGCTCAGCCACTGCGCCAACCGTGCCGTCAGTGTTACCACGTATCCAGAATATCATTCTGACTGACTGATTCTGACAACTTTGACCTGCTGTAACTTTAGATTCTGCTACTTCTGGAGCAGCTGACGCGCAGATCTCTGCTGTGCTATAGTTATTGGATTTGATTTTCAGCTGACATAAAAAGACTTTTTAGATTAACGGTAGCTCCCTTAACATTAATTTCGCAATGGACTGTCAAACAGTTTACACCAACACTTTTTATTTATTCTAGAAGGCTAATGTGTTTAATACAAGTATTAAACTTAAATAAAATAAAGAAATCTCAATGTTTTCTCAAGTTAAGCTGAAGTTTCATGAATTTATATTATTACCTACCGCTGTTTATATGGAAACTTGCTACCGATGTATAATCTAGATAGACTCCAGACTTACACATGTAGGACCCGTGTGTTGTTACAAAGTTCCATGTACTGATATTGCTTATGATTAAAGTTTAATAAACATAAGTTTCGAACACAATGAACAGAAACTATAAAACTGGGTAAATTGACGTTTCATTGCTTTCCTGAATCAATAATTAATTATCTTAATCGTGTTGGCACTGTTAAGATGGCGCAGCGTCTAGGTTATTGGTTTTCATACTGTTGGTTGTGAGTTCGATATCAGGTCATTTGCCTGTGACTTTCAATACAGAGAACTTCGAATTTAAGATGAGCTTACCAAGGCCTAAAAACGGAACAACATAATTGTGCCAAAAATAAACAGAAATGTTTTAAGGCATATCTATGTCTATTTTATTTATACATATACACACAAAACACATTACAAGAAAAAATACACAAAGACAAAAGAACACAAAGGTACAATACAATAATTACAAATATTATTTTTTGGTACAATTTAGCGGTCTATGTTTGAAAACGCGCTGTTGTCGCCCAAAGTAGGTGAAACGGGCATTAACCTTTCATATCAACCTATGATTTCAATATGCGTACACACATGTTCACATTTAAAGTATCAAGATCATATTAAATGGCTCCCTTGTTGCCAACTAAATTAAGGGTTTCGAGGTTGGATTGCGGTTACCGGACTTACCCCAGTCTTACCCGCTACCCTCCCGAGTAGTTACCGTAATAGATTCGCTAGTAACGTATCAAATCCAGGAAACGGTTAACCTGAATGTAAGGGTAATCTACTCAAGTGATTTGAAACAATATGTCGGTAATTAGTTTTGGTACTTGGCTGTAATTGCGGGTAGTAATGCTCGGTGCTTAAAGTACGGACTGTTATTGGTACTTGTACAACGTCATTTAACTTAGTAAAAGACTCACGATACCAAAAGATTCATTAGACATTCTTTAGCAGAAACCACCAAGCCATGTGAAGTGATTGAAAAAAATCAAAGCAATTGATTTTAACATTTGAACCGGAAAAGTTAAACACAGACAGAATCATGTTCGCATCAACAGCCTTAAGATTCAAGCTACCTACTTACTGCCTGCTTTATTTATTTCTCGTGGCTTTAAGATATTTTCACAAATGATGCTGCGGTTCAACATTCTTTGCTAGCCGTTCGTGTGGAAAGAAATCAAAGGATCTCTGAGTTTTCGAAGCCAGCTAGGTAACTGAAATTTCACGGGTCGTTGAACAACGTTTTCGGTCAAAAAGGGAGCTTATCTTTGGGATGAAAATCTTTTCAAGTATTCTAGGAATATTATCCCTCTTTTTGTTACGATGAAGTCCTGAAATATTTAATTATTCACCGACAAAAAGGGAGGTAGATATTTTTAAATTCGTGACGTTATCGAGTGCGATGTAAAATGGCTTTCATGCTAAAAAATCTGAAAATCTTTAAGCTTATTAATAGCCTCGTGTAATAAATTCTCTGCTACATTCAACGGTGATATAGTGAGTAATATGGAGCTGCTCTTGCCTACGTATAGGTATGTATGTAAGTGTTACTGTTACTATTTTACGAAGTGCGAGATTAAATTTCAAGAATGCGAGGAAGTAAATTGGATTTTACCGCAACATATCGTATTCGGGTATATTTGCGCGTCACGCGTCTGCATGTGAGTAGGTATTATGTGTTAGATTAGGAATTTATTATGAATTAAAGTTAACGGCTTTTGGGGTGAAACTAAATTGGAGTCGTTTCATAAAGGGGTGATATTAAACTAGCTAGTTTTGAAATTAGCTCTACAATGTTAGTAGCTAAGAGTGGAGGGATCTAATAAATTGTAGTTAATAACTCACAACCTGTGACTTTCATAAGCTTAGATGGAGTAGAGTTAAGAAGGATACGTAAAGTTTTGTAGTTTTAACTGCTTACATTGTTTTTCATATACGTATCAATCAATTTGTATCCTTAAACGCCGAACTGCTGAGGTGGCTTACCATTACTTAATGCAGGAATGTTGTTGTTGTTCTATTCCAGTGTAGGAAAGAGATGGCGCTAGACAGGATGTCAAATTGTCTAGCTAGGTTATGGTAGGCCACCTGAAGTTAACACTCAGGATTTTTCACCAGTTATTTCTTTAATTCAAGACACATACCTATTATGCGAAAGTTACGCGAACTCTCTAACAAATAATATAGGTAATCGTCACAATATCCTGAGTTGACCTGGTCCTTATTTTATTCGGAGAATTCAATCAGACAAGATTAAATTTTCTAGGAAATGAAAATAGTTTAAAACTCAGTTGACTGACATAATTCGAAGAAATACTCGTATTTCTGGAGCCCGTCTGTCTGTATTTAATAAAATTGGTAATATGTATGCCAGTTTTTTACTAAAACTAAGCGTCGCATAAATTAATGCCTGAATACATTCGCGTTGTTGGGTTGAAATTTCAACAGTGCAACATTTGTTATTGAATCCGTGAACCGATTAATTTAAAAATTGAATTCGGCTAAAGCGATTAGCGTGTCCGGGACTCGACCGACTGTTAACATTGATACGTCGAATTAACACCCACAGAAAACAAATCACGTGGACAATGATAGATAGCAATGATTTCGATAACATTCATACCAAATACAACTTTGAACATAGGAAATCAATCAATAAAATTTTGTATTTTTGCTTTTGGTAAAGCTAGAATATGAAGCATAGCATAGAGTATAAAGGTTGATTATTAAAAGAAAGTTCGAAATCTACGCAGAAAAAGTGCTAGTTTTTAACCAAATTCGAAAGAAGGAGGTTACTAATTTGTCTGGATATATTTTTTAACATATTTTAACGTAACGATGTTGAAACAATTGTTTGGTTCAAATTTTTTCTACAGTGCTAGCATTTAAAAACTCATTAAGTAAGTAAGAGTATATGTCACATAAACTTCATGAACTAATTGAAGGTTGAAGGATAATTGTTTCACGAGGTTTCATGCTACGAAATGTCGGTCATACACTAAATAATACGTGAAAAATCATCACCATTTTATGAAAAACAGCCACTGCTGATATCTATGTAGAACTAAGCAAACAATTGATATTTTTTTTATAACGGTGTAATTTAATCCTAGGGTTAAAGAACAACAAGCAAGCACTTAGCCAACAAGCACTTATCCTAGTCAGATTAAGGCTAATAACAATAGTTTTTTTCATAATAACAGGTGACAGATGTACATATAATTTTTAGAACCAAAATACAAACGCTAGCTCAATTTTTTTTTTAATTTTTCATGTCTTCTGATATGTTGAAACCATGGAATCCCGGCTCTTTGTAAGGCGTTAACTCGCAAGTCTGTTGGACACTTTAAATGGTATGAAGCATACATTGTCGATTATTCCTGTGCGCACTTTTCGAGAGCACCCAAAGACAATCCTTGGTTGGTTTACATCAACCAAGGATTGACTATTTCAGGTGATGGAAACAAAGTTTTTTTTACTTACTATACTTTATCACAAACTTCAGATGACAGATCATTTATTATAAAACAATCGTTGATTAAAAATTAACAAATGCACATTCCACAAACGATTACGTCAATATTCATGATCAAATTATTAATTCCAAGAGGTTTATTTTTTAACTGAATGTTGGCCCTCTTCATCAAAAGTATTAGTGCCATCCTGCTTTTTCATTTGGTAAAAAATATGATATATAACACCTGTTCTTGACTCTTGAGTAAACCTTATCCGTCCTTTTCGTACGAATTAGTGGAGTAAGAGCCTCGCACTGAGATTTAGCAGCCGTGTGTAGAAGCTTAACACCGCAATGTTGTTTTATATAATACATTAGCCTTTTACGAACATGAACCAAAGCTATGTTGTGACCAACTTTGGCTTAACTTAATGGACTACCGAGTACTACCTGTAATTATGAAGAAATAAACAATTTAGCACATAAATCCACGTCCGCAGGATCAGCAAAACGACATGGCGAAATAATGTCGAACCATTTTGTTTTCCCTAATGGAAAACATAATATTTACAGCTTAAAACGACTTTTTTATCTTCACTGAGCCACAATAGCAACCGTCAAAAACACGGAATGATAATATTGTTCTGGCTGTTTCGTGGAAAATACAGCTTGTGCCTCCCATATAAGGTTGAGATTACTAAGATTGAACGAGATTATTTTTTGGTAACATTTCGTTTGGTTAGCCAGACCTTAAAGGTACATTCAAAGTTCGTTAACTTTTAACATAGCCGATGTGAAGCTTGATATTCTACAGGATACGCAAGTATAACAATAATCGAATAGCAGTCAGACATTATTAAATATATTTGAGATCATTAATATGCAGACATATTTATTTTAATTTTTAATCAATACTACTAATGAAATATCGCTCTGTGTTCACTTTGACGAAGTATTGCGATAATAACACTGGATACGGTATAATAGTTTCAGATGTAAAAAAAAGCATTTGGAAGATACCCAAGTGTTTTTTTTTTTTTTTGCTTCTAAAATGATATTTATATATATATATATATATATTATGATTGCAATTTATAATCAATATTTTAGTGTAATATTCCTATTAAAGAAATTTAATATAACAGCGATATATTTGCGATGTTGCCGAATTCATCATGCATATTTCGTTCATAATGTACCCTCTTAAACCTTTCATAGTATCTAATTGCAATCATTACCACATAACTACGATCGGATCAGGACCACGATAAGTGATCTATCATTAATTAAAAATAAATCTTTATTAATAATAATAATTGATTTATTGTCTATCTTACCATAGAGGTCTTTAACATGAATGCTATAAAAAGGCGATCTCTCTTTGTGCAGAAACAGCATGTTTAGTCTCACATACAATTTGAATATGACATAACTGAGATGCTAGAATATGAATAAAACACAAAAAAAAATATATACACGCTTGTTGAAAATATTTGCTTGACAAAAAACACAATCTCAGCATACTGTTTCAGGCGAGTACTAACCAGTATTTTTTTGACTACCCTCTCTCTCGTCACTAAAAAATTAATGCACGGATTTTAATGTTTTCGCGGTTATGTTGCTTAGCACCGCAATATGCCGGTTTTGCTTTACATGTTCTATGTAATTATTTTATTTGTGTCTCTTTGTAGGTTCTTTTAGTATTCTTGTTTTGATATTAAACTTGGTAGTGTTTTAATGTATTATTTTCAGTTAGTAGATACAGTACACTGTGGTATAGTCACACCACAGTACCTACCACAGTATTTTATGAAATACAGGGTTGTTAAGAATATGATTGTGCATTACTAATTTTAGAAAAAAAATCATGGATGTAAGTAAAATATTTTCATGAACTGAACTGAACAAAGTTGCTAGGTGATAATTTAATGGAAGTGATTGATAGAGAATTTGGTTATGATTCAGTTTAAGGGTAACTTCTGCAAAAAATCGATAGATCTCGCTTTAACATAAGGAAGTTAAAGCGAGATCTATCGATTTTTTGCAGAGAACGAGAGGTCGTAACAAACAAGTAAAGTCATTCCAACCATGTTTGGCAAATAGCCATTCTAAACAATTTATGAATAAACTTCACAATATGCTCCATTTGTATTCGTCTTAGGGGTGCTACACACTACGCACATGTTCGGATCGGCTCTTTCGATTCGGCAGTATGTAGGTACATATTCTACCGTCACTTATTCTTTTTTATGTTTACGTGTCACATTTTTTGTGTAAACAAATGTGTTTTTTTTTTCTTTCTTTCATATGTTGAACAACAAACCCGACCCAAAGTAATCACACGCACATTCGGCTTTCATTCGGCTCGTGCTGTTCGGCAAACTGCGTTCAACATCTACCGTCGCCAAATCACGTTCGGGTGGGTTCAGCACCATATTTGTTTAGTTGAGTTTTGACATTCAAAAGTGCCTGTAATGGTCTAATTGAAATAAATGCTTTGAGTTTGAGTGTTTTTTCCCCGAGCGTTATTTAGATAAGTAATACACAAATATTTTAATTACTTTTGGCTCCCGGCTGTACCGAACAATGACCCGAACGTTTGTGTATCGTCTCTTAACTTTACGGATATACCATCAAAAGTTGTCGTGTACCCGTTCCAACTTATCGTCACAAATGCCAATATGGCCGCCTTGCGAAATCGAAGGTACACAAGTTACAAGTTAGGATATTAGTATGCATGCCTTCACACCCAAGTTGCCATGTGCCACCAAACATTGTACTGAGCGTGTATTAGATATAATTAATTAGATATAAATCTTCCGCATTGTTGTTATAGGATTTCATGGCATGCATAGGTGATTAAGTTTTCCTTTTGAAGTGATCTTGGAAAATAAGGAAGTTGTTTGATCAATTCAACTCGGAGGATAGTTTTTAAGCAGGTACGGTGCAGTTGAAAGTTTTTGGTTGATTGGCTGAATCTTCGATTGTAGGTCTTCCCAAGTAATTACGATATATTATGTAGGTAAGTACAGTCACGAGCGTGAATTTACCCAAGATTTAAAAGCGGTTCTCTCCTAAAGTATTGATGCAAATTGTATGATGCTTCGAACTCAGCGTTTTCGAAATGTATGGAAAAGGTCTTTTCATATATTTGCCATTGGATTTCCACTTTTTCTTGTTAAATTTTTATTATAATAGGTTGAAGGTTACTTCTATTTACTGCAAGAAATCAAACGTATACCACAGGTAGAAAATGATGAACCGATCAAATTGATATATCGGTTGTCTTCACAGTTGCAATGCTCAAAGTGCTCGTCCATTTGAATAACAGGAAGCGCACGGTCCGACGTAGGAAGTGGTCGTGATGCAGGATAACTTCTGGTTCCGGAATACGTGCCTGTCCGGTGACATATTAGTGGGTAGGTACGTCGTGAGCCGTATTGTGAGGACGTGACGTACGTGGTATGGCTTCGAGTTGTGTTTGATACCTATGTTTAATATTATTTATGTTAGATATCGAAGTTCTGTTATAATTATGTGTAGCTATAAGGAAAGAAACTCGAGAAACATACACACTACAGTAAAACAGAATTCCATTTTGAAACTATTTAAAAAAAGTAATGAGGAGTGAATGACGTGTGAAGGCTGACAAGGAAAAATGGAAGAAAAAAACAACTTTTGTTGACTCTCAAGTAAGAAGATGATGGTTGAAAAAGATTTTTTTCTGGAAAAACTACGAAAGACAGAAAAAAAATACCTACATAATTTTCATCAGTGGCTTAATAATTGGTTTCACTAAGGTCGAAGATTCGGATAACGTCATAAAAAAAAATACAGTGTGGGACTGTAAAAGCACCCTTGTTGGTAACTGCACACTTCTCAATCGCCAATAGTGAATCTATTTCAGTAGAAAACCAATCAGAAATATCGCAGAACAGCACATCTGTACTAACGAGGTAAAAAACTGAAGCTCATGGGCACAGTACAACGCCGCAGCGAGCAGTGTCATGTCTAATGCATAGTAATGAACTTCGCCATCCGAAACCCGAACACATGCTGACCACTAAGAGCAAAAGATACGAAGCACGGCTATTTCCTATAAGTTACGGACCGTTACTGGAATTTACTAATCGTTTTTTCTCTATAGTATTGGTATACTAAAAAACTTTTTTGCAAAAGAAACCGGCTTCCAAAGTCGGTGACTTTTGTCCACCGACTTCCGAAAGTAATTATTTGAAAGTTATTTTAAACGTTTTTTTTTGTGTTTTTTTCTGGCAAAATGGTCGTTTGTTTTTGGAAAAAAAAGTTTTATTTTACGGTTTTTAGAACTTCATCATTTTTCGTAATTCGTAAACACCACTGGAAATTCGCAATTTCGTTTTCTTGGATGACATCTTTTTCCAGCAATTTTAATTTTAAAACCAAATCACTGAATCGATTTTAATGAAATTTCTATGGGACCAATCGGAAAGTATATCCTTTCACATAAAAAAATATTTTTCAAATCGGTTCATAAATGACACAGAGGCGGACTTAATGCCATAGACATTTTCTACCAGTCAACCTTTGGATGATGCAGAGACAAACAGCGGTAGGTGTGTTATTTGAAATACATTTTAATTAACTACTAAGATAAACTACAAGGATATATTTAAAATACTATAAATATATTCCTGAAAGGCCTTCCATACCTTGATGATGTAAGTCGATAAGCGACTTACATCATCAAGGTATGGCCATTGTTTTCAGGAACACAAAATCGCAATGGCTCATTGTGTACCATGTAATCGTTGTATATTAATAAGTTGGTGAGTATGCGATAAAGGGCTATGAAAATAACATCTTCGACCGATAAACAATTAAAACTATAATCATAGTGATACGGTCCTGCAGGAATGTAGGAGCTATAGAGTCCACCAACAATAGAGTCTTCATTTATTCTGCCTCGGGCAAAGATTCTATCAGTTTTGTCTTATTGTAGACATGATACTCCAGAAATAGATCTATCGGTTTAAAGTCAACTTGAAGCACCGGAGTCCCTAGACAAAACAACTACCTGTCGGCCATACATATAATTGTTCCGTGCGGGGATTGAACCCACAACACGCAGCTCAGCAGCCAGTCGCTCCTCCACTGCGCCATCCATGCCATTGTGCCGTGTCAGGAGTGATAATAGTTTTCGGAACTTCCATCCTTGTTATTGCTGATATAATGTCACTTTTTTAGACCCTAAGGTCTTCGCTCTAAAACTTCTTTACCGCTTATTGTACTAGGCCCGGGAAAAGCATGGCCCCCATGGGATAATCAGGCTCTTTCTGTACTTTAATACTGAAATAAATAATTCAGCTTATCTACTCACACTAATCCATAAGCCGCGGCACTTACTTAATACATTTTATTTCGTATTTCCTGTTCAGGTCAACGTTTTATGTTTATTTACATTTTATAAAGTAAAACAAATTGTTGATGCTGAAAACGCGAGCAGTAGTGAACGTCGGGTATTATCAGTAATTAAATTAGACTTGCAAAACGTAGACGTTTACTATACTTACGTACATCTACTTCCAAGCACTTATTTCCTTTACGCACGGCGGAAATTTCACGTATTTAACGGAATATTGTTTCCAGTTTGTGCAAGCACGAATTCATCAAGTTTCGGGTTTCCGAAACATTTTTGCTTTAAGCATAGCCTGAACGGAATTGTTTTCGTCTCCAAAAGATGAGATAATTTTCATTTTAGAGCGGTCTTTGTCCTGTTTCATGTGAACTGTCTCAAACTGTCGAGGTTAATAAGATTTTAATAATGGATGCGAAGGTGTTAAATTTGTTACGTGCGGGTCATTCAGCCTATTGTATCGAGTTTACGAGATCGTAAAGTAAGTATTGCTGAAGGTTGAGCTATCAATAAACTTTATATTGTTAAAGTTGCAGCCGTTTTATGGAAAATGAACCGCAAACCTTAGATTGCAAGCCGTAATTTTGAACGTACTCTTGAATTAATATTCAGACCTGTTCAATCTTCACCTTTCATTGTCCGTTCGAACGAGAACCTTTCTCATATGATAGTCGGTGCAGTAAATTGAAACTACATTGTTAAACGTTCTAAGACGCTAACTTCACATACAATGGTAGCCCTGGACATGCAAGCATACAAAACTTCTAAACTCGTCCATTCATGAAGTCATAATCAATCATGTCTTGGCGAGATACTTGTGAGTTGGGAGCTTGATCTTGTTACATATTGTCTATAACAGACGTGTGTTATCTATTACCCCACACTGTTTGGGGTTTAGGATGGCTTTGCGTTTTGACTAAGTTTTAGTTGCATATAATTTGTAGACTTTTCAGTGTTCTTTCTTCATATTATGCTAGATTTTGGTTACTTTGGGTTGTATTTATTTTATAACTAGCTGTGCCCGCGGCTTCGCTCACGCGACCGCGTATTCTTTTGGCATTGTCAGGGTACATTACATGGGAACGTGAAGTCATAGTATTATTCCTAACATCCTCTTCTAATAATATACTAATTAACAGACTTACGTTAATTTAAACTGAAACTTGTTAGTACATCTTTGTTTTAAGTATTAAAGGAACTCATAGTCAATTTCTGGGGGGAATCAATTTAGATTGCCATCGGCACGCTAAGAAGAAGTTTATGAACGAAAGCAAATACATGCAACTCATGATCTATCCTGGGTCCCAAACCCGATGGTTAATATCCTTAAAAATTAAAAAGACACTCATTTGCAAATAGAGAAAGAAAACTACTTAAACTACAACAAGAACATGTAAACTTATCAGAATCTGTCCTCTATACTTCTTTTTGGATTTTGAAGAAATCATCATCATCATTCTCCTGCCCTTATCCCAATTTATTTGGGGTCGGCTCGGCGTGTCTTCTTCTTCCATACTTCCCTATTACTTTATGGAAAAATTGTTGAAAAAAAAAATAGAAATGCAAACGATATCAATACAAAAATAAAAATGGAAATCTTACAGCATCTAAAAAATATTCAAACAAAGCACAAAAAGTGAAATTATTGGGCTCGTGCTTGCAACCACGTAATTTACAGAGCAGTATGAACCCGCTAGGCCGTTTATTACGTTGATAAAATATATGAATAGCCGTTCTCATGCTTGTCATGACTGAAATTGAAACTCATGGTTGAAATGACAAACAATTGAAGAATACGGGCATAATGAACCTCTTCAAGCACATAGCGTGATAATATATTAGGGAATTTGAAGAAGCCTTCAAATGGATGCCTAAAACGGAATATTTGTAACAATAAAGTTTTAAGAAAGAAATACTTGTGCAAAATGTGAACAGTAGCACACATGCAGTAGTTGTTGCGCCATTTCGGAACACAATTTACGACCAAATACTGTCGCGAGCGTAGTTCATTCATGGAAAATCTTAACACCGCGATTCAGAAACTGGCGTCAAATGCACAACGCCATCTATCAAGCACGGAGTTAAACTGCTAAAATATAATGCATGGCAAGCGATCGAACAATCATTCTATGTATATTATGTAGATTTTCAAAGCAGCGCCATGTAGAGTACCTTTTGGTATCATAACTTTTTGAAAAACTCGGGCAGTCAATTTAAAAGTGAGCACATTTATTCATTAGTACCATTTTGGTTCAATAGATGTCGTTGCATGTATCTTAAGTAATGATGATGATTGCTTCTTGAATATTTTAAATTCATATATCTTTTGATTAAGAGCACGGATTGCAATGAAACCTACTAATACCTTCTCTAAGTTACGCACAATACTTGTGCATTGAAAATAACCACATTGGTTTTGTAATTCTCACGTGATACTTAAACAAATAAACATAGCCGAAGACTCACAGACTGCAGACATACAGACAAACAGACAAAAATAGTAGAAATGGGTTCGGTTTGTTATCCTTTATCACCCCTACCATTTTTTTTTCTAAATATTTTCAATGTACAGAAACGCCACGTCTACAGATTTTTATATGTATAGAAGAAGGTATAGATGAAAATCTTATTTGTGGAGAATAATCAATTTTTCTTTCTTCCTATTCCTTTTTGAAAATCTTATTGAAATTATTTGCATCACCCGTTCGTGTTGTTTCATAGTCAAAGCTGTCCGTGGTCGTGTGTTTCGATATTTCAATGTTCCAACTTTTCCGTGTAGATACAATAACAGAATAAACTAACAAAAGGTTATCCTTATGAGATGAGGAAATTGTGTCTATTTTGTTGTTTGTGTTTCTTAAAATAATAACACTATACGTAATGATATCCTCACCTATTTTTGCTTCTTCTCTTACACGTGTTCCTGTTCAGTACGTGAGTAAAGTTATCACTCACTCCATATTTGTTCGGTTTCCCTAAGACAACGTATTTGGAGTTTGGCCAAAAGTGTGTAACGTCCCCTCAGCACGCTGTTACTTCATAAACACAACCATATTCGAGCTACTTCGCCCACCCACTGAGAATACTTGTAAAGTAGGTTTCGTAACAAACAGAAGGTATCGTTTAGGGAATACAATTTTCTTTTTAGGAATCTTAAATACATAGGTACATGTATGGCAAAATCTGAAACCCAGAATAAAATAATAGCTTTTAAATTAAGCAAAAAGACATTTCTGGCAAGGCTATAACGTCCATATTAGGTATTAATGCTTAAATTAGTTTTACGTCTACTTCATGACATTTCTTAAGACTCTTACCTAAGCCTCCAATTTCGCAAGTATGCCTGTATTTAATACTAACCTTACACATCTATTGAGTCTGTCAAAGTTTTCGTTTGGTCATCGATTTTCCCGACTAGCGTTCAAGCTGCTAATGACAGACTTTTCTCATGTTCAAAAGAGTAAGAGAAAAGACGCCTGTTTTCTTAAAATGTTAAGAGGAGGTGTGTTTATGTACACCCACATTTCGCCAGTTATATTTTCATCCTATGACATAGGAAGCAAGGTACCCGGGTACCAATAAACGGACAAGTACCAAGAAAAACTCAACAACTATTTGCCCGACAGGAAAATCGAATCCAAAGAACCGCATGCTAAGCAGTAGCGTCTGCAAAAAGCATAGAGTTCATCATATTAATGTTTCACTACCTACTCTGGAGCAGCTCAAACGTTTCAACAGTTTCATAATCCCTCAAGGTTTTAATCAAAGGACAAGACTTAACTCCGTCTGTCCAGAAACATCTAGGTAAACGTTAGTGGCAACAGACAATTTGAACCGTTCGCCAGTGGCTCCGTGCCAAACTTTGCGGTGGCTTCCCCTGAGTTTTCGGAAGCCCAGTGTATTAACAGTCGCTATCGATTGACCGCTTAACTATTTTAACTACTAAGAGATACTTACGGAAACTTTACAAGAATTTCTAATAACTTAGAGTATTTTAGCAGGAACAATTTGGAAGTGCCCATCTGCATAATAGCTGGCTAGTATAGATGCTAGTGCGCGTTTTCACTTAGACAAGGTTGAATCTGAAATGAATACCTAATTAAAAGTACACTGTTGGATTTTTAACGGTCTGGTAAGTACCGAGAGTTGTAATTTCAACAGTGCAATAATATTATACTAAGCCTTTCATAAATAAAGATCTTCTTAGGGCAGCATAATGTTAGTTTAAATTAGCATAATTCTCTTCAGTAATTTTGGTCGTTTTCCTTTGTTTTAAATTCAGTCTTCTACATTAATTTTTAAAATATTACAAAAACTGGTCAATCGAAAGAGAATTTGAAATGCGCACTAAAATTGTGCATGCCTTCAACAACAAAAATAAGACCAACGTACTTGGTAAGTGAACGAGGCGCGGAACGGGCGAGCTCATGAGCAAACTTATATTACTTCAGTTTTTCTTTGCGGGGTGTGAAACCTCTAAAACTTATAATAAACTCACACACATTCAGATTTTTGTCTCCACCTGATACATCTACCAGGTACATTGCTCCCCAGGGGTAAAATACGCGGAAAAAGGGTTTCCGACGACACACACACATACAAATAGATTAACAATATCAATGGGGACTTCGAACTGTCAAGACTTAAAAGACCGCAAGGGATTCCACCTTTTGACCCTCAAGTTTCAAATCTCGAAGTTCTCCGATAAAAGAAAAAGTAAAGAAACGCCACCTTATATCCCTAGCGGGTTACTCCGGGAGACTTGATCAGTCAGTGATGTAACGCCTGCGATTTTATCTGCGGAAGAAATGATCTCGATTTTTTTTTCTTCTTCAACCGCGTTGATAACAGTGTTACGTATCTTGATAAGTAAATCCACTGTTTTATTTTGATAACAGTGAAATGGACAGGTATGAGAACGATAGTAATATCTGGGATGATGATACTGCATTTCTAATGACCACTTATGCAACTCAGGATTGAAAGACATAGCACAAAATCCGTATAGGTACTATTTTGAAGTATTATTTTAGACTCACAGACACAGACTAGATAGTGAACTCAATTAGTAGTCAAAATAACGAGATCTAGCTGGCTGGATGAATAATATTATTTCATAGGACTCTGGCATGCTCTGCAGTGCTTGGTGTTTGATTGTGTCAGTCGGTTAATTGGTACGATCTTCGCTGGATGCCCGAAGGCACCCCAGGGTATTCGGATATACGGAATTGGTTATGTACGGGTCAAACCACGAGTGACGGCGATTTTAGTTATAAGCAAAAGACTTCAGTGTCTTCTTCGCCTACAAATACTTATAAGTTTCCTTCCATGAGGATGTGAAGCTCCTACTTTCTTGGTAGGGGGCTTAATTAGAATAGACTAGTTCAAAAACTTAGTTTTGTACTGTATAACTTAGAGGGAAAAGACATTCTTTAAACGAAAAAGCTAGACTTTTATTTAATAGTTCACGACTCAGCTCAGCATGCAGACCTAAAGTAAAGCCAGTACAATTTAAGCGCGATATTCACGCTAACAGGAGATAGAGTTACAAAATATTTATTCAGTTATAAAAATATAAACACCGCATTTGGAATATCCTGTCCAAAAAATCTACAGCACAATTTTTCAGAACCACCGAAATAAAAACTACGGGCAATCGTACAGCCAGATATTTCTGCCTGGTTGGTGCATAAATCAGTTTTTAATACCATAAATTTAATACACTTGGGCACGGGGAAAACAGGGCGCAGAATCAG
Organism: Standfussiana lucernea; assembly: GCA_964057025.1. Classification (NCBI taxonomy): domain Eukaryota; kingdom Metazoa; phylum Arthropoda; class Insecta; order Lepidoptera; family Noctuidae; genus Standfussiana; species Standfussiana lucernea. Next base: position 5,651,988 of record OZ059793.1, read on the forward strand.
GAGGTATCTGTTCAGTATCGTCCCAGATTCTCCCAAAGGAATCTTGGGAAGGAAAACTGTGGAGACCTACATATGGCGGTTTTATGGCAAAATGCGGTGTGATTGATAATAGTCTTAACGGCTCACCGATGTGAAAAATCATTTCCGACGGTCTGGTTTTTTAAAAGTTTTGATCGATGATTTTGGCGTGAGTGCCTTTTAGTAGTAAAGTAAGTTTTAAATGGATGTGGTGTCTAGTTGATGCATGTGAAGTTTGAATAAATCCTGATATTTGTGCATCGATTGAAACTATTTATAAAGAACAGATTCATAGTCAAAGTCGATGTTCTGAAATAATATGAAATCACTCAACATATTGTTGCAAATCAAGATGTTACATTATATTAGTAAAATATATAAACGAAACGCTCAAAGTTTTTTTAACACAAAAGATTTAAACCTTGTTCACAAAAAGATCCCTAAAACTATAAGATGTACTCTTCACTACTTACTTACAATATCACTATGGTCACTTAAAACCTCTAATGGACTAGCTAAGGTAATCTGACCAAACAAAAAAAAGAAAGTCGGCCAACCCTTTGTACCAAAGGAATCGAAAGTAAGGTACCCCAGATGTTTTTCCAAGATTTCCCCACGAGTGAGTAAACTTTGGGCTTTTAAGTGATTTCAGGGACAATGTGGACACACAATATTTACGGTATATTTAGCTCTACCTACACGGTTCCTGTTTGAACATAATTTTCATATTGTTAAAGGCAAAAATATGGATTTAATCTAAAAACAATTTTCCGGGTAGCTTGTATTGCCTGATACTTTGTAACAATATATAGGTACAAAGGAAAAATGGATAATAAGGAATGGTATTAGGTTATTATCGAAGCAAAATACTTACAGCTGAATGAGCTTTCGTTACCCTTAAATAAAATTGGTAGGCTTTTTTGTTCATATTATTTTAAAACATTTAAACTTTCAGTTTCCAATTTTCAATTCCCAAGACGTTTTCATTACTTTTCTCATCAGGCTTTTGAGTTAAATCTTTAAAAGTGAGGTCTTAAACTCTCCTCGCCGCAATTGCACACTTTCATAATTTCTATTTAATTTGCTAAGCTGTGAGCAAATTAATTTCGCACCGTAATTTGAATGCACCGTATTTCCCGCAAGCGGCGAAGGAAGTTGTCGTCGGAAGTAGTTAGGTCTAGCGGAAACAATGGTGGCGGGAAGATGGCGCGCTTCTATACCAAATTTGTAATTTATACACGTGTGTATATTGCGCACTGGTAATCACGGGTGTAATTAATTATAACTGAGGTGTGATGAAAATTTTTAAGAAAGAAATTTAGGCTATGTTGAGATTGTATTCTGCATCTAAGTGTGAGCTCGTGGCTAAATAATAACTGCCACTCGGATCAATCTTCAGGTTAAGCCGCGCTTGCCTAGGTTGGTCTATGGATAGGTGACCACCCGTTACAATACCGAGTTTCCTTCGTGCCTTGGAAAGCACTTCAAGTTGTTGATCCCGGCTGTCATTTGTAGATCTTTGGCAGTCGTTACAGCTAGTCAGTGGCCCGAAAGTCTGACAACCACTCCAGTCTTACCAAGGGGTATCGTTATTACCCAGTACTAACTGGGTTGTGGAGGTCAGATAGGCAGTCGCTTCATGTAAAATACTGGTATTCAGTTGCATCCGGTTAGGCTGGAAGCCGACCCCAAATAAATATTGTTAATCATACTCCTACTTTGCTGGTAATTCGCGGCCATTTTTCCCTAGAAACATTTGTAATTTTGAACTGACTTTTCCTCTTTTACAGTTCGGTCAAAAAACAAAAAAAAATATACGACTTTTTGGGAGTTTAGGAAGTTACACCTAAAATTGGGAAAATGTCTCGAACTTTTCACGTGGGTGAATGATAAATCGCCTGCCGACTGGTACTAAAATTCAAGAATGGGGGACCCAACGAGTGACTGTAAATAGTTAACCTGTATCTGGTGGATTGGGGGTCTATAGTTCCAAGGAACCTTTAAACATAAAGCCCTATTAAGATTGTCCCGTTTTTTATACGAATATGTTTCATTATATCTCGTTATGGAAAGTTTGTGGCTTCAAAAGTCCGAGTACCGGTCTAAGCTAGCTTTTACTTTTCTCAGAAAGATCGAAAAGGTTCCGTAATAACTAGGATACTACATGTGTTGCTAAGCAAACTGACACTATACGTCAATTTGTCTTGTTAGAACCATCTCATACAACAGTCAAAGAATCACAGCTGTAATTTGAATATACGGACAGTTGTAGGTAATCAGCAATTTACATCCCCGACTTTATCTAACACTCCATGTTAGACGGAAAGCCAACCTCAACAAACTTGGGAAAAGGGAGGTTCCTGATTTCTGATAAAACTTTGCCTGGACTTGAGCGCCGCCAAGACAGCTGATAGTCCAGACTTCGGCAGCCAACTTAGCACTTGATGGTTTCCTGAATCAGTTGTAGACTAATGCATAGTCTGGTACTGCTCTACTTGGGATAACGTACGTTCATTAGTGGCATGTCTAGGATTTGCACAGTATCCTCTGCATTGTGCATTCCGTGACGATTGCCACTGAGGCAATGGATGTGGCCACGAATTATGTTCCCGTACCTACATGCTAATTGCTTAATGTGGAGTGGAATTACGGGAGTGCCAACTGTAGGAGTGAGTTTGTGTTGAATTCATATGATTATGAGCCATTATGAGAATAGAAAAGATATTTTTAACCAAAATGAGAATATTCCAAAAGCCGTAGAAAATACTTTGTTTGGTGGTTGATAGATTGGATGACGCAAATTATGTAGGTACTTCTATGTTCACGTTTAAATAAAGAACTTTTGTATGTTTTACTTAGTCCTTTGAAAGACGTATTCAAAGAAGTATTTTTCACTGAAATAAATAAATAAATAGGTACCTATATGAGTACAGAATACGTGAAAAGTGAAAGGATTTTGAGCTTTTATAGTACGCCGTCATAATTTTGATACCAACTTTTCTTTTTTTCACAAAGTTTCTAAAAAGGCAATGTAACTGTATAGTGATTTGTCCACGCGTCACGACCACTGAAAAGAAAACAGTTTATTATTTATCGGAATACTTCAAAGGTTTCAATACATATAAACAGGTAAACGATTGTGTTACCGATACAAAGGTAAGGGCGGCTGTTATTTTACTATGTGGCGTAAACATGACCTGAAAACAACTAATAGGTACTCTTCTGATTACTCTTTCAGTATTTATTTATACAATCAAATTATTTGACCTCAGATAAATGTTTATATTAATGAGTGTCAGTTGTCATCGAACGCAATCAGCTGATTTGAACGACATTCAAAGGCTGTTTTAAATATTCCATAGTAATTATGTCACTGAAAGTACTCAAACGTGGTTCAGATATGCAAATCGTGTTCAGTTTCATTGGTGAAATTCGTTTTTTTTTAATTTAATTGGCATCGTTAGTGACGTAATTAGCTCCAAACAGTTTTTCTTTCGCTTAAGCGTCTTAACTTTCCAGATCCTATCTCTGAAGAACAGGAAACGGTTCGCAAAAGCATCGTTATACTAACATAATGTTCCGTAGAAGTACAAAAAGTACTAACCGCGGTCACCCGGCACAAACCAACGGGTATAATAAAGGTGTACAGTAAATGAAACTCATTCAACAAAAGCCCTTTTGTCTTTCGTGTACACTGTTCAAATTAAGTGAAAAATAATTCCGGCCTTGTAAATTGGCTGTAAGGAAAACTCACAGGATTACGAATATTAGACGGTAGAGTATTCTCCAACATAGCCATAGCATTCTTTACTTTTATAGAACGGAAAAGTTTAATAATTATTCTTTTACCGTTGATGGAAATAGTTGCCGAATTCATTTTGTTGAGTAATTATTCGTTAACCTAGGTAATTACTTCAAAATAGATTTGCTCTCATAATGGTGACGGTAAAACATCTTGAGGAAACCGGGCATGTCTTAGAACCAATTATATGAAGATATGCAACATCCTGCGCTGGGTCCCAGTGGTGGATTATGGCCCACTCGGTCCCAGACCGGTGTGGCCTGTGTCCCAGCAGAAAGTGGGAACGTTATAAATGATAAATGATGTTTATTTTGCAAATAGGTTTTTACAATCACTTTTACACGTCTTCTTTTTTAAAACTAGATGAGGCCGGTGTTTCGTATCTGACTACTCTGAGAAGAAACTACCGAAACAAACTCAGAGGTCATAGTCTCTTTTAAGGTCCAGACATAATCTTGATAAACTCACATGAGGACTATGCAGATGAGTGTCTGAGATGGTCTTTTGAAGAAAGAACCACACAGATTTGAGTGGACCTGTCCAGCCAGTGCAAGCATTTGTCAGTTATCGTGTAGCTCGACTCATAACTCGAGGAGCTCAACGAAACGACGAACAATACCAAAGAAAGGACATTTGTGTAGGTCGCTTATAGTACTCAAACTGCCAGACAATAGTAAAAACAAACAAAAAACGTAAATATTATCCACATTGTCCTCACATTCACACTAATATAGACAATTAAGATGTACGAAAATTAAAATTTGTTTATGCCTAAACTTTTTGACGATCTGGACGCGTACCGCGAGTGCTGGTTCGAGGAGACACGGGAAAAGGGCACATGGAAGGAATTGGGGGGAAGCCTTTACCTAGTTGTGGGACAGTACAGGCTACTAAAAAACCGTTTACGACGACATCATTTAGAACAACATACCGGTTATATTGACCAAAATCATTGGTACTTCTATACTTTGTACCTTAAAAACATCACCTGTTGTTACGACTACATAACAGGTTTTTACGACCAAATGTGATTGTTCCCTTCGATGTCGTTATAACCGATTTTGACTGTGCAATATAATGATAAATGGGTAAATGTACAGTCCACTACGTTTCCACAGATAACTTTTCAATTTTGATTAAGTATAAAATGAGAGCGAAATACAATCACACGGTTTATTATAGTCTTAACACGTTAAACGCCGCTTCGATTTTTCAGTCTTGCTGTTTAAGCCGTGGGGGACACCCTGTGGTCGACATACAATAGTTCGGTTGGGGCCTTGGGGGACAACATATGACCGCGAGTCAGAGGCCATTTTAAGCATCCCTATTGAGCCGTCGGGCACAGATATAAAGCTAATATGTATTTGATGTGACCCCCACGGCCCTGCAGAAAGCGGATTGTATTTGGTTTTTAGTAAAAAATGTGACAAGACTTATAAATGAATGTTCTAAAGGGGAAAGTGGGTATGGTAGTGTCTTATTTTATATTTTTCCATTTAATTACTATTTATAATGTATTTTGACAATACTGTATACTGTTACGATCTTCTTGTTGGAACTAGTTAGAATCCAGTTAAAGTTTTTCTACGTTGTTAAAGTCAATTTTATGGGGATAATTTGATAATTTTATGGATAACTAGCTGACTCGCTCAACTTCATTTGAATAACATTTTTAATTGAGGCTCCGCTCCTATTGGTCGCAGCGTTAAATGAGCTATCCAACACTAAAAGATTTTTTCAATTCGAACCAGCAGTTCCTGAGATTAGCGCGTTCAACCAAACAAACAAACGCTTCAGCTTTATAATATATGTATAGATTTAAACTACGCATTCTTAAATCAGGAATTTAAGTATCTTTAAGAAGTTTTTAAATGAAACATAATAAAAATCAAACTGAAGATTGATATCAATGTTACTTCAACTATTATAATGATTTAAAATGAAAACAATCGAAATGATCTTCGATTTATGGAAACAATCGAAGCATAGAAATTGTTTTAAAATTACAAAAGTAATGGGAATAGGAATTTTGTGAAACTTGCCCTAAAGTTTCACAAAATTCCTATTCCCATTACTTTTGTAATTTTTTTAACAGTAATGTAATGTTTTCACAATATTTTTTTATAAATAGATAGCGAGTTTCAGCAAATCTATCAATGCTAACAAAGTAGGTATTTATTATACATTTTCAGACGAAAGGAAAAAATGTGATCAACGAATGACCTTAAGAATAAATGTCTCGTCATTCTGTTAGTAATCCCAAAATTGGTCAGTCGATGATATCTTCAAGATAAGGAGGTATTTAAAAAATGATTAGAAACTAATTAATTATTAGATCATCATAAATTAATTACTGATTAATACATATTAATGAAGAAATTACACAATGATTTTCATTTTATGAAATGTTATGTAATAGTATTTTACAAGATGGAAAAAAACAAGGAAGTTACAAAAAGAAACAAGTTGGGTAAAGGAATTGGTATGCTGTTTTATGCTTTTACAGCCTGAAATGGCAGTCTGTCTGTCATTGGGATTTCTATAGTCACCATAAAAAATTGTGACATAAACACAGAAAGTGCTTAGTTGTTGATGTCACACATGCCTAAGTATTACACACCTACTTCTTTCATGAGCTACTTTCTTTGAAGACTGTAAAAAAAATACTTAGGTACTGACATAAACATTTTAAAGTTTTTGATAAGTGAAAATCAGCCAAGTGTGTTTTGGATTTTGCATCAAGTTCCTCATACGATATTTCAAGAAAAAGAAACAGCTTGTTTTCCATTTATATATAACTTTACACTACAATGGTTATAAGGTCAACGTCTATAAATGGAAAACTATTAATGTATGTATTACCAGAAACTCATCAAAATATAATCTAAAGTTCTAATTAAATGAATAAATAACTATCAAAAACAAATGGGTTGGAAAGGCAGCACCTACCTACCTCAGATGAACTCGATAGTCGGGTATTACCGTCAGGTGATCGGAAAGTCGAGATGTTATGTTATACAAGGTGTTGCTTTGCATCCTCGTCAAATTCAAGGAAGTAACTATGCTAATGATTCTCTTCCCGAATCAATAGATAATAAAATGGGTAGGTAATTTTTATATTTTTTTCTTAATATTGGAAATTGATTAGTGTACACCACCCGTATTAAAACGCGGCCCGTCGAATACTAGCCCTATAACCGCGCTTTCACACACACACACAAACGCAGACGTTTATTCGATAAACGGGTGATTCTCCTCTTTTGAAAAGGGCATCATTCTAAAATAGTGTCAAATTAAAACAACTAAAAAAGCAGCGTTTATTATTATTGACCAGGTACCGTAATTTATATTGATTATTTACGTCTTCTTTGAATGAATTTTGACGAGTTTGCAAAACTACACCTTGTATAGCTTGAACTGTTTCTAACCCGCGTTTACACCCAGTCAAAAGTTGTGGAGTCTTGTTACAGACTTGTCAAAAACATGTGTAGTGACGTTGTTTCAGATATGTTCACTATTTTGCCGAATTTTTTGACATTAATGGATTCTTCTAAAAATTTTGTATACAGCTTATCTTTATAACTAGTTTTATGTGTAAACGAAAACGCACACAAAATGTTGAATCTATATGCATTACCTGTTGGACTGAACAAAGTCCTAGGGATTTTTGAGTGTCTAAAGGAACTCCACTATAAATTAACTATTCACCTTCACATTTCGACGTTTTAGAACTTATTATCAGGACCACTAACAGCTAAACAATTTCCGTTTACATAGCACTATTCGCCGATAGTAGCGAGTACTTACAGAAATAAATAAAATTTATTTTAATCGTAGTCACAGTTAAACGACCAGATACCGGCGCCGCCGCTTTTTGTCGCCCCAATAAACTATCGGATCCACGTGAAAATGGCGCACAAAAATTTATTTGCAACCATTTTTGTATTTGCGTGTTTTTTGACCTGCAGAGGAGAGGATTGTGAGGCCTACGATGAAATGGGATCGTGTGAGTTCAGAATACGTTTTATTTTATTTAAATATCATTTGTTTAACTTTTACCTGAGTTGTTCCGAGTTAATCCCTTTTGGGAGAATTTTGCCAATGAATTGAACGCGATCTGCCTGTATTTACCTCGTTCAAGAACTAAATTGAACGCCGTTTAAATGTGTTGATCGTTGTACTTCATTAATGGTTAGATACCTACAGTTCCTACTTCATTAATATAGTAGTTCTAAATAAAATTAGCAAACAAAACATGTAATATATATATTAATATATGGTACTCGTAAATGTTTCATAAACACGCCATAATTTAAATATAATAGTAATGTTCCACTGTTTTCAATTATGAGTGTTGTTTTAAAATATGAATTGCGCTTTCAGAATATCACATTATTATAAATCATACAAAATGAGATTAACCTACATAAGTTAATTTTAAATAATTTCAATCCAGCTCACTGTTAATAATTATGAAATTATGCGAAACACTTTATTTTCGTTGATGAATTCGTTAAAACCTATTAATTTTCCGCTTAAAATTAATAGGTTTAGCCCGCGACTTCGTTCGCGTGGAAATTTTGTGTGAGGAAAAAAAGGGTTTCCAATGTACTAAGCCCTATTCCAGACTATAATCTTTCTCTGCGCCGAATTTCATTCAGATCCGTTCAGCCGTTCTGGCGTTACTGAGTAAGAACCATCCATCCATTCAAACTTTCGCAATTATAAAAGTGGTAAGATTTATATGAACAAAATACTTTCTTAAATAAGTGGCATATTCAGGTGCTTCGTCGGCAACTGGTACTAATCACGACTGATGTACTAGATGTTGTACTACATAGTAAGAGTTGCGTATGAGTGGCTATCGCCCGGTTTCTGAATGTTCTTTGGCGCGGAGCTAGGTTCACGAGTGAGAAAACGGGCATATCTGATGACCTGTGTATCCGAATGCGTCATACGAGACGTGTACACGAACCCCCCAGCTAGGTTGTGTCGCATGGTTACTACATGTACTATATGCTGTACAACATGACTGTGGAACCAGGGTGCAGCCAAGAAGCAATCGTTTTCAAACTGTTTCGTTTTGCCACTACGATTTGCAACAGGATTTCGGTGTTACCTCATAAGAATTAAAAAGAAAATTACTTGCATTATTGACGTAATGCAGATTTTTTTTTTTGAGTCTTATGACATTTTCTGTATGTTATATATCATTTTATTTCTGTAAGTTGGTTTTAAGAAAACCTTTTCACACGTCACATTACCTATGTTATGTTTTAAAACTAGATGGGGGCCAGCGATTTTTACCTGACTACTCTGACAATAAATAGCCAAAAGTAGTGATAGCCTAGTGGTGTGACCGTTGGACTGCCAAGTCATAGGTCTCGAGTTCGAACCCAAGACACGCACCTCTGATTTTTCGGAATCATGTGCGTATTGTATAATTATCACTTGCTTCGGTGAAGGAAAACATCGTGAGGAAACCAGCATGCCTGAGAGTTATTTCTCGACGGCATGTAAAGCCAAGTCATCGGCTCATGGGCGGCATAAAAACTCTGACACCAGGTTAGGTAATAACCACACGATAAAGAAGAAGAACAGCCAAAACAAACTCAGAGATCAGCACTCTTTTAATGTCCAGTACACATAATCTTGGTCAAGTCACGCGAAGACCATGCGGATAAATGTTTGAGGTGGTTATCGTTGATACATTGATAGAATGTCAGCTAGTCTTGTCTCTCTGGATTCGATCTCCGGACTAGTTTAAGTCAGTGTGTGAAAATGCTCAGTAAACGTGTTCGATTGTTTGCCCCCTATTTAATCTCTAACAGTGGTCCATTTAACCCATCCTTTTGTGAAGTACAAACATTTTTCTTCATTCAGGTTCACCACCATGTTCTTCTGACATGGTGTTATACAGCGCCGGGTGTCTCGACCCGACCTTGTCAGAGCGTACGTGTCGTCAGCCCGAGGCTCGCTCCCTGGGCGTCCGATGCGACTATTCCAGGTGCGAGTGTCCCGACCCGAAGGTGTTCGACGAAGCTGCCAAGCGCTGCGTGACGGTTGACGAGTGCTCGGATCAATCGAATGTGAATAGTACCCGAAGTGACTGATAACTGTGTTTCTTTTGTGTCTGAATAAATATATAAGTATTCGATTTGTTTTTATGAAATACCTTTTGACCTGACTGTCACATTAATGCATTTGAACGGCATAAAGTCCTCAGATTCTACCTTCAGACTTAAAAGAGGAGAAATTGAAGAACAAAAAACACCGAGTAATAATAAATATATGACACATCATTGGATGCGAAAAATCTCGAATAGCCAAGGGAAGAAATAACAAATCTGATTAAAGCTCAAGGGCTGATTGCAGATTGACGAAAAGGGCAAAAAATTCTGACTTGACTTTATTATGTTATCAATTCTCTTTTATAAAACTCGCCTCTTTAAAAACTGCGTCTTTAGCCATTTTAATCGGTTTCAATTCGTTACAAATAAAGTAAGTAGTTAAGTGTAAATATTCAAAAAATTACATACGTCCGAGATTTTTAATTTGACTATTGCATCATACGATTTTACACCGAAATAGGTGGACCAATATTCGGACGTTTAATCAAGTGCATGCTCCATTCGAGATAGTTCGTATGGAGTCAACGGCGTGTGAACGGCATGCGGACGGACCGTAGAACGTGTCATGTCCGTGACAAGTCCACTCAGTCTTTGATAAATGAAATATAGAGGCAGTCGATCTCCCGGTAAAAATGAATTTCACTTTCAAACTCAAGGCGATTATTACATAGTACCCTACTCAAATTCCTAAATCTTGCTTTATCCTTAATGTTTCTTCAAATTTCTTTTAATCTACAATAAACACTTTCGTTAATATCTTGGCAAAGAGTCGGTAAGTTAAAATGTCTAAGTTAACATGTAAGTACAAGTGCAATCAACAAAGAGTACATTCCTATGAAGAAGAATGGGAAAGAAATGCTTACAATTGCCAACCCTTTAATACATGATTCATCTTCTGCCTAGCCTTTTCCCAACTATGTTGGGGTCGGCTTCCAGTCTAACCGACTGCAGCTGAATACTAGTATTTAACATGGAGCAACTGCCTATATGACTTCCACAACCCAGTTAGTACTGGGTAATACGATACCCCTTGGTAAGACTGGTTGTCAGACTTTCGGGTCACTAACTACCCGTAACGAATGTCAAAGATCTTTAATTGACAGCCAGGACCAACGGCTTAACGTGCTTTCGAGGCACGGAGGAAACTCGGTATGTATGGGTGGTCACCTATCCACGGACCAACCCAGGCAAGCGCGGCTAAACCCGACGATCGACCCGAGTGGCTGTTATTATTTAGCCACGAGCTCCTCTCCTTTAATACATGATTATCCTTTAAAAACGAATAACAATATCAAACTGTATCGCTTCCGATAGTTCGCTTTTAGTTAATTATTGTAACGAAACTTGACCACGAAAGTTAAAATGCTTTTGATCACGACCGGGCGTATATACCCTACTGGAAACTCCAAACCAGGTCAATTAATTATTCTTATTCGAGGAGATAGAATAGTTTATCTACCTGCCCGGACCTCTGTTTACTTTTTCAACAGAAACTAGAAGCCTTCGCACAAACCCGCGGCGAAATGTTACGTAATTTCGAGCGAATTGTATATCTAACATACGACCATCGTTAAGCATTGTGGTTTAAATTTTTATGAAAATCACAATAAACTTGACCTATGGACAAGAACAAAGTCTTAAAATAATTAGCCTATAACATTGCCATTACTGGTACACACGTCTGCTCTTGGAGAGAGGGAATGGGCCACTACGCAGGACCAGTTTATGTTGGTTGATGTCGCATGTCTTTCGATTTTTAGTTCTAGTTTATACATAGTTTTCCTTCACCGTTCAGAGATGAAATAAATTATACAAAGTAACTGACTGCCTAGGTTCGAACCTACAACAGATAACTCGTAAGCTGGAGCCCTTACTACTGGCCCACCACTGCATTAATTTGGAACTAAGAAACTACATATGTGTGTGTATGTGTGAAACGTGTTTTTTAGTTTTCCGTTTTTTCTTCGCGCGTTCGTGTCAAGCCTATAGCCGTGCGCCGTGCGACTGAATTGTACGACTATAGAGATACCTAATAAATGCCACGAATGAATATTCATACAATGGTATTGCAATGTAGATCGAACAATGTTTTTATTAACAGGAATTTTAAACGAATGGAAATTGTAAACGCGAACAAAGTGAAAATTTAAAAACTCAGCTCACCGGCAGCTATGCAAACACTGCCTATTCAAGGGGCTTTTCAGAAATCATCAATCTAGAAGAGACCATAGACTTTACCTTAACTGATGATGACTGATAGCTCCTCCGATCGAAACTAGTTACCGAGGCCTGTTTCTACATCTGCAATACTTAACCTTTTGAGATTTGCTCATTTGTATCACACGTTATTCTGCCCCCAATGCCCTAAACAGTGCAGACAAAGTGACATCTGCGTTGCCTTGGAAGTGAAAAAGTTGAGAGAAGTGAGAACGAAATTTGATGTGCAGTAGTAGCATTTTTATGAACTATGTACTTATGGATGTCTGTAATGCAATAATTTCGAAGAATTGCTCAAAGTTAATAAAAAATAAAGGACAACCTAGGAAGCGTTTTTAAATTTAATACCATACCTACCTCGTTTTGTACTAAACAATTATGTTGTGGCAACGAGTTGTCGTGTCTGGCATACCGCTGTTAAGCCCATGATGGTTTGTGTTAGTATGTTTAAGTTAAAACAACGAACTTTTTTGTACCAAATTTTGAATAATAAACGATTAAAAAAACTAACGACACAAATAAATGGTTTGTCGATGCATTTCTTTCTGTAGAGTTTCCAGTTTTACGAGTAAATTCGAACAACTATATTTTTTCCATCATGAGAAAACGGTCGCCTAAACGATGCAGTGAAGATCCTGGAGATCCAAAGTCTCATGTGATAGCTATTTGGTTTTCATCGACAGGAATACGACATACCAACCAAACGAAAACTATCCAACTATTTTCACAGAGAAAACCGATCTATCAATCATGCTTTGTTCAATAACAGTCACCGCGAATAGGAAAAAAAAGTAATATAAATGAGACGTACGTTTCTTCGGGTGATCGAAGATATTTGATCGCATGTCAGTGGTTGGTGTGCGAATGTGCGTGGCATTCGATAAATATCCGCAGTTTGTCCCGTGCTGTTGTTATGTCAAACGTGACAAATAGGTTGGCGTTTCGCATCCTTATGGCTCTTGTACTCAATGGGCCAGCGTGTAAACTTATCACTGTACAGCGCTCTTTGAAACAGTTTAAAGTAAAACTAAGAATGTGTAAAAATGGGTCAAGCATGGGCATCTAGATTCTTTAGAGACTTCAATGTCGTTGTTTTATGGTCCATATTTTCAATGAAGTCTCTCGCAGTCTCTTACCTGAACTATAAGTAAGAAATATAGATTCCTTAAGAAGCAAGCTGCAGACCAAGATAAATCTTTTTGCCTCTGTTATAAGTTGGTCCAGAGAATTGGCAATCGCTTTCAAAACGTTTCTGAAATCTCCGACAACTCACAGGATTTACATTCATTTTTCGATTGATGTCAATCCCAAATGTCACTACATTACAAAAAATCTAAAACAGCTGTAGTATTGTTCTCAGAGGACCATATTAGCCCTAATATCGTGTGCACACGAACCAAAAATTCAGAGCCATTTGTGAAATCCACCACCTCTCACTGGGCCCGAGTGGTGGATATCACAAATGGCTCTGAATTTTTGGTTATAAAGGGCAGGCCTGTGTGAATGTTGCAGGCTGATATATGCTATATAAAAGAATTTTGTCTTATTTAAGCCTGATTTTGCAACGTCCCAAAAAAGACTTGCAAAAACAATTAGGATTCACACAGCAACAGTACTTACGGTCATACTCGTACGTTGATCAATTAATTGAAACGCACGCTAATCGTTTTAATTATCAAAACAACAGCACTAAGGAATTCCTAGTTCCCAGGTCAGAGTTCCCATGATAACCCCACAGTATATTATTGGTCAGTCACGCTTCCCATATGTACTAAACACGTGTTGATTGCACTCAAACACGTTATCATTTTCCGATAAGCCACAATGTCATACTACATCTATTATTGTCCGCCAACGGATAATAACAATCATTTAGCTGGAACTCGGCTTATTATTTTGGAACAGTACTAGGAATTAATGAGGTTTTGTTGGTTACCGTTTATTGACAGCCTATCGAAGTTTACAGCTGGACATCATTGGTAGAATGTTTCACTCACCTCTGAGAATATACCTTGTCTCTTTTGTGCCCTGCTCTGGTGACAGTTTCATACAGGTCTTCCCAGTGATCTTCTGTAGGTCGTCCGCCATCTGGTTCTGGTCTGCGCTGCTACTACCATCGCTCAGGAACTATTTCGTTAAGGCTCTGCTCCACCTTCATTTTAGAGCACTGTTGGATATTGGTATCTCCAACACACTAGCTACTCTCATCCTGACATTACCGGAATCGCCTTAATACTTTGCCAAAATTGTCCCTCTACCTAGCCTGAGTGAATCCCACTCTTCCTTTACATAAAGTTTTGATTGTCACGCGAATACCTTTCATTACGGGTCAAGTGTTCAAAAATCTAACCTAGATGTAAGTGTTCGGCAATGGCAATTAAGAAGAGATCAGCTGACAGGCTATGGTATAATTATGGAATACGTACAGTTACGGACTTTAATTGATGAGCCACTTGCCACTATTCGTATTTTAGCCGTGTAATGCAAATAGGGTTTAGTCCGTTAAACTCGTACATAGTAAAGAGTGACTACCCATAGTCAACTAATTGCAGGTCCAGTAATCGTATAGGTTACGGTGGTTAAGATTACTGGACCTGCACGACAATTGTTTTAGCGTAGTTAAAGTAACGTTAAAAAACTGCAAATTGGAAAGTTTAAAAGTGGCTCATCAATTAAAGTCCGCGACTGTACAGACGCCAGCACATCGAGCTACAACAATCTGTCGAATTTCTTTAATAGATTTTCAATTTTATTGTTAAAGAATTAGGTTCAAGGTAGATTGGGAAAATTTGACAGTTTCATGTGCTAGCGTCTGTACAATATTGATTATTCAATCGTTAATTAATCAGTTCGAAAGCCAATATCAAGGTAGCAACAGTGCCTTTAATTTTAAAACGAATTCTGCTTCTAGAATGCCTGATAGCTTTAGTTATTCGTGAAACATATAAAACAATGTGTGCCCTTGCGAATAACTTTATAATATCGTCCTTGGAACTACGATGATTGAGCCAGGAACATGATAAATATTAATTATTTAACTGTCAAAATTATATATCATACGTATATTTGTGCGCCTTACCTACTCTTGAACTAGCCTAAGCGAGGTAAAAGCTTTTCGCACGCGAAGAAGTATTTAATAAATACTAACTTTCTTTTACAGTTCCGTCTATAAAGTGGTAAATACCTTCACTATAAAACGTCTGATTGGGTATTGGATTGGTCTAACTTTTCGCTTTTTACGAGTAGTTTGACCTGAAACATGCTAAGGTGTAAGTAACAATAAAACTTCAATTCGTTTCTTAGGCACTTTTTAAGTTTATCTTGGACCTCACTGATACACCCTCGTGGAAACATCGCGAGGAAACCTGGACTTATAAATACCAATTCTTACTGCTACTATAAATGCGAAAGTTTGTCAGGATGGATGGATGGATGGATGTTTGTTACTCTTTCACGCAAAAACTACTGAACGGATTTGGATGAAACTTGGCATACAGATAGTTCATAACCTGGATTAACACATAGGCTACATTTCATCCCGGAGATCCGATCCCGTGGGACAATAACCGACCTCCACGCGGGCGAAGTCGCGGGCATGAGCTAGTATTATAAGGCTGAAATCGCCAATTCGATTACATCAAGTGGCCCCGAGTGGCGTGATGATCACGCCTTCACTGTAAGAATAAGCTTTTGACTTGCAGTGAAACAATAATAACTGCCTCGGTCGCAAGCTCAATTGTTGAGCACCAGGTTCTGGGTTCGATCCCCAGGTCGGGCAAAGTTATATTGAGTTTTTCTATCTAGAATTTGTCAGTAGCAGCCACGGAACCTGGATTTGTGCCCGGTTGATGGCAATGGGCTCGCCACCTATTACATGGGACTTAAACATAACTGGTGAAATATGGGTTTACTATTAGGTACACCTCTACTTAGCCGTTCGGGGATAGCAGGCGTGATGTTATGAGACATAAGTCGAAGATCGAAAAAAAAAGTTTTGGAAAGTTTAAATTGTTGTTACTTTCTTAAAGGGAGAATCTTAACTTTTTCCTCTTTTTATCAGGTGAAAAGACATATTCGACTTATTACTAATGACAATAGAATACACTCTTTATTGTACAATTGTTACCCTTTTCTGTGAAAATTGCATCCAAGGATCCAAGGAAGGAACTTACAAGGAAGGGACTCTTCCTTGTAAGTCATCTGTTTGTTGGGCAAGGCTGCCAATATTTTAATCGGATATGTCCTAGTAACTTTATATCCTACGTACACGTAAGTGTATCCATAGCTTTTTATTGAATATACTCGACACCGAAAATTGTTCCGAACATGTATGAAAATGTTTAGATTTTCATTAAAGATAATTTGAAACACATTAACAAAGCGCTTTAGTATTTAGCTTACAATGCGTTGGAAAATTTCCCGCGACCTTTTATCTAAAGAGTTGATGACCCAATAGATAGGAGTGTAGTAGATATTTATCTATGTTGCCTTTGGCCTTCACATTAACTTTATGGGCAATTAACGCATTATATTAATAATAGTTTATGTATTATTGAAGTGCCATTGCATATTGATATTTACGCCTGGTAAGTCGTTTTGTTGAACCATTCGTAACGAAGTAATCTGAATAATTGTTCTGCTTTAGACAGTCTAATGAACAAACGTAAGGAATGTAACGAAGCATAGTTGGGTTCAATTGTTTTGTCTTTTGTTTCAGCTCCAGAAAGTCAAGATGTTGTGTAAAACGAAAATAGCAGCTTTGCTAGTTCTGGCAGCCATAACTCCAAGTTTTGAAGACCCAATTGATCCCAAACAAGAGGAGTGTAAGAAGATATCTTCGTGTTCTGCGTGTATATCAAAAAGTTTCTGCACGTGGTGTGTCACGAAAAGCAAATGCACCAAGCAATCATGCGGTAACGATAACATAATTTTCCCTAAAGAGTACTCGGCCATAATGGCGGGGCCGCAGTTCTGCCCCAAGGTCGTGGAACCGGAAGAAATTTTGACTCTAAAGAGTGGGGCGAAGCAAATTATTGTTGTGAAAATTACTCAGATACACTTGTATATGGCGTTCACTCCGTGGAAATGTAATATAGATTATAACGGTGCGCAAATGACAGTAGTGGCGATGTTGCTGGCTGACCAAGTATATTGTGAATCTGTGCTACTGACTAACGAGTCCCATGAGCCCCGCACAAGTGGCAGTGTGTCGGTACTGTGGGACTACAGCAAATCCTTTGATGGATCTGTTCCGTTTCAAGTGTGCCGCTGTGACTTAGACCCCACTTGTAACGCTTGTAATAAATTAACTTTAGAGGAATAGATTAAGTAGTATTTTAAGTGCCTATCTCTTAATTACAAAGTGCATATTAAATGACTATGCAATTACTGTGCAGTGTTTAATTTAAAATCTTCAGATTTATCTTTAAAATTCTGATTCTAAAACTAGGAGAGAAATTCACAAACCGAATTTTAATCACAGTTCTTAGTACCGTTTTTTTTCTAGTTAAGAAACAAAAGGAATATGGTAATAAAAGGAGTAAGATAAAGGAGTTAGTGGGACCACTGGTTACCTGTTCACTGTAATGGGGAGAATATACTCGATAAGTTTCCACAAGCACTTGTATCTCTTATAAACATTTAAATTTGATCAGAACCTTGTTTAAAAGTTCTTTGGAGCAATATCGTTAGCGCAGTTTTCGCTTCGAAGAACAAACAAGTGGTGAAAGCCTTCGCTTGTAAGCAACTTAATTGCCAGTAAGATAGGGTCGTCTATAGCTATGTGGAAATCTAGTTATTGGTTCAAAAACTTGTTGCTTTTCACCTTCTGTTGTAACCTGGAACTATAACTCTCGTAAATATTTAAGTGTGGTGTTCATACTTATCATAAAAGGAGAAGTCTTTCTTGTTTTCCGTGTGGTTAGGAACTAACCTGGTGTCAGAAGTTTATGCCACCCATGGGCCTCTGACTTGGCTTTACATGCCGTTGAGAAATATCTCTCAGGCATGCCTGTTTGGTTTCCTCCCGATATTTTCCTATAATGAAGCAACCGCTAATTATACAATTCGCTCATGAATCTGAAAAATCAGAGGTGCGTGTCTTGGGTTCGATATCAAGACTTGGCAGTCCGACGGTCACACCACTAGGCTATTACTGCTTCTGCTGCTATTGTTGTTTAGATGGAGAAGTAACAACGTGAGGAAACCCTGTAAATGTCAACCTGGGGGTTAACGCTCCTAGAAGTTTTGTATACACATACCTTGTGTTCCTTTCACTAGAAATGTCTAGCAAACGAAATGCGAAATGTCGCATGTCCTCAAAAAATTGTCAAAACCCAAAAATATTAGGTTCTTAGATAATACCCCGCTGAGCTTCAATAATAATTTTATCCTTGCTCTATAATTGAAAAAACCGCCATAAGTGTCCTGCGAAAATATGCCACCGAATGGAACAAGCGACCGTTTTTAACGCCAAGTATCGGCGAAGACACAAAAACTTTAAAATGCGTATATCTCAAAACTGCCATTTCTGTGTTACGACAGTTTTTTGAGGACGTGCGATTTGTGAACAGTATGAAGGCAACTGTATAAACCTGTCACACTGGTCCTAAGAAACATGTGACAAGGGCGGGAAGATAATAAAGATGTAGCTGCTAGGCCAAGATAGAAACAGTATGATGTCAAAAATCCCCTTACAGCCCGTGCACACGACGAATTATCGTTTTTTTTTAACGTATCGTCTTTTTTCACTGTCCGTCAATTTTTTTGACGGCAGTCATTATTTTTTTTCAATTATCGTATTTTTTCACGATCCGTCAATTTTTTTGACGATGGCAATGCTTTTTAAACGCCCGTGTTCACACACATCACGAATCGTGAAAAATTACAGACACGTCTTGAATCACATAACGTCTTTTAAAAATCAGGTACCTCAAATAACACTGATCGTGATTTTTTTGTGACGGATTCAGCGATGCGTTCGCTCCCGAAAAATCGTGGAACTAATGTGAACACCAATTCGTTTTTTTTTGCCGAATCGTGAAAAAACACGATTTCGTATGCAATGTGAACGTCCATCCATCATGACGGATCGTCAATGACGGTAGCCGTGTGAATGAGCTCTTAGATACCGCTTTGTAAACAATATTAAAGTAGGTACAACGTAAAATATAACGTAACTATCAACCGAAAATCGTATCAGAATATGATTTAAAACGGTTGAACTTTAATTTCCTGTGTTGGTTTTGAGACGACCGTAAAAGTGATACTGCGCATTTGAAGGGCGCTTAGAATAATGTAAGTATGAGAACCAATTTTGTGAAAGCTGAATTGATTTTCTGTGCGTTTATAAGTGAGTTCGACTTCGAGAGGCTCATGCCCAGCAGTGGACTACGCTAGGTCGAGTTTATTGACGGATGCCCCATCAATATACTATAATATCTCACAAAGAACAACACTGACCACTTTTCTTCTTATCAAGTAGAAAACCCGGCAGGAAAGAACTATATAGGTTAAAGGTGCCAGGAGATGTTTACAACAGCAGCTGTAACAAACGCAATGTTGATAAACACCAGGGTCTAGATAGAACGTATTTACATTCAAAATAACATAATATTTGTTTCACTTTATCAAAACCAACACAATGTTGGTACATGCACGCGTATATCATTACCGTATATTTAGTACATGAATATTTTTAAGAGAGAGTGAAGTTGGAGATGAGCTTCTTATCCAACAAAAATATTTGGTACGAGTGTCTCAGTCCAACTCGCACATCGCCGGTTTTTTGGAACATCCATATCGTCGGTCTTAATTTGGCTTTTGAAATGATAACTGCTGACTAGTGCCAGCAGACTTTTCATATAAAACGCTTACCTACACACATTATACGAGGACATTAAACAAACAAATGTCCCTCAATTATAACTTGAACATCACCTCGTTTAGAAACAATGGGTTTTGATAGTGCAGCCTGAAATAGATTAGTCTTGCTATTCCTATTGTTAGGCACTATGAATAGTTGCCGAGTCCTTAATTAGCGTAGGCACTGCAGAGCTTGTATATTCAATGATTCTATATTCAAATCGGAAAGATTTGTCTATTATTTGACTGCAAATCAGAGAGTTTGTTGACTATGGTTAGTCTAGTGGTCGTAAGCGCGACTGCTAAGCATAAAGTCCATGTTTCGATTCTCAGGTCGGGCAAAGTGTTATTGGGTTTATCAGTAGCCACGGAGTCTGGATTTGTGCCAGGTTGATGGCAAAAGGTTCGCCCCCCTATTACATGAAACTTAAAATAACTGGCGAAATATGGGTGTGTTATTAGGTAAACCTCTAACCAACCCTTCAGGCATAACAGGCGTGATGTGAATTTATTGTTTGTTTAGATCTATATGTCCAACTTACCAAGATAGCTGAAGGCAGACGGTGACGTCATATAACGTTTTTCTTGCAATTTATGTAAGGAAGTAAACGCTTATGTAGGTACATAGATATATTATACGAGTACATAACTTACTGTGTTATTATAATTCAGATGTTTTGAATTATATTTGCAATGTTTCTGCATTTGATATTGCTTCCATTACCTACAACAAACTGATTACTTTTTTTTACATAAACATACTCATGTAATTGTGTTTTAATGTCATGTTTATAATAAAAAACATTAGTAGAAACGTTTCCTGTCATTTCAGTAACGTTATAACAGTAACAAACTTGTTTAAGGAAATATCAATATTCGTGATTTTGTCATCGAACAGGAATCATACTTGTGTTGAGATAAACAAACATTTACGATGCTTGTGAAAGGGCTGTTTCTGATTGATCGCAGTATTTATTCGCCGGAATGTGATATTTAGAAATCGATCGGCTTCATTAGGTTTTTGATCTCTAAGGCAACGGTCCGGTGTTCTTTCACCGATTATAAGTTCATCCTAGGTTTATTTAATGATCCTAACAAAACAACATTTTTGTTCTGATGGATTTTCGAGTCTTGGCTCAGTGTGAGCCGAACACGGGCATAAATCCTTAGAAAGGTCTTTCCACATTAAACTGAAGAAATTGAGGAGTTTTCCTCATTAAGCTTACTGAAAGCCAGATCAAAAGGTCCGACTATAGTAAGCGCCAGATAAACGTGGAATAACGGTCATTGACCCACATACATTTATAGATATACTTAATTTCGAAAACAAGAATAATGACATAAAGCTGTCCTGAATCGACATCAATCTTGATCCTTTCCTTTTTTTAGTAATGAAATACGATTCTTAATTTATTGTCCGCGTACCTACTCAGAGAAATTAAGGAAAGGGCAATGAACTTCATTCCACGTTTATCTGGCGCTTACTATAGCAAACTAGTTGTCAAAAAATGTTCCTTAAAACTTATTGCGATTGACTAAAATAATAACCAAGCTTCTAATTTGTCACGAATATGAAATGAATGACAAACTCTTCTGTATAATTGTGACTTTATATTTATATACTACTGTGTCAAGAAAATACCGGGAAACGATCAATAATACACAAAATGTTAGTTATTCATCCAAAATTATTTAATCGCCTTCAAAGTATGCTCCTTCAGAAACAAAACACTTACGCCAACGAATAATCCAATCATCAAAACATTTTTTAAACGCTTTTTCCGGAATTGAGTTCAGTTCTCGCCGCGAATTCTTCTTTGTGTCATCTACCGAATGAAAACGGGTGCCACGAAGTGGTCATTTGAGTTTATGATAAAGAACGAAGTCGGCTGGAGCCATATGTTGTGAATAAGGTGGTTGCTCGATGGTATTTGTTGAGTTGTTTTGTCAAAAATTCGATCTCGATGATGGCCTTCTGATCGTGGTGCAAAATCCAAGAATTTTCTTTCCACAAATCTGGCCTTTTTCGTCGA
The DNA here is from genome assembly GCA_964057025.1 of Standfussiana lucernea. Lineage (NCBI taxonomy): Eukaryota > Metazoa > Arthropoda > Insecta > Lepidoptera > Noctuidae > Standfussiana > Standfussiana lucernea. The sequence goes on from OZ059793.1 coordinate 5,674,052, forward strand.
ATTCGCTCTCTTAAACGCCGCATAACGCTCAAATAATATTCTTTATTTACCGTTTGACCTTGGGGCAAGAATTCCGACCGCACAACATCGTGATAGTCAAAGAAAACGGCCAACACGACTTTTGATCGACTTGGGCGTGGGTTTTTTCGGTTTCGGTTAAGATGGAAGGCACCACTCCGAGGCTTGTTGACTAGTTTGCATGTAAAACTCGTAACCCCACGTTTCGTCACCAGTAACAATGCGTTTCATGAATGTTGGGTCGGAATTGAGTCGTTCTAGCATGTCCTCAGCGACTCTTATGCGATTGAGTTTTTGGAGAAAATTCAGGTCTTTTGGGACTAGCCGAGCGGCAACATGTTTCATACCCAAGTGATTATTTATAATGGTACGGATCGACTCGTGAGACAGAAAGTTCAGGGGCTATCTCTCTCAAACTTGAATGATTTTCAGTCACTATTTCCTTAACTTTTGTTATGTTAACTTCAGTCGAAGACGTTGATGGCCTACCATAGCGAGGCAAATTTTCCATCACGTCTCGACCGCTTTTGAACGTTTTGTGCCACTCATAAGCACGTGTTTTATAAAGTCGATTCACCGTAGGCCTTCTGTAACATTTTCAGGGAATCCGAACACGAAATTCCATCGGCGATTCAAAATTTAAGACAAACTCTTTGTCCGATGTGTTTGTCTATTATGAAATTCGCAATACAAACTAGATGTGATCTAACTAAAAACAGCACTAGTATATTTAATCTAAATAATAGATGCAACTCAAACTCTGCCCCAAAATGGAAAACAGTTGTGTGAATCTAACAACAAAAAAATGAATTTGGAACCATACACAAATCATCCATCCCCGATATTTTTTGACTGAATATTTGTTTCTCCCATACAAAACTACAAGGGCAACCAACCACAACTTCCATCTGAAACTCATTTTTTTCCTTACATTGTTATTATAGTATGGTATTTTAAAAGACGTTCAATTTTTGTAGCAGAAAATAAAAGCTGTTTTTTTTTGCCTACAGAACAGAACATCAGATTTCATTGGGACTATTAGTTTGTGCTAAACCTTGTACTACTTATAAGTATTCCCGTCTGACAGACAATATAATACCAATATAAATTCGATCAGCGGCTCAAAAGGACTTGTGAAAGATCCTAGACAAATATATCGGCGCTAAAAACAGACAGTTGGGACTAGACGGGACCCTAAGTGCTGTTAAGTTGTTTGTAATTTATTTGGGAGATTTGGTCGGTTGTACCAACACAAAGAAACAGATTTGGGAAGTTAGTTCTTGTAGTACTCGTATATAGTTAAGAGCTAAGTATTGTACTATAATGCTATCATGACATCTGTTGATTTCATTAAAAATTTAATAGGAATTTAAGTGATTTTTCAACTTAATCAGCCTGTAACGTCCCCCAAACTAGGAAACAAACTTTCTTTCTGTGAGCAGGAGTAGTGGGCCACATTCCACCACACGGGTTGGTGAAAGATACAAATGTCTTCGAATTCTTGGTTCTTCTCATGACATTTTCTTGCACCGTTTTGAGAGCAGTGGTGATGAAATATTTTAAACAAAGTCTAGTGCTTGCATGGGTTCAAATCCGCGACCTTAAGCTACGTAAGTCAACGCCACTGCTTCCAGCTGCTGGGCTTTTTGTATGGATTTAATATAGGAATATAAAAAAAATTACAAAGCAAGGAAGAAAATGAATAAACGAAGATATTTTCATCATAATGATCAATGATTTAGTAACGGAACGAATTCGAAACTGGCCATTTTCTAATTATGTATATCTTAGAGGAAAACTCTCAAGACAAAACCAATTTCTACACTTTTAATAAAGTGTATTCATCGATGTAGGAAGTTCGATAATTTAATGAAGTTGATGTTTTCCTTATTTTTAATAAATTCGTGGAAAAAATTATCATAATATTGAGTTTATTTAAAAGAACAATTTTCCGCCCGACGGGTTTTCCCATCGGCAATCGGTACGATACAAAGGTTCATTCATCCGCTTTTAACCTCTTTAGCAGATGAATTTTTAGAAATCTTTATTTAATGCTCCGCTTTGTTTATTTATTTTATTCATTTTAAGAAAACTTACAGCTAATACATTCGAGTAGTCAGAAGTAATGCGTAAACGAAGGCCTTATGTAAACTTATGTATAAAATTGACAAAACGACATAAACAGCGTGAGAGTTAAACATAGAAACAACTGAAAAGAATAAACAAAGATAAAAAACACTACAGAACAAAGTTACACATCAAAGAAAAAGTTCCTTAACACTTTTTTTTTAATTTCTGTACACTATTTGTAAATAAATCAAACTTAAACTTAACAAATAAACATCCCGGCACAACTTATTGAACATTCGACATGCTCTTAAAATACATGAACTTTGCCTGTAGACAGTTTTCACAATAGGTATATGAAGGAGATGTGGTCTCCGCAGAAACACGGACGGTACACGAAGTCCAATCTTGGCCACCAGTTCAGGGACGTCAGTAGATCCGTTCATTATACTAAATAGGAAAGCAAGATCTGCAATTTTTCTTCGATCGTGTAGAGGAAGAATATGAAATTTCTTACACCGACTGGTATAGTTGGTGTAAGAAATTTGGTTGGTGTAAGCTTCTAAAGCTAGCGATTTAGGCCGTGCGTTATGTTCGTATTACCTGTAACAATTTCTACTCCTCATAAATCTGACGCCAATATCTATCGTTCGAAATTAATATGGCAATTTATTTGTGAAATTACATTTTACATTGTCTGTCATTCCTTCCAGATATTGGCCAATACAAAAAAATCCAACACTGATACTTATTCTATTTGTAATACTAAATTCTCTGAAATCCAATTTGTGATAGACATGAAATCATTTATTTATTTTGTTTATTTATCTAACAGTAAGCATCTGTGTGCCATTGTTTTTTTATTAATTGCTTTTGGGGAGGTTTCAATAGCCAACAGAAAGAATTTCCATTCCTACTGAGACACTAAGTACCAGCAAGAGCTTTCTTATTTGATTACCTATACCTACCTACTACTTTTAAATGTATACTACTTTTAAATGGTCTTACACCCGTATCCATAGTCAAGTTAAAGTGATAACTTGAGCTTAAGAAATTACTTCTGCATTTTTTTATGATTATTATTAGACTAGAATTAAAACGAAGTAAGAACCGTCAAAGAAAGCAAAGCTAAGAATTCTAACTTTTTGCAGTTCTAACTTTAAGCAATTACTAAACTACATAATAAAATCGTATCTTTAAAATGACATTTACTCAAGTAAACACTGACTTGTTTATAGATACGGGTGTTAGTTTAGTGTTATCTCATAAATTATATACAGAAGACGTGTAGGTGTACAAAGAAACCTCTTTTCTTAAAATGGTGCTCTCTTGCCAGACTTAAAAAGCAACGTAGTTTATTTATTATAAGGTTCAATCTCTCTTAGAAAACCACCCCAGCTCTATCTCTAGCTAAGCATTCTTAGCTATCTGCTAATCTAGCCGAGTAAGTTGCTCTTTTCAATTACCAGACGTCACTGACAATTTTTCTTTCTCCTTAGAATACTTTCTGTTAGAAAAATGAAGAAATGGTGTATCTTGTACTTAGTTTTGTTTTATGACTGAGAGTTTTTATTTGTGAAGAGAAAATTTTTAGTCTGTTTTCAGAAAGTCTTGCTTGGTATTTATGCTGTTCAGATATTGCTTAGTAGATATTAATATCGCTATACAGGGCCCGGGAAATGAATTGTTAAGCAAATTGACCACTGACTTGCGTGCGTAGCCCGTATAAACAAATCACAACACTCATTTGTAGTTGAAAGAAATGGATAAAACAAGGCAAATTGAAATAAGGTGTCCTACCAACCTTACATAATCAGCTGCCATCGTGCCGGCTGCATTAATATTAAACATAACACACAACATAACATAACATAACATCACGCCTGTAATCCGCGAAGGGTTAGGCAGTGATGTACCCATTAGTACACCCACATTTCGCCAGTTATGTTTAAGTCCCTTGTAATAGTGGGTGAGCCTATTGCCATTAACCGGGCATAAATCCAGAATCCGTGGCTGTTGCTGTCAAATTCCAGCTGGAATTACCCAATACCAATTTGCCCGACATACGAATCGAACGCAGGACCTCTCGCTAAGCAAGCGCGCTTGCAACCACTTCTAGACCAAAGAGGCTAGATTATTATTAAAGTTTACGTAAAATCGATTATTGCGTTTGCAAACTATAAATCATGCTACATACGTGCTGGTACTAAAACTAAAGTTCACTCAGTTTGGCTTTGAACTTTGGTAGTTTAGGTAAAGTTGCTCTTACAAATTGTTTTCTTTACTAAATATTCGGATATTGTTTTGTGCCTACCTGTTGGTATATGGTATAATATTGACAATATTGTATAATACTGATAATAATCTGATATAATATCACACGTCACGCCGTATTCACAGTAGGGTTAGGCAGAAGTGTATGGCCCTTATGTAATTCCAACTTAACATGTTCACTGCGAAAAGTAATTCACCTACAAATAGGTCCGTCACGAAGCAATAATAATCTCGTACTTGACTTTTTTCAATGCGGTACTAGGTCAAAAGTATCTCATATGGCTCCATCACTTTAAACCGGTTTAATCAAAATTCGTTACGAGGTTCTATGTGGCGCGTACAGCACGGAAAGTAAACTTTAACTATTCGATCGGCACGAGATAAATGACGCCGCGTTAGTTTTTCTTTAAAATTTCAATACTACTGAGGGTCTTTAAACTTATTACACTCATGCAACAATAATTTGTAGTAGAAATTCAAGCCGCACGAGCGATAGGAACAGATTTTACGCCCTCGCACTGGTGGCCTACCATGACGTCTTAAAGCAGGAATGTTTTAATGTCTTCCAGTGTGGAAATGTGACAGAGCTATACAGGATGTCTAGCGCCATCTCTTTCCCACACTAGAATAATACTAAAACATTCCTGCTTTAAAACGTGATGATAGGCAACCTGAACGCTGTCGTCTGACATGGTTTAATTCGCCACATAACGTAGTAAACGTGTTAATGTCCCACGTGGTAGGACACTAGCTGATTTTCTCAATATCTGCTTCGGGTTGTAACCTAGTCCTGCTGGAAAAACTCAATAACACATTGTTTGACCTAACAACCAGGACCCCCCACGCGCACCATGCAAAATTGACTGATAAACGTTTTGGAGGCGTAAAACATTATTGTTTTTGGTTATAATGTACCTAGTATAAGACCTTGAATGATAAGTGCTATCAAATGTTGATAAATATCTTTATATGGTAGCGCCGATAACTATCAAATTAGATCCCATCACTCCATATCAAAGACCAATGCACTGTCTTTCTGTTTATCTTTGTTTCGCCACCAACATGATGTAAAGCACGCCCATTGTGTCACCCTTTGTATAATATCATTATCACCATTTTTAAACCTGTACCTAATTAATTGTAAGTAGTACATAATAAAGAGTGTTCTATCCATCTATCTATGGGGTTGAACCATGGTCACTCACTAAGCAGGCAATCGTCAATCTCTAACTCGCTCAACGAGCAATGTTTGGCATTTATCTGCGTAATCATAATATATCAGAAAGATAGAGATACGAAGAAGAGCCTAGCAACCACATTGTTCTGAGGGTAGATGAGTTTGGAGTGAAGGCCCAGAACTGGCCAGAGATGCGTAAGCAGACCACAAGTCTGGTGGACTGACGTCCTGGTCAGAGAGGTCTAGGACCGGGTAAAAATTGCGTGCAATGGCGGAGACCTACACCCAGAACAATAAGAAGATCAGAATCGTCATCATCTGCATAGCCTTTTCCCAAATTTATTGGGGTGGGCTTAGTCTTACCGGATGCAGCTGAAAAGGAGAAGAAGATATGCCTTTAATTTTATCAAGCCGAGATCTGTGCTAATTTGAAGAATTTAATGTTATTATAATCGATCAACAGATTAAATTACCAATTCACTTGTCAACTCAGTCTGTCAATGATAAATAAATTAGGTTATCAATTTATCTGTTTTGATAACTACTACCTAAATTAGACTTTCTACTCAAATTTCGTGTTTGTTAATTCCGTGAAACAATTCACTATTGATCTGTAATCTCCACTTGAGAATTCACTAAGCGTGGAATAGCCGGCTATTGACAATGTACTGAGCTTACTAAGCTTGCTAGCACCTGTGTCCAGACGACAGCTCTGCAGATATGTTTGGATATAGGTACCTAGCGCATGTTGATGTATATGGGAAGATATGCAATCTCAACCTGAGAATTCTTGCCCAATAGTTGTTGTTGTGTTGTGTTATTGAAATCGGAACCTGTTTGTTGTTTTGAAAATTGAATAGTTTGAAGCGGGAACTGAGAGTAACGTGAATAAAACCAAGCTAGGCCAATCATATCCATACAGTAAATCTTTTTCACAAAGGCATTCACACAAGAACATCATTGTTCTACAATAATATCACTACATTTTATAAAAAGGGTCCTCCGCCTCGTCTGTCTGTTCGCAATAAACTCAAAAACAATTGAGCCGATTTTCATGCGGTTTACACCAATAGATAGAGTGATTCATGAGGAAGGTTAAAGTTAAAAGTTAAGTTTAAAATTTGTCAAGGTTTGTTTTGTAAATAATATGTGTGATAAAAAAGCTTAGGTATGTACTATTCCAGACTATAACCTATCTCTGTGCCAAATTTCATCCACATCGGTTCAGCCATTCTGGCGTGATTGAGTAACAAACATCTATTCATCCAAATTTCCTATTTATTTTCCATTTTTTTTATTTTTTTTATATAGTAAGATTGATTAAGTAATTATAAAGGGCCCCACTACAACACAAGACGTAAGTATATTAATCTACCAAAATAAACTTATTTACGTTTGATTCAATCTTTTCAAGAAGAGAAAACTATCTCAAAGCCCTTGACAAATCCTTCTGTGGTTCAAAGACTGAATTTACTGAAAGTGTTTCTAGCTACAAGTATCTTTCAATCTTCATACATGGTCATAAGTTTTCAAAGTTTAAGTCGTCGACGATGAAGTGAACAACACTCACACGGATTCTTCTATCGTATCTTTTATAACAAACTTGTGAATTGCGGCAGGTATCAGATGTTTTACTTTAAAGTTTCAAACGAGTGTACTGTATGAGATTGGAGTATTACCACAGGTATTACAGGTCTTCCTATGTAAGTTGTGGTCACTAGTTCTTCTTTATCGTGTGGTTAGTGTTTAACCTGGTGTCAGAGTTTTTATGCCGCCCATGGGCCTCTGACTTGGCTTTTGTGAGAGATATTTCTAGACGGTATCGTCTAGAAATATCTCTCTGATATGCTGGTTTCTTCACGATGTTTTCCTTCACCGAAGCAAGTGATAATTATTCAATACACACATGATTCCGAAAAATCAGAGGTGCGTGTCCTGGGTTCGAACTCGAGACCTATGACTTGGCAGTCCAACGGTCACACCACTAGGCTATCAATGCTTACTGGTCACTAGTGTTAGCCTGTATAATTGAATTTTCCGAAGTCCCTCTTTTGAATAGTTTTTTTTTTTAAGACTTGCCCCACCCTAGGAATTAATTCTGTATCGCAGGTGCGTTCACAAACAATTAAACTCACATATTTACATAAACAGCCAAACCCGGAACCTCTACCTGCAGGTCATACAAACATTTGTTCCGAGCGGGAATCAAACCCGCGATACGCAGCGTAGCAGCCAATCACTCAGCTACTGCACCAACCGTGTCCTCATTAATTCTATCAGAGATTCGCTTAGGTAATTCACGCATTGAATTAAATATATAATACGATAGGATAAATAGAAGAACTCGTTTTCACAGACACAAGTCAACATTTTTATATAGTTAGTTAAAACGGTATAACACCAATTATAATAAATACAGAAAAGAAAAGTAAAACCTCAAGTTTAACAACATGTAATGAATGCCTAAATAAAACACGCACTATTGGATTTTGAAAACTCGAGTTGCAGCGCCGAGAAATTAACTTCAGCCCCCAGTACCACCCCTATCTATAAACAAGTTAAAGTGTATACTTAAATAAAAGTCATTTTCATGACAACGTTTTATTAATGTAGTTTAGTAATTGCTTGAAGTTAGAACTGTCAAAAGTTAGAATTCTTAGCTTTGATTTCTTTGACGGTTCTTACTTCGTTTAAATTATTATTATTGTCTATTGCATAAAATATTTGCTTGTAACTATTTAAACTCAAGCAATTTACAGAGAAGCCCATATTTTCTTTTTTCAGTTTATTAGGGTGTGGTCAATCACTGGTGGGAATATGTACGTTAAGGTTGGAAAATTAACAGACACGGACAGCTCCAAGTCATTTGAGACTGCCTGTAAAATGAATGATTGTGACGAATGTATAATTATAAAAGAGCAGATCTATGACGACCACAAAATAGAAATACTACTCAATTAGCAGTTCCGGAACTATTTTGTCCATTTCAAACTTCTGTCCCATACTTGTTTCTGGTTTAGCGAGAATTGTTATTGTGTGACGACAAATAGGGAGCTCTATTTGTGGTGTTGCGAATAGAAATTGTATCGATACAGTAATAGGGATTGGCAAACCATGACCTTTGTTGGAAATATAGAACTAAAACAGCTTACTATTATCGGTTTCCCTGGAGTTTTCCGGGACAGTTTTGTGAAGGTAACGTTTAATGACTTTTATTGTGCTTTTATATTATAATTTAATTAGCGTATTCATAATCATAGTTGGTACTTTTAAGAGACTCATAAACGTTGTTTAAAGTCAAGTTAAACAGGCGTTTAAACGACACAAAACTTGTGGTTAAAGCGATTGCGTTGCATTGGCTTGTATGAAACCCATTGATGCCTAACACACAACATGGCCCGACCGCGCTGATGAGCGGTGCTCACCGCCTCACCGTGCGGCGCACTGCCAATACATTAAAAAAAAGTCCTAAGCGGCGATTTTTTTAACATTCATCTCCACACCTCTAGGAACGCAACAAAAAAAGTCCCATGCTAATCCGAAAACTATAAACTTCGTTCCACCTTTTTGTCTATTTGCACGCGACTAATATTCATAAGAAGACAATACACTATCCTTTTACAAATCTCTACATTTTCCAATGTGTGACCGTGGCACTAAATTCACCCATATTCACGATTCAGACTTATAAAGTCTCCCTCTAGTCCCTCACAAGCGAGGTCACTATATTTTCGCTGCTACAGTCTCCGTCACTGTAATCTAATTTCAGAATAACGAGGTTTCACAAAATATCGTAGCCGCTTTGCATACAACTTGGGCTTCTTGTCGCTGTATTTTTCACTGGCTTTTGCCCGCGGCTTCGCCTGCGCTGAGTTGAGAAGTGGAACGTCCATGGCAACTTTCTCCCGGTATAAAAAGTATCCTATGTCCTAATCTTTCATTATGCGCACTGCCAAGGAATGGAACCTCCTGCCTGCGTCGGTGTCAAAACGCGAGTTAATAGGCTTCTTTTGGGTCAGCTCATGGTCTATTTTTGTCCCAACTTTTATACAAATCCGTTCAGTTGTTGAGGCGTGAAAAGGTAACAGACAGACACATTTTTTTAAGTATATACTTGGATGTAAGTATATACTTGGATAGTCATCTCTAAGCGAAGCTGTTGTTAGTTCTTGTTTAGTGTATCTAGAAGAAGTTTATGGGTTGTACACTAACGTGGCGCGGTCGCGTGGCCGTAAGTTGTGTGGCATATGCAAAATTATGCAAGATTTTCTGTTGGACATTTTTCGATGTACACTACACACTGCGTAGATTTTAAATTAAAATTATATCCCTGTAACTTTCGTAGGAAGACCAAAGAAACGATGGATGGATTGTGTGAGGGTTGATGTGAAAGAAAAAAGAATAAATTATAGCGTGACGGTTGACAGGTGTGAATGGAAGAAAACAAAACGTGTACCCAAGACCCCAAGTAATATGGAACAAAAGCTGGAAGATAATGATCCCTATAAACTTTACTTGTGGACTTACGAGGCCAAGAAGATTGATAAGATTGATATAATCGCAATTAACATTCAAGAGTTAAATTACTTTTAAATCGTGGTTGCAATTAAAGTATTGCAATACATAAGATTAATAAATACAATTTACAATATTAATTTCTCGCTGTATCTTAAATTATTTTTGATCAAAAGTCAATATTACTCATTACTGCTTCATCTATACATCCAAATAAATAAATTGAAGTGTCTGTTTGTAAGTGCAATATAATAGCCTATTACTGAATGCATATGAAAGTATATACGGTACTCATGACAAAAAAAAACCTTTTTAATTTTATTTTTGGCTGTCTGCCTGTTTGTTCTGGCTAATCTCTGAAACGGCAGGATTGATTTTAAAGGGACTTTAACTGGTTAGCTGATGTTATAGGAGTACCTTAGGCTACTTTTATTATTCCGTTCCGTGCAAAAAAAAAAATAGAACCCATAATATTGTTAACAAAATCCGATTCGAATGGGGAAGATATGTGGGGGTGTGTGTGGGGAGATATGAGTGTGTGTTTATAATAATTTCACACGGACGGAGGTCGAGGGCAACAGCTAGTGCTAAATATTACTTTTGAATATTTTTGACAACTCAAGCACAAGCTTATTTGTCAAGGACAATCACATCATTACATACGCATTACCAAAAAAGGAGCAAAAAAATGGCGCATTGAAACTGAATAAAATAAGCATAGTAGTTAAGGATGAACAAAGAAAGGATAAGCTTTGAGTTCGGCTCAGTTGAGCAGAGTATGCCGCCCGCTTAGAGCCGTCTAGTCGCGGATTTCATCGTATGTCACGAACGTGGAAGGAATTCCTTGCAGTTTCGGCGGGCCTTTGTTTTGTGTCTATTATGTCGGCATTAAGCCTCAACCTTCGCCAAAATTGTGAATTGTGAGATTTTCGCGTATTTCCGAGTATATGCCAACATGGTACATAACAACATAACATAAAATTTATTTATTTTCAGGCAACTTTGGCCCATAGATACATACCTTACAGACTAACATACATACATCAATGATGAAATACAATTTGTGTTAGTAAATAGAACCTTAAAACTATGTTAGTAACACTTCACTTGTGCACTATGTCACTGTGGCACTTGTCCGTGAAAGCGACGGAACACCACTCCTTGCGGCCAAAAGTCCTCTACCAAGACGAGGTGCACATAACACGTTGGAATTCGAACCACGAACGTCTTAATGTTGTCGTTGTGGCGCGACTCAAGCAGCTGCACTCTCGCCACGTACTTGGTCTTCTGACGCACATACTCCACTATGTTCTCCACAGTAGTGGTGTAGTGTAGGCGGGAGATTTACACCGGAATGTTCGGCTTCGCCGCACGAATAGGGACATTGGGCTCCGATGAAGCTGTGCTGCAGCGGTTCTAGTTGGTCCGCTGACGGCGCTTCCTCCTCACCACCGTCACAAAACCATCATCAGCCCGAATCAGAGCCTTTACAGTCACGGGCTTCCCATCGGGAGCAGGTACACCTACGTGAAGTTCATTGTTTTACTCTAAGTGTTGACCAAACTTTACGACACGAAGCTTTCTAACTCGACAAGCTGCCGCCCTTAACTGGTGAACTCTTACAAAATAAATTGGATTTTTCAAAATTCATTTCTTTAAGGGTTTCTAGAAATGAATTTTTTATAAACCCTCCCAGTGCTCACCAGTGCTTAGTTAGGTATGCAACTATTTTGGCATTCTGCTAGAAGTTACTGCTAGACCCAGCAGTTAAAGCAAATTAATTAAGGATTTTGATATTTTTTAGGAAGATGCGCATACTAACTACTTTAAGAGTGCTTTAAGAGTGCCAATTCCCCAAAAACAAAAGCACAATCCCAAAAATCCTCTTTTTACGATTTCATCTCCGAAATTAGCGGTTCAATTTGTAAGATTGCTTAATAGACGTGCCTCGCGTGGTGGCATGGCGGCCAAGCTGGCTGGCAGGTCGGTTGGCTGCAATTAATCAGCCCGCCACTTTCCCCCGCCAGGATTATAGTTAATGGCACGGATTAGAGTCACGCGCGTTTTTACTCCTAGATTTTTAACACACGATTTATCGCGAACCTCTCGGGATACAAGCTGACAAGTTAATCTCCACGAAATCAGCTACTTAATGTACCTACAGATAGCACTCGAGATATTTATGTGGGAGATGTAAACGTTAGGATGTTTGTGAGTCGATCTGTGTTACGTAACGACTTGGTGGATTTACATGAAGTATGGCACAATGGTAGGATAGAAAATTGACTTGTAACGCACTGAGAAAGATGATGATCATCTGTAGGAGAACTCATTCTTTTTATCAGCGACTTGCCTTGTGCAGCTTTACTTAAAGAGGTAGGGAAGGTGAGTTTAGTAGGAAGTAAGAGTTTAATAGGTTGGCAGTCTTTTTTAATGTTAAAGAAAAAACGCTGTAGTTCGGTTTTTCCTCAGGAATTTGTCAGTAAAAAGTAGTGACGTCTCTTTACCTTATTGCAAGCGCAACTTGAAAATCTCACAACTTTTTCATTTCTGGAGATTTTGGTTTCTTCTTATTTATAATGTTAAACTTTATCCAAAAAAAATGGAAACTTCTCCATTGATAGCTTGCCCCAATCTCCTGTTTTATCGAGTGTTTAGTACCTAACCTGGTGTCAGAGTTTTTATGCCGCCCATGGCTTGGTTCTATGCCCCCTATTACATGGGTCTTAAACATAGCTGGCGAAATATGGGTGTTAGTACTATACTATCTCAACATGAATGATGTAACCAAGACTTTGTAACAACATAATGATTTAAAAGAGTGTCCATGGAGTTTCTTGCCCATTCTTCTCCATAGAGATCTACGCTTTCGAATGGGCAACTACAGTACTTACACAATTAGTTATTATGCCCTGTGACTGGGACTGTAGCTTAGTTTTTTTTTGTGTTTTGACATTCAAAAGTGCTTTGAGTTCGAGTTTACTATTCACCTCTACTTGCTGAAGTGATTTTGTGAAAAAAAAGTTTTTTAGTTTTTCTATCAATTGTAGTATTCTCCCACTGACCGTTAATTTGGCACATGTTTCATCTCGCAAACACCACTTAAGGCGATATTGTTACGAAGATTCATAAATAAATAAACATGCTTGACCCTACGTGATTGCTAGGTCGTGTGTATTACTATTTATATTTTTATGGTTTCCACGAGCTTTCCTCCCATCTTTTCTAATAAATATGTATTGCGGTCGTGTTTGTACAAGACACTACTCGAGGGACACTGCCTTTTACGGAGATTATTTGACCGAAACTTAGAAGTTGGTTGTAATATTTTAAGTACGCTGAAGAATAAATTGATACTGGGTTCGTGTTACTTGTTTATATAATATTAGTTACATTTACTGGGCCATGATATTGTAGAAGTTATTATAGCATTAGTATACAGTCTTTTCACAGTTTTTTAACTTATTATAGCAAACCCAATAGCAACCTTATCGTAACCTGAATAAAGTTCACTGTAATTTTGATTGATTTATCATTTTATTCTTTTTTTTTTCACCAAAAGCCATCATTACAATATTAATTAAACTAAGAAACATATAAGGCTTATTACTAGGTCACGATAGTTAAGATACTCTGACTTTTAAACCAGGGTGTAGGTGCATTGACAGCAACCTTATTGCAACGAAAATAAAGACCATTTTGATTTTGACAGTGATGCTAATTTCACAGGTATGTATACTAAGTGTGAACGGACTGTAGTAAGAAAATACTATATATGTTATATTTATTTCTGTGCAAAATACCTTACTATACTTCGTACCCGGAAAGCCGCTAAACTTAACTGGGACTGGGCTGGGCATATCAGTCGCATCTCGGATAAACTGTGGCTTAAAATAACCATAGACTTTTCACACTCAAATTAAGCTTGTGAACGTGGATGTGGTAGGATTATATTAATTTCTATCGAAACACGATCTGTTATTTAATATTTCTTGGGTATATTATTTAAAAATACACAGCAGCGAACGGTACTGAAGAGAAGAAAGTCCATAAAGTTTTTCCCTGCTGAAGTACAAAATAGGCCAGGCCAGGTCACCTAAGCATTTAGGATATCTTTGTAAGTATTCAAATCTAAACATTTTATGATAAATTTGGCTGTTCGAAAAAGAAACTGGATATAATACAAGTGTACATACATACACATACATAGGTGATCATTTTGCGGAAATCTACAACTTTCTGCTGAGTGTAAAACCAAAAAATAAGCAAAGAGGTAAGATAAAGATAGGCGGGATAAATACATGGCTTTTAAAAAAAAAATTTAAACTGTCAATGAGACAATGAAATTGAGAGAAATATCGTAAATATAAACAAGGCGGTCTTCTCCAATAACCAAAATATTAAAATCTTCGATCAACAATCGAAAACAAATTATATTTCGCATAGAATTTCATTAACGAATATTATTCAATCTGAAAAATGATCAGAACTTTTTTTTTCGAGAGGATAATATCCGAAGTTCTGAGAATCAATAACTTCGGCACCTGTTGAAGATCGAATTAATACATAAACTGTGGACTACGAACACGTTACCATGGCAAACCACTTATAATCTAGTAAGTTAACAGCATCTCCAAGGACTAGTGTTCCCATTTGTTATGATATTACTTTAGTTTTCGGTGAATCTTGTTTATTACAAAACAATAAACAATCTCTGGAATAAATATACCTCCTGCATTACCATTCAAGTACTGTTAAAGTAAGACTATAAACATAACATTCTTTTTAGGCCCTTAGAATCTTTGTTACGACATATTTGAACAAAGACTCTCACAAATCAAGTCAAATTCGTATAAAATTACCATAATATTGACGCATTATTTTAGAATTGCTACGCTCAATTTGACTATTTGCAATCTCAAAACCCAAACCTCGTTATGCCTTGTTAATAGAAGCCAATGTTCCTCGTTTTTATAACCACTCGGGGGCAAAGCCGTACACATAAATATATTCGGAACGCCATAACAGCAAATAAGGAATGTAAAACAAAAGTATAAGTATTCTGTTGTTCTTCCTTATTTGTATGTGCATCACTTAAGATAAAATCTAAAGTGGGTCTTATGGTGTTGCATCGTAGGCATTATCTTGAGCAGAGATATAGGTACATCGCTCTTGAATATGTCTCTATGGTGTCAAATTATATCTTTGTTTTGTTTTCAAAGAGGTTTTCGAAGTAAGTACGTAGTTATTAGGTCTCTGGTCCATTGGCTGGAACGCTGGAAGGTGGCAGAGTAAAGTCTTAAGTTTAATTTCCATGTAGGTGAATACAGGAATGTCCTAACGTATTATTAACTTAAATATGTACGGTGGGTATCTCCAAGAAAAGTCAATTTTAAACTACATAGTAATTTATTTTATTCCTGCAGATGACGATGAAAGTTCCCGAATCGAAGTATCCCATTTTATTTGGGTAAAGCAAGCCTTATAAACAACAAGGATAAATAACACACTAGCGGCTGAATAATTAAATAGCTGTGCTTAAGTGGGTAAGTATATGCAATCTGACGAATAAGGAAATTGATATTTAATTGCAATGACGTAAAATTCGAATGAATTATTTATGCAGTGATGAGCGACTACAGTGATCAATGTTGATATTGACAGTGATGCCGAACAATCAATTACTAACTAGGATAATAGAAGTCAAGATCATGCCAGTTCATTCAAAAAGTGTAGGTTTTTGTCTCTCCTCTTGGTGCAAAACCAACTGGCGCGGAATCTTCTCCGAGTTCCTTTCTACCCTGATGCTTGTATTACTCGGCTGCATTTACGCGCCTTTTGCATTCGGCTGCGTAGTCATGTTCAACGTTCAGATATTTGGTCACATATCTGGAGCATTCATGAAACCGTCGGTGACACTAGCATCTGTAATCTGGGGGAATACGTCCATCGGTTTGGGAATCATTTAGGTGATTGTTGAATGCGCTGGAGCCATTGTTGGTTATGGGATCTTAGTTGAATGAACTCCGATTGACTTATTAAAGCCAGGTGTATGTGTGACAAGGCCGTATGCAGGAGTGACTGTGCTATAAACTTTGGGTAATGAGATATCAATCACGGCAGCGCTTTCTTTTGTTTGTTTGAGTGTTTGGGATCCTGTTTATGCGCATAAATAGGACAGCATCTCGATAAAGTTTGGAGTGACGATTCTTGGTCTTTCTTGGATTTCTACAGGGGATGCAGAACTTTACACCCTGTTCCTCATACTCCTAAACAATTACATAAAATACGTATCTTAAATTGTTACTTTTACTCAAGTTATCACTTTAACTTGTTTATAAATACGGATGTTAGTGATGAAAACTATGTTGGACCTTCCATAGAATATTATCGTAAGTTCCACTATTCTCTATAAAAGTGCAATCTAACACGATTGAGCAGCTGTTTTTTTTTTATTATGCGACGAAGAATTCCAATAATTCTCATAATATGTACCTTATAACCATGTAGGTACTGAATCCATGGTAAGCGTTTCTGCCACTATTAGGTAACTGCATCTTTAGAATTAAAAAAACAAAACATCTTTAAAACTTCAACATTTTCCTTAAGCTTGCAGTATGTCATTGCTTCCCAGTATTTAGTCCTTATTGGCGGCAGTATCGAATGGTGTATAAGGTGTGTGTGTTTTTTTCAATTAAAATCGGGCCGAAGACTCCTTGGAGTATTTTTTGCTGTTCCTCATAGATTCGGGTTCGGCCATCTACGTCCAATCGAAAATTTCCCCTGTACAAGTTGGGGCTTAGTGGCTATGTCATGAGAATATGACACAGATCTACAAAATTATATACATTGGGATGTCCTTATGAAGTGCATAGTATCATCATTCATCACACATCTACTTACCTACCCAGAATTATTAAAATAACTACCACCCTAACTTATACCTACTAGCCTACTTTTGCTGGTTTATTTGAATTTCTTACTATTTGTCGTTTTAATGTTTTATTATTATCACTATTTGTAATTTATTTTATTAGCAACCAGATGTACTACTTACTACTGCAGTAGTAACACGGGCCAGTCACGCTATAAACGATCAGCTTATCGTTATCAGCGAGCAGGTTGGCAGCAGGGCTGACTACTCAATCCGAGATCTATAATTAATGTTACTTGGCGCGTGCTTGAACATGTTTTCGTCTCTGTCTTGCGTTTGTATTTAAACAGTGACAGGAATAACGTTTACCCAAACTTGGTGATATGAAACGTTTATAGTCAAAATAACTAGTAGTCAAGTATTTTATACATGGAAGCTCTGCTATTATGTCCAAATAATATTGTTGTTTGATAATGTTGTGGATAAATAAATATTACGATATACCTATATGTACGTGTATTTGATACCTTGACTTTTTTTTGTATAAGCGATAAAAACAAGGCCCTATTACAATGTGCATGTTAACATATACATATATGTATGTAAACACGTATTGTTTTTTTTAGATTTATTATTAGGTATACACAAAACTTTTAAGGTAAAACGAAAAATCTTTGCAGTTTCTTTAATAAAGTTTGACAAAATGGGAAAAGAAAACAAACTTAACCAAATAACCATAAAGGGCAGCCCTAATTTTGAAAACCAATATCCACTTATTATTAATCCGAATTCGAGAACTCCATAGCCATTATTCACAAAAACGCGATAGTAAACAATGATTGGATGTTTGATTGTAGGGCTGAAAACAATAGATAACGGTCGCTCTATCTGCATTAATATCATTTTATCCGTGTGATTGTGCGCCGGAGACATCTATATATTTGTACTTCGAGCCTGACACAAAACACTCGCGTCCGCCGACGGATCAACACCATCGCAGCAGTGAATTATGATCTGCGTCCAATAAAAACAATGAGTAATCACAATTTGCCGTATTCTAACGACGTACGGTTGAACCAAGTTCTTTAATTTGTTTTGTGAAAACGTGAAATAGTGAACAATTAAAATGACAGTGCCACCGCTTCCTCATTTAGTGACGGAACTCAAGATGTCGCGAGATGGTGAAGCAGCGAAGCAAACCATGGGTTTATGGTGGAGAACTTCCTGGCGAGGCATCGTGTCAGAGTTCCTAGCCACCCTCATGCTTGTTCTATTCGGCTGTATGGGATGCATTCCTGTGGAAGGAATCAACTCGACCATATATTCGCCGTTTGGATTCGGATTCGTAGTTCTTTTCAACATTCAAATCTTTGGACACATCTCTGGAGCATACATGAACCCAGCGATTACGCTAGCATCCGTCATATGGGGGAGTACGTCCGTCTCTGTGGGGATTGTTTACGTGCTCGTGGAATGTGCTGGAGGTTTGGTGGGTTATGGAATCTTATTAAATTTATCTCCAGTGAATGTGGTGACGGAGAGAGTGTGTGTGACGGCGCCGCATGCGGGCATAAACGACCTTCAAGCGTTGGGTATCGAGATAGCGCTGACAGCAGCACTCACTTTCATTACCTGTGGCGTATGGGACCCGGTGAACGCCAGCAAACAAGACAGTGCCCCAATCAAGTTTGGTTTGACGATTATTGGACTGTCTCTTGTGGGGGGCCCACTGACCGGCGCGAGCATGAACCCAGCGAGGACCTTCGCGCCTGCGGTCTGGACAGGCTTCTGGACCCACCAATGGGTATACTGGGTCGGCCCTTTTGTGGGCAGTCTTATAGCGGTGGTGTTCTACAAGTTCGTTTTCTTAAAGAAACGTGAAGGTGATTAAACCAAGGCTAGTGTAATGTTTTTAACTTAAAATTAAAATGTAATTTGTGTGAAATGAAAATACTGTTAAAGTATTTTCTCGTTATTTATCTTAATTTATACAAACATACGTTTTAAAATGTTAAATGTACCTATTTAACATTTTGAATACGTTGAAATAAAACTTTTAAATGTTCTTAATATTTTAGAACAATTATTTTTTATTGGGTACGATTACGAAGATTAGATAGTAATAGTCATTTAAAACAATACTTTTTTAGCTGATAGTCATATTTATTTCATTTCGTGATTAAAATAATCCATGATTATGATGGTTTTAGATATAAGTCATATATGTAAGTATAGTTAATGTATTTTAAGGAAACAAGGTTATTTAATGGATAAACCTATTATTATTATATATTATGTATTACAGCTGCTACCTATTTTATTAGCAATAACTACTTCTTAAAAAACAGGCTATAAATTGGATGTCCTATGTTATTGGATTCCAATAGTAATTAAACTAAGAAACTATTGACTGAACTATTATACTATATAATATGTATAATTATAACAATTAATATTAATTCTTTACTGATACAAAATAATAGGAAATGTAAAAGTAATATCCAAAGGGTATTTAAATGAAGCTCTATTCTGTTAAGGGTAATATTGTGAAGACAGAAAATATATTTGCTGGTAAAAGTTTAATATTTGTTTTATTCTTGCCTAAAATGATAGTCTCAGTCTACCTTGGAAGTCTATGTATAGGTACGCCAATGACCTTCAAAATAAGGAAAAACCAAGTGCTAAATTCAAGTGTCTTACCAGCCAGACTTGTTGGAACATTTTAAGACCAGTTATATGAGCCCTGAGTAAGTACATATCTATATTAAATATTTACATATGTGAAGTTGTGTCAAGTCAATGACAGTTCACAGGTTCCAACTTATTTACAAAGAAAGATATGTACAATTGAGCTGTTTTTTAAAGGCGAAAAACGAAGAATGAAAGGTTAAACTTCTTCTTTTGGTATCATTATTGTGCACAGTGCAACTTTAAATTAATAAAATTAATTTTAAAAGTTAAAATCAGTTATTTGAAAAGGCCATCCAATTATAATTGAATGAAACTAACCCCTGTTTTTTTGTGATATCAAATCAGGGGTTAATTTCTCTGGGCTGTTGTTAAATCCTTAGATCAATCAAATTAAGCCCCCATTTCATTAAGTATGTATATACTAAACTAACAATAATTTAATAGAGTTCGCATTGCAAAGCCTTAACAGAATTAATTATTAATCTACTTAGCTGAAGTAGTCGGTAATTAACAATAATACCAGATCCTTTTAATTAAAGCTGTGTATATGTGTACTATTATTTCTGTTTCTAAGCAAACTACACCAGAAAGAGCTAATACTGCTTGTCATTTGCATGTGTATTACCTACCTACTAGTTCTATCAGAAAGTGCAGTTCAATGACCTTAATTAATCTGAATAATTAGTACTAAGCTGTAGTTGTAAGTTGTTGCCCTTAAACATACCAAGTGAACTTAGTATTAATATTAAATTATGTCATCATCTATGGATATACTCGTAAATACAGAAGTGGTCAAGGTATCGTGTGTTTTTTTGCTTTTTAAATAATGCTGCGTACATTGGCAAAATTAAGCGTAGACAAAGAAATTCTTAAATGGTTACAGACGTAGTTATGAATGGTCACTTCTTGACCATTTTACGAATTGTAACGTACCTAATTTATATTATTACCAATCTTATCATGATTCTGCCAAAGCGGCCTTTCTAGACATCCTGGAGCGAAAAAAAAATCACTGAGATATTATATCTATTTGATTTTAAGGTTAATACCCAAAACAGAATACAAAGAAAAAAAACGACACTAGGCCCGCGGCTTCGCTCGCGTTATTGTGGAAAATTATCCCACGGTAACTTTTTAAAGGTAGCTTATGACACTCCGGGACAATGTACGTTCTCATTAGTGAAAGAATTATCGAAATCGGATCAGTAGTTTTGAAGATTAGCCCCTACATCCAAACTTTACCTCTTTCTAATTTAATTAGCTGACCCGCGCAACTTCGTCTGCGTAATATTATCGATTAATGCTCCGCTCCTATTGGTCGCAACGTGATGTTTTGTAGCCTATAGCCTTCCTTGATCAATGGGCTATCCATCACTAAAATAATTTTCAATTTGAACCAGTAGTTCCTGAGATTAGCGCGTTCAACCAAACAAACTAACAAACTCTTCAGCTTTATTAAGTATAGATGTAAGCAAATATACCCAAAGTTTACAGAAATTGTAGTGCCGTAGGTACAGTTTGTTATCAATTATCGTAATCCGTTCTATCAATTAATTACGCTTTGTACGTATTATACAAATACTTCATTATCCACGGGTCATTGGTCTGGGATATGCGGAGCTCTGGCTAAATATGTAATAACAGCCGCTCGAGTCGACCGTTAGGTTAAGCCGCGCTTGGCTGGGTTGGTCCGTGGATGGTTCCTCCGTGCTCCGGAAAGCACGTTAAGCCGTTGGTCCCGGCTGTCAATTGTAGATCTTTAACAGTCGTTACAGGTAGTCAGTGGCCCGAAAGTCTGACAACTAGTCTTACCAAGGGGTATCGTATTACTCAGTACTAAACTGGCTTGTTGAGGTCAGATAGACAGTCGCTCCATATACTTATATCAGTATTCAGCTGCATCCGGTAAGACTGGAAGCCGACTCCAACATAGTTGGGAAAAGGCTAGGCAGATGATTGGTCTGGGGTATGCATGATTATTAGTTAATTTAATAAAACTTTAACATTTCTCTATACCATTGTACTCATCACTTTTTCATGTCTGCTTTACATTTTTACAAGCTATCAGCTATATTTGCTCACTTTATTCGCAACACTATCAAACGACCATTTTGAATTTACGAGTCTAGGAACTTTTGGTACAAGATGGTAGAGGCGTTGTCTTGGTATATTCAATGACAAATTATTGGAAAGAGCAGACATATCTAGGGGCCAACCCCAGATGTACCTAAATCCGGTCCATTCATCCATCATCAACTTATAACCATCCCCAGCAGGAGTTTGGTCTTTCCAACCGCCACCGTTTATCCATTATAAGTTCTTTCCAATTGCAAGCCGCGCTGTTAACCTACCTCGAACCTCAGCCACAGGTGTAAAAATCCATTAACTGTCAATACAAAAATTAAAACTGACGTGAAAAAATTGCTGACATTCGTTATTAATTAACACATACAGCGAAACTTCAATAAACTTACTAATTGGTGTCGCCTGTACAAAATAAACAAAAAAAATAAATCAACAAAATATTGAACTCCTTGTTGTATTTTTCCATCAGATAGGTACTATTATTATTATAGGTTATGATAAACAAAGCCAATGAATGGTGATTGGCTTTGTTTATCATGAATTGAATCAGATATTTGTTTTATTTTAACAGAAAGCGAGTACATTTTACTTGCTATGCCGACGCGCATAAAAAAATGTTTATGGAAATGAATAATAGATGAAAATGGTGTTTATATGTTGAAAAACGAATGATGACGTCTAATGCAAGAATGTTGTAGTTCTATTCCAGTGTGAGAAAGAGACAGAGCTATACAGGATGTCTAGCTAGCGCCATCTCTTTCCCCCACTGGAATAGAACTAAAACATTAATTAGTAATTGGGTTTTTGGTGATTGTAGTTTCCTTTTTAACCGACTTCAAAAAAAGGGGGAGTTTCTCAATTCGGATGTATTTGTTTTTGTGTTTATTTACCTCATATAGATTTTGTCATTTATGAACCGATTTGAAAAAATCTTTTAGCTGAATGTATCTACTTCCCGATTGGTCCCATAGAAATATCATCAAAGTCGGTTCAGCAGATTGGTTTTAAATCAAAATAGCTGGAAAAAATATGTCATCCAAGTAAAAGAAATGCCGTAATTGATACCTGACAAGGCTTTGTGTGTGATGCGATAACTAAAAAGGGTAAAATAAAAACAATAAAAACGTTTTAAATTGCAAAAAAAAAGACTTTAAAAAAAAAACACAAAAAAGTGGAAAATAACTTGACTTCCGAAAGTCGGTGCCAAAAAAGTCAATGAAACAAACAATAGTCACCAACTTCCGAAAGTAAAGTTATTTTCCACTTTTTTAGTGTTTTTATACTAGGATTCCGATAAAACAATAAAAATATATTTTTAAACCAAGTAGTTTGGTAAATTTTGTTTTGTTTTAAGCTTCACCTGAACAAAAAATAACATTTGTGATGTAACTGATTTTATCAATATTTAGAAACCTTGAAGTTTTTATAGGGATTAATTACCTAAAGCCAAATCCTCATTCTTTGTAATTATGATTAGTAAAGTCTATTGCGACGTAAATTTCCTTAACAATCTAAAATTAACACTACCTATAGTCGCACAAGGATCTGTTGGCGTGTGGCCAAAACTGGGACTGAGGCCGCAATCTTGGTAAATAATAGGTTTCTATATTTCACACAACAATTAACACAAATACGGTACGGTTGGCGCAGTGCCTAAGCGATTGCCTGCTGCACTGCGTGTTGCAAGTTCGATCCCCGCACCGAACAAATATTAGTATGACCTACAGGTTGTTGTTCCGGGTCTGGCTGTTGTGAGTTTAAATGTTTATTAACGCACCCACGATATAGGAAAAAATCCTAGTGTGAGAGGGCAAATTTTTTTTTAAACAACCAAAAAAAAACAAAACAAAAAAAGCTAACCCCTTCAATTATCATTCAAGAGCCAAAACTTCCATGCAGCATTGTATTACTATGTACATAAGTAACATCTTGAAACTAAACAATATCTAAAAAGTTTTTCACATATCCGCTGATGGCTTTTTTCTACTTGACGGAGCAACGAGCACTGATGGTACTCAAGCTACAGCCGAACTTGAAAATACTCAACAACAGCATACAAGAGTGCCTCTGAAGTGGTACTTGTGCAAGTAGGATGCTTACATGAAGAGACATACAGGGGTCTAGATTTAACGTTAGTTTAGACAATGCTTTAGATCATTTCATTCTTATTTAAGAGGGAATCGTACGGTTAGCCCGCGAAATTCAAATTTAATTATGTTTTTCGCAATTTGCTGGTCAGTGTCAGGCTGTATGCTGAACAAGATATAATTCGCGACCGTAATATGTATGTAGTTACAGAATTTTAATAACTAAAATTATCAATACGACCCTCAAAGTTCATTTAATCCCAATCAATGACTATTTCATGAAAAAGTCATTCAATGGGGTTAAATAAACTTAGAGGGATGTATTGATGATATTAATGGTTATGATTCTGTAAAGCCGTATTTGTTACGATCGGGAATTATATTTTTATTAACATAAAACCTGAAATTGACCTGCAAAATGCAAAAAATGTAAGAAAAATTGAATTTCGCGGGCTAACCTGGCGGTTTCACGTTAAACTGCAAGACTTGGGTCAATCCCGTTGAAATTCAATGTGGAAATATGAAACGCTTTATTAGCGATTACCACTAGCAGAAGTAGCTAAGCAGAATTATATCATATGCCTGTGTTGTTTACCCCGCCTACCCATACCTACCCTTCAAACTGGATCTACAACAGAATAGCTGAGCGATAGACATATTACGGTCCCCTTTTTTCCCTTGCTTGTTCTGTCCACTCTGGGTCAATAATCGATTTCAATCAATGCGTTTCCCCCACAAAGCACTGTTGGTATGTATATGGGATATTATTCACTTTCGACACGTTGTGAGCAACGGCCAGAGGCAAATGAATGTGATTGTGTACGCGACCTTTCGAAATAGTCTGAGGCCTAAGCGCAGCACGTGATATCTTTCATCATCAAAATATTATTAATTACAATACAAGGCATTTGTGAGTGGGAACATTGCCGGTAGGAGACGCCCCAGAAAGATACACTGACTTTATTGGTGATTTACCTACTTAAAAAAGGTCAGGTGCGTAGTAGGTAACTGCAGCCAGTGTGCCTATATGACCATGTATGAACGTGGAATGAATAATTATAAGAATAAATAATTTAAAACAACCAATAAAGCTTTCAGATAACATTTGATGGAAATCGTCATATTTTCTTGAGACAACCTCATACAATTCTCACACCTAACACTCAACTTTCTTCGACTCGTATACCACTTTTAATATTACAACGCAAAACATTTCTCCTTAGCTTATCTAACTGTAGATGCTGTTAGAAATGCGACCAAAAAAAAAAACTAACATCCATTATCGACTCTAGAAATTCTTAATTAAAAGGTATAGTTAGTAGTTAGTTAATTTTAGTCTTTTTAATTATTGTAAACATTGAATATGAAATAAAATTATTGGAAAAAAAAAAAAAAAAAAAAAATTAAAAGGTTGCACGTTCATTTACTCATCTACGTTGTTGCAATTGTTGCGCTCGCTCTTGTGTTACTGTGAGATTAATTTGTTTTTCATCACAGGTTACACACACCTTCTGTCCTGCTCTTCCTGCACAACTGATTGCAGCCACCAGGATTCGAATGAGGCAAACGATAGCACTGAATCTAGTCATCAATTCGTGAAGAATAAGATCACTAGTTATTTTTTTATTCACAGATCGACACCTGCAAAGAATAACATCGTAACTCAGTTTTAGGCAATTTTGAGTTACAATCATATTCTTGCTGTACAAAAAATGCGGATTTTTTTTTGCACTCACCCCTGCAGCTAAATTCCTTTACGTAAAGATTTTAATAGTGTCAAAACATTGTAAGTGAGAGGTTTTTTAAATCTTTAACGCGCTCTCTTCTAAAGTTGCTAAATATTAGTTACGATGTTATTCCTTGCAGGTGTCGAGATAATGTCCACGATTCGTTACGATTTCATATTATGCAGGTATTTGAATAACTCTTTATTTTACATCAATCACAATAGTTAGTTCTTGATATTTCTTCTTATATATAGTTTTAGAATTTTAGGTAATCAATAATCGACTCAGCAACATCAAATCAATACTAAGCCAGATAAGCACTGATTTCAATTCAAAGTTTAATGTAAATCTTGAATTAACCCGTTCTACTAACTGCATAAGCAATGCTAATGACCAATTAGTGATAAGAGATTTGTAATTAGCATTCCTATGATTACATCTGTTAACATAATCACAGCATTGTGTCATACGTCTAGGAATAGCAATCTCCGGCAGATTGTTAGAAAATCATTGATAACCGTGACTTAGTCGATGTTAAATAAACCTGAGACAATTTTTATGCTAAATAGGTTGGAACTGATTTATTTATTCATTTAACAATTTATGTACACACTAAATACAGAAATCAAGAAAGGAATAGAAAAGCGTACAAAGGTTATGCTTATTTCTAATGAAATCTCTTCCGGCATACCCGCGCATGGAGATACTAAAAAAAGAGATGCAGACAAAGTGTGTAAAAGAAGAAGAGAAAATGGAATACATAAAACATCATACGCAAATCAGATAATCTGGATTGTAGATCTCGAAGATTTTATCATGACGTGTAGGTAGTATTACTGTTACTGTTATGTAATGCTCAGATAAATAATATAACATAACGCCTGTGTTACTCGAAGGGTTAGGCAGAGGAGTATCTACTTAATAGTACCTATATCCACATATCGTCAATATGTTAAGTCTTATATAACTGGAGACGAGACTATATCAGGCTATCAACCAGACACAACTCTAGGGTCCGTGGCTGCTACTGAGAAATCCCTGATGGACAAAACTCAATAACACTTTGCCCGACCTGGGAATCGAACCTGAGATCTCAACGTCAATAGTAGACCACATAGTAGCACTAGACCAACGACACAAATAAGTGATATGTATCTATACCTACTAATATTATAAAGAGGTATGTAGGTAATGTTTGTAAGTTGGTATGTAGGGGTAACATTGAAACAACTAATCCAATTCCAAAAATTCTTTCAATAATGGGAATTCTTTCATTATGCCCAAGTGTCATATAGTGGCTATATTAAAAACGTTCCCGTGGGATAATTTCTGACCATACCGCAAGTGAAGCTGCTAGCAAGAGCTAGTGCTAAGTATGTATCTTCTAGCCATTACATTCTCTTGTACAGTGATTTATTCGAAACGAAAAAGTTTCAAAGTGTCCATTTTATTAGACGTAGGTACAATATAAATCGCCTCCCTCTGTTGGCATTATAAAGATTACCCGACAAAATAGTCGGGCTGTGTGCCCGCCGCCCGTCGTCGGGCCCTTCCGTTCAATTTCGCAAATCGTGTTGTGTTGACGGTCGGTCGATCTGACGTATCGCATTCCCGCCCTCAAATTTACTTCTGCTTGATGGCAAATTGGATTCTTTTATACTTACTTAAAAGTTTTTTTTTTCGTTGGTTTTGTGTTTTGGTGACAGTCTATAGTTTAACTGCAGACCAATGTAATGAAGACTAATATTATGATCTCACATCCATAAAATATTGGCATTATAATAATTGGGTCACGTCAGCCGCATGCACGATGACCGCTGGGCAAGTCTCCACACGATGGGCAAAGATGGACGGCGCCGCCGAGGCCGGCCCAGAAACAGGTGGCGAGACGACCTAGACGCGTACCGCGAGGGCTGGTTCGAGGAGGCGCGGGAAAAGACCTTATGGAAGGAATTGGGGAGGTGTTTGCTCAAAGGTGGGAGAGAACAGGCTAAAAAAAAATGGACAGCCTTGTTCCACCTCATCATCATCTCCCTAGCCCTTGCCCAACTATATTGAAGCCGGCTTCCATTCAAACCGAATGCAGCTGAATACTAGAATTTTACATGGAGCGACTTCTTATCTGATGTCCACAACCCAGTTAGTGCAGGGTAATACGATACGATACGCCTTAGTAAGTTGTCAGACTTTCGGGCCACAGACTACATAACAACAAACAAACAATAATAACAATAATAATTTATTTATAAAAGTACCTATTACAAAAATTGTACATTTAGGCGCAGTAGTAGGGTAAAACCAGGAGAGATGGACCACATTTTGTTCAACTTTAATATCTTTTTTATTTCTTTATAACTATTAAACAATTTAGTGATAAACTAACTAACTATTAATAGTCAACATTTTTTTATTTTAATATGACACAATTATAGCATCTTTATGGAAATAATTGAAATATTAAAAAAAGTACCCTCGGTCCATCTCTCCCATACTATACGGGTGAGTCGGACCACCCAGTAAGGAGAGATGGTCCTAACAAAAATAATCATTAACACTTCCAAACAAAAAAATAAACATTCAAAACGAAATCAACAAGTAACATAAGCAATTAAATGAAAGTAAAATCTTCAGTTTTTCATCGTATTTCCGCATCGGTCGCACATATCGGGATAATTGGTGCAGCCTTCATGGGACCAGCGTTCACAGATAATGCACAGCAGCCATTCATCTTGACTCAGGGTTTCCTCATAGTTTTCACCACAGCCTGCACATTCGTTGTCATCCCACTCAGTCAATTCAGGACTATCACGCAGAGTTATAATCTCTTGTTCACTATCTTCATCAGAACTGTCTTCAATTTTTTGTTTTTTCTGTCTTTTATTTTCTTTCTTTGCAGAAATTTGTCTTTTAGTTCCCTTATTTTTCCGTGTTACTTTTACAATCTGTTTAGTTTCAATAGAATTTTCTTTTTTCATTTTCCTTGATTGATTTTCTTTTAAATTCTGAATATTTTCAGTAGAGTTCAAAATTTCTGCTATTTTTCTTGACCTATGACGGACGTTTTGGTTACTTGGAGTTAAGAAAGCATAGTCTGGTATGGCGTTTGCATTAAACGGTATGATCCCAGTTGCTGAAAAACCTGATATTGCATTGCTCACTGAAGCTGATTTATTCCAAGCTGAAGCCAGAATTTTTCCAAACTGCAAGCGTGATAGTTTTCTTGATGGGTTAGCAGTAATGAATTTATTGCATTCGTCATAATAAAAGCATTTCAGGGACTTGAAAAACGTTCTATCAAGCGGCTGAAGGAAATGGGTTGTGTGACTGGGTAAGCAAATCAAAATGATTTCGTTTTCTTCAGCAAACTCCAACATTTCCACATTGCTGCAGTGTGAAGAATGTCCATCAAGGATTAACACGCACTTACCTTGTGGTTTCCTTGGCAAAAAATGATGCTTCAGCCAATCAAAAAATATTTCTGAATTCACATATGCTGATTTTTGTGACATTGTTACCACAGAGCCGGGTGGCATGCCATCCTCAAACTCAGGTTTTTTATTTTTGCCCTTGAATATGCAATAGGGTGGAAGAAAAACACCTTCTCCACTGCAGCAAGCGATGACCGAAATGGTTTCACCTTTTTCCCCAGCAGTTATGTTAGGAACATTTTTCGATCCCTTCACGGCAACTACTTTCCCCGGCTTATTATTTAGCTGCAAGCCTGTCTCGTCCATATTAAAAATAGAGCCAGGTTTGTCAAAAAGTTGATTTTCTTTCAAAACTTCTTCTAAAAGGTTGAAATACTTATCAACATATTCTTTATTCATCCCCTTAGCCCTGGCCACAGAGACACCTTCTGACTGCCGGATTGAAAGTTCATTGTTTCGTCTAAGAAAGCTTTGTAACCACCCATTTCCCGCCATTTTCTTTTCGTGATTAAAGTTATGTTTAATATGAAGTCTTTCCGCTAAATTATATGCCATTTTACGCACTGTTTCTCTTGATGGCGTAAACCCACTTTTCTGTAATTTTTTAATGTGTACGACGATCTTCTTCTCATTTTCAGGCAGCAGTATACCACTGGGACCGAGAACATCGCTTTTAGTCAAGGAATTTTTTGCAAGTCTTCGTTTAAATGTAGTTTTAGGTATCCCAAATGTTTTTGCTGCTTCATTGATACCCATTCCATTAGAAAAAGCTTGAAAAGCATCAATTAATGCTCTTTCTGTCCATTCTCCTCTACATACTCCACTTTTCCTCTTATATGTTAAAGGCATATTATCTACAAAAGAAGAGATTAACACATTAAGTATGTATGGATTAAAAAATAAGTAGCAATAATAATTTAAAACCACTTCAAATTTGCAAAACAAAACGGTTGACTATTGGTCCATCTCACCCATACATAACATGGTCCATCTCTCCTAAATTGAGTGGAGAGACGGACCACTTTCTCATATTAAAAGCAAAATAAACAAACGAAAAATTTGAGGTAATTTTATAATTTCATGAACATACTAGCACAGAAACGTCAATTCTTATTCTAAAAATACAATATCTTATACATACCTTCGTTTTTTAAACACCCACACAAAAAAAAAACACGCTTCCGAAACCTTTTAATACGTTTTTTACTAATTTTACGAACGAAAATCAAATAGTCTCGCTTTCTACACGGAGCAAACAGGTTGACAAGAGCTCGTAAGTGTTGTCAGCCTAAATAAATTTAATAGTTTGGTAGAAATTACGATGGTCCGTCTCACCCGCTGGTCCATCTCTCCTGGTTTTACCCTATTATTGTTTATACAATGGTAAAAATAGTACTTATAAAGGTAAACTATAACTGAAACATATTCAACAGTTGCAAGTACTTAATAATAGTTCATCTAGTAATAATACCGACTGTCAAAGATCTACAATTAACAACCGGGTACCAACGGCTTAGCGTGCTTACCGTGGTGGTCATCCGGGCAAGCGCGGCTTAACCTGAAGATTGACCGGAGCGCCTGTTGTTATTTAGCTACCAGCGCTTTAGCCTTATTCCTCCTGCTACTGAGTATGAATAAGTAGACCTCCTCCATCTTCACGCTTCCTTGGCTTCATGCAGGTCATATCCGCGGTCCCTTGTAACCCTTACATCAACAACACATGGTTGGCAGGAAATCACAGTCAACCAACAGTTCCATCACAACAGTTCTGTAGAATGTGCAAAACATAACATATCATAACATCAAATCTATTTTCCCCAAAGTATTAGGCAGAGGTGAGCTGGTACACCCACATTTCGTCAGTTTTGTTTGATATCACATTCGATAGGGACCGAGCCTATTGTCATCAACTGAGCACAAATCCAGATCCAGACTGCCAAATGTCTGATAGACCGAATACCTCTAACCCGGTAATCCAACCCAACATCTCATGCTTAGCAGTCTCGCTTACGGCCACTAGACCGACGAGGCAATCTACAAAAGTACAGTTCTAATTAATTAACTTCATTTATTTTATTTATGTTTTGGCCTGGTTAGCTAAACAGACTTCGCTTTTCTTCGCAACCTCTGCCCATTTTAAAACTTCTGTAGACATAAGAAAAGTCGTAAACAAACTCCATGGTAACATTCAAAGTACCAAAATTAATAATAATACTCATTTCGCGAATAACAATATTATCTAAATCCCTAGTTTTGTGACAACAAAAACCTACGTGCCAATAATATGTTTTCTAAATACGTCAATGTTTTTAAGTCCAGACTACATCATTTCTGACCAAGACATTCAAATAAATTTACAAGCGATAGAAAGGACAAGACGTAGAAAATCGTAATCCAAAAACTTGTTACTACTTAGTAACAAATCGTTCGGTCTAGTGTCATACGCCCGCTTGTCAGGTAGCATTTGTGTGTCAAAATCGAAAATGTTCGGGATGAAAGTTTTTGTATGAAAATATTCCCAATGTCCGCCCTATTAGTCTTTTAAATCTCTTTGTTTCTGATTAAAAAAACAGATTCATAAACGCTAACCTGATAGTATTATTTAAATGTCAAAAACACTGCATCTCTTCGCCTATCTGTGCCCTAATGTCACAAGTAAAAGTCATATACGAGTAAATACTTTTTAACTCGCTTTTTTAAGCTTCACCTGTCATTACGATGTAAAAAACCTTAGAAGTAAAATTTGACCTACTTCCCGGTTTCCGATTGAGCTGAAATTTTGCATACATGTTTAGTTCGGATGGCAATGCATGGTTAGCTAAGTGACATCATTCTAAATCCAATATGGCGGACCCCCAAAGATGGCGGACTAGTTATTTTGTACGTATTTTCATGATATGGATATCATAAACATTAATTATGAAGTACGGGCAAACCTTTTGATGGCAGCGTTCTGACTTGAGACCGCGAAACACTGCTTGTAGGCTTGACCGGAGTGTGTATGTGCCTATCAAGTTTCAATGAAAACTCATTTACCATTATAGTATATTATTACAACGAACTGTTGAGTGAGAAACAATATTTAAAAAAATATGTTGGCATAGCCTTTCTTGATTTGATATGGAATCTTTTTTTCTCAGAATTTTATCTAGTATATGGGTATGGGTTCATTTAAAATAATTTAAAAGTAAAAGTAAAAAAAACCTCAAACAGCCTTTGGGCACTATAAAATCTGCGTTTTCTATCTGTGGACACAAGGAGAGGTTGGTTTAGTGGTTGCAAGAGCGACTGCTGAGTATGAGATCCTGGGTTTGATTCTCGGGTCGGGCAAAGTGTTATTGCGTTTTTCCATCAGGAATTTCTCAGTAGTAGCCACGGAGTCTGGATTTGTGCCCGGTTGACTTAAACATAACTGGCGAAATGTGGGTGTACTGTTAGGTACACCTCTTTCCAACCTTGATGATAAGTCATGGTATGTTAAAAATGTAAATTATAAGACAAAAATTAATAAAGGAAATAATGTAAACAGGTTGGTTGGTGCGACTTCATTAACTTTTAATTTTGTGCACGGTAAAACTTTTCAGTACCGACATTAATTGCATTATTTTCGTTTTGCCCGTCTCGGAATTGCATTAAGTGCAGACGTTGTACTTAGTCGCATCTGCGTTGACACTTTAACGTGGACTCTCTAGTTTCTTCCAAATTATTAAATGAAAATGTTGCAAGTTTAGTCTCGGCTTGCTAAGTCGATAGAAGTTAGAACTTACATTACGGTTAACAAATTAGGTTACTGAATATTTGAAAAGGTTACATCTTATCCGAGATAAGCTTAACTCATCTGAGATAAACTAATCTCAGTTTTGCCAACTAACGAGCCTGTAGAAGACTGCAATCAGTCTATTATAAGCTTGATTTAAGTCATACAAACCAGTGCCACACTATCACTTTTCTGTCGGGTCGAAACGGATAATACACACATCAAAAGTGTCTAGGGATCAAGCATTTTTATGCGGATTTCTTGAGATTGAGATGTGGCTTTGTAATAAATTTATGATTTTATAAATTTATATGGATCCTTTTTGGTGCATTTCATAATTTGAATCAGGAACTCTCAATCAAATTCGAGTAAAAGATGAAAATAAGCTGTCAATATTTTCCCTATAAAAACATACAACGCATTGAAGACATTATTAGTGCTACTGTTTCCCTACTACTGATTAAAACCAACGTTATTATAGAGCGGCGACGTCATTTAAGCAGGGAAGAAATGCTCAGAGCCGTGGGAATGATAGAAGCTGGTTCCCGGCAACGTACTGTGGCTTTAGCTCTGAATACAAGTCAGAGTGTTATCAGTCGACTTTGGACACGTTACCGAAGCACTGGTACCGTGGCTGAGCGCCATGGAGGACGGTATCGCTGCACCACACGGAGACAAGACCGATACATTCAAATCTTAACTCGAAGAGCTCCAACAATAACCGCCATGATGTTAGCCGTGAGGCTTCATCACTCTTCAGGGAACTTAATTAGCGACCAAACAGTCAGAAACCGCTTGCATGAAGTGAACCTTCATTCCCGAAGACCGCTACGGGTACCACCTATAGCAATGCACAATCGTAGGATTCGATATCAATGGGCTCTTGAACACAGAAATTGGGCGGAAGAACAATGGCGTTTCGTGTGCTTTTCTGATGAGTCTCGTTTTGGTATGAGACCGGATACAAGACGTATACGACCCTGGAGAACCCCTGGACGCCAACAGCGATTAAAATCCTGCCAGGAAGTCCATCCTTATAGTGGTGGAACCATCATGGTATGGGCGGGTATTTGGATCGGCGGAAGAACTGAGTTGATTTGGATCAGAGGCAACCTCAACGCTCAAATTTATGCTGAGACGATTGTATCAGACGTCATCGTTCCTCTACAAGTGCAAATCGGTCCCTTATTTCAGTTAATGCATGATAATGCACGACCGCACACCGCAAGAGTTGTAAGACAGACTCTCGCCGCAGCTAACATCAATGTCCTGCCCTGGCCTGCTCAGTCGCCAGACTTGAACCCGATTGAGCATGCATGGGATATGCTACAGAGAAGAGCTCTGCCGAATATGGAGGGTATCCAGTCGCAAGAAGACCTTTTTTTGTTGTTGCAACGAACATGGGCGGCCATTCCACAGCGTGATTTGGATGAACTCATTTTGAGTATGCCAAACCGATGTTCTTGTGTTGTTAGTGTTCGCGGTAGAAACACGGATTATTAATTGTTTAAGTTACCCAATAAAATTTTAAAGAAAACTGTTATTTCAGTCTTTTTTTCGAACTTTAATGTTAGTGGTTCAAATGTCAAAAATCCCTTTATTAGGAAAATGGCAAATTTCTTTATTAATGCAAAGGTGACTTGGTTTATCGTTACTGTGACAAACGAAAACACTTTATTTGATGAATCCTTAAAGAAAATTTTAATTAATATCAATCAGGAGAAAAGTTATTGCAAAAATATATGTTGATCCCTAGATACTTTTGATGTGTGTATATCGAAAGAAAAGCTCGGTACCTTAAAAAACAAATTATCAAAAGAATTTTCCAAACTGTACGCTACTTAGTAAGTCGCCTGTCTGTTTTACACCAGGTACATAAAAATAACACTAAACTGCTCCATAAGGTCTCACTGCACAGTACTAATAAAATTAGAACATTTACTCCGTACGTGTTGGTGATGCTCAACAGTTGCAAGTTTTCCTTACCCTCTGTGACCACGAGCTACACGTCTTGCGACAGAGACTGCAGAGGAAACATATTAATGAACTGCTTTAGAGAGTCACGAGTAATCAACGTGCAACTTGTGGAGCGATAGACGGGAACAGGTGACACAAACGCGTCGCAAGTTTCATCGCCGAGGACGTGAACGGAGCCTTAAGGTGGACTCACACCTAGACGCTCCGCAGGAGCCGTGCGCACCGCAGTCATCGCATTTACGGATGGTCCCGCGCACCTATCCGCATCGTACGCGCCGTACGCGCTGAATCGCATCAATTAATTACTTTTGCTCGACACTCGCCGCATGTGCCTTACGCCCTGAATTTTATGACGTGGGTGGAATCCGCATTACAGCATTAATTAATACTAAAATGCGAGTCGTTCGGCGCGAATAGGTGCGCGACGTTGCTTAATATCAATACAAATAAATACAACTAAAGTGTCGCTTGTAATATCAAAATTACAGCTTTTTAATTATAACAAATAAACTTTTTTTTTACTGTCACTCTGTCTGTTTGTTTCGGCTAATCTTCTAAACGGCAGGACTGATTTTCACTGGCGGATGTTATAAGGACTATCTTAGGCTACTCTCATTTCACTAAAACAAGTATAGCTCCTTGCATTAAAAATAAAACCCATGAAATTGTTAACAAAATCCGATTTAAATAGGGGAGTAACATTTTTATAATAATTAATTACATGCGGGCGAAGGTCGCGAGCAACAGCTAGTTTCATTAAAGATTCATAAAATGCGATGACTACGGCGCGTCTTGGTGCGTGTCCACCTTTAGGATTCCTTCCCGCAGTCACATTTTGCACTTATTAGGTCCGGGACTAGGTACTTACTTCACAACATAACATTGCGTTATTGACATCCGCGAGCTTATCGCAAAAGTACGTCATAGTATAAAGTAATAAGCATTATCGTCCGTTGGCGTGTAAAACGCTATAAATTCAGCCACAAGCACTAGAATAAATAATCTATTAATAACAAGGGCACTAATCAGTTTTGAATTGAGGGATTGCATGAATAATTTTAGTAGGCGAAACCAGTAAAAGCCAGTATAGTGGAAAAGTTAGAATATCACAACACAAAAAGATGTGCAATGTAAAACCGACACACTTATTGCGAAAAACAATGCCTCACAAATCCATAGAATTAGCAATATTATAAAACAGTTGTGTTTTAATTTTGGTGTACATTGAGAGGTATTCAATTCTATTCTCATTTTGACAATTCATAAATGTGAATGGCGTCATTATCATTGCTCTGAGAGCACAAACAAAGTGAAAATCTATAACAGTGATGGAAAATTCAAAATGTAGGACTGACATAAGTTATCGAAAAACGTACGTTAAAACTCGATGTGTGAAAATATGAATCGCTTTGGAAGCGATTGTCACAATATAGTCCTGGCTCAATAAAATTATTGCATAGTATGATAAATCACAATTTTTGTCGAATTTCCACTTACATTTTAAAGTAAGCAAGGTAACATTTTCGTATTTTCATGTCCACTGCTGAACAAGGACTTTAATCACACACATCAACACGGTCTAGGGATATTTCATACTCAATTAACTCGAAAAGTACTGGCCGCATTGGAATCTTTTATACACCGATTTGTTTGTAATTTATCTCAGACTAATTCCAAATTTAAATTTTTGAAAATTCTTTTGTTTCGGTGGCATAAAAATGTCTTGATGTATAGGAGAGGGAATTTTCATTTGTGCGAAATTTAGAAAACAATACGAATTACGTTTAGTTACAGTTTTTTTTTCATTTTTAAACGAAAGATAAAGTTAAAATTGAGGTATTGTAGCCATGCAACGCCGACATTTGACGAGGGCGGAGATGTTACGAGCTGTGGGAATGCTGGAAGCTGGATCTGTTCAGCGTAATGTTGCTGAGGCCATAGGGACCCATCAAAATGTAATTTCAAGATTGTGGACACGCTATCGTGCCACAGGTGAAGTAGCGGAGAGGCACCGGGGGCCAAGTCGCATCACTACCCCCAGACAAGACCGATTTTTGCAAATTACTGCGCGAGCACAACCAAATGCAACGGCGACTCAATTGGTCCAAAGGCTGCGAGTGGAACACCAAGTGCTTGTGAGTGACCAAACTGTAAGAAGGCGACTGCATGAAAGCAATCTACGCTCTCGTAGACCACTCCGGGTCCCACCTTTACGGAGAGGCAATCGTGGACGACGATTAGAATGGGTTCGGAACCACGTGGACTGGGGCCGTGAGCAATGGTCCAATGTGCTGTTCACGGATGAATCCAGGTTCGGCTTCCATCCAGATTCACGAAGGACGCGTGTTTGGCGAGTTCCTGGACGATGGAGCCGTCTCCAGAACCCTCAGGAAGTTCACCCATATCAAGGAGGAACAATTATGGTTTGGGCAGGAATTCGTCTTGGAGGACGGACGGATCTCGTTTGGGTGCGGGGCAATATGACGGCAGAACGATACGTCCAACAGGTGCTGGGGCCCGTAATCTTGCCTCACAGAACACAAATGGGGCAAGATTTCCTGCTCATGCACGACAATGCCCGGGCACACACGGCGAGAACGGTAGCAGCTTGGTTACATACACATAATGTTAGGGCCTTAGACTGGCCTGCTCAATCGCCAGATCTAAATCCCATTGAGCATGCGTGGGATATGCTGCAAAGAAGAGCTCTGAAGGAAGTTCCTGAAAATCTGGCTACAGAAGATCAACTTTTTGCGCACCTCAGAAGGACATGGGACAATATTCCGCAGCAAGACATTGACAACCTTGTTCTGAGCATGCCGAATCGTTGCCGATGTGTTATGAACATCATGGGCGCTTTCTCAGACTACTAACTTCAAGTTTATAAACACAAATTAAATGATTTTTCTATTTTTTTCAGTTTTTACTCACAAAAAAAGTTCATTCATATACGATTTCCGTCTATGCTTCATTTTTTTTCCATAAAATCCTGAAATTTTAATCTAAGTACCTTAACCATTATTAAAAAATGGTAGAATATTAAATAACGTATCTTTTAAATATATACATGTCATATAAATAATTAACACATTGATAGTAATTCGCTTTTTTAAAAATATCCCTAGACCGTGTTGATGTGTGTAAATCGATATGAACAAAGCTTAAATCGCATTTTACATCCAAGAAAAATATTCTTAATTTATTTCCCCGAAAAATTAAAGCAATGACCATTAAGTTCCATTTCTTAAACATTGAACACACTAAAACGACAATAAAAACAATTTACCGCCTCTAGGGCTATATTTGCGTAGCACTTAAGTACAATATAGTACAGTCGCGGCCATTTACGTGAACGACACGTATTATGTTGCATTCTGGTCCTTATGAAAGTTTAGAGGGTGATATCGTGAACATCTCAACCCTCGTCACGCGCCAGACGCAACTGAAATGTAGGTAGCTACTCTGTATGAGGCAACGCGTCGGCTAACGTCTTATATTACAAGTACAAGCGCGTAATTCATGTTTCAAACACCGCTGTTCGTGATTGTACCTGAAAATTTTAATGTACTTTGATGTAATCACTGAAGTTAGTTTTCAGTGCTGTCATGCGTATAGTACACGAAATTATTTCAAGTTTAGTGGTTTACCTAGACGCCTAATTATTGGAACGAAGTTCCTTATCGCGCGTTGTGAAAGGGGGCTAGACGGAAAAAATTCTTACGAAAAGTTGTCACGACACTTTTTGTTATAGTAAGCTATTGTAAGCTGTGCGGCGTCGCATGTTTCTCTGTCTGTCTCTCTCTCTCTTATAGAAAGCAAGCCAGATATTTTCATTTGTATTTCGCATTGAACAGTGTGGTGTCCAATGCGAAATATTAATATATATATTAATTATATTTGTTAATAATAAAAAAAATATTATTATAACTTAAAAAAAAAATTATTACAATTCCTTCACTAATTAATCGAAAGGAACTTCGTTCCATCCGGGTGTCCCTTGACACCTCTCAAGTTTTTTATTTTTTTGTATTAAGTAACATTACAAGCAGCCTATATTTTTAACTAAACGATTCCTGGGATTGCAACTTTATTTCTGAGAGATCTACACCTTGGAATGGACAACTACTATAGTTGTCCATTCCAAGGTGTAGATCTCTATGTTGGAAATAACTATATTTCACAGTTTTATATAGATAGATATATAAATATGATATTCTTTATAATGTACACCATACAAATTTCAATTTACATAAAAGAAACATTTCACATTCATATTTATTTTCGGGTGACCTCTTGAGCGGTATTTTCGACAAAAGCAATCTCAGTTATTATGCCTGGTTTGAATTTTGAAATCTTAAAGTAACAGAAGATTACATTTAGTCATTATGTACTTCCGAGATTATTGAATCCTTACAATTAGGATTTCACCAAATCTATATAAAAATCTACAATTATGGTGTCAAGTGTCAACGACCGGATATTCCGCCATAATTGCGTGAGCCGACATGCCCACTTTACGATTTGCAACTGTATTTTGAATTACAATGTGGTTTCGTGCAGCATTTGTTTTGAAATGTATATGGACAGTGGGATGTTTTCGTGTGATCCTAACACCATCTCATCATCTGCATAGCCTTTACAACTATGTTGGCTTGCAGTCTAGCCGGTTGCAGCTGAATCCCAGTATTTCACATGGAGCGATGGCCAATCTGGGTTCCTCACCCAATTAGTATTGGATAATACGATACCCCTTAGTAAGACTGGTTGTCAGACCTTCGGGCCACTGAATACCTGTAACTCAACTTATTACTTATAGTAAATAAATAGTATATACTGATAATAGGTATGTGCTTTTCTAATATGAGAACGAAGGTTCTTGGATACATATGTTTAGACACTACAAAATAGGTTCTTAGAATTGCCTTAGCCTTTAGCAGTTACAAGAAGAAACCCGACAGCCTCAGCAAACTGAAAAGTACGTCCGTTACTATTTCTATTACTACTAGTGTATTGCTTAAATATATGTTATGGCCTAGTGGCTATATTCTAAGATAAAAAACTTACAGTTAACATAAAACGATGTCAATAAATCTTCCACATACATCAAATGCAAGAACCAAGCACAAACATTGAAATCCTACAGATATTTTCAACCCTTCTCATTTATAACGGTACTTACAGCCATTTCCCGAGACGAGAATCGAAAGAACGGAACGAAAGCTCTGCTCGTGCGATCATGGCTAGAATTCCATTAGAATCTGGTGAGCAGAGTTGCCGGCACAGCTGGCATTAGGAGCTTTGTTTCTAAATCGATCGGCGACTCGCCTGCATTCATCCTAATGGCACATAGAGCAAAACCTCATTTCGGCCTGGTACACAATGATCTGGATGGCGATATAATACGATAATACGGGCTCAATTCACAATTATGCGGCTTTGTTGTTACTTTCGGTAATCTGAACAATGCATTGTTTGTTTGTAATTAGTGATTGTGTAGGCATGAACTAAACACAACACTTTTAGGCCTAGTTCACTGCCTCGGATGCGCGCGTGCGTTTCTTGTTTCCTTCTCGTGACTACTGTCGCTCCACTAGTCGCGTCTCTGCGTTTTCGTATTTGCAAAACGCCGGTCACACGAGCGCGAAGCTAGTGGCTAAGCAGTTAGGTCGTATTTGTGAGTGTTATCGCATCTGTATCTGCATTAATAACTTTATCGGTATTTGGGTGCCTCGACGTCCAGTTGTAAGTAGATTGGTTAGATATAATACTTATGCTGATAAATAATTACAAATATAAACGTCATAGGAATAGATAAAAATCAACCTTATTTTCTGACAAATCATCATACGATTTTCGTATACATTAGCATCATAGAAAATCTTGATTTTGAAAATCATTCATTAATTACGTTGCTCTTTTAATGAAATCTAATCGCTAGTTTAATATTAATAACTAGGTACGCATATAATTACATAATAATACAATATTACTCCGATAGTTAAAGCGAACCAAATATTATATTCTAACGCACCTAATTAAAATGTTATTATTAGTACCACACATACCAGGCCACTCAGAAAGTATTGCGATAAATAGTTTTTATATATGGGAGACTGGCCAGTTAGAATCTTTTTCGAAAATATGATTACTTGTAAGTAAAAATATGTGTGTTCCATTTTCAAAATTTCCCTCCACATTTTTTGCGAGCCAATTCAAAGTATCGTGTCTTACTGAAAAATGGATCTGCGCCGGGAACATTTTAGAGCTATGATTTTTTACGATTTCAAGTGTCGCCTGAAACCGGATGAATCGTTCGATAGACTTCAAATGGCATTTATGGATGAAGGGCCCTCCAAAGCAACCGTGTATCGTTGGTATAACGAATTTAGGCGCGGTCGACCAACCTTGGGGGATGAAGAAAGAAGCGGTCGCCCTTTGACGGCTATTACGGAAGAAAACGTGCTAGCAGTGAAAAATTTAATCCAAGATAATAGGCGAATTACATATCAGGAGATTCAGCACATATTAAAAATTGGATCGGGAAGCGTTCACGAGATTCTACACGGGCATCTTCGCGTGAGGTGGATAGTATCGCACTGGGTGCCGCACTACCTCACCGACGCTCAGAAGCAGGCCCGGGTGGAATCTAAATCTTTAATAATTTCTTTGCGTCTATTGGGAAAACTAATACGAGCCCATCTGGCAGTAAACCAAAAGGAACACCTGTAATGTCTACAACAGAGAATTCGATCTTTCTGAGTCCAGCAGATCCTTATGAGGTAAATGCATTAATAAAAAACTTAAAAAATAAGTCAAGTTATGGCATTGACGAACTTCCACCTACATTACTGAGACAATGTGCGGATGAATTAACTCTCCCGTTCTACAAACTGGTAAATCAATCTTTTGAAGAAGGTGTTTTTCCCAACCTCTTGAAAAAGGCACTTATAAAGCCAATATATAAAAAAAATTCAAAAACTGACCCAAATAACTACCGCCCCATCGCTCTCCTACCAACTGCATCAAAAATATTTGAAAAAGCCATGTGCAACCGTGTCTACGATTATTGTGAAAAATACAATATATTTACCGACTGTCAAAATGGCTTTAGGAAAAACCGATCCACAATCCTCGCCATCTATAAATATATACAAGAAGCCCTCGATATCATTAACTCCAAAAAATATGCAATAGGATTACTGCTCGATATGACAAAAGCCTACGATAAGGTACAATTCAACATCTTATTAAACAAACTATATGGCATAGGGATCCGTGGAAAATGTCATGAATGGTTCACATCATATTTACAGCACAGAGAGCAATTAGTGGAATTAGAACATTTTAACCAAAAAACTAACGAAATAGAACTGTTCCGATCCGAAATCATACCAATCAACGCTTCAATCCCACAGGGTAGTGTAATAGGCTGCTTCTTATTCTTAGTTTACGTCAACGACCTCCCGAAGCATATCAGTGAACGTTGTGTTTTGTTTGCGGATGATATATCCATTCTTGCCTCATGCGAAAATGACATCAACATAAACAACAAATTAAATTCAATACTTGACGCTACAACTCATTGGATGATGGAACATAACTTAGAAATTAACTTTAACAAGACAAAAATAATGACATTTCACCCACGACAAAAAAAACCTCTACATATAAACTTCACTTTTAAAAATTACAAGTTAGAAACAGTAAACGAATTCACCCTATTAGGACTAGACATAGACACACACATAAATTGGAAACCGCATATCAAAAAAGTAAGAGCAAAATTATCAAAATTTTCATACGCCTTTCGGGAAATTAAAAAAACTACAGACATAAATACTGCGTTGGTAACATACTACGCATACGCCTATGCATGGCTTAAATACGGTGTTATATTATGGGGTAATAGCGCAGACGCACCCACTCTATTCACCCTACAAAAAAAACTTATTAGGATTCTAGTCAATATTGAACAAACGGATAGCTGTAAGCCCCACTTCCAGGAACAAAACATTTTAACCCTACCGTGCCTCTACATCTTTGAACTCTGTAAATTTGTACGTAGATATCCGCAATTCTACACAAAAAGAGAAGACATACAAAATAAATTTACTTTAAGACATAGAAATAGATTAAACATACCTACATCTCGGTTAAAAATGCACTCCTCAAGTACTTATGTCATGTCCATAAAAATATATAATAAGTTACCAGAAGAAATAAGAAATATCAATAAATACAATATTTTTATTAATCAATTAAAAGAATTCCTAATAGACAAAAGCTATTATAATATAAACGAATACTTAAATGAAAGACTTTAATTGCTATACTTACATTCTTAAATATTTTATGTATAATTACCAAGAAGATTATTTAGATTAAGCAATAACACGACAACTACCTACCTACTGAATCTATAAATTTACTCTAATTGTGATACTTACACGTAAACTCATCTTTTGTTAATAATTTATTGTAATCTTAAAATATGATCTCATAATAAATAATTATGTATTTGTAATTTTTATCTAAATGTATTAATAGTATTCATTCATTAATGTAATTAATAGTAGGATATAGACTAGAAAATATCTACCCACGTACCAAAATAGAATTATTTATGTTATTGTAATTAATTTTTATGCGAATGTAATATTTTTTTTTTTCATGTATAATTTTATTTGAATTTTTAATTTCTAAGATTTCGATTTTTAACTTTAGGTAATAAATGCACCTTTTAAATAATAATTTGCTGTGCCCTAACAGGGTCTACAACGGCTCTTAGCTCTAAGCCTTTTGTATCAGCTTGTTTTACCTTGTGGAATGCAAATAAATGAATATGAATATGAATATGAATATGAATGGTGCCGTGATATGCTAAACAAATTTGAAGCAGGCTCGTCTCGGCGTGTTTACGACATCGTAACAGGTGATGAGTCCTGGATTTATCAATACGATCCAGAAACCAAGCGCCAGTCGACAGTTTGGGTGTTTCAAAATGAACCAACGCCTACCAAAGTGAAGCGATCTCGAAGCGGGGGGAAGATTTTGATCGCCAGCTTTTTTAAATTGACTGGCCACTTTGCCTCAATTCCCTTACGAGATCAAAGAAGCATCAACGCCGAATGGTATACTACCAAATGTTTACCAGAAGTTTTTTCTGTTGTGAGCAACAAGCGACCAAACACAGGGCTCCGCGGACTACTGCTCCACCACGACAATGCGCCTGCACACACCGCGCTCAAAACGAGGGACTTCCTGGACAGTACACCAGTCAAACTCCTGGGTCACCCTCCTTACAGCCCTGATCTAGCACCGTGTGACTTCTTTTTATTTCCAAAAATAAAAAATCAGCTCAAGGGGATACAATTTTCGTCGCCGGAAGATGCGCTGGCTGCGTTCGAGCAGGCTGTAAACGAGGTGTCTGCGGCGGACTGGAAAAAGTGTTTTGAAAACTGGTTCAGCCGCATGAATCTTTGTATAGAGGCTGGTGGAGAGTACTTTGAAAAGATTTAATAAAAATATATGTACCTGTAGAACAATTTTTTTTAGTGTCGCAAAACTTTCTGAGTGTGCCACGTATGTATTTGTTGGAATCATGGCTCCACTGTGAAACATTTTCATAAATTATGGTGTATATTATGTTTATTATTCAGGCCATAGCACAAAGTACTATAATTTGATGTTCAATTTTATCAAAGGAAATCTGTCATAATATTTTGTAGGT
Organism: Standfussiana lucernea; assembly: GCA_964057025.1. Lineage (NCBI taxonomy): Eukaryota > Metazoa > Arthropoda > Insecta > Lepidoptera > Noctuidae > Standfussiana > Standfussiana lucernea. The sequence goes on from OZ059793.1 coordinate 5,718,459, forward strand.
AGTACAGTCAACATCAAAAGTGATTTTTGAAAAGTAATGGACGTTCGTGGGAACTTTCGTGAATGCAAATTACATACATTTTAAGTTAAAAAGGTAGGAAAATAGATGTAGAGCAGAGGTTTAATAGTCGTTGTCAACATTATTGCTAAAAGAAAGAAAATCTGGGATGAGACCAGTGTATTTATGTAGGTATGAAAGATACTCGTAAGTAGATTGTTACGACTTTATTAATAACATTTGGGATTTGGACTACTATTAATATGTTACATTAAAATATAACGTAGATGTTTTGTAAATTCTAATCTCAATACAGCCCATTGTTTCTCCAAACTCACACATCCGCAAATAAGCCGGAGGAGCTTATTCACAAACAAAAGGCACTCACGACGAAGAACTGAACTAACTCATGCCGAGTGCCGCTTATTGAATCGTACGAAAGTGTAAGACCACTGTTTGCCAAACATCGAGTTCAACTTGAACTGCCAGGCAATTAGAAACTCAGAGTTTGCCCGACTTCGGTTCGGACTTCGGTGCGGACTGAGGTCAAAACAATTACCTACAGGTGAGTTTGCTTCGCTAACTAACCGTGAATTGTTTTTACCGACAAACCCAGGCTACTGTACATAACGCCTTGGTCACACAGAGGCAAATACCACGTCAGTTATTTTATGATTACTCCGTGGCCACGCCATAGCGAGGCCAGCGAGGGCCTTGCTGCAGCGACTGCTTAGTTAGTAAAACTGTCTAAACAACATGCCCGAGACATCGAGACGCGACCTCCGGGCGACCTTCGAAAACAGGTTACGCGCACGCGTGGCTCTGGACGCAAGTCGCATCGCACGAGATTGTCAACAGAGTCTTAGAAACTCAAGCAACTATTTACTAGTTTTAACACCGCCGTCAGCACGGGATTCAATTCAGTTTGACTAGAGCTTAAGTCATTGCTATCTTCTCGTTAATAGCTCCAGGTTTTGTGGAAAGTAAATAAATTCTATTTAGGGACACCTCCTGTGCATTAAATTATCTTTGTTTTTACTGTGTGGTTTTAGTGATAAACTACAATTTACGTAACATTTAATTACTGTGTAAATTGACTTATTTGTACATTTTAGGATTTTATTGAAGTTTTATCTTTAGGAATACACATGAAAATAACAATTGTTTATATACTAAGCCATCAAACTTTTTATGTCGGATAACGCTACGGTCCTTATGTAAATATTTACTTTTGCTTCTTAATTGCCATAATCATCACACAGTAACATGAAGCAGACAATAAAATATGAAGCAATAATATGTATGTATATATTTGTTCAACACTTTTATAACCTCACAATTTAACTTGGTCTAAAAAAATACATTACAAAAAAAACAAAAAGATACTCTTCCTTCCCTTTTTTGCTGGGCAAAGGCCTCCTACCCTCCTTCCACCTCTCTCTGTCCAGAGCTGCCAAGGACCAGTCTTTGTTGAAGAAGTCCACCAATTTCCGCATTATTTCCTCGCAAACAAAATAACCGCATAGATAAATAAATACTTACTAAAAGTAACAACAAACTACACATTAGATATACCAACACAGAGTGCATAAGGTGTTCTTTAACGTTCGTGAGAGCAGTAGAGGCCCCTCGGTGTCGTTGGATTCAATTACCGAAGAAAATAAAATGCTAACAGAGCCTTCTGTTTGCTCGGTGGCACGCAAATTCATCTATAACGAGGTTGACTTTAGCACAGTGTTTTACGTTTTATAATGAAAAAACAATCACTTCTAGGGGTTCAATGAACTAGTTTAAGTTTTTCTTGTTGTAGGTGTTCAAAGTGAGTGAATTTAACCTCCTAAAAAGAATTAATGAGTTACGGAATAGACTTGAGCCGATCACGTATCACCGCTTTTGTCGTATTTAGTTCGACGCGATCGATGTTGAGACGCATCGTCCGAACCGAAACGACATTCGCTTCGTCTCGGTCCGAATGGAGAGTTTTCGCTTTTATTGCATGTACTTAAAGGTCAAGCCGATTTTGCGTCGTGTAGTATCGTCACTACTTCACGTGGCAGTGGGCATTGCACATTGTTCACAGCACGGATGGCCAATGAGGCAGAAAAGTTCTGAAGTGGCGACCACTTATTTAAAGGCGGAGCATTGGAAGGCCTTCTAAGAGCGGACCGATGACCTGGAGACGGAAACTGCGGGATGCAAGAAGTACAGGATCAGTTGTCGTAGACGACTTTCGGCTGATAATATCATAATTATTATAACCTGTTAATGAGACCTACGGTGCCCAAGTAATTTAGTTTGCCTTTGGTTTTTTTTCTGCATAAAGTTTTAATTATTTATAACGTATTTTGAACAAACAATTGTGTTTAATTACCAACACTATCTTGAGTTATTCGCAGATAGATGGGAGTGTCCAACGCTGCGACATTGGATGAAACACCACACAAATAAACTATGTTTGTCAACTAACATTAGTAATTAAGATCATTTTTACTAACACTATGGGCGTAGCCCGAAATAATTGCTTTAATTAATAATTATTAAGGTAAATATATTTATCACTAAGTACTATTTAGATTAATTTACTCGAACGCACTAGAGAAAATTTAATTACACTAATTCAAAAGCGTTGCGCAAATTGGTTTAACCACATTTAGCAAACTAATAACAGTGATTAATACTGACTGCTCCCAAAATTATTTAAGTAAGTTATTAACTGAATTAATAAAGTAAAAAGAATGCAAGCGGAAGTGAAGCAAATGGAGCAAATATTACGGTTTTCATATTGATTTTGTAGAGATTACCGCATGTATAATTTGTGCAAATCATCTTTAAATCCGGCTTGGCAGTTCTGAGAAAATTATTCTTTCAACCGATCCATACCTACCTAAATAATTATAGTTGGCTGAGGCTGAGACAGTGTATCACAATATTCCTGGAATGCTTTATTTAGATCTTTTCAAGAAATTCTCAGGGCTACCGATGACTCAAACGACACTTTTTTTATCAACCTGAATTGTCCTACTTTTGGGTAAAAGCCCTCCACCATTCCTTCCACTTGTCTCGATGTTACGCCTCTTCTCGCCAAACAACACTACTCGTATACTAACTTTTATATGTTTTTAAAGTCTCTCTGTCGCCACATTTACCTACCAATTTCACGACAGTAAGTACACACCCAAAAGAGAAAGCGAAAACATAGAACAATTGTAATGGTACGAAGGAGATTCCAAGTTACAGCTCATTCACACAAGGACGATTCGTTTTTCTTAACGTATCGTCTTTATTCACGATACGTCAATTTTTTTGACGGCGGCAATGCTGTGTTCACATGCATCACGAATCGTGAAAAATTACGGACATGTCTTAAATCACGTTTCGTCTTTTCAAAAACAGGTTCGTCAAAGAACACGGATTATTATTTTTTTGTGACAGATTCGCTGATGCACTCGCATCCCGGAAAATCACGAACCTATGTGAACACCAATTCGTGTTTTTCGTGATAAAACACGATTCCGTATGCAATGTGAACGTCCAACCGTCATGACGTATCGTGTTTTAAGACGAATCGTCAATGACGGAAGCCGTGTGAATGAGCCCTTAGGTATCTACTTATTCAAAGTGTTAAACAGAAAACAAATTAACTCCCGCTCAAAGTTCAACGAGCAACGAGCATTTGTTTCTAATTTGTCACATCACTTGCGAAACAGAAACTTCGAATTTTTGTCTCTCAATATAGTCTACCTACTTTATTTTTCCTTAACGGACACGATCTAAGATTCAACACAGGACAGATCGTGATCATTGATTGCAAAACGACAAAATATGAATACGACGCGTCACCACAACGCAACTTGCGGAGCGAGTGTTTACACGAAGAAACATTTCGGAAAGTGTGCTTTTAATCCCCCTATCCATCATCCATCATCGGATGAGCAGATATATTACGAAGCATCACCATTATATTATTGAAGTCCCATGGACCCGGCCAAAGCGCTACGCTTCCAGCTACATTTATAATGCGAACCGTTAGTTAGTAGAATTCACTGCCGACTTCTGTTCTCCGATCATTATAATCTGGATCTCTTCAAAGTTAGGGTGAATCGGTTTCTTCTAGGAAAGCGTACTCCAACCTAGGCCGCATCATCGCTTCACTTAAGAGTTGCCTGCTGAAAGAAGTGACGCGCGTGTCGCGTCATAAGCCGCATCGCCCGAGGCTATGAACAGATACTAACAATAAGAAAATCTACTTTACAAAAACCTTTTTCCTTTTAAGAACAATCGTATTGTTATTCCAGCCACAACTTAGAACTCACCGCAATACATATTTGTTCTCGATAAAAGAAAGTATAAAACTGCCCTCTTCGACGAAGCCTTCTTAAATATGCTATTGTGTTCTATCTACACGAGCATTCATAATGCCTTGTTCATATTTCTTCACGGATTCTTTGCTTTTCATAATACCTGTTCATTTATTTGGGTTGGGCATCTACCTGGTCATCAATATAAACTTATACTGCCCATAACGCTTAAAGGTCAAGGCACACGTATAAGCACTGCACAGTTTCGGCATAGCCTTAGTTAATCGGCTCGTAGTCTACCCGACATAAGCACGAAACTGGATCGGCTCAGTACCTCCGTGGCGTCACCAATAAAACGAATTACTTCACATTCAAACTTTTGTCTCGATTCACCCCTAAAGACTACAATCACCCCCCCCCCTCCCTCACAATATTATAGTGCTGCGTGTTTCTTTTGGCAGGTGGCCTTAGTCAGAACTAAAACCGCCATCTTGTTTTTTCAATACAACTTCCATGGACAATTTCACAAATGTTTACAATCAGCGCCCTCCCGACAATGGAAAGGTTCAAATGCTGAAATAACCATGCTGCACTAATACTAGTGGATTCCGAGCCAATTATGACCATTGACGTAATAACTAAACTAAATTCCTAAACGTGACGTTGACTAAATGCACAAACCGTGCGAGGCCAAAGAAAAAAAAAGTTTAAATTCATTGGGTCGTTATTAATTCATTCATTAATATTTCATCAAATAATAAATTGAAATAACGCTCGGTAAGGGTGCAGCAAAGCGTTCACACCATTCATATGCTTATACTAATCATACAAATATACCCGTTTTCATTTAGCATTTTTGCATTTAGCGAGGCAAAACTTACCTGCGCGAAAAGAGAAGACCACCATTTATTATATTAATGTTCCCAACTATGTTGGGGTCGGCTTCCAGACAAACCGGATGCAGCTGAATACCAGTATTATAAATGCAGCGACTGCCTATCTGACCTCCACAACCCAGTTAGTACTGGGTAATACGATACCCCTTGGTAAGACTGGATGTCAGACTTTCCGGCCACTGACTACCTGTTACGACTGTCAAAGATCTACAAATGACATCCGGGACCAACGGCTTAACGTGCTTTCCGAAGCACGGAGGAAATTCGTTATGTAATGGGTGGTCACCCATCCACAGACCAACCCAGGTAAGCGCGGCTTAACCTGAAGATCGACCCGGGCGGCTGATATTATTTAACCACGAGCTCCTCCGACGTTATAAGACCGCCATTGTACGCATAGATTTAAAAAAACAATATTGTAAAGTAAGTAAGAGCTGTGTATCAATTTTGGTGTACAATTAAGTATATCTCGCTATCCGCATAAGCAAGTCTATCTATCCATCTACATATTTATTTTGGTAACAACACAGCTAAAACATAGTCTTAGTAAAACTTTCAGTTAAATCTTTTTGTAGAGAAGCTTTTACGGCTGCAATTAAATTAAGAACCTACTTAGCGTAATCATTTGTGACTTAAGTACCGTCTCAAGACCTTTTTAAATGTATTAGCCAAATCTGCTCCTGTTTTCTTTGTGATGGTTAACAACAATAATTCGAAAGGTTGGTTGGTTTGGGTGCGGTTGGTGGGTTTAGCTTATCTAATACTACTAGTACTACTAGCGTGACTAAATTGTTCATTATATATAATAGTTCTTTGCTATTGTTTCATGTCGTTTATATTTTTATTGTATATTTATGATTTTATCTATACAGGGATACTTTTCATTCATCATCCAAATTTTAAAATCGAGGACTTTTAATTAAATTATTTTCATATGTGAAACATTCTAATCAAATAATAACAAAAACAAAAAAAAACATTCAAAAGAAAATATCCGAAAAAAAACAGAATGTAGAGACACGCAGCAAGGTTATTGACCTCGCTCGCTGCGACTGATGTAGGTACCTACGCGGTGTTACTTAAAAGGGTTGATTCCAATTTTCCCTTCATACTTTACGGGCTTAGGACCGACATAATAAAATGAATGTGAAATTACTGGTTTTTATTATGGCGTATTTAAAAAATTGGAATCAACTAGCTATTTACAATAATTAAACTTACCTACCAAATAAAGTCGATTAACCTACAAATCACGTGTACTTCAGTAATTGTTCAAAATGGAGTCCGTTTCTCTCAATACACAAACGTGCACGTTTTTCTAAACTATTTTTTAATAAATTTAAAGTATCTGTTTGATTTTTAATGTCATTAAATGCTATTATTATTTTACTACGGAGGTCCTCAACACTTTGTGCTTCTTCAACGTAAACACGTCTTTTGACTTCACCCCATAAAAAAAAATCAAGCGGAGTCAAGTCTGGTGACCTGGGAGGCCATGGTACAGGCCCTCCGCGACCAATCCATCTATCGCCATACTTATTATTTAAAAAGTCACGCACTGCACTTGTGTAATGAGGTGGTGCACCATCATGCTGATAATAATGATTGTTGTAGTATGAAAGTGGCACCTCGTCTAGTAAGTCTTCAATAACACCACGTAACATGTTTAAATAATTCGTACCCGTCAAGCGTCCTTCAATAAAAATCGGTCCCACGATAACATTATCAATAATACCCGCCCAAACATTTACACTAAAACGCACTTGGTGGTAGTTATTTCTAATAACGTGGGGGTTGCTTAACGCCCAATAATGTTCGTTTCGGCTGTTATAAATTCCGATTCGCGTAAATAATGCTTCATCTGTCCACAAAATGTTACAATTAATGTTTCTTAACAGCCATTCACAAAACTCGATTCTAGCGGGTCCATCGTTATCATGAAGAGATTGCACTGGTTGGTAATGGTATGGGTGATAACCAGAAGAGTTCAGCAGCTTCCACACGTAATACTGACTGACACCGAAGCGCCGAGCAGCGTCGTTAGTGCTGGCGCAGGGGTCACGTTCGAAAAACTCGAGTATTGAATTTTCGACTGCTGGTGTTATTTCGTTATGACCGCCACGGCTTGTTGCATGGGCTGGTGTGGTAAACTGCCCATAATCTAACAACCTTTGATTTGCTGCTAAAATTGTTTGTCTATTAGGCACTCGCGAATTAATTCTTCGTCTTTGTAAACGCGGTAAACTTTCTGTACGGTACATTCTTTGCGCACCATTTAAACTTTCACCACTTAAAAGATAGCACCTGACCATTTCATAATACTCTGCATTAGAATAAAAAGTCGCCATGTCGTGCGATGATGATCGACCGGAATTCGGAAGCGAAAATGCAGCGAGAGCGACAAAAAAAATGGCACACGTTCGCACGTAACTAGGTCACGGTCAACTAAACCAAAAAGCGGCCGCGCGGCGGCGCCGGCGCATGGCCGGCCGGGGGCTGTGCGGGGTGCGACGTGTGAGGGAGGGGGGCGTAGTGCGTGCTGTTTGTGTGCGTTGCCGAATTTTGAGGTAAGCGCGTGTGCAGTCAAGTTCAACGACCTATTGTTGAACTGTATTTATTCCACACGTTGTGATTTTAGTAGCGGACAATGGTGAAAATCATGTAATTTTTTTTAATTTTTTTTATTTCATTAATTGATAAGGTTATCGATTCCGAATCATTTCTGAAAATTTGGATGGTGGTTGCAAAATAACCCTGTATAAGTACATGCTTCCGGGTGACAGCGAGTGCTGAGCACGTCTTGACGGCTAAGTGATGATCTTTTGTTTTTAGTCTTTTTCTAATTTAGCACGTTATTTATCAAATATTTAATTTTACTATTATAGCAGTCTTACATTTGAACTAATGTGATTAGCCTTTGACCGTATTATATTAAATTATATGTTTTTCATATGTATGTATTTATTTATATGGAAAACCCTGGACTACCTGTACTATTGTTTCCTTTCTTCCGTTTATTCATCCGGAGGTTGTGTATAAAACAGTGCTTTTAGCGATAAGGCCACTCATTGTGCCATCCAATGTTTCTATATTTTCTATCTGTAATTTGTATGGCTCCCATAGTAAACAGTTGATTCATGTACCTTTCCGATATTATACGCAAGCTCAACCGTACCTAGCACGCGTAGCTACACGTGCTGATGTTTCTATAGATATTACACTTTCACTAAAATGATTACGATGTCTGTATACGTTTATGTAGAGGTACCTAAACTATTTAAAGAGTTTTACTCCCGTATTTTTAATGCCTATCACACTCACATACCAATACATAAAAATAAAACTGATAACTGCTTTAGATCTCGTTGCAAATGGATCCCCATCTGTAACACAACACCAACTATACATACATATATGTATGTTGAAATCGGCTTCCAGTCTAACCGAATGCAGCGAAAAGCCGATATTTTAAACAAAGCTGTCGGACTGCCAAGTCATAGGTCTCAAGTTCAAACAAAAGACACGCACCACAGATTTTTCGGATTCATGTGCGTCAATACGCAACGAAGAAAGTGATAATTATACAATTATAATTATCACTTTCTTCGGTGAAGGAAAACATCGTGAGGAAACCGGCATGCCTGAGAGATAATTCTCGACGGCATGTATAGCCAAGTCGGAGGCCCATGGGCGACATAAAAACTCTGACACCAGGTTAGGCACTAACCACACGATAAAAGAAAGGAAAGAAATAAAGCTAATGCCTTTTTGGTTTACACAGCACAGTCAGTATTGGATGATACGATACCCCTTGGTAAGACTGGTTGTCAGAATGTTGCGCCACTGACTCCTTGTATCGATTGTCAAAGATCTAAAAATGACAGCCGGGACCAAAGGCTTAAGGTGCTTTTCGAGACGCTGAAAAACTCGTATCTACAAATACTGGAAGGTCATCCATCCACGGACGTGCGGCTGTAATTATTTAGGAGGAGCGATTCCCATTGCACGGTTTTGTTAAAATTCGCAGAAAAAAAAAAGATATGTATGTAATTGAAATTTGAAAATTCCAAAAAAAAATAAATAGCAATTTCAGCAAAATCTTATGAATACATAAGATTTTGCTAGAATTGCTATTATTTTAATATAAATTGATTGGACCTACCTATTTAATATTTGAATTATAAACATAGCCTGCCTTAGTTACGATTTCGCAATAATTAAACAACTTAAACTTCACTTCGCTTGAAAGTACAATGGGTAAATACATAATTGAAATACCAATAGAAAGGTACTTGGACAATATTTTAATATTCTGTTTTAATTGTAAATCAGTGGTTGGTAAAATCCCGATTAAATATGAATAAAAAAATCATCTGAAATACATTATCCACTCCGTTGTAGGGTCGCACAAAGCTATCTTATTTTTCAGGTATTTTCACGGAATTTAATTTTATTGTTCCAACATCACACCACGCAGTGTTGAAACGGGAGTCCATTTGCATATTCAACTACTTCGTTTAAAAAACACTTTTTCATCCGAATATACGTCCATAGGACAACGTAGCGCGCTCATGCGTTTGTGTTCGACTGTCCGTACAGTCGCGAGCAGCTGTCGTTTGTCGTTTATTGGACAACCTTTATCCTTCACCCGACGTGTCTAAACCGACATATTCGATACACGATAAGCTCGGTTTTGTTCGTCGATGACACGATCATTTTCCGACGGGTGTTGAGCTGAACTCTTTTAGATGAAACGGATGGAAAATTGGAGGAAACTGTTGCTTATTTCGCATGAGTAGATCTTGCAACTATCCTTCGATGTGAGGTTGATATTTTAAACGAAGGTTGCATCTGAATTTAATATATTCCTCGACTGACTGACTGACTGCCTCGTTGTCGCAAGAGCGACTGCTAAGCTTGAAGTCCTGGGTTCGATTCCCGGGTCGGGCAAATTGTTATTCGGTTTTTCCATCAGGAAGTCTCAGTAGCAGCCACGTAGTCTGGATTTGAGCTCGGTTGGTGGCAATAGGCTCGCCGTTTTATATGGGACTTAAACATAACTGGCGAAATGTGGTACCTAATAGGTACACCACTGCCTAACCCTTCCAGGATTACAGGCATGATGTTATGCTATGTTATATTATAAATTAATGCTTGTATGTTTTAGACATTAATTTAAAGCTTGTATATATCATGCATTTAAAAACACGTTCGAACCAAATTACAAAGCACAACCATTTTTAAAATGAAACGACCAAAAGTACTTCGGTCGTTCTATTTGTGATTCTAAGTCCACAGTCGCCCATCAGGTCTGTCGTTTCAAAACTGAAGTTGCAACTTACTTACTTTACTTTTGATCGCTGACCAACTTGCTGGGTTTGTTTACCAAAAGTCTTATTTTTATTGCTCGCAATTTGTTGCCCATTGAAAAGCAGTGTTTATTTTAAGTTCAACGGCCCTCGTTTCAAATATTAACTATGTTTACTTAGAGTTAAATCCGTTGAAAAATGGAGACGTACATATATATAAAAGCGATTCGCTTCGCTTCGATTTTTTTGGTTGTTTCAAGTTCTTTTATTGATCCAAACAGAATATGCAAGCTTTTTGATAATACAGATGACAGACACAGCGAAAATAAGAGCGAAAACTATAAATTCATGATTATCGTCAAGGGATTAACATACAACAAGACCGGTTTACCTATAGCTAAAATTCTGGTTCCAAATATACATAGATTTTTTTTTACTTTTAATTATTATAAGGACTTTTACACATTGTGTACTTGAAACCGAATATTAGCAGTTTAAACTGTGCTAATGTTAAGATTTCTTCTTTTCTGATGAGTATTGTGAATTTCTTTTACCATAAAACATCACTTTTGTCCACTGGCCTCTCACAATCACAAGCCGTTTAGGATCATCGACCGCTCACTTTCAGCTGTCATGCGAAAACCAACATAGCCTGAGGGCAACCTCACCCTATATACATGTATTCTAAGGGTCATTAGTTCTGTGACTATTATGGCCAGACCATTGTCACTGTAGTTTCAATCAATTCAGTCATTCCTCCACTGTATAAAGACAGCTCTATATATGAAAAGCCACGACTGGATTGAATCGTAAAGCAAAACCGTGTTCAGTCATCGAGTCGTGAACGTACAGTCTATAAAGTCTAAAGCTGCGGTAAACATACATTTATCTATTGAGAGCAACCTGCTTTCATTAGAGGTTGCAAGAAGAAAATTACACTTTTAATCAAAACCCTTTGAATTAGAATGTATTTCAAGATTTGCGTCTTTGTAGTTGCGGTCAAAATTTAGGGCGACAGGTTTTAAAAATGTATACATACAAATAAATAAAATTGTAGTTTCTGTTTGTAATTTTGAAATAATAGTTTTTTACTAAATGCATATTAAAGTAGATACGGTACTTTTATCAAAAAAAAAAAAAACATTTATTGAATTTTTTGTCTGTTCCGGCTAATATCCGAAGCGGCTGAACCGATTTTGACTGTCTTTTAATGGCAGATAGCTGATGTTATTAGGAGTACTTAGGTTTCTTTAATTTTAGAAAAAGAATAAGGGTTCCGTGACCAAAACCCTTGAAATTGTTAACAAAATCCAATTCAAATGGGGAATTAATATTTTTTTTAAATAATTTCACACGGACGTAGGACGCGGCAACAACATGCATAGTTAAAAAAGATAATACACACATCAAAAGTGTCTAGGGATCAAGCATTTTTATGCGGATTTCTTGAGATTGAGATGTGGCTTTGTAATAAATTTATGATTTTATAAATTTATATGGATCCTTTTTGGTGCATTTCATAATTTGAATCAGGAACTCTCAATCAAATTCGAGTAAAAGATGAAAATAAGCTGTCAATATTTTCCCTATAAAAACATACAACGCATTGAAGACATTATTAGTGCTACTGTTTCCCTACTACTGATTAAAACCAACGTTATTATGGAGCGGCGACGTCATTTAAGCAGGGAAGAAATGCTCAGAGCCGTGGGAATGATAGAAGCTGGTTCCCGGCAACGTACTGTGGCTTTAGCTCTGAATACAAGTCAGAGTGTTATCAGTCGACTTTGGACACGTTACCGAAGCACTGGTACCGTGGCTGAGCGCCATGGAGGACGGTATCGCTGCACCACACGGAGACAAGACCGATACATTCAAATCTTAACTCGAAGAGCTCCAACAATAACCGCCATGATGTTAGCCGTGAGGCTTCATCACTCTTCAGGGAACTTAATTAGCGACCAAACAGTCAGAAACCGCTTGCATGAAGTGAACCTTCATTCCCGAAGACCGTTACGGGTACCACCTATAGCAATGCACAATCGTAGGATTCGATATCAATGGGCTCTTGAACACAGAAATTGGGCAGAAGAACAATGGCGTTTCGTGTGCTTTTCTGATGAGTCTCGTTTTGGTATGAGACCGGATACAAGACGTATACGACACTGGAGAACCCCTGGACGCCAACAGCGATTAAAATCCTGCCAGGAAGTCCATCCTTATAGTGGTGGAACCATCATGGTATGGGCGGGTATTTGGATCGGCGGAAGAACTGAGTTGATTTGGATCAGAGGCAACCTCAACGCTCAAATTTATGCTGAGACGATTGTATCAGACGTCATCGTTCCTCTACAAGTGCAAATCGGTCCCTTATTTCAGTTAATGCATGATAATGCACGACCGCACACCGCAAGAGTTGTAAGACAGACTCTCGCCGCAGCTAACATCAATGTCCTGCCCTGGCCTGCTCAGTCGCCAGACTTGAACCCGATTGAGCATGCATGGGATATGCTACAGAGAAGAGCTCTGCCGAATATGGAGGGTATCCAGTCGCAAGAAGACCTTTTTTTGTTGTTGCAACGAACATGGGCGGCCATTCCACAGCGTGATTTGGATGAACTCATTTTGAGTACCTATGCCAAACCGATGTACTTGTGTTGTTAGTGTTCGCGGTAGAAACACGGATTATTAATTGTTTAAGTTACCCAATAAAATTTTAAAGAAAACTGTTATTTCAGTCTTTTTTTCGAACTTTAATGTTAGTGGTTCAAATGTCAAAAATCCCTTTATTAGGAAAATGGCAAATTTCTTTATTAATGCAAAGGTGACTTGGTTTATCGTTACTGTGACAAACGAAAACACTTTATTTGATGAATCCTTAAAGAAAATTTTAATATCAATCAGGAGAAAAGTTATTGCAAAAATATATGTTGATCCCTAGATACTTTTGATGTGTGTATTTTGAATGAAGTAACAGTGGATGTATTATTCAGCATGAACGAGGTTTGACTCAACATAAAAAACATAATAAAACATAATTTATTTATAAAAGTATTACAAAAAAAAAAAAAAATTGTACATTTAGGCGCAGTAGTATTATTGTTTATGCAATGGTAAAAATAGTACTTATAAAGGTAAACTATAACTGAGACATATTCAACAGTTGCAACATAATCACTTTATTATTATTTACTTTATTCTCAACTACTAACAAAAATTCGTCCACTACAAACCTCTACAAACCTCATGCTGTCATTTCTAACGTTTGTAGTAATCGTGTACACCTTCAAAAATAGATTATTGAATAAAAACTGCTCTTAAACAAGTTTGACTCAGCATAATCACTTCTAATCTTTTTTGCACTACAATACAACAGATTTTTGACTTCTTTTTTATTTTTTTCGACATTGCTACTTACGAAAATTGCTTCACTACTATCCACTACTAACCAGTGAAAAAAAAAAGTTTTTTTTTATTATTTAAAAAAAAAACTATTTTACTACTTACGAAAAAAATTGCACTACAATCCACTACTAACGTTCATCCATGAGAAACATTCGGAAAATAACAGATTTTTCGCATTTCGGGGGACGGTATTTTTTTATTATTTCGGCATTACTACTAACGAAAATAGCTTCACTACTATCCACTACTAATCGAAATCTTCTGAAAAACCTAAGAAAAATCAATTTTTCCAAACTCGGGTGCCAAGTTCAACTTGAACTTGTGAACTTGGCTTTAATACAGGAACTACCGTGATCGCCTATATTTGGTTAAGTACTTTTTTGTGTAAACAAAACATCAAAAAGTCACTCGTTTTTTTTTTCTTAAACGAGTCAGTTTAACACAAAACATTAGCTTTATTCGCCGTTAATGTTTTCTCTTCGCTCTCTCCCTAAATATATTTCTTCGGGGGCCAAGTTAAATTGCTTGTAAGTTTTTTATTGGATAAAGTTTTAATAAGACGAAACAATACTTCATCTGGGTCAATAGATACCCATCTACCTACTCTTCGGAAAACGTGACATTCTTTTATGTTCAGGCAATTGGTACAAAACACAGCATTCCTTGTTTTTATAAATGAAATGGTGTCTTGATTATTTTTAAGTAAATGATGCAGTGACGGTTGACGATTGGAGAATGGAAGAAGAAAACGTGTTGGGCCGACCCCAAATAGAATGGGACAAGGACAGGAAGATGATGATGGTGTCTTGAATATTTTTCAGCATATTAGGTCGTTGGTCCCCGCTGTCATTTGTAGATCTTTGACAGTGGTTACAGGTAGTTAGTGGCCCGAAAGTCTGACAATCAGTCTTACTAAGATGTATCATATTACCCGGTAGTAATTGGGTTGTGGACGTTAGATAGGCAGTCGCTCCGTGTGAAAATACTGGTACTTAGCTGCAACCGGTTGGACTGGACGCCAACCCCAAAGTAGGAAAAAGATAAGATAACATACGATAATATTTATTTGCTTAAACATGTGTCATACATACAAGAAAAGACATGTATGCAAGATGGTAACAAAATTATTAGGTACAGACATGTTTGCCAAATGATGTGACGTGCAAATGTCAAGAAATACAATAAATTCATTAATTAAAGAATAGCAATAAATTTAACGTATCAAAAATCAAACAGAACGTCAAAAACGAAAATAAGTCATCGTCATCGTCAAATACTTTTATACAATCCACATATAATTAAACTATGTCATTTTAAATTAACAAACCCAAAAACAATAATCAAATCCAATATGCTACTATGTCAATACTAATCTTTCCTCTAGGAATGCGTTAATGCTGTAGTATTCTTTATCTGCTAAGTATGTCTTAAGTTTTATTTTTAAGTGTACATTATTAAGCTCCTTCCAACTTTCAGGCAACTTGTTGTAGACAATTGGAGCCATATGAAAAACACTTTCGCGCATAAGTGCTGTCCTACTGCGAAGTACACACACTTGGATTTCGTCACGCCTGCTCCTGGGAAATTGATCCACTTTGCGCGGAAATAATTTAAGATTGTTCCTGACAAACAACGTCCCCAAGAATATATATGGATGGCAATGTTAAAATGTCTTTATTTATTTGTTTTATTTTCATATACTTAAAAACTCACATCTCTTTCCCATGGGTGTAGGCAGTACTGCTGAACGCCACTTGCAACGATTCTTGCATACTCCTTTTACGGCCTTCACGTTCCTTTGTTTTCTTCCAACTTTTACCCCTTTACGGTGTTATGTTATAAGAGAGCCCTTGATGTGAAAAGATTCCAGGTGACACAACTTAACATTCAAACAAATATTGTAACGATTTTCTCATAAAGAGATTTCGAAACAACTGCAAATTTTCAAGTTCTATATCTATTAACTGAAGCACGATATTACCGTTACATTTTATATTTGAATTCAGCCAATTAGCTACCTAAGTTTGGTTTGTTTCAGCAAATATTGATATTGGATAGCTGAAATCCGTTTATAAAGCCAATTAGCTTTCCGTACCGTTAATTCTTACCTATGTATTTTACATAGTAAGTAGCCTTGTAAATATTACCCTAATATAATTTATAGCAAGAACAGTTTTAGAAAACTGACGCTGTTTTTGTTGTTGACAGTCCGTAGGGGTCATAACTAGTAGATTAGTTCTATCTGGGCCACATGTAGATAGTCAGAAAAGCTAACCTACGATAAATCAGAAAAGTTTGACCACAATAAAGTTACTTCCGAAAAATAATTGCCAGCCAATCATATAGACTTAGGTACAGTGAAATTTTTTCGACCAAACACCCGAACCCGTGATCGATCTACAGAATGTTTTAAAATATTGATGGTTGACATGTATCATGTAGATAGCGCGACTCGCTCGGTCGCACGAAATAAAACGCGTCATCGCCAGACACATACCTGATACAGCACACAGCCGGTCATGTGCGAACGTTGTCGGATAACAAAACGGGGATGTTTTAAAGCTTGGTGAGCTGTTTAAAAAAGTCGTGGAAGCCGGTTATTGTTAATTTTCTGCTGAAATGAAATACAGCGCCTGTGATAAATATAATGTTTGTTAATCTCGCATTTACGTTCGAGTGCCTGAAATGATTGTTGGACTAAGGTATTTGTGTGTTTGAGAGGTACACAATTTATGCAGGCGTCAAGGGAAGTGTTTTTAGGCCACGTTGTAACTAAAGCGACAGTGCAGCCGTGCGTCGCGTTTATTTTCTCCGGCGAACCTGAAATCGTGATTGAAGCGATAATCGCGTATTTACACAACCGATCGCTTTGGTGATACAGTGTATTATTAACTTAATTCAATAAATTCTCTTTGTAACCGACTTCTAAAAAAGGAGGAGGTTCTCAATTCGGTTGTATTTTTTTAATGTTTGTTACTTCATTACTCCGTCATGAACCAATTTAAAAAAATCTTGTTTTATGTGAAAGATATACATTTCGATTGAAGAAATTTCATCAACATCGATGTAATAGTTTAGCTTTTAAATCAAAATAACTGGAAAAAATATGTCATCCACGTAAACGAAATTGCGCAACTGATACTTGACAAGGATTTGTGTGAGAACTAAAAAGGGTAACATAAAAACATTTTTGAAGAAAAAATAACCGATTTCTAAAAAAAAAAACAAGAAAAAAGTGGAAAATAACTTTACTTTCGGAAGTCGGTGAGTTTTTTTCAAAAAAGTTTTTTTACCCTAAATCTCGTACAACGACGGCGTGTGGCGTGTGGCTATTGTTGGACAAATAATTTTGTTCAACGCTCAACTTTACTTTTTCAAGACGATCATAAAAGAGGCTGGAAACCATGCATAAACTAACTAAATAGGAGATGTACATATTTAGGCACTGGTCCTAACTTAGTTTAAGTATGGTTGTTCTGTTATTTCCAGACTAGCGGATACCCGGCGGGTGCTACTACGCTATAGCGCCTAATGAATGCATTAGGCGCTTTTAGACCACTAAAATAATGATTTTAGTGGTCTAAAACCATCTCCGCATTATTGCCTTTCTAATGAAACGGTTTGGGGCACATCGGTTAGATGGTTTCAAAGTCTATAACGGACATAGGTAGAAACAATTTTTGTGTTCTATATATAAAGATAGATAAAGAACTCCAAACTCTAGTACCAGACACTTCAGGAAACATGGGACTAAAACATAGGTAAGTTTTTCAAGTCAATATTATAATGGCATGTCTCTCTGAAGCAATCACCTTGACGGCTAGAACAATTTCCTTTTGTCAAGCTCCGCAGTCAACAGGGATGTGATTTCACGCTCCGTTAGCTTCACATATCAGTACAAGTGCGGTGGCGGTTAAACATAACTAGTCATTTTGTATAAAGTCTCATCATTGTATTTACTGGAGCGTCGCGATTAGCTTTTATGTTGCGTTTCTTTTGTGTCATATCGTTGTGGAATTTTGTATCTTATTATGGTCTGATAAATGGTCGTATTGTTACGTTTGAAACGAATTCTTTAAATGAAAACATTTACAAAAAAAAGATGAATCAAAAACATTGTGTTAACAAATAAGTTACCTAACTTCACCCATGATACGAGTTGTGATAATGAAGTAACCGTCTAGTCTTGTAAACGACTTGTCAAAGAAATGTCGTGTGTCATACATACTTAACTATTGTCGTTATTTCGAACATGTAATCTATTTTGAATTATTTGTCTAGGTACCTTTTTGATATTTTAAACCAATTTTCTGTAAGCATTGTATAAGTTATTTTGGCCGCAGAACCTTGGACCAGGATGAAAGTTTGATCGCATCACCGGGCGCCCGACCAGGTTTCTTCAAGAAAGCGGTCGGTTATGCGACAAGACAAGTAGTGGTCGTGGCTGCGTAGCGTGCCTCTTCAGTGGTGTGCATGGTACCAGTGGTGTTCAATTGTTCATTATGATCACATAGCTACTGACACGGGATGACATCCCATGTCAGTGCTTACAACAGGGTCGAAATATCGGGAGCTTACAATAATTAATAATCACGGAAGGTATCCCGTAAGTGGCAGTGTAAGTTTAGTTTTAAACCGTGAAAGCTTAAAACAGTCACATAGCTACTGTTACAGAATGCGATACGTCCTGTGATTACCGCAATCCCAACGAAATCCAAAGACCACATATTTTTACACGCTATCGCGGATGAATGTCAAACGCGTTAGTTTGACCATCCCTTTAGTACGAAACAAAACAATCACGATATAGTTGGTAGCAATAAACATAACACCACTGCGGTATAATTTCTATGAAATTGTGGTTGTGGTTGACGGTATGACGTATCATTACAGCTTTCAGAATAACTAATTAAACCCGTTCGTGAAGCGTGGTGATTGCTTGCTGTGTTGGTCAATATTTTTTCCCGTTATTTTATAACATGACATATAAGTAATATCATGGCTCGGTCGCAGATGTGTAAGCACTGACACCTGCTGAATAATAAATAATTTACTTTGCATTTACTGCGAAACAGTTTGTCGGCGGGCTAAGCGTTCGTCTGAATTGAATTGAATTGGTACATTTGCTTCACATGCAATCTAATGAAGAAATGAAAAAAGTGAGCAAAAAAGTGGGTACAAGGGTACATACAGACTGTTGTGGCAGCGCGAACCGCCGCGCCGCCGGCACACGCGCACCCCGCGCTGTCACAATAATTATACAGATTAAATTTAGGTACATCTCATGTGTCGTATGTAATAGGAGATGAGCCTATCGCCGTTAGCAGGAAATACAACCAACCGGATTCCGACTACTGCTGTTTATTACTATTAAAAGAAAACGAAACCCTACCAAACTATATCTTCTCATGATGCCCTTCTTCTTCTTCTTCGACCTTTGGCCGCCCAATGCTAAATGTAGGTCTCTTCCAAATCTCTCCACTTTTAGCGGTTTTGTACCATGGCTATCCAGTATCTTCCGGCCACTTTAACAAGATCGTCGGTCTACATAGTAGGTTGTTTTCCCACATTTTTCGGCCCGTCCGAGGTCACTCCAGCACTTACCAAATCTTCCATCCAGTCTACGGCACTTTGCACTTTCTCATGATGTCCACCATTACTTAATTGTATGGTATTATCGTAATTGTCGTGATGGTGTAGAGACCTTGTCGGTTCTCGGGCTATGTCCCGGCGAGCTTTCTGGGCAAGACTTCTGGCGTGACTCCGTAGGACGTATCAAACGTTATCTGCACAGTGAAGTCACTCGTCAGAAAGGTACGGAACATTAGGACACGGTTCGCCAGTTGTCAAAAACGATATTACTCAGTAGTCTAGGGGTTTCATTTCAAATCGCTTCGAGGTATGCCTAAGTTTCCTTTGCTCAACCGTATTTCGATCCATGAAAATAGAATTTATTGAAGTTTGCTCTCTGATCATTATGACAAGATTAAAGTTCGTAGCAAGCTACGAGTTTTCGTAGCAAGTTTCGTAGCAATAAGACTTGTGCATGATTGACACTTTGCTATTTTATGTGTTTTTGAGTTGTGACACAAAAACTATTTCTATCAAAGTCCGATTAATCATTGCGATCATTTAGGTAAAATTTGTAGCAAGCTACGCTTTTTGTGACAATTATCAAAAAGAAAGATTTATATTGAAAATAATAAAAAATGCTTCTGCAGAACTATTAAGTTAGTAACTAGTCCGTTTCTAAAAGTCCATGTGCTATATTAATTCTCAGGTACTCTGTCCCATAATTTCATAATTATATATTTGATTGCATCCTACAGGACACTTCCACTAAGTTCAGACTATATAAACGCTTCCACAGAACATTGACAGTCCTCAAATTCCACAATACTCGATGGTTACCAACTATCAAATTTGTGCGGACATCGGCTTATTTTACGAACCTCGAAGCTTTGCAAAATTCTAGTGAAACAGGTTAAATTCAATTATTTGTTTAGATTAATTGAACGGCATTTGCTATCAATTTGTTCCATCATTTGCGTTCAGCAGCATTTATGAAATGGCAATCGAATTCGCGCATTCATTTGTTTCATTAGTTAAACCTGTTAAACAAATTATAAAAAATCAAAATAATTTAAAGTTACAAAATAAAACTATATAAAGCTTTTCATCGTGAAATTGCTAGTATGTAGCTAGTAAGCCCTTTTTGATCTAAAAATCTTAACAATACCGCTCCTCCGTTGCCTTGTGTATTATATTTAATTAAATTAAATAGTGCAAGATCTTTGAAAGACCTTTCTTTTTCCCCTTCAAAATCTTTTATTTCTCCTCGATCGTTCGCAGCAAGATACTTTCGCTATAAAAGTATGAGAGCTATAAATTCTTTAAAACCTCAGCTACAGTTGTGAACTGCGGCGCCGCGGCGTTCATTCTCGGCTTTGCGCACTCGACATCTCGAGACCTCTCGGTGTGAGAGCAATCCAAACAGATGGCAAATAGTGGCAGAATTCTCGTGATTTGAGGGACTTGATCGAATCAAACGTTTGCGTATCTGCTGTTTAATGATCAGGATCGGGAGATATTTGCACACTGTAATCAAAATCTTCATGACACATAATCGTACTAATACAGTATAGTGAACTCCAAAATAACTCTGTTAGTCTGTGTCTGTTACTTTATCACTCCTAAACTCCAGAACCGATCGTTATAAAATTGATAGAGAGTCAGAGAGAAGTGCATATAGACTACTTTTCATTCTTGAGCTACAGCTAGCATTAATAATACTTATATTTTTGAACGATCGCAACTTACCTATAATGTTCAGGATAAATCTTGTGGTACAGAATGAATAGGTGAAACTTTAGTACTTAACTACAACTCACTTTATTGTCCAAGTATCCCTCTTATTGTAAAAGCGTGATAAGACTAAATATACAGTGGTATCTGATAGACATTTTCATCTTAGCGTGTCGATAAAAAAATGGATAGACATAAAAGATATGCATATTTAACACAAGAAATATATTATCATTGTTTTGTAAAATTTTCTGGCAATAAGCATGCCACTAACAATTTAGGATTCTTACTGTTAATATTGCTTCTTCTCGGGAAAATAGTGTTGAAAAAATACGGTTCTTTATTTTTAACGTTATTTTCTTCGCTTTTGTCTTAGCTGTGCGGGTTTCCTTCCTAGAATCATTGTGAAGTAACAGCGAAGAGAAGAAAAACCTTAGACTGAATAATTAATAATCTGTGCATTTTATTCCGTAGAAAACTTACTTAGCTGCAGAAACTATTTTATCCCTAATTTTTTGCAATTGTTTGTTCAGTCAGTGCAGCAACGTTATATAATAAGTAAATAGCTACAGGTACCGACGTAATTTTAAAAGAAAAGCATACATTAAAAACAAATTCGTTAAAGCATTAATTCTTTATTAGTTTTGTAATTCATCAATTGGACTACAAATTACTGTTAAGTTATTAACCGACGAAAAAAAGGTGGAGGTTCTGAATTCGACCCGTATATATTTTTTGCGACAGCAGTACATACGAAATCAATGGATGCCTTATAATAGAATATATTAACGACATCGAGCAATCTACCAAAACTGTAGTCTGCATCATTTTCAAGTAATCAGTCTTCTCTTGAAAAGTACAATTCCGAACGCAACCATAGATCGCACCCCGCAACGGCAAAGCCCAACTAATGACAGATCGCCGCCACACTATAGTTTCTATGTAACTTCACGAAAACGGTAGACATTGCAGCACGCAATATTTTGCCATTGCAACAGGTTTCCAGGTCTGTCAATATAGCCAATTGCAATACAGCCACTTCGATTTTCGGTCTACCCACATTTTTTTTTTCAGTAAAATTGGAAGCCTAAATCTAAAACCTCTTCGAGAAACATGGCAGCACTTATTTCCAACAAAGACCAAATCTATCCCGTACATTCAGAATCGTTCCATTTTCAGGAAACGCGCTGCTGAAAATCAATGAGTGGTTTTTGATGTCAAATTGATTCCGCCGACTAGGCTAACAATGTGGACATAGTTTATATGAAATGCTTACTGTGTTCTGCTTTCAGACCTCGGTTCGATGGAAACGGGTTTTGAAATGGATTTACGGAAAGATTCACAACGTTAATTTTATTGATTTATCATTTTAAAAGGCTGAAAATAGGTAAGTTTTCAGATCGCTATTTTGGACAGATAAATCAGGTTTTAGATGTATTCTCCGAAATGTTTTGCTGTAATATGATAACTAAAAAAAATAAAAATCATAATTTAATCAATGTTTTTAAGTCTAATTTGTTGGGTTAATTAATAAAATTATACTATTCACATGGTCATAAATGAACGCGTAACTCGCATGGTTTGGCTACTAATGACATGGATAGACAGTTCCCATTCACTAGGGTACCAAATTTAGTATAAAATTGTGCAGACAGACATCCAACTATGAGATACACAATTCCACAATATTTGTGTAAACAATATTTCAACCTTTCCAAAAGTATTCTGATATATTTTTTGGGTTATTTGACAGTAACAAATAAAAAATAGTTAAGTACTCTTTGTTTTCAAAGTGAAAACGAATTCTTCATCCCACACCATTTATTTACCTACGTATTCAAAAATTCTCGAAACTAAGATAGAAATTGTGTTTAAACTCATTCACAAGTAATTGTGAGTCAGTTGCCACTTGATAGCTATTAGGAGTACTTCGGATGCTCGTTGAAACTTGCAAATTTGCGATAATTATAGGAAATCTCCCTTATCGGCACCAAATAGGCGTATCCACGTAAGATAAGTTGGTGTGATAGGTTAATTAGGTTACCACTTATTTAAGCAGACTTCTTTAGGGTAACTTTATTTCAATACTGGTTTAATTTATAGATTGGAAATCTCTTATAGGGCCATTGTTAACAATGAAATCTCGAAATAAAAATCAGGGGGTTACCATGAAGCTACAATTCTTACGAGTTGAGCAAGAGAAACGGCGGCGGCCGGTGAAACCGTCTGGAATATCTAGTCTATACTAACAATATTAAAGAGGTAAAATTATTTTGTAAGTTTGTACGTAGGGGTTAATCTTTGGAAATTATTATACGATTGCGAAAATTCTTTCACTAACGGGAAGTTGTATTATCCCCGAGTGTCATAGACTATATTTATAACATTTGAAACGTTACCGCGGGATAATTTCCGGACATAATGAGAGCAAAACCGCGAGCAAAAGCTAGTTATTTGTAAAGGATAGAGTAAGCACTCTATCTACAATCTGTGTTAAACGTTTTGTTTAATATTGCTGGTGTCTGGATATTATAATAGTCCCTATTAAGACCTGAAATTCCAGATTAACATGAAATAGCTGCATTGGTTGCAATTACTATTACTGTGTACTTATTTTTAATTGGGTATAGGAATATTATTCCTCTAACTCGTAATAGAACAATAAATAGAGGTTGTTGTAATAAAGTACAAGGATATTTTACTGATAACCAAATTTGGTGTTAAACTTTGGTAAAATAAACTACAATTCGTGCACACTGTCTTGAAATTTTCTCTTCATGGACGCATATTTTTATTTTAAAGGCTCAGTTTGTGGGCACTCCTTTTATATTTAAGAAATATTAGTGTACACACTACTCACAAACATAATTATATAACAAACACCATAAAGTTGATAAAACTAAATTAAACACGCAGCCCAATATATATTCATAAAAAGAGACTCGATTCTATAAATCGAACATCACACTGTCACTCGGTCGCTGAATTTCTTTATCAGCTACAATGGTAAGTCACTCCTTACAGTCCTTATCTGCAGGTAAGGAGTGGCTCCTTCAAAATATTGTATCGAAGAAAATAGAGCACCTCTACACAATTTCTTTTTTATTGGTTTTTGTTACTTATATGCAGCTTTGCATAGCCTTTGAAGCGTACCATTCATGCGCAGATTCACTTTGACTACTGAAGGATTATGGAGCCAATCGAGCTAATGCATTCAACACACAATATTGTGAATATCTTTCAATAGGTGGTCGTTATGTGGCTGTATTAGTGCTACAACTGGACATTTTCACAAAATGTAATATTTATATAACATAACATCACGCAAATTAGGTATCTCCAGAGAGTTAGGCAGAGGCGTACCTTTACTAGGTATACACATTTCGTCATATCGTCAGTATTGAGGGATGAGCCCATTGCTATCAATCGGGCACAAATCCAGACTCAGGTCTGCTTTTGCCAACACGTTACCCGACCTGGGAATCGAATCCTAAGGCCACATGCTCAGGAGTAGTGCTTGAGACTACTACACCAATAGATTGTGAATATATATATATATATAACGTGGTCGTTAGCCTAAAAATCTGACAATTCTCAGCAAGAGGTATCGTATTACCCAGTAAATGGGCTGTGGAGGTCATATAGGTATTCAGCTACATTCGATTAGACAGTTGACGAGCATGTGGCCGTTACGTGACAATCCACAAACAACAACTGGACACTTTCATTGTTACAAAATGAAATATTTATTGTGCTAATCACTAATGTACGTACGTCCCGAACCTGTTTTGTCCGCAAACGCTCCATGCGTCAGTCAAATGTCTAATTAATATAATAGAGACAAAAGCTCCCGCTGTATAATGAGACAACGAACAATATTTGGAGTGATTATGATGATGATCATGTTTAATTATGGACAACTTGGTGTTTTTCCTGTTCTTAGTTCATATTTACGCAGAATTATTTTGTTTTTATGAAAGAAAGAAAAAACGTTTTCATCCCTGTTTCCAATTTCATAGTCTAACTTTCTATGTAAAAACATTTTTATGTATGACTTTATACACATCAGTGACCGTTTTTATTATTTAATTTAGACGTAAATATGAACAAGTATTGTTAGTAGTGTTCATTTTAAGGCGCAGAGAGGGAGGCACAGGCGAATAATAGAAGGAATTTCAATATAGTAAGCAGTGAGCGCGGCGTGTCTTGTTTAACGTGGGACTATAAGAATGCTCAAAAATCTCGACTTTTAACTAGACGTATGTACCTACGTCTAGTTGAAAGTCCATGTTTTGAGCATTCGCCAACTAAGAACGAATTTCACCAATAAAACGGAACGTAATCAGCACTCCTGAACCACGTTCAATAACTGTCATTGTTCTAAACGTGACATTGACTAAATGCACAAACAGAGAAAAAAAAACTGTCATTGTCAAAATCGTTGTGAAATATTGACACTGACAGTTCTTAAACTCAGATATGCCACAGATGGGCAAAATAAAATTAGAAAACAATACAATAATACATTCATAAAACTTTTAATATCAGACCTTATGACCTTTGAAAACTACATATTTCAGAAATGTCATAGTTTTCGAAACTTGAACTACTCCGGTTTTCTTCTATTTGTTTGTTTATGAGATGCATCTAATTCGTAATCTTCAAAGTAAGCTTTAGTCTACCAATCAAAACAGGAAACATCTTTGTATATCTACACTTGTGAAGATACTAATACCTTATAGGTGCCTCCATACTCTTTGCTGAACAGATGCATTGTTAGGCGGATGCCCCTTTCACCTAACCATCCGTTCTCTTTGAACCGTCCAACAAATCTCGGGGCAAAGCAAACTTTGGAAGCTTCGAATGCAAATTGCAGGCTTTACCGTTACCTAATCACTTCTGAATATCACTTTGGTCGTTCAATTGGTGAATGTGCTTTATGAAGCTGTTGGGTGGGAAATCGATATCCTTTACATCTGATTGCACTAAACCTGGCCTAAATTGACGCTTGAAAATGGACACATTTGCTAATTGCAAGCTAAATTCAGTTGGACAGCTAATGATCTTCGCGAATAGTGAGTATGCAAGTAAACTTCTTACATTCAAGGCGGGTAATAAACAGGACGAACCATCTGAACGGTCACACTTTGAGTAATATCTATTTCGACAGAAAATTTCCTCTACCAGGAGCTCGCTGATTCCTTGTGCTGTTGCTCTGGGTAACGCTTTACAGATTGCATAAGAATGTATGTAATAAATCTATTACAATTCAACGATTTTCTATACGGTCCCAATAGATCAATTCCTACTTTCGCCATCAGATTATTTGCAGTTGTGCTACCTGTCTGGACTTCCTCTCTCTTCGTCTTCGTCTTTCTTCTTCTTCTTTCTCTTTCTCTTCTTCACTGTTTCTTGGTTTCGTCCATTCCTGGCGCAATAAATAGCTCCTCACATATTTATATACATCCTAATAAAAATATCTGGCTCTGAACTTGGCCGGTAGTTCGTCTAACACCAGATGAACTTCGGACCACGGATTATCGTGTAACTCTTGCAGTACTTTCTGCAACAAACGGTTTGGAACTACCACCAGCTCCTGAATCCTATTTAATCTCTTAGCCATCTTGCATTTATTTATTTAAAATTGATTAGAAGGTAGACATACAACCTTACAGTACTAACAATTTAAGTAATGTAAACATTGTTCTGATAGAGGGGTATCGTATAGCCCAGTACTAACTAGGTTGTGGAGGTCAAATAGGCAGTCGCTCCATGTAAAATACTGGTATTCAGCTGCATCCAGTTAGACTGGAAGCCGACCCTAACATATTTGGGAAAAGGCTAGGCAGATGATGAAATTGATTACGAGTAATTGTGACTGTTTCGTAATAATACGAAAGTATTTCATAATAATACGAAAGTGTTTCATAATAATACGAAATGATTCATAAAATATAATGACTACGCAAAATGTATAAAGTGGCGCAAAAGTTTTCACGCTTCATTGAATTGACGCGTTTTATATATCATGTAACCAAGAGGTGTTTGATCCAGAACGATTTTCAAAGGACAGGGGACTCAACGACGAGATCTACATGCCATTCGGCATGGGCAACAGGACGTGTATCGGCGCCAGGTACGCCAAGTTACAAATAGTTGCTGGTATGGTGCACGTGTTACGCAACTTTACTGTTAAATCCAAAGAAGCAAATGTTAAAATTGAATTCGCTCATGACCCACTTGTTGTTAAACTGGTAAATTTTGATGTTCAGCTTGTACCTAGAAAAATTAACTAGAGATTTACATTATTGTAAATATTTAAGATTTTTGCTGTGAATTCACTTGTTAGTACTTTTTTGTAATAATGATGTAATTTTACTTTTCTAATAAACGAAGTCTAAATATTAAATACATAATTTAATGTCTGAAAAGCAAAATTAAGTTGGTTGTTTATATAATATTTGGTAGCATATAGTAGTTATGAATGAAAAACGAACGATTTCTAAATAACTGAATTTACACAATCGCTTATTCTTCTATTTTGTTTTTATTTTTGACATTTTTGACATTTTTATAAACATTAATCTCGTAAGATATCCCGTAAGTAGTAGTGTAAGTTCAGTTATAAACCGTGAAAGCTTAAAACAGTGTTTGAATTCTCAATATTTGTAGATTTTTCATTTTAAATATAGCGGTTGTTTAATCTTAAGAGACCAGCAGATGATGAATTGCCGATACAAATATCATGACGCTCTTGTCCCAAGTTATTTGTTTTTGTTTTCGTTTTTAGTTGTAGGCGCAACACGTTTCTTTCATTCTCCCCTTTCAATAGTCACGATATCATCTACTCCTTCTTCCTTTCATTCATTCCTCACACAATCCATGCATCTTTTGAGACATAAAATTTGACATATCAGGTCAGATCGTTGTTTACTTAAACCTTTGAAATTAATAACCACAATTATAACTTACGGGCGAGGCATGACACGCCAGCCATCTAAGCAAACGATTATATACCGCACTCGTTCCGATTGAGTCATGATGAAAGAGTGTGATATACGGGTGTGTAATTGTGTGCGAAATGTCTTTATTTAGGTACACCGTGAGTGCGACTAGTTTCGATGCTGCCTACTCCATGATCCATGATTATTTTTTAACTTTCTTCTTTTTTGTTAATAATAATGTTTGTACCTTAAAGATATTTGCACGCCATGAGAAATGGCAGGCATGTCGTGAGCCAATCTTATTTAAGATCTTGCATGCATGTATTATTTTAATTCTGTATGTATACACATGTTTGAGTAAATAAAATTTCTTATTCTTATTCTTGTCGGTGTCGAATCGAGCACGAACATTTTAACTTGGCGAGCTACCCTGTCGCTTCTACCCTAAAATGTGGACCGTAACAGTCATTCAATGGGATTAAATGAACATAATTATAGGTTGTACTGATGATCTTAATAATTATAATTATGTAAATACATAATACGAGTATACATCTCACGGTCGCGAATCACATTTTGTCAAGATAACGCCATTATTACGAAACAGACACGGACCTGCAAATTGAAAAAAAAAACGTAAAAAATATAATTTCTGTGGATAACCTGGTGCTTTCACATTAAGTCGCACACCTCGGAAGTAAGACGAGTTTTCTGGAAAGAGAATAAACCACTTCCTGTAGATACAACTTAACAAAGTAAAAGCTCGTTCATTGATTATTGCTCAGATACAAGTTATAAATATTTAAATACGTAACAATGTAGCATTTATTATTGCTATCGACGTTAATGCGTCATAACCGCAGACTACGTTTTACTGGCAGGTGGCTCGCATTACGTACTCACGTAGTATTCGTACTTACTAATAACAAGAGGTTTATGTTAAAATATACTGAGGTAAACACGAATTCATTAAGAATTACATAATAAATGAGTGCGCTACATCATCTGCCTATCCTTTTTAACAACTTTATTGGGGTCGGTTTTCAGTCTTACCGGATGCGACTGAATACCAGTATTTTACATGGAGCGACTGCCTATCTGACCTCCACAACCCAGTTAGTACTGGGTAATACGGTACCCCTTGGTAAGACTGGTTCTCAGACTTTCGGGCCACTGATAACCTGTAACGACTGTCAAAGATCAGGGCCAACGGCTTAACGTGCTTTCCGAGGCACGGAGGAAACTCAGTATGTAATGATAGTCACCCATCCACAGACAGACCTTGGCAAGCGTGGCTTAACCTTAAAGAGCGATCCGTGCGGCTGTTATTATTTAGCCACGAACTCCTAAATGACTGCGCTACGTGATCTCGAAATATGTTTTGTCGAATTACACAACCCCAAAAGTTTGCAACATTGAATGATGTAACGACGAAAGCACGCAGCAAAGCAACGCATACCGTAACAACGAATGTATTTGAATACGAATTACGGAGCAATGAATGCACATTACAACGAAAAACGTCACACTGAACTAGGGGACCCCAACATAACGAAACAACAAACAAATCAGAGAGAGAGAGAAAACCATGTTAAATTAACTAAAATAAATAAACTGAATTAACAACAAACTGTGACTCTGTGGGGAGACAAACTATATCTTACGGACAAACAGGCAACAAAGATACCATCTAATAGCGATAACGATGACATAACCTACCGAAAAGCTGTATTTATGTTATACTGAACTGTATTAATTATGCAGAGAGCAACACTGAAATCTGAACTTTAATCTCTGCTTGCGAGCAAGTTAAGCTTTGTGCTGTTGTGTGAATATCAATGACAGCAGTTCACATCCAGTCCGAACTGTTGGTTGTGTCTGTTATGTTTCAAGTAGGTGGTATATACAATTGCTGACATATTCAATCAAATTGATTAGTCTATTGCTGGCAATACTTTTCGTGTTCGCCTTCTGCAATCCGTAGTTATTTGTTTAAACATAATCAGTAGACATCGGATTATATGCACTCAAAATGCCATAACAAGCACTAAAAAGAGGAAAATTTGCGCTAAAACAGTAAAATTAAAACAACAGAAAATATTGAAATAAGTAGATACACCAAAACATAAAGAGCAACAAAAACTGTGGACGTGCATGAGGAGCTGTGAACATATAATGCAGTTGCGAGAAAGTTTATAGAACAAACGAACCAACATGAGGCTTGCTGTTGGCACTTGTCTGCGAAAACTTTACTCTTGTCATTTCTCGCACTCCACCGAATTAATTACTAATTAATAAAAAGACATTTGCAAGTACATAGATTCATCATTTTTCCATATTCAACTTCTTTGTTCGCGCAGCACATTTCAACTCATCATCATTGGCTGCCTAACCTTTTCCCAACTAAGTTGGGGTCGGCTTCCAGTCTAAGTGGATGCAGCCTAATACCAGTATTTTACACATTTTTAGCACATTTCAACTCATTCTTCCCCAATTACGGCGGAGCCCAAAAGGAGGGTAATGGTTTTAGCTGATATTCAGAGGGTGAACTCATTAGCCATTCAATCACTTGACTACGAATACATACATTTTAATGTTAGTTTCAGTTTTTTTTAAAACAGGGATACTTACCTATTAAGATAGCAGTGGTGGCCCGTTGGTACAGCCACGATATGGAAGTAAAGGTAACAATTTTATCCTTCTTTTAAAATATGAAACCAACGATAAGTAAATCAAGCATAACAGAGCAGGTAACTTCGCGAGTGCAACGCATCGATATCAGAATTCATCAAAGTCTGTCTACAGTTGCTACGTGAGATTCACGTATACTTAGAACAAAGCATTTCTAAGAGATTGTTCACCTCTCTTGCACCCCCTACTTGTAAGTTTAACAAAGAAGTTTCGGTGCAAAGTTTTGGGAACTCCCTCCCTCCCTCCTCTTTATCAACTTAAGCATAATAGTAACAATACCTTGATAATATCGGTGTTGTCGCACTTGAAAGATACGTGTTTTTGTTATGTGTTGTTTATTTTTGAGCGATATGTAAATGAACTTGTTTTTTAACCCAAACGGGTAGTGATAAAAGTTTTACCTACTGAGCGATAATCGCTGCAGGCACTCGATGATAATGTGGCCAATTGTTTAGCAAATGTACGTATGTAATTTTCGGTGTTCTTCTATAGGGTAGGTATGTCAAATCGGGGGTGTGCGCAAAATGTATTTGTATCTCCCGAGCCTCTGACTCATGGTAGTAGTAGGAACAGTGGGGTTTAGTCGGTTAAAGACCGACATAACCCTTCGCTCGCCCCAGACTGAAGGCATCCATAAGCGTTTCCCCACTCAAAGAAAAGCGATGTTATTTTAGCAAGTAATTCAAATCATGGCAACCGTCTTTCAGTCAACAATTACACACTCCTTTAAAATTCGTTAGTATAAACGCTATTCAGGTTTATACTAAGTCGCAAAAAGTGCCTATTAAATACATTTTTGGCACAAGCAATACTCGGCTACATAACTAAAGCGATCAGTCGCACAAAAACGTGATTCTTACGTTAAAATGTCACTGAATTTATTCGAAAAAACCGGAAGACGCCCTCTGTCGGCTCAATCACGAGTTCAATTCTGCCAAACAAAATGACGACAGTCGCATGTTCACGCGACGGTCGCTTTGGTTAGCACGCGGCCGTATTGTGTGTTATTCTTAGAAAGTCGTTAAGTCCCGTGATATATCACTCATAGCTTTGGCACTGACATGAAAGGGACTCGCAAAACTTGAACCAGAACGCACTATTCGCACTGTTTACGTATGCTACGCGCTCGTACTTATCTTGGTACGAAACATTGTGAAAGTGTGAACGAAAACCATTGCCTCAGTATCGCTAATTTCATGAAAAATGCTCGGATTAGTTATAACGCACTCTAGTTTCCACGTTAGTCAATGATCTTGTATTAACTTACGTAACGCCACTATCGCACCTGACCTAACTCGATGATATAAGATTATTTTCTAAAATGTTCATCACAGACCCTTATAATGATGGAACAGGTTATTTTATGCTGTTTCAAAATAAATTGCAAACAAACACGATTACAATTTTATTTTAAACTGCATATTTTTTTATTTAATCACCATACCATGAAAGTGCAGTCCATAAAATTGTCCGTGCACAATTATGGTAGAATTTGCTACGCCAATCGAGTTACGGGTCTACGGCGTAGGCCGTAGTCGTACCTCCTCATCACTTTGAAGTAATTACCGTAGACCGTAGCACGACTATGCAGCGATGCCGTAGTAATATTAAATGCAGCGATATTAAATTCATGTCCCGGCTGGAACAATAAGTTGGTCGGCTTTTGTGTGGCCGCGCCAATTTCATGAAAGAACTTTGTTTCCAAGATTAATTGCAAAAATAACGAATAAAGGAAACATGTCGTCTTTGTAAACTATACAGCGTGTACCAAAAAAGTGTGGGTATGAAAAGGACCATAAAGCTGAACATCTTTCTCCATGAGACCAATATGTATAGTAATCGTGAAAAAATAACCAGCTACAAACATTTGGGTCACAGCTGTTTATTGTTTTTTTTTTTTCTTTTTTTGTAAGTAATTACGTTGAACCCATGGACAAAGTTGTTTGATGATCTGTACCTTAGCCTTAAATATGACCACAGTTTTCTGATACATGGTGTAGAGAATAATATCCAACGAAATCTATACTAATATTTTAAAGAGGTAAAATTTGTTTGTAAGTTTGCATGTAAGGGGTAATCTTCGGAACTACTGATCCGATTCGTATCAGTAGGATACGAATCGGACACGTTTGTTTCGGGAGGTTCCTGCACCGAATCAGGCGGGAGGAGACGCCCGGGTGTTTCCACTGCGAGGATCGACCGGAGGACACGGTGGAGCATACGGTGGAGGTCTGCCCCGCTTGGGCGGAGCAACGCCGTGTCCGGCGGTATCGGCGGTTAAGAGTTGCTTAACTTTAAAAACACGTGTGGTGTGAGTATTGATACCTACTAGATATGAGAGATATATACATATTGATAGGTAGACGCTCAAAAAAACAAAAATAGGTAGACTGATTCATATTTCACAAAACATTGGTTTTTTACTTCAGATGTTTTATCAGGTATTAAATCATTTTGCTTTATAAGATAAGTGTCTATCTATAAATAGTGTCGTATCATTAATCGAACTCGATAAAACCATAACACAGCTGTTTCAAATGTTGTAACAATAATCAGGTTCGATGTTGTCATGTTAATTTCACATATCGTTTTTGAAACATGTTGCACATAAATGTTGTTTTTTTAAACGTTGCCCCACTTTAGATGTCTTTCCTGTATCGTGGGTGCGAGTACAAAATTTTAAACTCACATACACGAATGGTCAGACCCACAACAACTACCTGTAGGCCATACAAATATTTATTCTGTGCGGGAATCGAACTTGCGACACGTAGAGCAGCAGCCGATCGCTCAGCCACTGCGCCAACCGTGACGTAGTGGTACCGCGAATGAGTTAAAGCCATCTAACAAATAAGCACAGTAGAACTATCGTTGAATTTAAAAACATTTTACTCGCCTTTGAACGAACTGATATTGCCATTTGAGGTTTATCTGTAGCTCTAGAATGCATTGAACAACTTGGCGAAAAAATATTGCGAATTATTGGGGTAAGCCTTAAGAGTGTGTACGCTGTACGGCTTCTCATACAAATTTTCAAGTCCTTAGTTTTTGATATGACTAAACCGATTTTAATGAAACTTCATAACCATAAGCAGGATACATAGGTCTAAAAAGTTAGTTGAAAACATTTTCGCAAAATTGTGTTACAGTTAAATTAAACTGATTTTAAATTTTCCATAGAAACAGAAATTTCCAATTATCTTTTTTTTTAATAAGACATTTCGAAAATGTTTTCTACTAACTTTTTAGACCTATATATCCTACTCATGTGTGTGAAGTTCCATTAAAGTCGGTTCAGTCGTTTCGAAAAATAAGGACTTGATTATTCGAATGAAATGCCGTACACGCTCTTAATACTCGTAGTTTTTTGAAGTTCTTATGGCATTATGTTCGCTCTGGATTTTACCATAACTGCTGAAATGTGAACGTAGGAAACTACAAGCGTAATGTTTTGTTGTGTGATGTAAAACGTAGAAAACTACTAAAACATTGAAATTGTTCAGTGATTTAACAAAAACTTTTCACGTTCAGTTCCGACTCAAAATTACAAACATTTTTGTAGGATAGTTTCCGTAACTATAGTGACAGTTGGGTAAAGGAATTACGAGCTACATATTTATGTTGGCTAGTTCTGTCCTTGTTTTGGGTTGAAAGTGTAAATAGCTCCGCGCTAACATTGTTTGCATCGTAACACAGAAGCACTTGGTATCTCGGAGTAAATTGGTGTCTTTTTGTTAGATAAAATACCTTTAATGCATATAAAAATAGTAATGAGGCTGTTTGAATATGTTTGTAGTAAGAACAAATTAACACGGATGTTATGATGATCGATTGGCATTGACAGGGGGCGCTGTGCGCAAACATTTGTGAAATGTTTTGAAAAATTTAGATGGCACAATTAGTTCCGATTTTGGCCACTCACTTAAAGATCTTAGCCGAACGAACGAACGTAGGGGTTTAGACATTGGAATTCTTTGTGTAACACTGGGCTTTTCATGCATCGAGGTGGTGGTTCTTGTAAAGATATCTTGTTTACAATAAAAATAAATAGACAAAATAAACTTAAAATACGTCTTTAAAGACCTGATAAACTTGGTCACAAGCTTTGAATTATGCATTATATGTATAAACTATTTATATACATATGTGCGTTATTTACAAACTAATATTAGCTCTAAAATAAGAATAAAAATATGTACAATTATGGGTTGTCCAAAAATTAGTCCACATCGCTGTCAAAAGGAATGCTGGCAGCATTGCCACGTTGGATGGCAATGCTGATTCTTTGGCCAAAAAACAGGCCTGGTGATTCCGAAAATGGGGAAGTGACAGCGCTAGACAGCTGTCTAGCGCCATCTCGTACCCACTCTCGGAATAATACTAAAACATTCCTGCGCTAACAGATCATGGTAACCCTCCAGCCCTCTGGTCAAGTGAAGAGTCGAGCAACCGCTTGAGTATCGCCCGAAATAATAGACAAAAAATATAAACATTTATTTAATATAAATATTTATATAAATTATATACCACATTATTTACTTTTTCTTTTCGATACCGAACATAAAATGTTTAAAAAGATTTGATGCCATCAAGATAAGTTCGTTTAGACGAGTGCTTTCAAAATCTAGTTTCATCAAATCTAGTGCTACATCTAGAAATGAGAGAATATTATTTTTATAAAGAAAAGCTGTTTGTCAAATTTGCTATTGCGGTCAAAGGGATTTTAGAGTATATTGCTCTCTCAATAAAGTTAGAAAACTTTTAACTACCATCAAAAAAGCTATTTCGGATACCTTTCTCCATTTCTTTTAATATGCATTTTACAGATTCTAAAACATGTTACTTCAGTTATATTTTCATTTAAATTTAATTGTAATCTATTTAACACAGCCGAAAAAAACAAAATAATACTTTAACTGAGAGAAATATCTTGTCGAACAAATAAGCTACAGTTCCCTCCAATTTTCCATCCATTTGATCTAAGAGAGTTCAGCTCAACACCAGTCGGAAAATGATCGTGTCATCGACGAACAAAACCGAGCTTATCGTGTATCGAATATGTCGGTTTAGACACGTCGGGTGAAAGATAAAGGTTGCCCAATAAACGACAAACGACAGCTGCTCGCGACTGTACGGATAGTCGGACACAAACGCATGAGCGCGCTACGTTGTCCTATGGATGAATATTCTGATGAAAAAGTGTTTTTTAAACGAAGTAGTTGAATATGCAAATTGACGCTCGTTTCAACACTGCGCGATGTGATGTTCGAACAAAAAAATTAAATTCCGTGAAAATACCTGAAAAAATAAGATAGCTTCACGCCCTACGGCGGAGCAGATAAAAAACCGATAACTTTGTGACATCAGAATTTCATTCAGTCGCCGTTATCACAAAATGCATTGAAATGCAAATATTATTATTCACTCATTGATTGCGTACGATTTACGAGTGATAGTTGTAATAAAGGCGTTGTCGTACTCCTTCGTAATGATCTCAACACTAGCTTTTACCCGCAGCTTTGCCCGGGTAGGCGTCGGAAATTACATACGTATAGGTACGGTACTTTTATCCCGTCCAAAACTAATATAGCACACTTAAATCAGCATCCTAACCCAGATTATTGTTTATATGCTTTTTATCGTAATGCGTTCAGCATGTAGTAGCGTTCAGTATCGTAATGGATGTTCGTAAAGTGCTGATTATCAGCCTAATTTGAATAAATTACTTTAGATTTTTTTATCAGATAGATAGGGTAACTTTAGATTCATAATACTATGATGGATAGATCTTCACAATGAAAATTTTAGATAGGTATTTTTAATTCGATCACCGAAATTGGAATAACAGTTTTATTGCTTATATTGTTTTTATAAGAACTACCCTTGGATGTGAACCAATTTCACATCATCACCTTTTTGTATAACAGGGTCGAATAATGACTAAAACCATTAAGAATAAAGTACAAAGACATGTTATTATGAGTTCCTCGTTAAAGAATAAGCACATCATTAAAGAAATTTATAACGACTATAACGTATCCAAAACTTTGTGTAGCTGTTCTGCTTCGCCATAACCCATTAAAGCGTTATGTGTTTAATATTTAGTTAACTGATTCGTAAATGTTGAACTTACTCAATGTACAGCTATGTCAACTGAAATCCAGAAAATAGATAAATCATCATTATCTTCCTGCCCTTGTCCCATGTTACTTGGGATCGGCGCAACACGTTTTGTTCTTCCATTCTCCTCTCTCTCTCTCTCTCTCTGTCTCTCTCTCTCTCTCTCACTCTGTCAACCGTCACGCTACCATTTACTCCTTTTTCTTTTGTATCATTTCTCATACATCATCCATAGTTACCCTGGTCCCCAACCAGCAAAACAGTCTCAGAACTCGCACTTTTTAAGAGTAGTAGGCTTAAAGCGCTCTTATATTTGTTTTAGAACATACCATGGATCCTATATTACTTTTAGACAAGCCGGTATGGCCTCAAGAATGGTCAGTCTCATAACCAAGTCTCATATATGTATATAAGAGCATTTACTAAGACTAGTTGCACTTGAGAAAAACTTGCTCTTATATGGGTATTTTCTAAGCTCGTTTGATTTTATATTAGACTTGCTAAATGCTATTGTAAGATGTCAGACTAATATCAGCATAGCTTAAGAGTACTGTGAGTACGTGCATTTCTGATCTTATTTGAAACTAATATAAGATCAATACCACTGGTTAAGTATGATATTAGAGTGATTTGGGTTCAACATATTTACAATATAAAAGACAAGACCCATATAAGAGCGTTTGATCTTAGATCGATTTTGGGAATAACTAATTTAAATAGTTTTAAGAGTAATTTTGCTGGCCATATTTTATTTTAAGTTTTTAAATTTAATTGTTATAATGGATTACAAAAACTGGAAAAGGTTGAAGAAAACTGGTGGCTACAGGAGGAAAATTGTAAAGAAGTACAATGAAATGTTAAAAACACAAACAAATATACCGCTGCCAGGACAAAGTAGTGTTGAGAAAAATATCAGTGAGGGTTCTGCAGGTTTTACTTTCTTAGAAGAGGTCGATAATAACGACGAGAATTTTATGATAAACGATTTCAGTGAAGATGAATCTCCGAGCGAGGACGAAACCAAGTATGAAAAAACTTTCGTGTTAAAAAATGATGTCAAGAAATGGCCGTTGAAATTTAACATATCACATCCAGCACTAAATGAATTATTATTTATTTTAAACAAGAATCCAAATGATGTTCTACCCAAAGACGCGCGAACACTACTTGAAACAAACAAAGAGATTAGAGCCACCCGCGCCGACTTCGTGTCTTGTTTTTCTCTCTGTCGATTTAAGGTTTTAAGTAAAATTGCGAGGAACCCTAATTTATTCCAATATGGAGTTATCTTTAGTATACCGAATGCTAATATTAGAGTAAACAATCTTACATTAGTTTAATAATAATAATAATTCATTTATTGTCAGAATCAAAAAATATTCCATACATTGTTAGTAAATCATATGTACTTATAACTATGTTAGTATATTATTATTCAATGTCAACATTTAATCCTTTACTTATAACATTTAATTTACTGTACATTGAAAAGGACCCCTCCAGATCCGTGAACAGTATTCCAGTGCCTCACAACCGGACAATCAACCCTTCCCAATATGGTATTCAGAAGGCTGCTGGTGCTGCCCCGCACGCGGCGCATCAGGGAGGCCACTCATTTCCGTACTATAGCCCCAAAGCAGTCAGTGCTGGCCTTAGCAAACATACCTGAGGCACTGCAAAAGCGAGGCAACCCCAACAGCATCCTAAAACCATTATTGTACAGGACTCGTAGGGCATTGATAGATCTACGCGTATAGCGGACCCACAGGCTACAGGTAGGTCCCATCTTAATAGTGCGCTTGTAAAATGCAGCTATACTAATGGCGACACTATCAATACAAATTAACAAATAAAATAATTAAACGAGAACAGGAAATACCTTATTTAACAAGGCGCATGAATTTTGAAGCGTAAAACGAGGTCTATTTAACAGTAAATAATAAATTCCAATACGATTACTTACCGTATAACTACTTTTATAGGTACTAAAGTGCCGTACCACACAGTATAAACATTAACTTCACACAATATTAACTTTAATTTGTTTCATTTAATTTCAAGCCAACACTCACACAAACTTTTAAGTTGGATCTGACGAAAAATTCTTAAAATATTCTAATCTTAGACCAATATAAGCCTATGCAGCCTTACATGATACTTACGTAAAAGCAATATTAGCCTAAGTCGGCTTAAATTAACTTTGGCTAGATTTCAGTAAGTGCAAACAGCATTCAATTAGACTGATATTAGAACGATATTAAACTAAATAAGCTTATAATTGGTGCCCAAATCCGGGCTTATATCATTATATAGGAGTGATTTAAGAGCAACAAAACAGTAGTCTAGAGATTGTTTTAAGCCTAGTTTTTGCTGGTTGGGTCTTCATCTCCCTCAGCATCTATCAACATAAATAAATGTCCATTAAACATACTCGATTTTATGTGTACCTACATAGTGATCTTTTCACGGCTGGTTAAAATCGGAACTAGAGCCACCATTTTTTTTTTTTTTTCAATTTACTTACATAACATTTAACTATTTTACCGACAGCGCCCTTCTGGTTTTGTGAGTGGATTGTTTAGCCCTGAGCTGGGCCGATTACAACTTATATTTGCCATTGTGGAGAAGGGATTAGCCAATCGACAGAAGTCGATTGCCCAGGGTGCACCGGTCTGCCGAACGTAAAATAAGGTATGTCGCTCGAGGAAGGTCCTTTGATGCACCTCTCTGTCTCACTGTCAGTGCCTCTGTCAACGTCAATTGGGTGCCAACAAGTTCTTGCACTGTATCGGCTTCACTAAGTAAGTACCTAGTTTTTGGAGAGTTGATAAAATAGTAGTAATAGGTACTAACAAAACTACTATAGTTTCTACCTACCTAAGCTTATCCTATTTTAGTCACAAATGGTTAAGCTAAGTATATTCTTAATTAAATGCAAACGTAAATGCTTTTTCTGTACTAACAAGATAAAATGAAAGTTTTCCTTGCCAACAGTTTTTATATAACTGCATTTTATCTAGGTAGTCAAAATATTTAGAATTTATGCCTCAATTTTAGCTTGATTTATGTGTCAAGTTATTTGCTTTGTGGAATGTTGTGTTAGTCATGGCTCATCAAATTGTAATTGTATATTAGCTCTTATATGTTTAGAATAAACATAACAGGAGGTGTACCTAATATATTAGTACACACCCACATTTTGCCAGTTACGTTTGAGTCCCATGTAATAGGGGCGAGCCTATTGCTATCAACTGGACACAAATCCAAACTCCGTGGCTGCTAATGAGAAATTCTTAATGGAAAAACCAGAATTCAGACCTCAGAATGTTAGATAATTTTTGTCCAACGAATTTTAGACTTCTTACAAAGATTGTCTATTTAGTTTTAACACTGTATTCCTGTCTTCACTCATTATTATTCTCATCAACGCGCAAAGCCCTACCCTTGAACCTAGAAACTCTACTGTGGGTAACCCTACACGATGTATGGAACTGAATAAAGGAAATTGCGGACGAATTTTCTTTTAATTTCTAGTCTAATCATCATCAAACTATGATTATGTGCTTCCCAAGTTTATCATCACCAAAACCCGGTAACGATAGTAATTCTGTACTTCCACATTGATCATAAATACCTAGTGACCAATACTCGTGCCTACTGTGGATGAGAAGAGGCCTTTGCCCAGCAGTGAACCCCATACTGGTTTTAAATAAAAGAGATGCCTGTTATCTAGTTACTTCAAACTAACCTTCATGGTTAACGGACTATTCATGCAGCCATCAAGAAAGCATTCTGTACATGAAACTAAGTATGTTGTACCCCCCCATACACCCACACTTTTATATTATACCAGCATCATAACACTCACAAACACCATCACACTTACACGCATCATCCCTTTTAACCATATTTTGGTAAAAAGCTCACATATTCGTCGGGATACATGTGTATCCCGACGAATAGGTGAGCTTTATCTTGCTTCTATCGTATTTCACACTATTGGTTATTATTTATTCTAAGAATGGCTAATCTAGTTGAAAATATTATCACTGACTTAGACAATATCGAAATCGCAAAGGCTTATACATGTTCTCCGAACGAGTGCAACAAATATCTAAATGGTTTAGGTGCTTCTACTACCATTCTCCATATCAATATACGAAGCATTAAAAGAAATTTTGATGAACTGTTAACTTTACTGTCTCTAATTAAAGCTGATTGTGATGTCCTTATACTAACTGAATGCTGGCTGAGAAAAATAAGAGACTTGCCTGTGTTGGATGGGTACAACACTTACTACACAAAACAAACCAAAAATCAAAATGACGGCGTAGTTATATATATTAAAAGTAAAATTCAATACACGATTAATGAACCAAATTTCACAAATGGTAACTGTCTCACCTGCCAAATTAACAACGAACTAGCAATAGTTGCTGTCTATCGATCATCATACAAAACAAAATTGGAGTTTGAGCAGTTCCTACATAGCCTGGATAACGTGTTAACCACCTTCGACAAAACCAATAACATTTGTCTCATTGGTGACACCAATATAGACATCATGCCATCAAATATAACTGAACGTGCAGCCAACTATTTAACCCTCAATGCTACTCATGGCCTGCTACCTGCCCATTCTATTCCAACTAGAATAGACTCCTGTATTGACCACGTTATCCTAAAAAGTAAAAAAAACTACTACTGTACTTATCCTGGATTCTCACATCACCGACCACCTTCCGTTGCTTGTAAAAATTGATGACACAAACTCAATAAAGTCAACAGTACCTGCATATAGAATTCCTAGGATAGACTACCCCAGTGTCAAAACAGATATGGAACAACAGGATTTTTCCCAAATATTATGTACAGACGACCCTAACTTAGCCTCCACCGCACTAATAACCATCATTAAAGATATTCTTAATGTAAACACAAAAGTAATTCAAGTATCCAAAAAATACAGAAACCTAAAATCGTGGATTACCCCCGGTTTATTAAGATGTATTCGCCACCGCGACAGATTACATAATAAAGCACGTAAGTCACCTGATAATCAAATCCTACAACTCACATATAAACGGTATCGAAACCACTGTAACAGCCTCCTTCGAAAACTTAAAACATTACATGACAAATACGAACTAGAAAAAGCAAAACATAATCCCAAATCACTCTGGAATAAAATAAAAGACATCACTAACACAAAAAAGAAGTGTCCATCACCTACCGAACTGCTGAACACTAAACCTGATCCACAGGCGGCAATTAATAGTGTGTGTAACTTCTTTGCCACGATTGGCGCTGACCTAGCCACAAAAATTCCTGCAACTTCACAGCTACCCGCTATACCAAACACCTCTGTAAATTCATTTGTATTTCTTGAGGTGACCGAACCTGAGGTGGAGTCCACCATCATGGGCCTGAGGCACGATAGTGCTACAGGTTGGGATGGAATACCGACTAACCTTCTCAAGATTTGTCGGAAAACTCTCGTCCCTCTAATAACCCACATTATTAACATCTCCATAGCACAAGGAGTATTCCCACAACCATTCAAG
This sequence comes from Standfussiana lucernea, assembly GCA_964057025.1. Lineage (NCBI taxonomy): Eukaryota > Metazoa > Arthropoda > Insecta > Lepidoptera > Noctuidae > Standfussiana > Standfussiana lucernea. Next base: position 5,760,988 of record OZ059793.1, read on the forward strand.
AGGGCACTAGTCCACCCGATTCACAAGAGCGGGACCAGAGACTGTGTCAACAATTATAGACCAATTTCGGTACTCTCGGCTCTCTCCAAAGTAATGGAGAAGTTGATAAACAATCGCCTTGTAAACTACTTGAGCAAGTACAACATTGTAGCATCCAACCAATACGGGTTTAAAAAAGGAGTCTCCACCGAGGATGCAGTTATCGATCTAACCCAATTTGTAGCACAAAAACTAGATGAACACCAAAAATGCACTAGTATTTTCCTAGATTTGAGGAAGGCCTTTGATACAGTCTCTGTTCCCACCCTTCTCTACAAACTGGAGTGTATAGGTATTCGAGGTAAACCTCTCGACCTCTTCAGGGATTACCTACAAAACAGAAGGATGACTGTTAAAATCGACTCATGCCTAAGTGACGAAGAAACTGTGACATACGGCGTCCCGCAGGGCAGCGTGCTAGGACCTACACTTTTCCAAATCTACATAAATGACTTATGCACGCTGTCCCTGCATAAGTCGCAGATCTTTACATACGCTGATGACACTGCGATTGCCGTTTTTGGTGACACGTGGAGCGACGTCAAGTGTGCTGCGGAAAAGTCCTTGAGGACTGTTGGGGGGTGGCTACGACAAAACCTTCTCACACTCAACGTGGCTAAAACAAACTTCATTCCGTTTTTTATTAATTATAAGAATAAAGCACCTCCGGATTTTGATATTACCGCACATACATGTCTCGATCACACCCACTGCACATGCGCATACATAAGTAAATTAAGTTCTGGCCAGATGTCTGGCTTTCATAAAAAAAGATAAATTAGACCTCAAGATTTCGGCGTCGAAGGTGAGAGAATCCAGATGAAATCAAAAATTATAATCCTACGAAAAAAACGCCACAGCAGAGCTGTAACAAAATTTTAAAGGGTGAATACACAAGTCTCTTGGAATTTCAACACGTGGAGAGCATGGCGTCCTAAGAAGAAACTTACCGTTTTTCCCGTTAATAAATGATTTTTCCCGTGTGCACCGATAAATCTAAAGTGGGTGACAATCACCCTAGAGAATCGGCCAATGTTGAAGGTCTGAAACATCAATTTGACTTAAAACATGAACCCAAAATGATGACCACATGTTGGTCTGGTAGAAACAAATCTTACCGAAGAAATTAAGGATCCCTCCTTCAGAACACTTCGTCCTGGGTGTTTAAGGCAGCAATTATGGCATCATTTGGCCTAAAATATCCGAGATTATACCGGATTTGTAAAATTAAATTGGTGCGTTATGCTACCATGACGAAAAAAGGTCGTAAAGTGAAACGTCAAAAATGACAGTTACCGTACAAAACCATCGCAGATAATAAAGACAGCATAAAAATCGTTCCGAAATCGACTTGTTCCTGAAAAGCATGTAACGATTTTAAAACTCGTTACAGGGGGTAATAATCACGTTTTACGATAGGACTCAATGTAATGCATCCAAAACATTGTGCTAATGGATGCATTGAATAATACCCCTATTATTACAATTTAAAAAAGGACACCCCGGTCCTTTTTTAAATTGTATTATTTTTACTACGATTTTGCTTTAAGTTTAAAGTAAAAATATCGCATTAAAAACTTGTATTTAACAAAAAAAAACTTGTGAAAAAGTTTGAGCTTTGACCCCCAGTATCTCCGTAACTAGAGGGTTCCCAAGTTTGGTCTGGTCTGGTCGTTAAGGGTATTTTTACATCCATTATAATGATAGAAACTGAAGACCTAGTCTATTTTAAATAAAATATAATCGGCTTTAGGTGCTTCCTTACTTGTTTACTCGGGTTTTTGACTGATCGTTGCGGTAATCATTTGAATAATAATTATGCTAATTTAGTTTAAATTCGGTCACTATAAATATTCGGTCGTTTTTTTATTAACGTCGTAATTTTCTTATATTTCGCCTGTACAAATCTAATGTTTGTAGAGCCGGTTGTTCAATCAAGTTTTAAAGACAGGAAGCTTTAAAAATATTTAGTAGTGGAAAATCTCGTTTGTCAGTCTATGTCTATAAATAGATACCTACCTATATTAATTTTTGCTTATTTGTCACTTTGGGTGATTGTTAGGTGGTCAATTAGACTTTACGACTGAACAATCAGAATCAGACAATTCGAAAGATCTGTGTGCATGATTGTTCATACATAAATAAATAATACTTTTGATCAAAGGGCAAGTACATAGGTGCGTAGTAGATCCTCGCAACCGAAAACCAAACAATAATTCTTATTAGGTTGAGTGCGAGTCAGATAGGCAATCGCTCCATGTAAAATTATGGTATTCAGCTGCATCCGCTTAGACTGGACGCTGACCCCAACATAGCTGGGAAAAGGCTAGGCAAATGAGAATGAGGTTGAGTGCGAGTGACACGCAATTACCAAGAACAATATTCCTGCACAAATTCCTCAAGCTTTTTCGTTTGTTCTCAAAACTTTAGCTAAACTTTCATTATGCAATATCACAGAGTCATAATTGTTTTTTTCCATGTGGGCGGCATCTACTTTTAGTTTTCAGTTACATTCTTTTATGTAATAAAACCTACCTATATGAAGATATACGTTACTCCAGAATGAGGCTTTTAGAGAATTTTCCCCTTCCTATGTGCCATCCAATCACAAAGTCAAACTTGGGGATTAAAAAAATCAGCAGTCCTACAAAATACAATTATATTACAGTAACCTATATTTTTTATAATTTTAATAATGAAGTGAACCTATAATGCTATGCTATGGTCCAGTTCATGGAAGACATAATAATAGAGGTATTGTAAGAGGGACGCCTTTTAGCAATAATTATGCGGGATTCAATATTTACCATTTTTTTATAAAAGTATTGTGAGAGGCATCATATCTTTTCAGTTAACTGGACGTCTGATTGACGCGTGGATCGTTTTATGAAGAAAATAATACATAAACAAATAACTCTTCTTAAAAGATATTACGGAATAGGGGTGCTCCATGTTTCTCGGTAAAGTATACGAAAGAGTAATTCATTCAAATTAAACATATCACAACTTTGTAATTACATAAACATTCACATATTCAATGCAAATTTCCTATTGAAAAAATACGATAACGACTATGCTTGTTTGGAATCCCACACAAACGGACTTTTTTTTATTTAAATAACAATACATTCATTATACACATTCATATTGTTTGTTCTATAGTGGATATCAATGACCCCCCACAAAGATAAATTATCAAAAAAGCTTAGCTCTGCAGCATACGTCGTTAGTAAAATTCGTGATTTTACTGATTTAGAGACAGCCCGTTTGGTTTACTTTAGTTATTTCCACAGTGTGATGTCGTACGGTATTCTGTTGTGGGGCAGTGCCGCCGATATTCAAACAATTTTTATTTTACAAAAAAGAGCAATTCGTTCAATGTATTAATTAAGTCCCAGATACTCCTTCCGAGAAAAATTTAAAGAAATGAATATACTTACTGTACCCTCTCACTTTATTTATAAAAACCTTTTGTATGCACATAAAAATAAAATACAGTGATATAATATAAATACGAGGAACAAACACAAATTTGTTGTTCCTGCAACGAGGCTCAAAAAATAGGGAGTACGTTTAGATGCCAATGTATACGTTTTTATAATAAACTTCCGAGCCATATTAAAGCACTAAGCCTAAATAAATTCAAATCGTTTATGAAACGGAAACTATGCCTAAAAGCCTACTATAACGTTAATAATATTATCTCGAAGATATAAAGGCTTGGGATTAAGCCGCTCCAATTAAATTTGCTCAATGAATGTCGAGATTTCAAGTTTTTCTTTAGTTTATTGTTTATTCCTTTATTGTTTATACACTTTGACATTTAATGATTTGACATGAATATTAACTTTTTTAATTATTTTGTTGTTTTTTTTTATTATTATTTATTTTGTATTATTTGTGACATGTAATGATTTTTATGAACATTCATTTTGTAAGTATTATTAATTTTATTTGATTAGTGTGAATGTAAGGACAATGTGGGTCATTTTTACGTTTTTTGTTTGTTTTCACTATTGTCTGGCAGTTTGAGTACTATAAGCGACCTACACAAATGTCCTTTCTTTGGTATTGTTCGTCGTTTCGTTGCTCCTTGAGTTATGAGTCGAGCTACACGATAACTGACAAATGCTTGCAGTAGCTGGACAGGTCCACTCAAATCTGCGTGGTTCTTTCTTCAAAAGACCATCTCAGACACTCATCTGCATAGTCCTCATGTGAGTTTATCAAGATTATGTCTGGACCTTAAAAGAGACTGTGACCTCTGAGTTTGTTTCGGCTGTTTCTTCTCAGAGTAGTCAGATACGAAACACCGGCCACAACTAGTTTTAAAAAAGAAGACGTGTAAAAGTGCTTGTAAAATTCTATTTTCAAAATAAACATCATTTATTATCATCATTTACTAAATTTTCCCATTTTTAATAATCAATGATATTAATTGCTACTTTTGCCATTTATTTTTTTTGTTCCTTTTTGTTCTACTACTTGATTTTCGAGTTTCTTTTTTAAGCTAGACAGAAATAGATACCAGGCCTAAGTAATGTAACTAATGAATAACAATAAAACTACAATATTTATTTTTCGAATCGCAATTCAGCTCAAGTTCTTCTCGGATCAGTTCTCTGTTTCAATATGCTTGAAGTTATTTAAATAATTAATTATTATTTTTCCAATGGTTCACACAAAAAATCACTGACAAACATGATAAACTAGCATCACTTTATTTTGTACAAAGTCCATTTGTACCTACGGTTCTCTAATAATACTATTGACTACTTTATGTAAATAATCCATATATCCTACTTAAGTGCAAGATTTATCAGAAATGAGGTTAAATTAAATGTTAATTTATAGATTTTTGATTGATTTATTGATGCTAGCTATAACCATTAACGTGAGAGTGACGTAACAAAATGTAATGCTAATGTAAGCTCTGAAGTCGAATGCAATAGTGTACTATCATATAAACAAGAAAAGCTATATCCCGGCGAACCACAGCCGTTTTGTAATCACTACAGATACTACGCCATTCTAAACAAAGAAATGTAAAAGACTTATAGAGCGGATAATTATACAAAAATTTTGATCCCAAACATTTTCGATTTTGACACACGAATGCTTCCTGACAAGCGAGCGTATGACACTAGACAGAACGATTTGTTACCAAGTTGTAACAAGTATTGGATTACGATTTTTTTCGTGTCGTCCCGTCTATCGTTCGTAAATATTTTAATGTCTTTGATTCTAAACAATGTCGAACGCAATCCAAACCGATTTAAGCGAAATGGAAACAAGAGGGATGAGGGATGATGTGTCTCTGGAACAGTTCTGTCTGCTGCAACTGCTGCTCTTCAAGTAACTACCGAAGATAAGGAAGATAGACCAAAAGATCCTGATACAGCTGACAGCAGCAAGATTGATGAACACCACACTAGAATTCCTCTTATATTTTCCGTCTGATAACGGGAACACAATTAATTTATTAATAGCATTGTTCTTGTATTCGAACGCTGTGTGGCTATGTTGGATGTCCGTCTACACGAAAATTTTATACGAAAAAGTGATGTCAGAGTTTGTGTATGACAAGTGGAACTTTACTCTTCTGTCCATTCTGATGGTGCCAATAGGAGCATTAGGCCCAATCCTCCTTACCACTGAACATTTTGATGAATACTTTGTGTCATACACGTGGTTAAAAAGCATTATCTTGTTAGTGAACATGTTGTCTTTCTGTAGAATATTTCGCATCATTAAAAACAAAAAAAAAACACAATAAAGTGGAAAATAAGTTTACTTTCGGAAGTCGGCGACTATTGTTTGTTTCATTGACCTTTTTGCCACCGACTTCCGAAAGTAAAGTTATTTTCCACTTTTTTTAAATTTCTTTTTGGAAGACGGTTATTATTTTGCAAAAAAGTTTTTATTTTATCCTTTTTAGTTATCGTATCACACACAAATCCTTGTCAAGTATCAATTTCGCAATTTCTTTGACATATGACATATTTTTTCCAGCTATTTTGATTTAAAAACCAAACTACTGAACCGATTTTGATGAAATTTCTATGGGACCAATCGGGAAGTGTATCCTTTCAGATAAAAGAATTTTTCAAATCGGTTCTTAAATGACGAAGATCCTCTCCTTTTTTTGAAGTCGGTTAATAAAAGATAAGAGCCACTTCGCCGATATAATAATAGCATGTGTTATCTCGTACATATTGTTGTGTATTACAAGTTTAGTAGTGTTTCTTCAAATTATGATAGCGGATATCTTAACGTGCCGCACTGTATGAGACATTTTTTATCGCAAACTCACTTCAAACAACGGCTATAACTATTATAATATTCGTCATACTTGGGAATCATATTTGGCAATGATTACAAAATCTATACTATATCTATACTAATATTATAAAGCTAAAGAGTTTGTTTGTTTGGTTGAACGCGCTAATCTCAGGAACTACTGGTTCGAATTGAAAAATTATTTTAGTTTTGGATAGTCCATTTATTGAGGGAGGCTATAGGCTGTAGATCATATCGCTGCGATCAATAGGAGCGGAGCATTAATCAGAAATATTACGCAGGCAAAGTTGCGCTGGTCAGCTAGTTTTAAAATATAGAAACTTTTTATGGGTGCGTGCTCAATGCGTAATGTTCTTGAGAATTCGTACAGAGAGAATTAAAACGTGGAATGTATGAAGTTACTTTATTTACTCACGATGTATGATGACAGGACAAATGAGGTTCGCCAAGTATTTTAATGAAATCAACTGGAAAACACACTGTTTTTCAATATTTTTTACAGCACTGTTTCATGATTATAAGCTGTAACATTTATCTACTTGACTTACTGTTTTTGGTTATTAAAGCAAGAAATTAAATTAAAAAAAAAAAACGATAAAATTAGTAATCTGTAAGAGCAGCTCGTATGTTTATAATTATAACACACCTGCAACCATTTTTCATGCTCAAAACGAGTTATTAATGTCGCCTCCTGGTAAAAGTTCTCAGATTCAACGAAGATGCAAGAAAAGTGGACTGTCCGTCAGCAGATTTTCGAAAAAAAAATCAGGGAGTCCAGGGCCGCAACATTATCTTTCTGTGGCCACTGAGTGCGTCACTAAGAATTTGCTTTATTACATTTTAAGTGCTATCATTTTAACAGGGCCTCAAGTCTGCTATTTTTATAACCATCGTCATTCCAACACGATCCCATTGTCATTTTGCTAAAAGTTCGTAATCTGCTAAAATCTTAATGGTCAATCAGTGGTCGGTCAATGGTCTCGTAATAGAATTGTGTCATAATGACATTGTCGTATTGCCATTATTATAAAACCCGTTAGTAGAAATGATTTTCGAAAAACTACTACTAAATTTGAACATTTATTCATTCCAGATTTCATGTATATATATTTTTACATATTATTTATTAGTGTTATAAGCATACCGAAGTATTAAGAAGCTTGTAAATAGCAAAAAACATTAAATGTGAAATTCGACAACTCAATATTTTATCTGTTTAGCTGTCAAATTCAAATCTGACATTACTGCTTACTTGCTGAACTGACGTGTTTATCTGTTTTTATTGATATCGGCCGGTGTTTGTTGATTTGTTTTTTGAGTGTTGTGTGTTTAGTCTCAGAACATAAAAAACAGAGAGACGCCAATACAACGCTCCACTGTATTGCGTGCAGTCACATGTTTCATGTAATAATGATGTTGTGGTGTCCCATCTACAGTATTGAGGATTGGGGTCATCATTGTTTTCCTTAGTGGATACCCGCTGTCACCTGAAAATTATAATCATTTTTCCAACAAACACTAACACAATGAACATGATAAAGGTCATAGGATTCATCAAAAAAATATTGTAATACCTAATAAAAATACTTGTTCATTAGTATTTTCTGTAATCTGTTTTAAGTGGTGACTGAGTGGATGGATGACTCTGCCATACAGTGGAATCATGCGCAGAGCCTGGGTTGCTTGCATCCACACATAAAATATTTAAATCAGCATCGCAAATCTGTAAATGAATTAAATATTATGTATAATTAGTTATTATCACATTACAGATATTATATAATTTTTTAGTGAAAATTTGGGCAATAAGCAGACATTCCTACTTTCTTCCCAATACTTACTATCATAACATTAAGGGAATGGAAGCCCTTTCTATTATAATACCGTTCCTCGTGTATGTGCGGCCTTAATATTGCTATATGTGTGCCATCAATACAACCCAGGACGCCAGGAAATTCAAATTTCTGATAGAACCTGAAAAGTTTTTAGTACCTAACTAAATAATTATGCTTCTTAGGTACAACAGGCAGTACAAACAAAACAATCAGGGTATATTTATTTTCTCACTTAGCCTTTATAATATTCCTTTCATCACATTGTGTAGGCCATTTAATATATTTGTGGTAAATTTTGTTTACTTCACTAATTGCTCTTGACACACTAATTTGTGAAACATTATGGAGGGCACTCTGTCCAATCAAATTTTGGTAAGACCCTGATGCATAAAATGCAAGTGCTATTAGAATCTGCAATAAAAATTTAACATTAATCAAATATTTCGTGTTTAGAGCTATAGAAAACTAGGTATGTCAAATTCAGTTTTTTCACCTTCGTTTCTGCCGATATACTATCGTTTCGACGCGGTCTGGCCATAAGGGGAATGAGTTCTTCAATTAACCCCCTTACTGAATCCTTTCCAAGGCGAAACGTTTTTACAAATTCCGCCTCGGGAATATCAATAAAGGGGTCCGTATTCATTCTCATTAAGCGACGGGCTCGACGACGTCTTCTGCATTCCGCCCATCTTCTTTCACTAGCATCCACTGCGTTGGCTAGCTCGAGAATATTTGCTCGTAATGAATACATAGTAATAAGTAAGTATTCTATATTCCACAAACACTTCAAACACAATACTCGTAACTAATAACTATAACCAAAGTATTCCGCTTGTTTTTTGTAAACAATTCAAATTGACACTCCGAACAGTCTGAGTTCTACGTGAGGGAAGCAAAGCAATGACTGCACAATGACGTTCTAATGGTAGGTCAATGGTCAAAGGAACTGTCAAAATTTTAGCAGATTACCGCCTAAGTCAGTCATTCATTTGTCATTATGTACGAGATTACCATTCTATGCCATTTCTTTCAATGGAGTGTCAGTGGTTGACCATTGGAAAGTCATAATGACGGCATTGTATTAGTAGATTACCAAACTTGTCAAAATCAACCATTATGAAATCAATGATAGACCATTCTGACACTATTGTAATAGCAGACTTGAGGCCCAGGATACAAGCAGTGTTAAGGATACAAGTAAGTACCTATTTCTAGCGTGACCGAGTCATCAGAATGCCGAGCAGCTACAGAACGAACTCTGTAGATTTTCCAACCAATATCTAAAAGATATGTTAGGTTTAAAGACTGAAAGCGCTAATTGACTGAAAAAGTAAGTTCCAAAAACTAAAACGCGACTATTGAAAACGCTCTAAAAAGTATGAAACAAGAAAATATTCTCATCAAAATTGTTATGATAAAATAATAGATATTATGTTAAAAACTATTTAAATATCTTCTACTAAATTAACAACGTATACGTATGTAATATATTTTAATGTATTTAACACTAATTTATAGTGATGTTCAGGGGATTTTGATTTTGGGTATAAAGTCAACAGACGAGCAACATTCAAAAAACAATCGTGACTTTATTATTTTGTGACGTCACATAGCTAGCCCTTCAAAATCAAGACGGTTCCAACGATAACTCATTTGACAAATTAGAATAAGTAGTTTAGAAATTATATGGGAACACATGAACGTACTACATAGCGGTCAAAATCATAACCCTTCTTTTACTTCCGTTCTCGGTACTGGCAGCTGCGAAACGGTCACAAATAGGCAAATTATGTTGGTCGCCATCTTGTATTTTCATTGTCGCCCCGTTCTTCAGCATCAGTGTCCTTCAGAAAATCCGTATAGGTAGGTACCTAATTCTAGAAAGCCTTACTTTTAGATGATCCTAATGCGCAGGTTTTTTGATTATATTACCACACACATAAATACATATCAAGCTATACACTTGCATTTCCAGAATAACATGGCTCCGCTTTGAATAGAATTTCCGTACAATGAGAGATCCGCTTATACTAGTATTGCATGGCTTAATTGGTCGTCGTACGACCCTTTGTTTGGATCAACAAATTATCACGGGCATCGGCAGTTCGACATTGAGTGTTAGTACGAACCTAAGCACTTTAGGTAAGAACCTATTTTTATTTAACTTCAGTCTAAAGTTGTTTAATACACTATTTCTCTTTCAAGGGCTTCTATATTTCAATAATGAAAAAAAGTTAAGCGTAATCTAACATTTATTATTATTTAATAACATATTTTTCCTGTAGTTATATAATTTAATAGCGGCATTTCAAAACAGTTCAATTTTAATCAATATTATGTGCAGAAACTGTTCCAATTCAATAATCACACTTATTAACATTGGATTTAGGTTAATAACAAACATTCAAGCTAGCCCTAATACTTTTCTTTAGCATGTTTATTTAATTTTAAACGACAAATACCACACACAAAAATAAAGTGTTCAATACAATAATAAATACGTCAAAAATAACTTACATACTTCATAGACTTTCGACGAATGGTAACCTAAAGTTACGATTCATAGAAAAAATTGCGCTAGGCCTATTGATCAGATTCCTAACGCGTGCGAGGAATATAAAAGTTACTGCTGCCGCCTGAAATGAATCAAAAATATAAAATGTCTCATACATCGCTGGGTGCACCCTTCCGACTTGAGCATAGGCCAAAATATCTGATACCAATAGCTGAATAACAGTACCGAAACAGGTTACGCAGAGCAAAATAAACGAGATAACACTTGGCAATAACAAATTAGCAAAGTGACTGTTATCTCTTATATTTTTAATGACATAAAATGTTTTACAAACCATCCACATGTTTACCATCAAAATGATTAATTTTAGCCACGTGTACATGTATATAATGAAGTCAGCAAAATATTCAGACGCAAATAAGCCTATCATACCACCTACTAATATCATCAGGAACCAAATCAGCGTAGACAGAAATAATAAGTTCCACCTTTTGAACGTGAACACCAACTCCGCTCTATTGTATAATATTTTCGTGTAAGCAGATGTCCAGCACAGTGACACGGCGTCTGAATGCCCAAAGAAAATCAGTAGTACATTATTTGTGGTCTTGGTAAAAAAGATTGAAAAGTGATACAAGAAGAATTCAAGTATGTTATTCATTGACCTTGCCACTGTCAGCTGTATGAGAATTTTCAGGTCTATTTTTCTTATCTTTGGCAGTAATGTTAAGAGCAGTAGCTGCAGTATCAGGCAAGCTGTAGACAGAAGGATCCCTGAGACCCATATGAATTTTGTCACCTCGCTCGTTTTCGTTTCCGATTCGACATCCATATTCGTTCTTGTATTCGTAGATGACATCCGTAATTTATATCGTCTTCTGTATCGTTCGACATTGTTCAGACATGGTGTTGTGTCTGAAGCGGTCCCTTTATAACTTTGTTTCATCTTCATTTTCTTCAGGCTGACTTTCTCCGTGCGATGCTGTTTGTCTGCTTTGCACTATGATGAATCATGGTACCGACGCGCGACGATCAACGTAGTCACGGACAGAAAAGGCATTAGAAGTAAACAGTTTTCTCGGTTCCCTAAATCACAATTTCAGTAACGTTTTACATTTTCCAAAATCTTAATTTTTGAGATAATAATAAAAATTAATAATTGCGTTTTACACAATTATTAATTTTAATTCAAAGGCTGAGCACTGAACAACACAAATTGGTAAGGATTCCGTGGCACACCAAACTGAACTGAAAATATTTCTGTGAAACTGAAATTATTTATTTTCCTTGAGTTTATTCTGTAAAGAGGCAGGAAAAAAGTTAACAAAATCAAAATGAATGGACACCTAAATAGCTATAAATGTGATTTACAAAATGACAGGAATAGTGTAATTTTATTTTTTAGGATACGAAATATGGGTAGGTGTATATAGGCACTACGGATATTAAAAAAAAACTGCCTACGCCATTGAGAACTACGTGCGTGATTTATGCTAAAGCTATGTAGGTATTCTAAATTCGAATCATTCCCTCTACGTCGACTCGTGAGTTTTCTTGGTTTTGATACATTGCCTTTTGTTTCACCTCGACATGGCTGTCACAGAGTACAGTCACATTCAAGGTGTTGTGTATTTTTATATCCTGGGTATCTGAGTAGGTAAAGAGAACTTGTAGAAGCCGCCGCCGTATGCAACCGTTACAATGAAACAGCGCTGTGTAAATCACTCCACAGGACTCCTGCAGACTCGGCCTCTCCTGTCACTGCCATGTAGACACATTTTGCACTCATCGGTAAACAAAATTAACTCTCATTGCACGACGCTCCAATTGAGATGATTTCGAGCAACTTAGAGCGTGCTGGCAGTCAATTTCAGACCCGTGGTAGGCTGTTTCAGAGCAACATTGGCTTCAGGATCAAGCGACTTCTAACTTACCGCTCGCTATCAGCCTCTCCTCAAATACGCCTGCAGCGAAGTTGAGACAATAAAGCAGTCGTCTGTCAAATGCCAGATGTAACATTGGCGGCTGATTCTTGGTCACCAATTATATTTATATTATCTGTATCTCTTGATACATTTTGTATACTCTTGATAAGGCGGACTGGCTTCAGGTAAACTGGGCAGCGACAATTTGCTGACTGAGTTCTTGTTGCAACTTTCACTTTTTGTTTTAAGTGTACTTGACCAACTTTGAGGTCAAGCTTGAACTTTTTAAAACATGTGTCATTTGTTTCGCGAATCGACATAACGGGACTCGACATAGAGGGAATGATTCCTAAATTCTACCTCTGTTAAAAGGTAACCTTAGAAAACTTAGGGACTACACGCTAATCTCCGAAACTATCCCACCGTTATATTGTTTTTTTTTTAATGACATGGAGGAGTGTACACAAGCTAGTGTTCTGTAAAAAAAAAATATTTTAGTTTAAAGTATTGATATCCTTAAGGAAATGTTTGTAACAAATGGAACAATGCGCTAATTATTTACTCCCTCCCATTCAAGGTTGATTAGCAAATCTGTTTTTTTAACGTACCTATTTCGATGAAACTACCAAATTAGACCATGCCGTGAATTATTTATTTATTCATTCATTGTACAATGTATACACGCAGTTACACGCTAAGCTCAAACTAATGAGCACATGACCCTGTTAGGGCACAGCCAATTAACTTAAAACTAGTTAATATTGTTTCATAAATATTGCTTAACGAGTATCTAATATCACATTTAGGTATGTTCGCAGATTAGTAACTTCCACATACAAATATTATGTATATCTCTTATTGAGGCGAAAGTCCCCTAGTATGTCTTCAGTGCCTGGGCTACAATTCAGTCCGATTCTAGTACTAACTAACTACTATACTTTAGTATTAATTGTTTTCTATCAAAGCCATTAGTACCAAAGTATCAGGACCAGACCAAAACAGGATATTTTATCCTTAAATTTAGGTTCCTGAGTTTTCAAGCTTTCAGCAACAAGGGAAACTTCTTGAGTAATCTACCTCTAACCTGGAAGCTAAGAGTGGTCAACAGGATATTATATATTTTAATTATGTCCCACGTGCAACGCGTCATGTAATGTCTGCACGTCAAAGGGAATTTTTGACACTCACTACTAATAATAAAAATGATTAATAGATATTAGTTTGTGCAGATCAGTATGAAAGTGCAGATGGACACCATTCCAAGTTATAACATAATATTACGTGAACAAATTGAGGGAGTCAAATTGCATATAATCTAGCGCAAATAAGACATCCATTGAAACAACAAATATTAAAACAACATTTTCATTTATTAAACAAACTATAGCTAGAGAAGACACAGAAGGAAAAATCTAAGAAAAAAGAAAGAAGAACAAGAAAGAAACAAAAGAAGAAAGTACAGAGAAGTAAAAAAATAATACACAATCATTATCTTAGATTTAAATATTAATCTTTTCTAATTCCAAACAACTATAACTATACTATTATTTACACTATCAACTATGTACAACTTAGAGAATACAAGATTATATTTATCGATCTATTATACTCGTACATAAACTACTTATTTAATATTTCTAGGTACAAGATGAACATCAACATTGCCCAGTTTAACATTAAGTGGGTCATGAGCGAATTCTATTTTAACATTTAATTCTTTGGATGTAACAGTAAAGTGTCGTAACACGTGCACCATACCAGCAACTATTTGTAACTTGGCATACCTGGCGCCGATACACGTCCTGTTGCCCATGCCGAATGGCATGTAGATCTCGTCGTTGGGTCCCCTGTCCTTTGCAAATCGCTCTGGATCAAACACCTCCGGATTCGAATAGATTTGTGGGTCATTATGGATTGAATAAATCGGAGTAAACATTTTAGTACCTTTTGCTACTTTCACATTCCCAACAGGTAGCACTGTATCTTGACAACATTGTCTAGTCAAAAGTCCAATAGGAGGGAATCGTCTCATACCTTCACTTATCACCTTATCCACATACTCCATTTCATTAATGACATCGTATGTTATGACGTTCTTGTGCTTCTCAAAATGTTCGTCTATTTCTTGATGAACTTTTTCCAATATTTCTGGGTGGCGACAGAGAAGAGTTAACGTTGAGAACATGGCATTCGCGCAAGGTTCAACGCCAGCGCTGAAGAAGAACAGAGCCTGCGCGGATAATAATCCAGTTGTGGGTTCCATCTCGTAACCTGTTGTTGGGTCCCTCATGGTGCCGTTCTTCTGTATACTTATAGCGATATCTGCAAAATCGTGCCTCTTGACTCCTTCCTGCTCTCTTTTCTTAATAACAGCATTTATTGAACCAATGAAGAACTCCTCGTGTTCTTTGAATACTTTTATGCCTAACGCTTGCGTAAGCTTTGGGCTAAGACTGAAAATTATGAATTTGAGCTGGTTCTTCCAATTCGCTTGAGATAGATCTTTGGCCATCTTAAGGAACGGTGAATCAAAGATTGAATCAGATCCGATTCCGAAGATTGCTCCACAAACAGCGGCATTGTTGAACATCATAAGTGTGCTATGGAAATCGCCTTCCCATGTCATAGGGTGGGTTTTCAAAAACGACACGAAGTCTTGGGCGCATTTGTCCATGATGTAGTACATGTTCTTTAGTTTGTTGGCCGTGAACAATGGAGTCATGGTTTTCCGCATCAGCTTCCATCTAGGGCCGTTCATGAAGGTAATATTGTCAGTCAGTTGGTCACCATCAAGACTTTCTATTCCTCGGTGGTGGAAAGCTTGAAAGTCGCCTGACAAAACATGTTGCACATTTTTCGGATCAATGACGAACAGTGTTGGGGTTGTTAGTTGACCAACGGCAATAACAGGCTGATCTCTGTGTTTCTTGTACAGCTCACCGAAGGGCTCGAACAGTGCGCGTTTCGATGTGAGGAAATCCCAAAATGGTCCCAACACTTTATTCTTGCTGTAAAATTTCACTCCACGTCTCTTCCAGTAGTTTTCATTGTACTTCCCTAAAAAGTACCAGCCTAATGTTATGACTGTTATTAATAAAGTTAATGGTAAAAAGAACATTTTCACTATTCGGACGCTTGTCTCTATAAAAGGAACACCGCCACTGAGTATTTAGCTTCTTATCGAAATGAATGAATATAAAACCTTGACTCTGGTTATATATAGTCGGTTCTTATCGGGCGTTTGTTGTTGCGATTATGATTAACACCTATTCACCATTAGTTCGCACATGTCTTATTTTCTTGTTTGTGTAGCAAGTTTTAAAACCAGATTTTTAGATAAGTAGGTAGTTTTTGTTTATACCTACTAGCTCTGTCCGCAGCTCTGTGCTTGTGAAAAGCTTCAGTCAGGGACCGAAAGGTTTACCCGTTTAGGGGTTTTAATCGGGTTACTTTTTAGGGTTAGGTAAAAAAGCCCTCGAGTTAAGGTTAACCCGTACATAACATAACATAACATAACATGACGCCTGTAATCCCGGAAGGGTTAGGCAGAGGTGTACCTAATAATACACAAACATTTTGCCAGTTATGTTTAAGTCTCATGTAATAGGGGGCGAGTCTATTACCATCAACCGGGCACAAAAACATCAGCAGACACTGTGGCTGCTTTTGAGAAATTCGTGATGGAAAAACCGAATAACATTGTGCCTGACCTTGGGAATCGAGCCAAGGACCTCAGACTCAGCAATCGCACTTGTGACCACCAGACCAACGAAGCAGTCCCCCGCTACAGTTAACCTGTATTACAGGGTTAATCAGCCTATAATAACCGGTTCACGCAAGGTTCATTTTTGTACTTACATACAAAATAGGCAAAAAAGTGAATGAGTTAGCCAACGCTCGGTACTTTGTCACTTCATTCTAATTAATCGGCAATATTTAAATTGTTAACCCATATATTATATGTGTTAACCCGTAAAATAGTTAATCAAACATGAGTTATTAGATCTCACCGGTTCTTCTTTAAAAAGAAGAAACAAAAATATAAACTAGGTACTACCTACACAGCTGAAAGTTTCATGTGCGTCAATTTTGGCAGTGGTAAGCTCAGTTTGAGGGAAAGCAGACGCCGCTCATTCCATACAAACTTTTTTTCTGGTACAGTGGTACCTACCTACCTTTATTTTGTTATGGAGCCTTTAAAATATGGAAGCCTTGGAAATGTGGATTTATAATGAAGCCTTTAAAGTTTTTTCTCTCTGAATGACACTAGAGCATTTTTTTAAGATACAATCTACATAATATTACATTTTCTTGTACCCTGTATTGTGTTTCCATATATGTATTTATTTTAGAAGGCTCTCAGTTCTTATAATGTCTTGCGAGCAAATAGATGTTATGTAAGGATATGATAGGCCATATGTACACGTACGTACTTATTATATATTTCAACTGTAGGTAAAACGGTATTCGGGTATTCGGTATTCGGTTTTCGGGTTTCGGTATTTCTACGGATAAAAAACTGTGTTATTATAGTGCAATTAGACTTGGTCGTTCGTCCGAATTCGATTGCCTTTTGGAATTCGCGTGCTTACCCGTCTTCGGACATGCGCATCCAGCTTCATCGTTTTTGGAAACCGAATTCGAAGAACCGACGCCTATTTTCCGTTTTCTTCGATCAGAGCTTTGAAAGTCGTCGCAGTGGCTTCATGCTAACTACTCGAAGTCGTTAGCTCGTATTCCTTTGCTTTGACCAGTGTAATTAATCGAATGCCCGAATTCGAGTAAAGTCATTCGAACACCCGAAAATGGACTTATGACCAAGTGTAATCGCGCCATTATACGTGGGCGTCATTTTTATTTTTCCTTTGCCGATATGAGGCCTTATATGTTAACTCTAATATACTCTATGGTATAGGATCCCCTCACAATCAAAAATAAGAAAAACCACCATTTACAGTTAAGGAAAATATTGTTTAATGAATTTAAGTTTCAGCACTATTTTTCTTATCGTTTGTCTTAGATAGGTTTACCAGTTAAGAATAACTAATTATCCGTGTATGGTATAGTTTAGCTTGAAGCTGCCTGTTGAATCTGAAATCGTTGCAAAAAATACATTCTGTTTTATTAGGATTTTTTCACCCTCGACGACTGGCAGTACTTTGACCAAGCTAATTGGTATACAGTTAAAATTTTTAATATATCTATTACACTGCCAACATCCAATATTTGTACCATTTTCGCATTAATAAAGGACCGTACAGTGGTTACGTGCTGCACACCTGGCAAGGCTCAGGGCAGACATCTGTATAGTCGC
Source organism: Standfussiana lucernea (assembly GCA_964057025.1). Classification (NCBI taxonomy): domain Eukaryota; kingdom Metazoa; phylum Arthropoda; class Insecta; order Lepidoptera; family Noctuidae; genus Standfussiana; species Standfussiana lucernea. Next base: position 5,778,916 of record OZ059793.1, read on the forward strand.
CCCAGGGATGTGCCTTAACAGGCGTTGCACAGAGGGAGCTCCGGACAGGTCTTTTAAGAGGAAACGGTGCTAGAGAAGACCTCTCATGTGTGGATTAAGACCACCGGGTTGGTTTTACTGAGGTAAAGTCCCACGTTAATATTTTTAATAAAATTTTTGCTTTTTGTAGTAACTTTATGTTTTTAGCCAAACATTTTAGTACGCCATACCTAAATGGCAAAACAAGTAGGTAGCTCCTTTCTCATTTGTTTACAAAACCAGTATAATGTTATAAATAATATAATGTTTACGCTTACTCATGTCTTACACAATAAATATATCTTTTTCTTACCATTCTGTTACGGGACCAAACAAAGTATGAAGACAAAGTGTCATATTTCCTTGATTGCTTGCCGATTTTCATAGGTTATGCTAAGTTGAGGAGTAGACTTCATATTGACCTGGCTGAATTCAGCAAATGAATTGTAGGTTCAGCGGTTTTTTCTGTCTATTTAGTTTACCTTTGTCGTAAATTATCCCATCTCTTAACGGCTTGACGCAGAAACATGCACGCCGCTATCTTCCTAATTCCTCTTTCTCTCTCACACATTCTCGCTCTCACTCATTGAGCACTATCATTTCCACACACATGTCATGTCTGTCATAATCACATCTAGTCTCAGTCTCACCAACCAGTCTTAGCAAGGGGTATAGTACGAGTATTACCTAGGTATTATAGTGCTAAGTTGTGGTTACATTGGTTATCGCCGGAAGCGAATCCCAATTTAGTTTGGAAGTGGCTAGGCAGATGATGATGGCAAAATAAAAACTTGAAATTAATTGTAATTTTGCGATTCTACTTCGGTGCATAAAATGTTTCTGACATGGGTACTAGGCGCGATTATAATTTTGTCATTTAGATAAAGAAAGATAGAAACATAACCACCTCTTTGTGACATTTAGGCAAACTGTGTAGATGATGGTGCTATGCTATGAGCGAGCTGTAGGTACTTATGAATTAAAAAATCGCGTGAGGACAAGGATCACAACAAACATCACATTTTTTGCGCCAGTCTTCTTTTTAGCGTGTCCATCAGTAAGCCTGTGGCATACAACAAAGACTGAGTGGGGTAACGACGTATTTACCTATACATACACACAGAGGACTCAAATAACGTGTTACATAATATATTCAATGACACTATACTACTCGTGTAGATATTAATAACCTTCAAATCACTTTTGCTAGGCGTGTATTCGTTAATTTATTCTTTGTTGGCCATTTGTATAGACAATTGCTCGTACAGCCACGTCTATACATTATGCATCCATATGTTGACATCTATACATAGGTATGTTGATTTTTCCCATTTAATCCATTTTAACATGGCTTCTTAATTGAAGCAAATATAAAGATTGATTTTTGAAAAAAAAACTATGTAGTAGTTTTAGCCACAATCAGGAACATAAATACAGACAAATAGACAAAAAACATTCAAATAATATTTTCTGCATCAGAATTGTTCAGCTACCTGGTGCTTACTTTTTTCAAAAATATTCAGTGTACAGTTTTGACTCCGCTACGATTTTATTAGATGTATGCATAGTATATCACAAACCCAAAAACTCGGCTACATGCCAACAAAACTCACCCGTTTTATGTCTTGCAGTTCACGAACATTAGAATAAGGTACAAAAGAAACTCAGCGATTTTTAAAAAAACAGAGCATTTATTCATGTAAAAGAAGTGACATTACACCATTATTACAAAAAAAGTATTAACAAGTGAATTCACAATTAAAATTTGCGGTAAATCGTCTTTGATATTTACAATAATTTAAAAATTCATTTGATGTTTCTAGGAACAAGATGAACATCAACATTTCCCAGTTTAACATTAAGTGGGTCATGAGCGAATTTAATTTTTACATTTACGTCTGGGGATTTAACAGTAAAGTGTCGTAACACGTGCACCATACCAGCAACTATTTGTAACTTGGCATACCTGGCGCCGATACACGTCCTGTTGCCCATGCCGAATGGCATGTAGATGTCGTCGGCAGGTTTCGTCTCCTTACAAAATCGCTCTGGATCAAACACTTCTGGGTTCGAATAGATTTGTGGGTCATTATGGATTGAATAAATCGGAGTAAACATTTTTGTTCCTTTTGCTACTCTGACATTGCCAACAGGCAGCACAGTATCTTGACAACATTGCCTTGTTAAAAGTCCAATAGGAGGGAATCGTCTCATACCTTCACTTATAACCTTATCCACATACTCCATTTCATTAATGACATCGTAAGTTATGACGTTCTTGTGCTTCTCAAAATGTTCGTCTATTTCTTGATGAACTTTTTCTAATATTTCTGGGTGGCGACAGAGAAGAGTTAACGTCGAGAACATGGCATTGGCGCAAGGTTCAACGCCAGCGGTGAAGAAGAACAAAGCCTGCGCGGATAATAGTCCAGTCGTGGGTTCCATCTCGTAACCTGTTGTTGGGTCCCTCATGGTGCCGTTCTTCTGTAGAGCCGTGCATATGTCGGCAAAGTCGTGCTTCTTGACTCCTTCCTGTTCTCTTTTCTTGATAACTGCATTAATTGAACCAATGAAAAAGTCCTCGTACTGTTTGAATAACTTAATTCCCAACATCCCTGCTAACTTCGGGTTGAGCGTGAACAATACGAATTTGAGCTGGTTCTTCCAATTTGTTTGAGACATATTTTTGGCCATCTTAAGGAACGGTGAATCAAAGATTGATTCTGCTCCGATTCCGAAGATTGCTCCACAAACAGCGGCGTTGTTGAACATCATAAGTGTGCTATGGAAATCAGCTTCCCATGTCTTGGGGTTGTTTTTCAAAAAGGTCACGAAGTCTTGGGCACTTTTGTCCATGATGTAGTACATGTTCTTCAGTTTGTTGGCCGTGAACAATGGGGTCATATTTTTCCGCATCAACTTCCATCTAGGGCCATTCATGAAAGTAATATTGTCAGTCAATTGGTCACCATCAAGACTTTCTAATCCTCGATGGTGGAAAGCTTGAAAGTCGCCTGATAAAACATGTTGCACATTTTTAGAATCAATAACGAACAAAGCCGGTGTTGTGAGTTGACCGATACCAATAACAGGCCGATCTCTATGCTTCTTGTATAGCTCACTGAAGGGCTCGAACAGTGCGCATTTCGATGAAAGGAAATCCCAAAACGGTCCCAACACTTTATTCTTGCTGTAAAACTTCACTCCACGTCTCTTCCAGTAGTTTTCATTATACTTTCCTAAAAAGTACCAGCCTAATGTTATCACAAGTAATAATAAAGTTAATGGTAAAAACAACATATTCACTTTTCGGACGCCAGTCACTTTAAGACACCACCACTTTGTATTCGGGTTCTTAACCAAATGATTGAATACATATCAGTGTCTCTCTTAACTTATTTATACTCGGATGCTATCAGTGCATTGTGATTATCATCATTAGTCGGAACATCTTAATTTATTGTTTTAAAAAACTGGATAGTCACTATGACTGTCCAGTTTTTAAACCAGAATTTTAAGATTAGGAGCCTGCTTTGTTATCGGTTTGAGGTCAAATTTTGTTGTTAATTGCTAACCATTTTGTTATTGAAATGCAGCGAATTCTTTTTGAATAGTTTTTGGGCATGACTACCTTATTTATATCAGTAATTGTATTCTAAAGTTCCTAAGCTGGTTAAAAAGCCGGCCAAGTGCAAGTCGTACTTGCACACAAAGGGTTCCGAAGCACCAAATAATATAATATTTTTAACGTTCATTCATATGTAAATTTACACTCAACAGCAAAACGAAATTTGTTTTTCATAGTATGTTAATGAACAACAAAGTTACTGCTGCAGTTTGACGAAAAAGTTCCATATCTCAAAAAATAAATATCAAATCTTATTCAAACCAATTTTCGTAGAAACCTTTTTTTAGATTCTACGTGCTACTATTTTTTCAGAATTTTCCTCCTCTTACTTTGGAAATTAGATGGGGGACACAATTGCAATGACTTTATCAGCAAATTTCTCATCAACCATTGACTTCAGAAAAAAATGCTTTAAGAACCTGGATATCATTTTTTGAGAGCTACCGATAGACACCTCACACAGTTCATGAGTACTTAATTTTAATTTTTCAACCCTCATTTACATGTATACCCCTATTTTTATTTTTTCATAATTTCATATCATATTTGTGTAACGGTTCATAGAAGGCACCTATTCTCCAAACAACTGTGTGGTGCCAATAGTCTAGGAATAAAATGAGCTGTGACATACGGACGGACAGACAGACAGACGGACAGGGCGAATCTATAAGGGCTCATTCACACGGTTTCCGTCATTGAAGATTCGTCAAAAAACGATACGGCATGACGGATGGAAGTTCACATTGCATACGGAATCGTCTTTTATCACAATTCGGCAAAACATCCGAATTGATGGTCACATTAGTTTCGTGATTTTTCGGGACAAAGCTCATCAGCGAATCTGTCACAAAAATTCACGATATTTGTTTTTTAAAAGACGATACGTGATTTAAGACGTGTCCGTCATTTTTCACGATTCGTGATCCGTTTGAAAACAGGCGTTTAATAGAGTTAACCGCATATTTTATTAACTTAGAGAAAACCAGACTGCACCCGTCGGGCAGTAACCCACCAAACAACATCCGTTAGGTCCAGTTTCCTTCCTTTTCGAAAGAGGATGAAGAACTTTCCACCCTGTTCCTCAAACCTTTTTGTCCTTCTATTTGTAGATTAACCGTTCGTTGTGGACAGCACACAACAATTCTGTAACAGACCCTGCACTGGAGTAACGGTTTCAGCGACCAAAAAATACCGCAGCAGGCTCTGGTTCCAGACATTGTCTTGTCTGTCCCGTCCATCAATATTTCTACAGTTATTTTAGCTTTGGTTTTGCATCAATGTTACAATTGCTAACAAATTGTAACATTGATGTACAGTACCTAATCTTTATTCGCGTTAACCCTAGAAGAATAACCTACCTCTGAGGCACCCGCCACAAAATTAGGTATATCGCCGCATCTTTCCAGCTGAGGTGGGTACGAACTGAGGTTTTTGGTCAACGCTTCTGTCCGTCACCTCTTTTGAAAGACTACTATATGGAAGCGATAACCGCCATAGTTTGCTGTTATAAAGAGCCGATGCGCTCGAGAGGCGCATTCATGGTTATTTTTTGGGTAAAAATTAGGATTATTGTATTATTATTTTTTTAATTTGGTATAGACGTAGTTCTTATAGGTGTTGATTAACACAACCCAACAACTATCTATTTTAAAATTAGAAATTGGTTGAGAAAGGCTTTTACCCTGTACTTGAAGCTTCACAAAATATGGATAAGCTGCAGTTATCATCATCGTGAATCTACTTATGATTGAAATTACAACTTAATTAGTATCTAGATTAAAAGATACAAGTCTAATTATCTTATGCCCCTTGCAGAAAGATCGATCGGCCTTTAGATCGATGTCACTGGGCACGTGATCCGTAGATGCTATTGGGCTTAAGTCGTCGTCGCACCAGTCAGGCCCAAAGAGGTGGCGCGCATTTCAATGTGCGCCTTTACGGTGGATATGCGTTCGTGGCATCTGCCACACTTGGTGATGGGGCCGGCTAGGCATGGCGGGCTGATACGGCGCGGCGGGGGCGCGTGAATGTACTTCTATATCTCAGGCCTCCCAACCATAGTAGTGGTAGTTCAAAAAAATGCTCTGATAAAATTTGCATTGTGCGGCTTTAGGGACATCCCAAGCGACAGATTTTTTGGACAATCAAGCCTACGGCAAAGGAGTCATCATGTTTTGGTAACTATTAAGTTAAGGATTACTGATACCTACAAAAAAAATTGTTAGGTAGATAGGTAAGAACCGACTTATCTGAAAAAGAAATACTACCACCTCGTCTTGAACCTACCGAATTTTTTCCACTGTCATGATAATCCATTAATTTTAGCGGACAATGCGTAGCCTACGAAAACTTACCGTAGACTGGCTGAGTTTGTTAAGAACTCATTATTACCCGTGATTCTTTGTAGAGCTTTACACAAATCCGAAGTAGCTTCTTAGAATTCTGTGAGGGCCAGCGCATACGCAGTCCAGTCAAATCAGTCCAATTATCTATGTACATATTAAGATTTCGAATCAGGAGAAAGCTACCATTTAAGTATGTTTTTAAGATAATTTCGGAAAAGAATCCAGAAAGTGTAGGTAGCCTACAGAAATCTTGCCTATTGGACTGCCCTGGAAATGATTCTGCACACCTCTCCGCCTACTCCATGAGGAAATATGTTACGTGATGTATATTACAGAACAAAGAAAATCAATTATGAAACACAAACCAAGTGGTATATGCTCGATAAAAGGGTACATATTAATCAAAAATATCACTAGTAGGAAACGTTGCATCGTACGATACTTTAATCCTTCGTGGGTGCCGATTAGTTCTTCAATCGCCTTGATATTATCTTAAGTACCTATAGGTATCTATCTCAGTATCACTGTCACCTTCACTTGAGCCTTCCTCGTGTAACATGAATAGTGCAGGTACCCAGAATTTTGTATTTTAGTCACTCTTGTTAAAGAGTGTCTATGAAGTTTCTTGCTTATTCTCTATACCTAGAGATCTAAGTTTTGTAGCTTCTACTTTCTGACTTAACGAAAGATTCCTGGACAATTCGCAAGTGCCTGTAATGTAAATCAATTGAAATAAATTCTTTGTAAGTATTTGAGTTTCCTGTTGTTTTTTATGTGGATTGCCAAGCCAACCACCCCCATCCCTTGTGTTGGAATTAGATTTACAATAATGTAAGCTTCGAGAATAAAGAGTAGCCATTAATGAGCAGACATTTCTTCTCAGAAATCAGTCAGCCCAAAAATCGCGCGATCTACTTTTGAAATGGTAACAACCAAAAAAATTTACGAGTAATCGTGAACAATGAACGCAAGTCCATGGTGACAATATTCCACTTTTGCAGATCCATTATTTAATAGCGATTTCGTAGCAAGGGCGATTTTCATAGTTGTCGTATTGTTACTTCTTGCCGACCTTACTCAGCCGCCACTCGTTGATAGCAGTGCGTGATGATGAGATAAACCATCCCCTAAGTACCTCCTAACTGACAGCCTTTTGTTACGACGGACAGTCAGCGCAATTTATAACGATCTTATCAATTGCCTTTTTATACACAAAATACTAGTTTGCATGAACATTATACAAGGTGGGAAGTTCACAATGATGTACTGAATACGTGGTAACCATTTTAACGTCAGTGTCGCTTCCACCTTGTACAGTTGCGCGTTCTATCGTCCTGCTGGATAGTTACGTTTCTATGAAACGATACATACATATTATTAAACGACTTCACAATAGACAAATAACTACTAAGTTCTAGGTTAGTTATAGGTTCTAAAGAAGGAAAACTCTAGTGAAACAACAAGGCTTTTTAATGCATCGTTTTTATTCAGTTGAAACAAGTGACATAAGGCCATGATGGCCATAGAGCAAGATTACACAAAGCGATCCAAAATCAAAAATAATACAATACTATCTATTTGATGTTTCTAGGAATTAGCAGAATTTCAACATTATCCGGTCTTACATTGAATGTATCATGAGCGAAAGTATGATTTCCCTTTGCTTCTTTGGACTTAACGGTAAAGTGTCGTAACACGTGCACCATACCAGCAACTATTTGTAACTTGGCATACCTGGCGCCGATACACGTCCTGTTGCCCATGCCGAATGGCATATAAATGTCATCATTGGGTCTGCTCTCCTTAGAAAATCGCTCCGGATCAAACACCTCTGGGTCCGGATAAAGGGTTGGATCATGATGTATTTGATATATAGGGGTAAAGATTTTTGTTCCTGTCTCCACTCGAATATTACCAACAGGTAGCACAGTGTTTTGACAGCATTGTCTAGTCAAAAAACCAACTGGAGGTAAGATTCTCATCGCTTCACTTATCACCTTATCCACATACGCCATTTCATTAATGACATCGTAGGTTATGATGTTGTTGTGCTTCTCAAAATGTTCGTCTATTTCTTGATGAACTTTTTCTAATATTTCTGGGTGGCGACAGAGAAGAGTTAACGTTGAGAACATGGCATTGGCGCAAGGTTCAACGCCAGCGGTGAAGAAGAACATTGCCTGTGCGGATAATAATCCAGTTGTGGGTTCCATCTCGTAACCTGTTTGTTGGTCCCTCATGGTGCCGTTCTTCTGTAGATTCATAGCTATATCCGCGAAGTCGTGCTTCTTAACTCCTTCCTGTTCTCGCTGGTTAATAACGTTTTGTATTGAACCAATGAAGAAGTCTTCGTGCTCTTTGAACAGCGTAATTCCTAACATCCCTGATATCTTTGGGCTCAGACTGAATACAATAAATTTTAGCCTATTCCTCCAATTCTGCTGCGACAGATCTTTGGCAACTTTAAGAAATGGTGAATCAAAGATTGATTTTGATCCGATTCCAAAGATTGCACCACAAACAGCGGCGTTGTTGAACGTCATAAGTGTGCTGTGGAAATCTCCTTCCCATGTCTTGGGGTTGTTCTTCAAATAGGTCACAAAGTCTTGAGCGCTTTTGTCCATGATGTAGTACATGTTCTTCAATTTGTTGGCAGTGAACAATGGGGTCATGTTTTTCCGCATCAATTTCCACCTAGGGCCATTCATCAGGGTGATATTGTCAGTCAATTGGTCTCCTTTAACACTTTCTATTCCTCTGTGGTGAAAAGCTTGGAAATTTCCTGATAAAACTTCTTGCACGTTTTTTGTGTCAATGACGAACAATGTAGGTGTAACAAGTTGACCAACACCGATAGCTGGCTCATTTCTAAATTTTTCGTAAAGGTCACCGAAGATCTCGAACATTGCACGATTCGTTCCGATGAAATCCCAAAAGGGTCCCGCTACTTTGTTTTTTCTGTAGAATTTCACTCCACGTCTCTTCCAGTAGTTTTCATTGTACTTTCCTAAAAAGTACCAGCCTAATGTTATAACTATTAAAATTAAAGTTACTGGTAATAAAAACATTTCCACTTTTTGGACGCGTTAATAAGGAAGTTAGTTCGTGTGGATGATACCAAAGTACTTATAAATTTAAATTATTTACTCTCGATTATATACTCTGCTGTTATCAATAGGTATTTTGTTAAACTGTTATCTATTAGTAAACATGTGTATTTGTTTATTTATTATATCACCATTGCATGGCAGATTCTTTTTAGATTTGCTGAGTAATAACTCCATTGTTGGCAAACAAAGTTCTTACTAGTCATTGTATTCCTTTTTAATCAGTGTAAGGTTTATGATTTTAATACTTATTATTTAATATTTTATCAAATCAATTTACTTATATTTAAATAAATTCTAATATATGATTCGAGTCTATGGTTCGAATCTACTAGAATGGGGATCTATGGCTTGGGTTGGCGACAGCGGGACTGCGGCGGGCTTCCTGGAAAAACATTGCCGGCGTGTGGTATTGGAAGAATTTATAGAATTATAATGTGAACAGAGTCTAACATTGTAATAAATAATAATTATAAAGTAATGAGTCCGGAGTTTTACTACATCAGGTATATAATTATTTTAAGTGGCAACAAAGTTTGTTGTTATGATCTTTTAGTAGGAACTGTGGCGGCATGTATAACACCACATACGAACTACGCATCACCTGACGTGATGACGTCACGCAAGCAACATCCGGAATGGTAAAATCAAAGTTATCCACGAGATCAGGACATAAATAAATACAACAGCCGTCGCACTAGACTAGGGCAGGCTATTTGAGCTCGATACCAAAAGCTAACCTAAACAAGTTCCTTTTCAAGTACAGGAAGTACTTTCATTCAGCTGGCATTCGAATCAGCTGAAAATTACCATACTTATTTAACGGTAGCCTCGCTATAATACGATACCATGGAGCTGGTCTGATTATGGAACCCGAAGGGGTCTTAGGAACTCCTCAAAAAATAAGACAAGTCCCGTTGCGTTTAAACTCGTTGGTTGTGTCTTGACAAGTAGGTACAACATAGTCCAATGTTATGTTCAGTTCGGGGTCTGATGGTGGAGCCGGAATGTGAAATTATGAACTCCTCAAACAAAGATAGGCCCGTTATGATTGGGTTACTTGGATTTGTCTTAAAAAGCGATGGCCTTAAGTGTAGTCCAGGGTCTGATAATGAAGACAGAAGGTGGCTAAAGGGCTTCTGCTCCTCAACTTAAGACATCCTCGTCGGGCTTTCTCATTGGATATATATTGAAACGTACTACTATTAGTCTGATGATGTAGCCGAAAAGTGGCCAAAGGAGTTATTAGGGACTACGGAGGTGTATGTTAGTTTGAACAAGTATTTTCATACCGGCTGAAAATCATGAAAGATCTGAGACTATCATAGAAAGAGCGCGAGGTTTTAACGTAACCTAAATACGTCGATAATTTTCATCGAAAATACTCTAATCTTATAGCATTTTAGTTAAAATTGTTTGCAATGCAACAAGCACAATCAGTAACATCCATAGTAGATATAAATATATACATTCTTAAATTATGAAAATATTATTTGTGAAACGGGTACTTTTAATTTTAAAATGGACGTATTTACGTTACGTTCACACCGTGCGCTCGTACTTCAAATCAAATTCATTGTTTTTTGTACCACTTTGGCTTATAGTTTCGAATTTAGCGTAATGCATCATCGGAAAAACTATTACGCGGCAGACGTATACAGGGTGATTTTTTCAAGTAGGCGTGGATGGTCAAATCCGAAACTATGAGGAATAGCGAAAAATAGTCAAAGAAGTGTCGAGCCCTATTTTGATGAAAACTAAAACTGCATCATTGGTTTTTTGATAAACATGTATACCTATTATTTATTACACCATTCGATAGTGTCGATAATAGGGATAATATTCTGGGAAGTAATGGCATTCAACAAATTTAAGTTACCTGCAATACTTGCCATGGCGAGGCCGGCCGGCATTCCATAACCGCCAATCGTACCTACCTACCGCAGAAAAAACTTCAGCTTTTATAAAACGACGCAGGTCTAGCGGTCACGGGCTCCCTCCCTCTGTAATTCATTTATTAAACAACTACCAGAAACTAATTATACTTGGGAAGTAAAAAACAAATATTAATTGCAAAAGTTGATCAATATCTCGGCTCAACATCATCATCATCCGCAGTCTAAATTCCCCCACGGCTGGGTATAGGCCTCTCTTATCTTGTGCCAATCTCCACGGTCCTGTGCCAGCCTCTCCAGGTTTTTCCCCCGATGGCAACTATATCGTCTGCCCATCTCGGCTACTCAAAGTTATTAACACTGCCGTATTTACTGTTTTACGTGTAACCGCCGTCGCCAGAGACCTGTTCCACAGGACTGCTGACCTATCAGCCGGAACCTAAATTGTGTCTGCGAGCCCGACTCGCTCTTGAATAATTTTTTACTTATCGACAACAATAAATAAAAAAATGATCTAAAACTAAAAAAAATATAAACATGACACGAAATGCTGAAAGTGTGTTCAGTTTGTATTCAATTTACTGTGAATTTATACAATTTATACACTCGTCAAATTCAAGGAGGTAACTATGCTAATGATTCTCGACCCGAATCAATAATAAAATGGGTAGGTAATTTTTATATTTTTTTCTTAATATCGGAAATCGATAAGTTTACACCACCCGTATTAATACTAGCCCTATAACCGTGCTTTCACACACACTAACAAACGCAGACGTTTATTCGATAAACGGGTGATCCTCCTCTTTTGAAAAGGGCTTCATTCTGAAATAGTGTCAAATTAAAACAACAAAAAAAAAACAGCGTTTATTATTATTGACCAGGTACCGTAATTTATATTGATTATTTACGTCTTCTATGACAACCTCCAGAATTTTGACGAGGTTGCAAAACTACACCTTGTACAACATTCTGTAAAAGTAAGAAACAACACTTTCCTTGTTGACCGTATCTACATAATTATGCGGCGTGAAAACCCAGGTGTCATTACCGTTAAGTCCTACGATCGTTATCAATATCCTGAATAAAACACCTGTAAAAATCTAAATAATACATAACATTTGCAAAGTAAACATCATGGTGATACAGGCAGACACCGATAGCAACAAAAATGTGTTTGGTCATTGTTTTGATGGATGTCATAATATTCCGATAGCATAGCTTCTAATCGGTTTACAAGCGTAATGTTAGGTATATACATATAATAACAAACAAGCCGACACAAAACAAACCGTGACAAATAAACCTTTTTTTTGTCAGCCATAATCTAACAATAACATTAAGTGACCAAGTAAGCCAGAGAAATGATCTGTTACTGGTAAATCAATATAAACTTGAGGCAACTGAGAACCATACTACAAGTATATGCCCGACCCAGTTCTCGAGAAAGACCCTTTCATGCTGTACTGGGATTAACCTATCATTACTGACTTTTGTCGCTAATTGGCCTGACATAGTGGTGATGGGCCGATCATCGCGCCGCGTGTGAAATTCGGTGTTACCATGCCGCATGACTAGAACCTCGTTAAAGCTGAAAAAGAGAAACAAATAAAATATCTCGTCTTGGCACACGAGGTTGTCGACACGTGGAATGTGAACTCGGCTATGATAGTGCCGATTGTAGTAACGGTCAATGGCCTTATGGCCAAGAGCCTCGGCGAACATCTTTCGAGGCTCTCCTTAAGACGGTTGAATCAAGGACCTGATTCAGAAGGCAGTACTCCTCGATAAAGCTCGCATTGTGAGGAGGTTCCTGTCTCTGAAGCCCACCGCGGCACCGGAGAACTTTTATATTTTTTTCTGTTTTTTTTTTTAAGAAATATTCAAAAACGTCAAAAATGTATAATACATATTTAAAAAACTAGCCAAAAACACAGGCCACATTACTGTGTCGTTACAATAATATCGTAGGCCTATTTTGACAAAAATATATGGGAGCATAATATGTGACCCATGACTGAAAGTATCTTCGGAAGAGGGCAAAATTAATAGGAGAATACCGTGCCGAGCTCATACCGTGGTTTAATTATGAGCATGTCAGTAATTTGGTGGCATTTTAATGCACCTGAGGCAGGGAATAATGAAATCAAACAATCTACTAATCCTCGTCTATCTATATTTCTATATAATTAACTCTTATCTACTTACGTAGTACATCTTCACTGATAAAGCAGTATCCTCAGCATGTATTTCTAATACAACACATATTGTAAAATAAATCAATACATATACAAAAATAAAAAAATTAAGATCCAACTTAAATTTTAAGTATGCACATTTAACGTAGACAGAAACTTAGTAATACCATTTTGAGATTATTCCATGTTGGCAACACTTATGCAGATTCAATTGTTCTCTTCGACATCCTGTTGAAGAAAAAAGCATGTTAATAACGTAGTCAGAGATTTAAGCACAGCACGCTGGACTACGTAACATAACAACACGCCTTGTAATCCCCAAAGGATTAGGCAGAGGTGTACCTACCTAAGAAGCACACCCACATTTCGACTGTTACGTTTAAGTCCCATATAATAGGGGGCGATCCTAAAGCCATCAACCGGGCGCAAATCCAGACTCCGTAGCTGCTACTGAGAAATTCCTGATGGAAAACCCCAATCCAAAAAATCGAACCCAGAACTTCATGCTCATAGACCAACGAGGCAGTTGCTGTAAACGCTCTGGAATAAAGGTACTATTCCGCCATCAGCGGCAAAACCGACCATTCGCTATAAACAGAACGCGGCGACTCGACTGTGTCAACGATATACCGGAAGGATTTTCATCGAGTTACATAAAAACGGTGCGGTGTACGGTCCCCTACGAAATTGTATGATAATGCGAAAAATAAGATAGGCTCAACCGGTAGCATAGTACTGATACCAAATATCGTGATCACTATAGGACGTATTCTCAAGTGCAAATCCAAAACAAAGCGATCGATATCAATCGTCACTAGATAACTTTGATAGATACTACAACAGCACGTTAATTCGATTGATTTAATCTAGCTTAATTTTTATGCTTCGTCATAGTCGTAGCATAATGCAGACAAGAATCGCTTAATCTAGGTAATAACGTTTTAAAACAATAAAATTAACGTTTCGTTATCCTTTTTATGTAAATAATAGTACATAATATTATTGATGCTATTGTGCAAATACACTGGATCCTGCATCCAGTGTAATGACAAGATTTGCACAATTATCATTACACTGGATGCAGGATAGAACTATAGTTATAGTTAAACTTGTTTAGCCGAGAGTGCAGTAACGATGTTTTTCAACACACTTGTGCAAGGAAAAACAAGCAGTACGCCATGCCTTGACTTCGTATTTTGAAGGAGAGGCACCGACCCAAAGCCGCGGAACAGTCGTAACATTTAAAGTAAACTTTGATGCAAGTTACAATGACAAAATGCTCACACGTATCCACGAAATTTTCGATTGTTGAAAAATCATTCGTTCTATGTCTTGCGACCAATATTCACTTGCTAGAGAAGAGCATGTACGGTCTCTTCTCCAGCAAAAAGTATATCATTACAGTGATAAGAGATATCTGAGCAAAAAAATATACAGGGTGGGAGGGACACCGAACATTCCGAACCCCCGTTACCATATTTTTTTTTTTAATTACCGATGAAAAATTTCTATGTGTGGAGGGGGGTGATGTACTGAGTAAGTACTTGGTAACCGTTTTCGCGTCGATATCGGTTCCACCCTGTATAATATCAAACAGAAGTCATACTACATACATGCAGGCAGGCAATAAGTTAGGTAAACAACCACTACTTCCAAAACTACTTAATAGCAAACACGTGCAGTTTCCAACTTACAGTAGGATCGCAGTCGGCGCAGTGCCACGAGTAGCCGCGCTTCTTGGGGTTCTTGTTCAGGGGCGGCTCTAGGCACGTGAAGTGGTACCTTTTCGTGCATTCATCGCATCTACACAACACATACAGTTTTAAGTATTAACTACTAATTTACTAAATAGGTAAGTACATATACATTCATTTGAATACATGGTTTGGATGTGTACTGTCATGAAAATGGCCTGGATGACACTGGCGTAGTGTTATGTAAGCAACACATAACCACACGTCTGTATTCCCTCGAAGGGCTAGACCAATTTTTCCATATTTCGCCAGTTATTTTTAACTCCCATGTAACGGGGGCGAGCCTATTGCCACCGACCGGGCACTAACCCAATCTCTGAGAAATTCCTGACGGAAAAATCCAATAACACTGTACGACCTGGGAATCGAACCCAAGGCCTCACCTATGCTCAGCGGTAGCGGATATGTAGTTTTTATCTTTAATCAGTTTATAACTTTCGTCTCTTTTCTTCACTGACGTAATTTAAAAGTATTCATTCATGAGGAGTTCGTGGCATAGATTTTCTTTTTTCTTATCATTTAAAACCAGCATTCATAACCTACATTAATCTGTGAAGCTTACAAAAAATTTGTTCATGTAGGAATCGAACCCGCATCCCAATTAATCACAATAAACTATTTTTGTTTCAGAAAATGATTTTACACATCATTGGTAAGGTAAGATCGACCCTTCACAAAATAAATGACGAAGCAAAATTATGTAACTTTTTGGCTAGTCATGGGACATCATCAGAAATTTATCAAATCTTGATAGTTTGTTGATGTTTGTAAATACAAAATAATAGATTTGACCCGATAAAAGAAACATGACAATGACATGCATATTTTTAGACAAACTAGATCGTTTTACACATCATAATGACACGCAAAAACTGTTGCCAAGTGTTTAGGCTTAACAGAACAACACAAAAAACCGTCTAATTCATAACCTCCTCTTGCTTTTGGAGTCGGTTAAAAAGTATCTTTCTCTTCCCGACGAAAAAAGAAGTCAGCATTGTTGTAGCGCTACTTCATCATTAATTTCTCAATTTTCATTCATTGGCCTAGTTCACTATTTTTATCAATTTCTCGGAAATTATGCGACACACTAAACAGTAGGTTCTATCAGCTGATGAGCTTTAAGGCTAGGCGTCTGATTATACGTCCTGCACGGGACTAATCGCAATACGTGCCGTGCGTTCTTCTTCGCCGTTGTCTGACTGCTATCCAGGTTGTAAAGGATATCGACTCTCAAACTGGTACCTCGAATTGAGTACCGACATGATTCTAGAAATTTAGACCCTCAAACGTTGAATATTTCCTTTAGTTATTTACAAAAAATTTGGTTCCATACAAATGTTGACCATGTAATTATTGCACTTTTGTATGAAACAGATGATTCTCTTAACCCTGAATTGTGCCTAAAAAATTAGGTAAAACATCGTGTGGGGTGCGTGACACCCTGATCATATAAATAAATACGAAATACATGCAAGATCACGATCACTTCTCGATACTTGATCATAAAGGATACGTGTTTTTATGAAGCTAACGGAAACTCCAGCGCACACAATTCAGAATTATAAAAGTTCTAAACCACAGATGTAGGTACTAGGGTGTGTAATACCCCACGCCAATTAGTGGATGATAACGAAAAATAAAAATAACCCTTAAAACCTGAATAGCAGGCAACGACGAAGAACATACGGGAGACATTGCGCTTAGTCCCGTGCCATGCCGTGCGTGAGGGGCGCTTATATTGATGTAGTATCAGATGCCTAGCCATAAATATGAGAAACTTTTACTTTGACACCAATCCTGAAATATTAGAAAAAGCAATCAGCCGGTACCCAATTTTTTTCGAGTTACGCGACCATAAATGGAGCAGCTGATATATTTTTCGCGATTTCATGGTTGGTGCCTTAGTAAAGGTTGTTCATTTACATAAGTACTGCACACCCTTTAAGTTATTGCCCTCGTTTACCAATCACCTAGTATACGATGCATTTCCAAGCGTATATGTAAAATTCGAGTACTTGTACCTATTATTCTTTCTCGAAAAACGATTTGTCAAATTTTATTTTAATAATAACTTCAAGGCTCACCGTACGAGGTTGGTATAGTCTCCGGGCTGCATACACACGTCACAGTGCGTGAGGGGCGACGGGGCGGCCGCAGCACCGCCGCTGTTCACCCCCGACCCGCCGCGACGAGACCGCTCGGTACGACTCCGCTGTGTATTGACATTTATGTTTTTTTTGATAACTGACAAAGTTGGAGAATTGTACAAATTTATACTTTAGTTATCACTACAAGGGCAAAGTTAACGCTACAAGGCATTCTCAAAGTCTCTACCAGTGAACCTTTGAGTTGAATAGTACAATAGAAACAAAAAAACAACCATTTTGTTTTCGAAATTAATTTACATAACTACGAATAAATACTCGTATTCACAAAATGTTCAAATAAAGCCTATTTAATTTTACCTATTTAATTAATACAGAACATCACAGTCAACAGTCTGTATAGTACAGTCGGTCTATGAAAACCGTAACCATACTTAACAAATAGTAAAAAAAATACTCCTGACCGTTTACCAGTCATGACGGCCTATCTTAGCGGAGACTATCGAGCTATCGATCAATATGTACACAACTGTGTACGCAAACACAGATGCACTGTCTCTCTTCCATCACTGTATTAGTCCGACGGAACAGCAATCCGACACGAAAGGAGAGAGAGATCACGCGCATCACCAACGGCTTAATGTGCTTTCTGAGGCATGGGATATCATGCCACAAACTCAGGGTTGCTGCTTACAAATCCCACCCTGATTCCTGGGAATCCAATTAAGGACCCCGCGCTCAGCAAATGCGCTTGCGACTAATAGACCAACGTGGCAGTTAACTGCGTCATACAAAAGTGGCAAATACGCAAAGACTAAAGTATAGTCTTCTGCAATAGGTGCAGCATTTTGCCTCAGATCTGCTACTCATTATCACAAAGAGAAAATCTGAAAAAGAAAGCCCCGTGTCGGGATCGACGTCAAGGCCCCACGCTCTACAATCGCGTTTGCTATAACGGACAATCAACCATTTCCTATACATTTGCTATTATTTAATCAAATCATACTTAAACATTTGTCAATGGCGTTAATTTCTTATCAAGTACTTCAAAGTGTTGGAAACGCCCAAAATTTCAGTTAAAACTATCAAGCCAATCACTGGAAAGCTGCCACGCCTCTTTGATAAGATTAAACATTTGCTTAAGTTATCAGCTGATATTTAAGTTCATTGCTTAGATAAAACTTGTTGCCATGCCCACTTTCGTGAAGGTTATTTCAATGATAATAATCACGTTTCATGAAATAAAATGGCGGAAAATTACATTCCATAATCTTAAAAAAACGTTGATAACAATATAAACTTTACCTTGGGTTTTGATTCAATGAGTTCAGCCGGTTGATCCTCCACAGTTATAAGCTTGCGTGAAAAGTTTCATAGACAAAATTATCACAAAATCACATATTTTATTCAATTACGTTTATCATGCAGAATAAGCTGTTCTGTGAGAACTACAACGTAACTTCATGATGACATTACAGAATTTTACACGAGAACAATTTTTAATCCCGGGGAATATGTACGATTTTGGATTGGATAAGAAAGTCTAATTAATTAATTCTTTCTAGCGTGGACGCACTTAAGAGCCCTCTTACATTTCGGCGTTACGCTAATTTAGGTATTTTACGCAACGAGCGGGTGGCGAGCTTCGCGAGCGATACTTTATTTCATATCTGTTCGCTCGAACCATGATAGTGCGGGTATAGCGACTAAACGATCTTGATCTTCCGTAATACAAGTTTTCTTAGGATGGAGTTCGGTGGATGTCCTTCGATGTGACATTTTACTGTTTTAAATAATAATTTGTTTTAATAGGTATATTTTTCATAAGGTATTTATGAATCTTTAAGTGTTGAAATAAGTAATAATAAATAAATATTTTAATTGATACGCAGTAATCGATTGTTAACCGACATCCATAGCATAGTGGTCTACATTGTTTTAGCGCATTTACTAAAAGCATTATTAGAAAGTAAAAGCCGTCCACAAAAAACGGATTTCTTTGAAAACTAAACAATACCTTTTGACCGTCGAAGTCTGTATCGATATTAGACATAGATATTAGACAGACAAATATTTCTGTCTAAAATCTTTTATATGTACAGTCGGCCAAGAAAGTGGTGTACCACCCTAAGGTTGAATATCGCTTGCAGATTCATAGGTGATAAAGATTAGTTTCGCTTGCAGATCGATCTGACAACTTCTATTGCTGTCTTTATCTGATTATTGATAACGACTATTACTGTTTGTAACGTGACAGCTGTTCTTAGTTTGAACTTGATGGAACCAATGACGTCGTAAAATCAACGGCGGGGGGCTGTAGATTTTGATGACAAAATTGTATCTACAAATTCAGAATTGTAATCAACAAGTTACATAAAATTGTAAAGGCACAAGGCGAGTCCACAAACCTACAATTTCTGTAAACTTGTAATTACAATATCAATAAAAAACAAGCTAAAAATAGATTTATCCTTTTATTAAATTTCTACAATCAATTTTAAAATACTTATAACAAACAAAAACATAGCATATATAGTAATATTTAGAAGATATTTAAAAATTAGAAACGGGTGTAACCGCCGTTGGCCTCTATAACCTCTAAAAGACGAGACCTCATTGAACCAACAAGCCGTGAGCAAATATCGGTTCCCCGCATTTCCTCCCAGATATAATTACAGTGACTAATAAGAGCTTGTTTGGTTCTTTCATTTTAATGCGACCATCGTTGGACCATAAGGCCCCAAAGATTTTCTATCGGGTTGAGGTCCGGCGATCTTGAGGGCCACTGAATTACCCTTACGTCAGTGTGTGAACGAAACCAGGCTCTTACGATCCTCGCATTATGAATTGAACAATTATCTTGAACAAAATCAAATTGTGGCACTTCGTTCTCCGGGTAAACATTACGAACTGTCGGTAGCATTGCATTCTGAAGCACGTCGATATAATTTACAGCCGTCGCTCGAGGAGGTAGAGAACACAATTCTCCTACACCATCCGTACTCATCCAGCCCCAAATATTTACGGAAATTCGACCTGATTCTCTATTTGGGATTACATGATCATCTTTATACCGTGTTGAATTATATCGCCAAAGGTGAAGACGTCCATGCTG
This sequence comes from Standfussiana lucernea, assembly GCA_964057025.1. Lineage (NCBI taxonomy): Eukaryota > Metazoa > Arthropoda > Insecta > Lepidoptera > Noctuidae > Standfussiana > Standfussiana lucernea. The sequence goes on from OZ059793.1 coordinate 5,799,081, forward strand.
ACTGGATTTAAACGTTTTTTCATCACAAAACACTGTATTAGACCAATCAAACTCTAAGTGCTCTCTGGCGAAGTTCAGACGAGCAAGTCTGTGAGCATCCGTCAAATATATTTTCTTGGCGTAATGCCTGTGGTGCAACCCCATGTAATGTAGATGATTCCTTATTGTTTGGGCACTCACATCGAACATCTCCGCAAAATGTTTTGTGGGCTTAAAACCATTGATTTCATATTCCCGTCTCATGAATTCTCTATCGTTATTGGAGAGTGCAGGCCGGCGACCACTTATTCTGTGATCCAACAAACTTCCCTCCTCTCCTTCACGAGGAATCCAAAAGCGGACAGAACGCCTCGATATATTCAAATTCCGGGATATCGCACTGATACTGCTTCCCTAATTAAATTGGGCAATTATTTGTGCTCTTTCGGCAATGGTCAAGTTGGCAGGCATTGAGATGATTTTATATGCAGTTGATTGAAAAATAACACGGAAAATATATCGATTTTTTGCATATATTTGACAAAATGTCAATTGTCAGTTTTCTTTTTCAAATGGAATTCGGTTGTCTAAATAGTTTTTATTACTTTTGTTTGGAAACATTTCAATTGCTTTGTAGAAACTAATGTCCTTTTCATTTATAAGTACTAAAGGTTAAAATGTCATGTACTTATATGTGACATATGACGTATGAATACTAAATACATAGGTTTACGTCATGATAATGTTGTCTCTTTCAGTAATATCTTTTTATAACGAACCTTGTTGTAATTTTCGATGACCGGGAAACTAAATCAAAACTGGTACACCACTTTCTTGGCCGACCGTACGTAAATAAATAAATAGTATAGTTGCAACCTATTTAAGTAAATAAAACTTAGAGCAGATGGCCGGCGCAGTGAAATATATTGTACTTTAATTTAATTCATTATTTTGGTATAAATATTACGTCAAAATGATATACGTCAATTTCGGAGATATCGGGGCTTGTTTCGAAGTCTTCGGTCAATAATTGAATTAAGTCCAATTCTTTTTTTTTTGTATACAAAAAGGCAATAACGAAAATGTATTCTATCATTATTGAAGTTGAGGATATTTGTGAGATGAAAAAAAAATTTGATGGTCTATATTTAATAGAATCTACAAATTAGAGCTCCCAAATCACGTCTCCGTGAGTTTTTGTCTAAACATGCATCGGGAGAATGATTATTACTGAATAAATTATCTAAAATTCGCTTTATTATTATTTTAGTAGAGGAAACGAACTATTTTTAACAAGTAATTGTTATTTCAAACAACGAACGGATAACATACAATTTCAACGAGGAAACCTTGCAATTTCGCGTTTTTTTTTTTGTAATACGCCTCTTAAAACAAAAATAATGCATGACTGTTACATTACAGGCATAGTTCCAAAACGTCTGTCAATTTTAGGCACTCGTTTCGATATATTTGGGCTACTACTAGAATCAATTCCATTTCCTCGTACATTTCTGTGAGAAAAATAATTGGTTTAAGTTTTTGTGGTTAGATTTTTTGTGCGATCGAATCTGCGGCGTTTTTACTTTGTCTTACATTATGTTTGATTTCGTGTAATTCAACATAAACACAGTGTTCAAAGAACACATGTTTTGTCAAACAAAAACGTGTTCAATTAGTTGTTTTTGTCTCGGTACGACCGTAATCAAGAATTTGCTACATAAATAGTCTAAAAAAAACAAATTGCCCAGAATATCTGAGCAGAAACACTAGCACCGATCTAATGTGTAGGTATAACTAGATATTGATAAACGCAATAGTCTTCATTTAACAATTAGCATGAACTAGTTGCCAAAACCAGTAACAATGTTAAAAAGTTACTTACATTGGCTGCGTCGCCGGGAGTTTCTATCGTTGGAGTAATTTCTGCTTCTACGGGTGGTGGGGGTGGCTGCTTAGCTGCTTCGTGGTCTACATGCTAGCCAAATAAGTACAAATATAATGTAGTTATAATAAAAAAATTGTATTATTGATGTGACAGCCTGGAGACATTATGCGGGTTATGATTTTGGGTATGTATGGTCGGACTGCCAAGTATAGAGTTCGAACCCAAGTCGCACCTCGTGATTTTTTGGATTCATGTGCATATTGTATCATTATCACTTGTTTCAGTGAAGGAAAACATCGCGAATTAACTAAACTAGCATGCCTGAGAGATAGTTCTCGACGGTATGTAAAGCCAAGTAAGAGGCATAAAATCTCTGGAGACCAGGTTAGGCACTAACCACACGAAAAAGAAAGAAACCACACTCTTAAAAGTCACATTTTGAACGTCACCATAAAATAAGACAGTCCCTAAACAATCCCGCGGTTCCACCTCTTAGTGCAGGTATGTTTTAGGACTATTCCGAGAGTGGGAGTTTAAGCTGGGGAGAAAAACTGGAAAAATAATTCCCCAGCAACACATCTTCGGCATAATATTTCAGTCACTGGGGCTGAAATATCAGGTCGAAAAAAGTTAAAATTACCTTAGATAATTTCTTCATAACTGCAGGTGGTGGGCCATCGTTGCTGTCCGTGGGTACGTAAAACATTTGCGTGTCTAGCGACCCATCTGGCTTTGGAATAGGCTTGATCTACAAAAGAGGATAGAAAAGATTAAATAATATTAAGTTCATCAACTTTCTTTATAATATGTCTTGGTGAAAAATGATGTTATCACCTTGATAGTAATTCTAGGATGTGGAGGTTCAGGATTTTCCATATCTTGCGTTTTCTTCTTCCTTTTATGTTTGTGCGATTTTGACGGGGAGCGCAAAAGGTCCGGAGAATATCGAGATCTGTGCTTTTCTTTCCTACGCTTCCTGTTAGCTTTGTACGTCGCTATATCCGACGATAAATTCGCTAATGTACTTTCTATAGAACTCTCGATAGTTTTACTGTCTCTTTCTTTAACTTCTTTACCATCAACAAGAAGAGATGAGAAGGATAAATTCTGTGGAACAAAGCTGTCTTCTCTTTTGCTGGAGGCTACATTGGTGGAAGCGTTCGAGTTTTCATTGTGAGAGTCGTTCGGACTGTCGACGACGATCGGTGTTATTGACATCAGTGGAGTGTTTGTCAGGGTCGGCGATGTGAAGCTGCGCTTGTGTATCTTCTTGCTCGGAGAATTGCCCTCCCGTGCAGACAAGCACGCATGATCTCTTTGTTTCGACTTCTTTATTTTCTTCTCCTTTCTCAATTTGAGTTCTGAGCCCTCATTCTCGCTACTGAACTCAAATGGCTTAATCGTTACTTTGATTGGCGATATACTTTCAGGGGTAGTCAACTTAGATGATTTCTCCACTTTGTGATATTTTTCCGACCCGGGTTTAGGCGGTGACGATGGGCTGTGCGGTTCGGTGATAATAGCACCGTCTTTACTGTAGCGGATTCGAGATCGACGTGGGACTTTCTTCTCCAGTAATTCGGGTTCAGAATCCGAGGTCTTGTCGCATTCCGAACATTGCCTGCGAAACCTTTGTGTCAGTTTATGGAAGTAGATTGGAATTTTTAAACATATGAAAATAAACGCTGCATCAGAGATTGGTTCAGCTGTCTATTTTCATTAACATTTGTGGAGTAGTGAAGCAATAGAATGGTTATTTAGTCTTGCCAGAAAGAAACTATACTAAAAGTTATTATTGTTCCCATTTTATCGTCAATTGGCCATAATTTTATTAGACGGTTACATCATGTCGCCAAAGAAACTAAAAAAAAACTAGGATTTGGAATTACCCAACGATTGTTAAGAAATATTTGCAAAACTATTCAATTGTTTTTAATCCGATAAAACGCCACATTGCGTAATATTATGGAAAGACAATAGATATGCAGATAGTATTGTTAACCTAACAGGATAAACTAAACAGAAAAAAAGAAACACATACAGTATTATAATGCGGATGTGTGCGGATTTTTTGCTAAAAGGTATTCATGCCACCGTAGAACAAAAAGTCATTGAGATGTCGAGACATACTCATGTTATTAATTGGTTTCAAAAGTTGAGCTTCATCGTCGAAGGAGGTTTTGGAAACGCTAGCGTGATAAGATAACATCGATAGGAGACATTTATGACTGAATGGCAGTAAGAGTAAACATGCACCACATAGAGAAGTAAAAATCAGAGAAATATCCAGTCAGCCCCGCTAACCACCTTGCAAATCATGAATTAAGTATGTGCTTTTTTCAGTTTTTTTTTAGTCCTAGACAACTTTTATTTTTCGTTATAAAACTGAAAATTGACCTGGTGAAGGTAGCGGGAATCCAGTGGTTGCAAGATACACAGTAGGTACGGGTCTATGTGGCCATGCTTGGGGGAAACCTATGTCCAGAAGCTGACGTCTTTCGGATACTTGGTGATGATAATGATGAGCTTTTAGCGTTTAAAAATCCAACGTCGCTTAACGCGCTATGAGGTGAGCTGCGCTCGGAGTTCGAAGGATAAGATCCGAAAAAATACTGGAGTTTCAGACTAATTTTCAGAGGAAACCAGCTGAAGTGGCAGTGGGCTGGTCATGTATGTCGAAGGAACTATGACCATTGGAGCAAGCGACTCCTGGAGAGCAAACCACGTATTCATGCGTAGCGTGACACGCCCCACAGCTAGATAGATCGACGAGTTTATAAAGGGTGGCTGGGTCAGTCTGGATGCGGAAGGTAGAGAACAGTGTAACGGCGCAGCTTGGGAGAGGCTTATGTCCAGCAGTCGCCTGCGATTCAACTCAGCCTGAGTTGATTAATTGACACTAGAGAATTTAGGAAAAAAATAACAAAATGCATGACCATACCATCCATAAAGCTTGCTCTTCTTAGGCGGGCGCTGCAGCGGCGGCTTGAGGCAGTGCAGGTGGTAGTGCTGGCGGCACGTGTCGCACGCCGCCATCAGGTGGCGCTCCGAGCTGCGCCCGCACGCCGCGCACTCGCGCCCCGCCAGCGAGCCTGATGTGGCTGACACAACCACACACTTAGCGCAACCATACAGGAGTACCTAGTTTACTTACTCCTACTAGCACAGTCTATATACGCCTTACAGCCGGCCAATAAGGACAAATAATGGCAATTAGACCAACTATATAACTCGATACTCCTACTAGCTACTACCACAGCCTATAAGGCAAGTTTTTAGAGCAATCCTTAGGCCTTCTATCGACCAAAGCGGAGACGAGCGGAGCGAATAGGAGGCGTGTGGGAATCGATGTGGGTCGAATCTTGCATGTCTCTTTTCCACACCACTCGTGTCCGCTTTGGTGGAGTCTGGGCGGGCCTGAAGCTTGGGTTGTCTAAGAAAGCGTTACCACCTAGTGAGCCGTAATATTTCGACGGTTTTTTTAAGTACCCCGAAGAGACCTTTCAGCTTACGTCCGCTCCAAAACTTATTTTAAATTTAAAATATTTTTTTATTTATTTATTTGTTGAAATTTTGCGTTTCTCAAATCCTGCCTACATAAATACATCCTCCATATATCCTACATACATAGTCCATGCGCTACGTGCCTGTTATTTTGTCGGTATTGTTTGCTTTAATTTGGTGCATAGGCCCATCAAATCAAATCACGGAACTATGCTTGGAGGCAAAAAGTATGGTGGTATTACTTCCCCGGACTTGCTATTGCTACCATAATCTTAATATTAGTCTTAGGTTTTCTATGAGTTTATGGAATCCGCTGGCTGGTTTTATTATGCTAGTTATGTTTTATATGTAAGAGAAGCTTGTCAAACCCTCTATCTATCAGCCTGACCGTGTGACCGATTCTAGCCACGTTCCATAATCCGATTAGTGAAAAATATTGCGCAGCAGTGGAAATCCGATGACAATGCAATTTCATAGTGTCACGTAGACTACTTAAAAGTTATTTTTTACTATTTTTGTGATCTATTTTGCTGATAAACTTTAAAGCAAGTCATACTACCATGCAATTCGGTGGCTGTTGTCAACTGACGCAACGTTTAACTGTTCAATATGGCATGGCCGTATCGTGTCCCTAACACGGCACGGATTCGTGGCTTTGGCGAGTCTACACGTAAAACAAAACGCTCGTTATATCCGAGGAGTTAGCCAGATGTGTACCCTGTATTTTATATATTTCGCCAGTTATGTTTAAGTTCCATGTAATAGAGAACAAACAGAATTAACACTGGGTCGATAAAATGGCGGAAGGTGACGGGAACAATCTGCGATACCCGCATGGGAAGATTTATAAATCAACGTAACCTTCTGTCCTGTACGGATCAGGATGTTGGGCCACAAAGGGGATAAATGAAAGGCTTTTTCAATGAGGCTGAGATGCGAATGCTAAGGGGAACGAGTGGTGTAACGCGAATAGATACACATCGGTGACAGAAAAGTTCTGTGGTGATCTTTAGCTATTATCTGCTAGTACACATGATGCTAGAAAGATGAAGTAGTTAGAGCTTGAACATGAGATTTAAACATAACTGGCGAAATTTGAGTGTATATTAGGGTACATAGTTCACGCACATTTCGGATACATAGTTCTCTTCTCAATTCTCAAAAAGAAAACCCTAACTCTTTTATAAGCTCTCGGCAGAGCTGTACCTAACAGTACACCCAAATTTCGCCAGTTTTGTTAAAGTCCCATGTAATAGGTGGTCCCATTAAACTTTTTTATACAAGGTGTAGCTTTGCATCCTCGTCAAAATTCAGGAGGTTGTCATAGAAGACGTAAATAATCAATATAAATTACGGTACCTGGTCAATAATAATAAACGTTGCTTTTTTTAGTTGTTTTAATTTGACACTATTTCAGAAAGAATGATGCCCTTCTCAAAAGAGGAGAATCACCCGTTTATCGAATAAACGTCTGCGTTTGTTTGAGTGTGAAAGCACGGTTATTGGGCTAGTATTAGACAGGCCGCGTTTTAATATGGGTGGTGTACACTTACCGATTTCCGACATTATGAAAAAAATATAAAAAAATTACCTAGGTACCGATTTTAATATTGATTCGGGTCGAGAATCATTAGCATAGTAACCTCCTTGAATTTGACAAGGATGCAAAACTACACCTTGTATACATTAGTGGATAGAGCTATTCACCATTAATTTACTGTTTTCAATTTGTTTATTAATTAACGTGTCAATTACGACTGCCAATAACTATTCGAGACACAATTTAAATTCAAGTAGGGATGACTGAACAAAAATACTTTAATTTATACTAAAATATTTTCTCTCTTTGCTCAACAGTCGCGCTCGCCACCTCTAGAGTCTAGAGGTGGCTGGTGGTAATATCCTAGCCAATCCTATTGAAGTCTCTAGCTACTACCCCAACTCTTAAAAACCATCTTAAAAGATCAAGTAGTGATGACTTTACAAAAAACATATATTTCCCTATTTACATAACCCCACGATGATTGTCATTTTTTTAATAGTATCATAATTACTGCGCACTATTTCAAACTTTATTTAGAACTTTTGATAGCTGTTGCACTGCGCAGTAACATTACTGCCTATCTAACTAATCGAAGTATTACGACTTAACGACATAGATAGTGGGATGTATTTACGTAAGTGGATATCAGCTTAGGGAAGTTTGACGTCATCGACATCCCCGAAATCTTACACGTTATTTCGTAAGCCTCGCTTTCTATTGCTAAGGAGTAACATAGCACTGAGGTAACTCATATACTTCGTATTAAAGTAAAATATTAGGTAATACACTACAAATCAGTTATTTAGTGATGGCACCACATGGCTTTGAAATATCAATTATTTTTAGATGACAGTTTTGTCTTACTCTATCGTCTGATTTACACCGAAATCCTAATGTTTGAAAGTCAAGTATCTGATCAGTAGCTCTGCTCAAAATCTGAACGAATTAAGCCATGACATTGGTCAGCAAACACCAGTTTCAGAAAACATGGAACTGATGCCATAGCTAAATAACAGACTTGCACCAAAAACAGTGACGTAGAATGATACTTACCTTCCAAAGAGGTTGATAAAACTTTTCCTTGGCGAGCGTCCGGGTTGTCGCTAAGAGGAAAACCAACGCCCATCTTAAGTGCAGCCGCGGTTGGCACAGACATTGACCTGCTGGTCGATCCTCGATACAGTACATAACGTATAACAGTTGGGGTTATATTGTACCCCTAGCACGTACATCGAGCAAAGTATGGTTAGTGTTAAAGCTTCGCAGAAGTAGACTGTGTTAAATTGATCTATGAGCCCAAAGTGAGTGATCAACTGAGAGGCGATTATTTGCCCCTTTTGTTTTATTTCATGGTCGTATTCTTTCTGACCGGACGATTCTACTTCAATAAGTGGGGTACCTCACGTAACAGTTTTGAAAAAAAAAAGCTAAGTACTTTATTTTGATTACAATTAATTGAATTACAGTGATTCATAGACCATTTACCAAATCATTACTTCATGGCTTCATGTTGTCGCAATTCGAAATCAATGTTCTTGAAAATAAAGCTAGCGACGAAAGAAGCACGTGAAAATGACATTGCCTTGATCCGTAATGTTCGTGCTAGGGGTACAGATGTTTATACAGGTCTTTAAATGTATGTGAATTAATATAGCCACAATGATAGCCAACAGATTTGCACTCATTCAAGATGCTTAGGATACTGGGGTATCCTTAGAAACTTGAATGTGTACAAAAAAAAATATAATAATGAAACTTAATATTTTGTTATTAATATTTGACACCAAACTTTTTTGCTTAGGGTCACCTTAAATGAAGGGTGCGTCAACACGAAAACCATTCGTAAACGAGTTTCACGTAATACTTTGACTATTATTAATTAATTCTATAATTTGTTTGTAAACGATTTATTAGCTCGTGTACAAATGCTCGCAGTAGAGACGCACCTTTAGAGCCATATAACTGCTATAAACTACCCATTTAATTTGCAATAAGATCCTTTCAGTCTCCCAAGACATGCACTAACCGTTTCTGCAGCTGTTGCGGCGTTACTTTGGGTGTAGACCGCGGCAACTCGGGCATGACCAACGGCTTGTCCTCCAATATAGGAGGAGGGACCCTCTTCGGACATAACGCTATTATAGCATCGTAGATCTTCTGCAACGCTTGTCGAGTTGATGTTAGTGCTGCCAAAGCGTCTGTGTTTTCTTTTGAAGCCTAGATGTCGAGGTAACAGATATTTTATCAGCCTAAGGGGTTCTAAACACATTTCCGGGTGGGCAAAGTTGAATTTATGATAGATGCCGAACGAAGTTTGCCGAGCCGAATGCAAGCTAATAGTGCCGACCCCAAAAAGTGCCCAGCACCTCTATCATTTGATATTGATTTACAACAACATCCTCCTCAGCCTCTTTTATATTAGAGCGGGCCATAATCCATCCCGCTACGGGTTGGTAGGCAGAACATGCCTTCGAGTGTTTTATTTAGAACATGCCGATTTTCTCACAATATCATCATTCGTTTTAGAGGCGATGCCCTAAATTACAGAAAGAAATTTGCACTGCTGCCTGGGTTTGAACCCACGACCGCTCGTATATCGAGCCGTAAGCCAAATGAGCCAACACTGCTCTAATATTGATAGCCTGTTATCGATTTAGCTATTAATAATATTTGTACGTATTTTATAATCCCTTAGATACCATCAAAGGCTTTAAGTAATTTGGTACACCGATAAGATTAGGAGCAGGTTTTTACACATTCTTGATAACAATAAATTACAATAAAAATCAATCCTTTTGTCAAGATAAATGACTTGACTGTAGTAGAGTATTATGAAATACGAATTCGAGTGTTTATTTATTACATGGCTGCCAGCGCCACCTCTGGACCGCGACGAGCAACTGAGTGATGTGTATTGTGTTACCTGCACGCGACCATGCGTTTCGTATTTTCAACCACTTATTATAATATCAATTAATAAGTCATAGAATACGATCCCTGGCTACGCTCTAACACACACTTGCAATAGAAAGCATTATCTTTTATTAAACCTCGCGTCAATTTGACAGTTATTTTATGTTATTTTGGCAAATATCTTTTGAAGTCCTATAATAAATATCTTATCAAGACGCCTTGGATGGCTTTCTCGTTAATTGGCGAGAATAGGCGCAACATCGAGAGAAGTGGAAGGAATGGGGGGGGGTCTATGCCCAGGAGTGAGACAGTTCAGGCTCACCAAAAAAAATTATCAATATTTAGAATTGAAAGAAAAATACTTCTAAAATATCGCAAGTTATTGACCTTACCTCGTCATAATCCAACCTCAACTTATCATCGTCTCCCAGCAGTTTCTCGTTCTCTCTCGTGAGACGTTCGAGTGACTGTCTCAGTGAGGACACTCTCGTGTTTCTCTCGAGGTAGTATCCGACGAACTCTACTGAGAATGCAGGCGGGACGTGCCAACGACGAGACACGTCCTTTAGAGCTGCCATCTAGAATGAAAAACCGCGTTATTATTATTTAAATATTTTTTTAAAGTTAATTGTTTACCTTCGCGCAAGTGCAAGCAATAAGTTCACAATGTTTTATTTCAATCCGATGAACGGTATGGTAGCGAATAAAGTACAAACAAACAAGCAAACTTCTCTATTCTTCGCTCGCGTGTAAATCTTGTCGAGTACGTATGAGAAAATAAAATGTAGCACTATGCGCTATTCTAGACTATAATCTATATCTGTGCTAAATTTCATCCAAATCCGTTCAGCCGTTCTGGCGTGATTAATTAGTAACAAACATCCATCCATCCAAACTTTCGCATTTACTATAGTTTATATACGTATACAGGGTGTAACAGAATAAACGCAAGACGTCACTTTTTTTTAGCTTTCCCATACATGTTGATCAGCTGATCACGTTAATTCCTACATAGAAAGTCCACTTTTTATGTTACACCTTGTTTATACATAGGAAGATAAGATATTATTATTAGGTATTGCTAAAGTTCCTGGCAAAAAAGGAAATACAACTAAGGCGATTATTTTTCACGATGATCATACTGTGTTCTCGTAAGCCAGTAAATAACACAGTCTGGAAGTCTGGACAGCGTAAAGATTAGGATAACACTGTAAGTACGACTTGTTAGCTAAAAAGTAACAGTTGAAGTTAGGTTACGCCATTTGTTTGGTTAATAATAGACAGTTTAATAATATATTAGAACAATGCTGCATTGTGTAGAACCACGCTTTCATAAATAAATCATTATTGAATCCAAGGCAAACCTTTGCATGCGCATGTTTTAACTTCAAGAAAGAGAAACTAATTTTGGCAACAACCTATAAATCAAAAATTAAAGAAAGGTACTTAATGTTATCATGTTGGTCAACAAAAAGTAAGATTCGTGTGGATGCACATAATCATACAATGTGGACCTAATTACCTGTGCGTCTTGAAACTCCAGCGCATGAGTATCGATGCCCATACACTCGGCTTTTCGCTGAAACTTCCTCATGGCTGACGCGCTGCTGTATAACAGACGAGCCATTTTCTGTGTTGGTACTAAACAAACAAGCACAAAGAGATATTAGACATCCAAATAAATGTTTTATTACTTAGGGTAAGTGTAGATTGTTAGCCTAGTAGCCACAGCAAAAAAAAATATTATGACAATCTACGATCCAAATAGAATCCTAGGTACTCAATATGACGTGATGAGATTTAGGCGCACTTGCCGTTATATGCCATTTGTTTAGCTAGACATGGGTTTTGTCAAGTTGTTTTTACAGTATGCTGCTCGCTATATTGGAATCTTGATTACAGTTGCTACAAATACATCAGGAGGACATTGTGGGAGGTTGGTGGTAAAGATTTTATACAAAATTGGGCCTAGAATGGATCCCTGGGGTACCCCTGCAGGGCATCTAACGAAAGAGGATATTGCGTGTCGTAGCTTTAATTGAAATTTCCTATCACTAGGGTATGATTTCATTAGCATTAGTAATACAAATGAGGTAGCAGCTGCTTTATCTTGCATGGTTGTACTTTGTGCCATACTCAATCAAAGGCTTGTTGGACGTCGAGGAAGGCTGCCGACCAATACTCCCTTTTCTAAGCATTGTCTTATGGTGCGGTTGACTCAGTGCACCTGTTCAATGGTGGAGTGATGCTCGTGAAATCCGAATTGGCTATCAGATACAACATTGTTTTCTTGTGAGTTTGATTTTAGCCTATACAGGACTATTCTTTCCCATATCTTCGATAGTACTGGTGTAAGGCTAATAAAGTATAAAATTAAATAAGTTCCTGTAATAATGTAATGGATTAAAACAGTTAGCTCTAACCATCAACCGAAACGCATAAAATTGCATGCACGTCACAGTTTTGTTACGCGCTGTACCTTGCTGAGGAATGGTCAAATAATAACTATCTTCTCCCATTACAAACATTAAGGGAAGTAAGTAAGTAAGAACAGTAAGGGATACTGTAGTGGATCATACGATCGGTGTCTCTCCCGTGCAACACTATATCTCTGGGGCCTTTTTCGTCGTCAACCAAGAGAACGGCTACCTCGCTTACAGCTGGAGGATTATATCTACCCGGGTGTGCTGTCTGCGGTGGGCGGTCGGAGTGAATAATTAACTTTAACGAAGAGTTACGTTCTAAGTTTTGTTTAAAACTTCGTAATTCGTATGTACGCATATACATTGTGGCTATTCAGTGCGGTCTGTAGTTCGTTAATAAAATCAATTTTTAGCGTTGGAGCTATGTTTGACCGCAACGATAGCTGATCTGCGTCTGAAGTGAAATATATCTGCAAGAATTGTAGATTTTGGCCTGATGGTGGTAAAAGGCTACCTATAAGATGATATACTTGTCCCTCTATTTTAAAAGTTGGCATAAAATTGTTTTCTCTAATATATATCGCGCCAAACGAAGTCATTTGCAAAAGGCTATTGTATCTACGTATGTTGGTTAAAAAATGTCCAAATAATGAATGATTATTTGTCAAAAGATTTTTTATTGGCTGTGGCGGCTCCTGAATATTGATATGATATTTGGGAGACTAACTTTTCCAGAAGCACAGCACATACGATTAGGTTCGTGGGCCCATTTTTTGGCAGAACACTTAGAGCAGATCTTAGTCATGATTCTGATTTGGACGGAAGACTGTTGAGCATAATTAATCTGTGGATCGTATCTGAAAGCCGATCTGTTACTGTCAGCTAAAACTCGATTACCAACTCTGGTCGTTGACGTCTGTTGCCTTTCTCTCTGATCTCGAAGGCGTTGGGAACGCTCAGAGTTCGATTCCCTAGTGCGAGCTTGTATATTTCTAATATTTTGCTCTTCAAGTCGCTACAAACGCTGCGTACTAAACTCTCGCGCGCGGACTCGAGAGGTTCTAAAATTTTGTTCATCAAGCCGCTGCAAACGCTCGCTACTTGACTTTCGCGCGCGTACTTGGGAGGTTCTCAAATTTTGTTAAATGTACAATATATATTTATTATTATCAGGTAGTATTTTTTAGACCTTGGGTTACATTATTGAAGTTTTAGTAAGGATCCCTAATTTTTTTGAAAATATGATATAGCCTATGTCACTTGGAGATAGTGTAACTTCCCAATGGTGAAAGAATTTTTCAAATCGGTCTAGTAGTTTCGGAGCCTATTCAATACAAACAAACAAACACAATCAAATCTTTCCTCCTTATAATATTAGTATAGATAAAAAAGATTGTAATTAATCTTACCCCATGGAGGATTCCTATTCTCTTTCTGAATCAAATACTTTTTTCTGTACTTCACTAATTTGCGCTGAATTCTTAATTTCTCTTCTGTACTTAAATTGTTTTGTAACTCCAACTTCCTAAAAAAAGGAGAATATTATCTTATATTGCTTGCCTTGTAAACTGAAGACTCAGCTTTTTAATTAAAGTTATTAACAGAATATTAATTTTATAAATTACATTTTACATGGATTACCTCTTCTCAGTTCTCAACTGCAAAGCAAGCCAGTTCCTTTTGCGTTTCTTGACTAGAGCCTTATCAGAATGTAGCTTGCAGTGAGCGTAGAACGGGTCCGCTTGCTCTGCTTCTTCAGAATGAGCCTCAGCTAACAGTCCCGAGCGTTGACCACTGTGATACATAATATGAATTAAACAATTATTAAAGAACTAGCTTAATCTGGGTATATCCATCTCTGGATATAAGTTACGAGTGTTTAGCACATGTTCGCGTGTCGCGTTCGCGTCGTTCGTTCGGTCTGCTATGATGTGCAATAATTATTATCAAATTGAATCAAACCTGAACATAAGAGTTACCTTACAGTTAAGTAAGTAAGTCATCAAGACAATGCGTTTAAGGCATGATTACAAAAGTATCTTACTAACTGAAAAAGGAAAATGTGTAACTACTGCGAGCAAAACCCAAAAATAATAATACATAGACAAAACAGTTTACCAAGTGACATGAAAGAAGGTCTTGCAGAGCCCTGCGTCGCAGCCCACGCACACGCCCGTGCGCGCCAGCGTGCCGTCCTCGCACAGCGCGCACGAGCGCGCGCCCCACCGGGAGTACGCCATCTCGAATAGCGTTACGCCCGACAACCGCTCCACCTGACAATATATTATAATATTTTTTATGGTAAAACTTGCGACTCGCCGCTTCCCCGCACGGTTTTTGTGGAAGAAAAAACATTGAGATTTCTTTATTAAGTAAGTTTAATATTAAAGGTTGTACCCCGTAAACTATGCTAAGCACATCAAAATCTGTTGCGTAGTTAGGAAGAACTACGCCGTCACCGGCAGACACGAAAAAACGTAGTACCTGTTCGAAGGAAGCTTGCTCTACTATCTGGTTAGTGAAGTAGTAAAAATAAGAGAAATTGCACAACCAAAATCTGCATTGATAGTGAACAAGCAATTGACACAAAGATTATGGCGTGCAAGATGACATTATGCGCGCGCAGCGTTTTATCTATGAACTGGCCCCAAATGCAACATACGTAAATATAATGCTGGGATCTACATAACTTAGCTCATACAGCACCACCTGCTGGAATGTCCCAGGTGTCCGTTTACCTGCACTGTCGACGACCTGAATAACGCCTCTGACGCCGCAATAAATGTGGCCACGTACTGGGCCCAAACCATGTAAAATGGAAGTTACATCGATACGACAAGAAGAAAAAGCCCATACTACACTATTGCACATCTGTCAAACTACATGTGCACGACAGAGAAAGGAACATGTCTAAGTCTAAGCACAAGATAAGTAATCTTTATAGATCTTGACTTAAATCTTAAGAACTCCAACAAGTGTTTGATTTTAATATTACCTCTGAAAATGCCACTCCAGGCACGTAAAGCGCACATACTAAATGCACCCATGCACCAACTTCAGTCTCCTTGAAAATGCCACCTGAAACCAGAAAATCAAATTAATTCTGTATTCCTTATCTGAAATCGATGATTCAGATTTTGTCCGACCAGTACGTAGCAACCTGGACAGCTCTGTCGTTTGCCTCATTCAAGTCTTGGGGAGTGCAATTAGTTGTGCACGACGGGCGGGAGAGAAGGTGTGGCATATTCTGTGTTACAAATCATACTTATTAAATTGAAGCTATAACTAATGTGGATGCCTATAAAGGGCAAAAAAGTAGGGCAAGTCTACATAGATGTAGGATGGACTGTGTGAAAGATGATATGGCTATAAAGGACGTGATGCCAAGACAAAGTCTAATAGAGAAGCACAGAAGAACTGATGCACCAACCCCAAATAAATGGTTGAACTATTTTTGATTATTAAAAGAAATAAATGTTACCTTTATTAGGACAAAGCTCACAGCTCGGGTCAGTCACACCTGCCTTGCAAGCTTCACAAAACCACGGTTCAGTAGATGCTGAGCTGACTGTGCTTGACTCACTAGTTGTGTCCGACACGCCATAGCAACCTGAATTCAAAAACAAAATAAACACTGAAATCAACTGTTTCTACACTATATGAACAAAAAAAAAACTTATAGGTGTTCCTGATCCTAGAACAATATGTACAACCACTGGGTTTATTCTTGATAATAATGATAGTGGTGTAAAGCCTAACTTATTCCTATTATTTTACAGGAGAGAAAATTTATGTGATTGCCATAAAAATCCAGTCCATACTATATCCGGTACATATATATACATTTATATATATATTTGAGGTTTTCATATAGAGAAGTATTTAGAGTAAACCTCCTTTGAGAATTGAGAAACAATAAGTAGCATAATCTACATCATTTTACTAGTATTACAAATGCAGCCAGCTTTGCTGAACAGTTTTCAATGCAATTTGTCACTAAAGTAGACTATAATCGGAGTCCCTGTGGGATTCATGGGTGAAGCCGCAGTCCTCAGCTTTTAAATACCTAGTTATTTTTCAAATTACCTTCATGAACAGTCACACCACAGCCATCACACTCAACAATTTCGTTAAAGTCGTCACTCCTGGAACCAAGGCACCCTGCACAGATCAGCAAATTCGCCAATTCAACTGGAAACTGAAGCAAAACAAAAAAAAAATTCATGTATGTTCAAACAAAAATTACCAAAAGAATATGAATTTAGATAAACTACATCCATAAACTCACACCTCTTTCACATGGTGGTAAGCAGAATCTAAAGAATGACAAAGGTCTGGAGAGTGGAGCATACTACTCACAACTAGTGTATGACCAGATGACTGTATGAATGTGGACAAAGCAAAAGGTGTATGTTAGGATCATAGTAGATGGCATCTGTAGTTTCTTACATATATTTAAATAGATTAATTACTATTATAATGTAGTTTTGGACATATTACTGATCTGATAAATAATTGAATTAAAAAGCACCTTAAACTCTTTATGTTTGGATTTGTCCAGGACATTATTAACAGGTTTATCTTCTCCAATCTTGTTAGACTGCTTGAAGTCATCATCATCATCAGACCCTGACCCTTCTGAAGATTCACTTCGTAATGCTGCTTCTGTAAAGGAAAAGTATTAATGTATAAGATCAATATTGATCTGTGATAGTACCATTTTAAGCTATATTAACATAACATCACACCTTTTCTCCTAAAGGGTTTGGAAGAGGTGTACCGACACCCACACTATCTATTACCTACTTATAGCTGTGACGCTTGTTGCTTTCAGCATTTTACACACCTGTGTATTCTACTAACTCATACACATACTAGGCATTTCCACATAGTTTTTTTTTATGAATATACCGTGTCAAGAGCTAGAGCTCACTATCAAAAGAGCCAGCTCTTGATGGATAACCAGCATACGGGCAAAGACACCCCATTTCAGCTTAAAACTACACTTATGGAATTATCGTGATAGGCATACACCTATTAGACTTACAGTGAATAATTTGCGTAGTCAGAAATACTCGCAAAAGCGATAATTAGGGCAAGAAATACGTACTTTTTTCTTCATCGTCGGTGTTTATCGAATAATCGTCGCTTTCGTCGGGGTGGTCCTCTATCCGAAAGTCCGAGTCATCTGAGCTCTCCCCTTCAAGATCAAAATCTAATAGCGACTGGGGTTCTACCGGCTTCACTCTGCGCTTAGCCGGGCCTCGGGTCTCTGAAAAAGTAACATTTTTGTTTTAATAAAATGGAATTGCAATGTGATTAATGTTGTTGAAGTTGAAGTATGAAACAACAATATGCTGATAATACTTACGATTGCTCATTTTTGAATAAATTTATTTGAAATGAAATACATTTAGTTCAACAAAATCATTATATCTCGAATAATAGACACAAAACAGATTCTAATACTCCATGAAAGAAATAAATGATGTTGCCAACCTCGTCTAAAGCCAAGCAAAGCGCATAGATTATACAGATTTAAAGGTTATTCCCGTTACTAGTAGAACTTACTAGAGGTGATCCGACTTAACAAAGATTTCAAGATCCGATTTTTGAGTGAACGATATTCATTTGCCTATGGTAAATTATGCATTTCGTGCATTTCATCATAATTTAAGCATCAAGTTATTTCCATCTCTTTTCTTAGTAGGCAAATTTTTATTTCTGTCCTGTTGTCAATGTCATTGATGAATTTAATTTTGATAAGTCAATGTCATTTCAAACAAAAGCATCCGCATCGCATAGCAAAATAAAATTGTTTTTTAGTTTACTGTGTGAGTAATCGTAAAATTGGTCATTTATTTATTATTAAAAAGTAATAGTAACAAATGTATGGTCGTCAAAGTTTCTTTGAATATTATTTTGATACGAGTTCTTTGATTTCAGCACAACAGGTATTTTGAAAATGGTTGGGCTCGATACCGACATGAACCGGGACGATGAATGCGACAACATCGGCCTGGGGTGCGCTTTGGAGCACTTTTCAGAAATAGATGATGTGTTGAATATGATCGACAACGTTAAAAATATCTATAACACGCCAGCTTTTGAAGTAGAATATGATAAACTGTATGCTATCTTGAAGCAATACTATGAGCAACCGCACTTGCTTGATCCTCATTTGGACAAGATGTTATCAAAGTTTCTGAGTCTGATCAAAGACAAGGAATCGCCGTCTGCGTTAAAGTATGCTACATTCGACTACATGTATCAAATTATCAGAGTAAGAGGGTATAAAATTGTTATTAGGCATCTTCCACATGAGGTAAGATCCATTTAGAAAAGTTTGTTAAACTAATCTTTATTAATTCAGATAATAACTTCATAACAAGAAGAAGATAGACAAATAGTAGTCTCTCCATACCATATAAAGTACATACTCCATTCCAGTCTGCAGCAATTACAATTTTCTTTTTCTTTCTTTAAACCTTATTTTACTGACCAACTTGTAAATCTCTTCACATTTTTCAGGTTTCAGATCTTCTAACAGTATTAACATTCCTGGAGGCTCAGGACCCAAATGACAAGGAGACATGGAGGAGCAGGTTTGTTCTGCTGCTGTGGCTCTCTATAGTGGTCATCATTCCCTTCCACATGAGCCGGCTTGATGGCTTTGCGCCGGGACAACCTGGTAATTGATTTGAAGTCTTTTATTGTATCAAGAAATTGGAAAATAAATAAAATGTCAATTTTCTATTGGTTTCCACAGTTTCATGATGGTTTGGCTTAATCTATTAATAATTAATCCTAATTTATTAACTGTGAGTTAGTTTGAAATTAATTGCGGAATGGATTTTGATGCAGTATGGCATTTGAATAGACCAACACCTGGATTAGGGCAAAGGATACTTTTTATCTCAGTAGGAAGTTCCTGTGGGATAATTTCCAACCACCATGCAAATAAAGCTGCAAGTAAAAGGTAGTATTTCATTGAGACAAGTAATATGCAGATTGGATACTTAATACTTAACAGATATTTGCCAATAATAATGGATTGAACTACTTCTTGTAGATGTTGCTGAGGGAGCAAAGCAACTGACAGTAATGGAGAGAATTTTCAATATTTGCAAGACTTATGCAATGAGCAAAGATTCATGTGCTGAGGCTAGTGCTTATTTAGCTTCCAAATTCCTTATAAGGTAAGGTATTAACTTTTAAGAATACATCTATACAACTTATGTTAAAATCTATATCACATCATGATATATAAAAGTGTCCTGACCTCCTCATAAATTGCTACTTATATTTGCGGAGTCCTAATTTACATTTTCTCGTAGATCTGATGTAAAAGAACTTTACATGGGCGCTTTCTTTGACTGGGCTTGTGATTTACATTCCAATCTCCAAGAAGAAGAGAACATTCACTATGGAGTACTGGCCGCTGTTGCAGCAGTCTTAAAACATGGGAAGAGAGATGATCTTCTACCGTTAGCCCCAAAGTTACTGGCTTGGGTTACTAAACAGAACTATCAGCAACATAAAGCTATGTTGGTTAGGAAGTATGGTGTGAAGATTGTACAAAGAATAGGTAAGTCATTAACATGTTCTTATGTGTTGCTGGGGAATTTGATCTGCCATGGTAGAAAGTGATGTAGGGCATGTTTCAAGGGACTGTCTGATGTAATTAGGTTATTAAAAAAGTTCTAATTTGTATGAAAGATTTGATTTTGAAAAAAAAACTAGAATTTTTTGCAGACATTTCAGTAAGATTTTCGCACTTTCGCATAATACAGACACACGGCTGTGTGTCAAGCCAAGTTCAAAATAATTTGTGTCCCAAATTGTCCTAGGTTTAACATTCCTCCGTCCGCGCGTGGTATCATGGCGCTACACGCGCGGGTCCCGCTCTCTCGCCGTGACGCTGGGTGGAGTTGCGGCCGCTGGTGACACTGAACCCATCAACTCGCCGCCAGATGATGATGATCAGGATATTCCACAGGAGGTATTACAAGTTTTGTGATTGCTTGAAGATAAAATTTGCTTATTTTGTTCTAGCTTAATTTTATAATGGGCTGGTAACGACAACTCATCGTGTAACGCGCGTATTTTGAGTATGTTTCTAGCTTATATTG
Source organism: Standfussiana lucernea (assembly GCA_964057025.1). NCBI lineage: Eukaryota > Metazoa > Arthropoda > Insecta > Lepidoptera > Noctuidae > Standfussiana > Standfussiana lucernea. Next base: position 5,819,460 of record OZ059793.1, read on the forward strand.
CTTCAGTGCCTGCTATCTTGGTCCAGCATAGTCGTTCGCCGCGTAATCGTGACTTCGTTTTTGATACAGTCAAAACTACACGAAAATAGTGCAGTGGATGCATTTACATAGTATCTTCGCGGACGCCAATTCTGGACATAACCAACGGAACCAAATTAAGTACACACAGCGTCAGTATGTGCTAGCCCCTCAAGTTTTAAAAGGTTACACTACTGCTACAACATTGAATTCTTTACGAAACTTACGAATAATCCAAGGAATATTTCAAAAAGAGTTCAATGTTTCGCCTTGGATTCGAACCGTCGCATCACCGACAGTCGCAATATTCATACGCGCCATAGTTTGACAAACTAGCCAGCGAGACCATATGAATGGCGATGAAATTGTTATCTACTATCATCCGAGCCTCTTTGTCTTTAGCATAGAGTTTATAACCACTAGAGAGTTTATAGGCTGATTTCTCCTAAGTACACGACTCACTACCGCGGGCCGGGGGACGAGGAAGAGGAAGAACGCGTGGCTGCAATTGGTCAGTTCAAGGTCAACTTTCATAGGTATGCCTATCGTTAGGGCCACAGAGTACTTTTATTATATATGGGATAGAGGTACAACTCTGCGTCGAAAGTGAGAAACGTCAAATGTCGCCCTCTGGACGCAGGTTTTGGAACTAATGCCAACATAAACATAGCTACATACGTACCTACGTAGTCTACTACTTGAATGTTTTTAAGGTTTAGGTGGTTTAGGGTACTTATGTGAATTACATAATCGCTTGCAGTTATGTAGAAAAGCGAAAAAGTAATTGACATTATTAAACAACAAAACAATGATCTTCGATTTAATTTTTTATTTCTTTCTTTTAAAACACTTCTTACTTAGTTTTTTAGCTTTAAGTTTATACGAATCCGTATCATCATCACACTCCCTCTTATTTATTAATAAATTATTTATGCCTTTACAATAGTTGTAAATAAAAAATCTGCAGGATATTTTTATTAAAAAATCTGTTTGCTTTTCGTTGTGTATTGGGCATTCTATGAACGAAAAATCTACAGCAATAAAAATCATGGTTTTTATTAATTCTCTTAAATAAACTAAATTTTTATTTATTTAAAACACATACCACCTATCATCACAGGCTTACCTAATACAATAGTGTAGTTATAGTTATTAGCTTACAAATATACTATCTCCACAACCAAGAGTAATTTTACAAAATGCAGCCCGTGTGAATTCACTCAGAGAACAATTGAAACAGTCGATCCGAAATCGAAATTGTCTTTTAATATTAGATAATTTATATCCTGCAGATTTGAGATACAATTTAAGAGGGAGTCGCTGGGACTGCAAAGCCATTTTTTATTTGCGTATTCCTGATATTTTAAATATTCATGCTCACTGACTGACATTAAATCGTTTTAACATTCAACACACCCCTTAAATACCTACTAAAACAAGCAAGACGCGGCGGCGGAAAATGCGCAAACGCAAACCGGCGGCCAAGTTTGTTTTGTTTCTGTTTGACATTTGTTGTTGTGTTGCTCTTGAAATTCTTTTTAAGTACTTTATATTTAATGAGCTTCTAAATAGTATTTTATTGTTTTCTCGTTGTATTGTTTATAATACATAAGTTTATCGAGATTATACTACTCATATAAATTGAGCGAAGGCTGGTCATACCAAAGAGTCAAATGCATGACTGTTTGCACGCCATCTTGCGTACTTAGTAGAACTACTTAGTCACAAATCTTGTAATACTGCCATCTCTTAGAGAGTTTTATAAAAGTAGCACAATATAATGTAACCAAATTAAAATGTCAGTTTCATGTGCAAGCCGACGGTACTTCTGGTATCCAATCTTATTTTGCATACTTATACGAGAACGATTACCCGTTTCCCAGTACTAAGATTGTCAACCCTAGTTAGGGCTGATCTACTTGATTAAGGGAAAACAGTCGATATCGATGAAATGAATTAACGTTATGAAAAATACTCAATTAATCGTATAAAATAATAAATCAAAAATAATCGATTACAAAACTCAAACTCAAAGCATTTATTTCAATTAGACCATTACAGGCACTTTTGAATGTCAGAACACAAAAAATAAACTAAGCTACAGTCCCTGTCACAGGGCATAATAACTTGTGAAAAAAACATGTATCCTGTTATTATTGATTTTTAAAATGAATTAATATGGTAAATGTTTTTCGAATTCAAAATTCGAAGTATTAGGATCCTGAACGTATAACCTGCTCCTTGTTGTTAAGTCGGTTAAAAGTAGATAGGTATTTAATTTCAGTATTTGAATTGAATAACACTTTTACTAATTTAAATTTTACTACTGTCGATATCAATTTCGGATATTAAAGGTAACAGCACAGGTTTTTACGATAAACATACAAAGGGAAAGAAAGGGATAAAAGAATTACAATTGTCTAATGAAAGAACGAGACATTTCCAAAAGACATCAACGCGGAAATCAAACGTGTGCTCTTTCACCCAGCCACCATTTTAACGAGACCCCTGCGGTCGCTCATAATCTGATTAAATCAAAAATATTTTTCTTACTGTTTACTTGTGTTACTGTTACGGTGAAAAGTTATGCCATCCTTTTTGTAACTAGATGTCTTGGAATGTTTCCCACACCACTTCACCACGCATGAAGGCAAGGTAAGGAAGGCGTGGTAATTGCATAAAAAGTTTAAAAAAAACTAATAATTAATAAAAGACTTGATTTTTAAAGTCTTTATAAATATTACTAAAACAAAATAGAAAAATACTATACTAAAAAAATATATAATGCATGTTAAAAAGCTCATTGCCTAGGATTTAAACTTCCAATCTGATGCACGGCAAGCGGTCTTGTAACTTCCGGTCTATTTAATAACCGTTCGTAAATGTTAACCCTATTAATGTTGTCGTAATTCGCAATGATAAAGTATTTATTGAAATAAAACAATATTAAAAAACAGACTTTACAAAAAAAAAAACTTATTTATTCACTAAAACAATACATGAATCACAACAAAATGTTTTTGCAAAATAGCAAAATCAACTTGGGCCTATCACGGATTTGAACGCACATGCCTTTTAGGGGAGGGTAAACACTTAAAGTGAAATTATTTTTTAGGTAGAAGACGTAGTAGAACTCCTACTCTGTTCCCTCCGTGACGACGACACCGTGGTGCGATGGTCGGCCGCGAAAGGCGTGGGCCGCATCGGCGCGCGGTTGCCAGCTATCGCGGCCGCCGATGTGTGTGACAGCGTGCTGTCGTTGTTCGCTGAGAACGAACGGGAGACCGCGTGGCATGGAGGGTGTATGGCGTTGGCGGAATTAGGTAAGTAATTTAAATGTAGCATTATTGTCTTTGTGTGGACTTAAATTCTGATGATTCTAAACGATTTTAACTTGTTCGTGAATGTTGTATCAAGTAATGGCCTTCAAATGTTACAGCCATGATCATGTAAACTAGGCAAAACTATGAAAATTCTGGGTTGTCTAGTCATTTCACTTAAAACAGTCCCAAAAACAAAAGATTAAGGCCTGGTTAAGCGGAGTGGAGATGAGACATGAGCATGAGGTAATCGAGCATTGGTTGCAATCCGTATCGCGTCTCTCGTTTCTCCTGTGATTGGGCGAATATTGCACGTCCCTGCTTCGTTCGTCTTCCTTCGGTGGACACCGGACTTGAAAGAGGAGGAATCTACCTAAGCAGTTATTTTGACTATCCCTAGCTCGTCGCGGCCTCCTATCCCCCATCCAAGTGGGTAACGGCATAGCGAGCGTAGTGAGTGCGCTGCGGCGGGACGAGGCGCGTGCGGCCGCGGGCGGCGGGGGTGGGGGGCGCGCGGCCCGCGACTCCGCGTGCCACGCCGCGTGGGCCTTCGCGCGCGCGTACGACGCCGCCGCACTCGCGCCCTACGCCACGGCGCTTGCTAACGCCCTGATTAGTACGGCGTGTTTTGATAGAGAGGTAAGAATGATTTCTTTAATGATTCTATTTACCACTAGCCTTTGCCCGCGACTTTGTACGTGTGGTACTTAGAATAAAAAAAAGATCATTTCTGTGGTAAATGTAGCCTATATTTTAAGTTAGGCATCATCTAGCAGTAGAGCGGTGAAAACTGCGTTCAAATCCATGCAGTAGTTTTTGCGTGATGCGCATACAGACAGACAGACAATAATTCTAAAAACTGTTGTTTTGGCTTCTATTTCTCTAATAAAGACCCCCGCCCCCCATGTATATATATATTTTTTTTTTCAACGTCTTCAATGTACATACATACATCGGCCTTTTACAATTGTAGTATATGTATAGATTAGCATGAGTTAAAATAGTAATGAACTGAGAAGAACTAAGCAAAAGAAGGAATTAGAATCGTAGGAGATGGTGTTCTGTAGTTGCATGCCCCTATGAGAAAAAGGCATGAGTTTATGTTTTACGTATGAATTCAGAATGTCAATTTTTGTATCGTGTAATTATATTTATATTAATGAGGTAGTTTTATAAATTGAGGCTCGAATAAACACTAAGGCAAAAAGTATTCAGTGTTGATTGTGACTCAAAACTTTTTCATCTTTAAAAACATTTGAATGCAAAGTCACAATAACACAGCTGTTATAATAAGGCATGTGCTCTTCAAATGAATAAACAACGCTTTCTCATCACAGATCAACTGTCGGCGCGCCGCGTCGGCCGCGTACCAAGAGAACGTGGGCCGCCACGGCATGTTCCCTCACGGCATCGATGTGCTGACAACCGCCGACTTCCAGTCCGTAGGACCTAGGAACAACGCTTACCTAGTCATAGCGCCGCAAGTGGCTTCCTACCCGGAGTACACCCAGCCGCTCATAGATCATCTGGTAGACTTGAAGGTGGAACATTGGGACTGCGCTATAAGGGAAATAGCCGCTAAAGCGCTTTATAAGCTGACTGATAAGGTTTGTTTTTTTTTTTGTTTCCTAAACCTACCTATAGTCCCTTCACGGATATTTTACATGTAACTGAAACCACGTGCCATAATCCACTATGGCCCAGTGCAGGTTGGTGGATAACGTGTCTTCGAATTTTGGATTCACGATATGACTTTATTATAAAATCTGGTTATATTTGGCTATTAAAGATTTACGATTTTTTGTACTATTCAAAAATACTCTAATAGATGCTGATAAACTCTTTGCATCTTCTTGTTTGTCTCTTCTTGAACTAACTGGCCATCTACGAAATGCTGAAAAAGTTGTAATATTCAAATTCAGAATTGTCAAAGTGATATCTTGACAGATTTATGTCATACTTTTATGTACTGCTTAGGTTAAGTAGGATTAGTTTATTTTATACTTATTTTTTATAACATTTAATGTCGGACTCTTTTTTCCGTGCCATAGTTAACTACAAGCCATTCACTATTTTTTGAAAATCCAAGTATGCACGGTGTAAGTTTGTTATTATTACTCATCTAACCTGATCATCAAAGAAGGCAGTGATCCTCCGACACAGTTTCCACTTCTAATCGTCATTCTGTAACTACCGTGGCCATACACAAGTTATAAATGCGAAAGTATTTCTCTGTCTGGTATATATAAGTCAAAGGTCTGTTGTCTTTCCACGCCTAAATGACTTAACGGATTTAGATGAAATTTGACACAAAGGTAGATCATGACCTTAGTTAAGAAATAGGATACCTTATTATACCGGTGTGTTCTCTTTGGATTATTTCCGACTTCCACGTCAGCGAAGCACTGGGCAAAAGCCAGTTCTTATCGACGCTGACAAAGCTTTTCAGGTCAAGGGGCCTAAAATGGCCGCTTTAGAAGAATCATAATAGTATGAATCACGTTAAAGTTCTTAAAATTGTCACAGCCGCAGTTAATATTATGAATTATCGTTTTGTGAGCATTTTACGATCAGTAACAAAATTCATATTATTTTCCTATTATGATTCTGCAAAAGCGGCCATTTTAGACCCCCAGGTCAAGCCGATTTCCGCATTGATGTAATGCAGCTAATCCTTTATCCGTCTTTCTGCCTTATGTTTTAGATCCCTGACTACGTGGCAACGGAGGTACTTCCAAAGCTGGTGAAGAAGACAGAGTCCATTGACCTGAACGTACGGCATGGAGCTATACTCGCTATCGGCGAAGCTATCTATGCGCTCTCACAGGCGAAACTGGCTAATGGTATGTTTTGTGATTGATCGCTTAGAAGGCACATTTCACGACTCTTACATAAATAGAAACCAGTTGTATTGCTGTGAGCTACTAGCAGGTTGGCAGTTTTGCCTTTTTCGTTAGTGATCACATTCGGAATTGTACTTTTATTTATACATTTTTACTTTTATTTATACATTTTGATGTGTGTGTTGTGAAGTTCTTTTATAATTGTTAAAAACGAGTATTTGACAAATTAAATGCCCTTGGTGTGAAAGATAATACGGCTAGAAGGGATACTGAGATGTCAACTGAAGGAGCCATTAAAAACAGGACATTTGACCGTTACATTGTTCCAGGCAAGACCGCGGACTCCCTGATGTCAGCAGAGGTGTCGGCGTCAGTGCGCGGGCTGGTGGCGGCGCTGCGCGCGCGGCAGCAGTTCCGCGGGCTGGGCGGCGAGCTCATGCGCCAGGCCTGCTGCCACGCCATCGCCTCGCTGGCCAGGGCCAACGCGCCCTACCATGGACATCCCATTATTGGTGACTATCAAGCGATGCCATTGAAATAGCAATTTATCAAAAAACCAACGACCAGTGCATTAGCCTGGATCGAAAATACTAGAAGATATGAGGAAGATTTGCCCTGACTTAAATAAAAGCAAGGGTTTCTACACACCTCTTCAAACTATCATATTCAATGCAACAGTATTTTTAACCGACTTCAAAAAAAGGAGGTTCTCAATTCGGTTGTATGTTTTTTTTTTTTGTGTTTGTTACCTCATATCTCCGTCATTTATGAACCGATTTAAAAAATTCTTCTTTTAACTGAATGGATTTCCCGATTGGTCCCATAGAAATTTCATCAAAATCGGTTCAGCAGTTTGGTTTTGAAATCAAAATAACTGGAAAAAAGGTCATCCAAGTAAAAGAAATTGCGAAATTGATACTTGACAAGGATTTGTGTGTGATACGATAACTAAAAAGGGTAAAATAAAAACTTTTTTGCAAAAAAAAACCGACTTCCAAAAAAAACTCAAAAAAAGTGGAAAATAACTTTACTTTCGGAAGTCGGTGGCAAAAAAGTCAATGAAACAAACAATAGTCACCGACTTCCGAAAGTAAAGTTATTTTCCACTTTTTTTGAGTTTTTTTTTGGAAGTCGGTTTTTTTTTGCAAAAAAGTTTTTTTTTATAATATGTATATTCGACCCGCAGCAATTACCTACTAGACGTTATGTAGTCTTGCCTCCCGACGTGCGGGCCGGCTGTTGTTGATTAAAAACAGTAAATTACTCTATAAAATCTGCTCTAAATCTAGTCTGACATTTCTTCTACAGAAACTTAAAAAAAAAAAAAAATGTCTTTCAAAAGAATTATGTTTCTATTCAATTTTTTTGTTTCCAGACGAATGGCTCAGTCTAATCGAGGAATGTCTATCCCACGAGGTCCAAGCCATTCGCGAGAAGGCAATCTACGCTCTCCCTCTCGTATTCGACCACTACTTGTGTGACGACAGCTTGAAGTACGGGGAACTCACCGCTAAGGAGAAACGCAAGCAACTGATGGATAAATACTGTGGACAGTTGAGCAATACTGGGGTTAATGGACTGGTGCTGCGGATGGGGTATGCTAGGGCTGTTGGTAAGTAAAGAAGGAATGAAAATATATTTATTTGGCCCAACTTACAAACAACATTATCTGTCAAAGAGTGCAGTCCGCTCAGTTTTTTAGACCTTTATTTATCGACCTAATTTTTTTTATTTTTTTTTTCAAAATTGTAGAGAAGTTTTTCTGAGGCCTGCCAAATTTCATTTGAGGCTATAGATATTACTTTAAACCTCACGTAACAAAAGCGATGGTTCAGCAAAACCATTTTTTTCGTTTTATTACCCCCAATACATCGGCTAAACTGACATTATAAACTAATATTTTCAGGTTCCCTCCCAAAATTCGTTCTAACCGAACACCTACCTACAGTGATCCAATCACTGATCAACTGCACAAAACTGACGGAAGGCACTCAGAAATGGGCCGAAGCTCGTCGGGATGCAGTGGTCGGCCTTACTGAAGTTTGTCAAACCCAAGGCATAGTTGGAGGAGTGGAGGATTATGTGGGAGAAATAGTCGCGGCGCTGTTGGACTGTCTGTCGGAGTACACTATTGATATGAGGGGCGATATCGGGGCGTGGGTCAGAGAGGCCAGCATGACAGGTTAGTGCGATGACATAAACATCACGCCTGTGATATCCAGAGAATTAGCCAGAAGTGTACCTAATAGTACACCCATATCTCCAGTTAATTTACGATTAATGTTAATAGGTATATTTATCTGCTGTATTGTATAAGACATTTAAAATGAAGACCTGAGCAATGCTCAATATTCTAAAGGACTTTGCCAGATTTTAGAGCTATTGACTTGTTACGGTTGTCACCTGATCATCTATCGAAAGGCTGAGGTATAAAACCGGGTGGTTTGGTCAACTTTGAAGAAGTCTACATTCCGAAGTATATTGAGATGTATACATATAAGCCGGGCTTAGTGTGCTCTATAAGACAGTCAAGCTGAGTGGAATAGCCCCGGTATCTAAGCTTAACCTCACAAATCGATAAAACCTTAGTAATTGCCCCTAGGTCTCCTGTCGCTCTGCCGGCAGTGCGCCGTGGAGGCCCCGCGGCTGAACGCGCCGCACGTGGTGCGCGAGGTGGTGTGCGGCGTGGCGCAGCAGGCCGTGGAGAAGATCGACCGCACGCGCGCACACGCCGGCAGGATATTCACCTCCTTGATTTATAAGTAAGAAAAGTAGTAGTCGTATAGATGACCAATAGATCTAGGCTCGTGGTCAAAACGCCTTCACAATTTTCACATAATCACATATTATATTACACTTTCAGATAATTTCACAAAATAATGTTTTAACCAACAGTGCCCTTTTAACATTCATGCGGCAACAGCTCCGTGTAGCACTTGACTTGTTTCTCCTTCTTGCATATCTGATAGGTAGTCTGAACTACGTTTCCCTCTTATTTTACAAATATTATACGAAAATACTATTATTTTAATTATTCGCTTTGTTTTAGTAGCTATAATTAAGACAGCAGCGCTAATAAAGAATGCTATGCTATTTATTATATTTTAAATGTTTTTTTTTTTGTATGTTTTATTAAGAAATATTTAAAAATGTAAAACAATGTGTAAAGGAAATGCTATGCTATGGTAATAAACACGTTTATAACAAATAACATACTTATGGTTTCAAGCATATGACCGAAAGATGTACGTACGTTTGAAAGTAATGAAAGAACACTTTGTTCTTCTTTTTCATGTCAGTACAACAAAAATACACTTAATTTTTGTGTCCACTTTAAAAAGTAGGCTTTCTGACGGAGATGCGACAGGGTTTTCGTAATTTTTTGTTCCATTTAATCAATCGATATACAGTCGTGGTCAACTAATTAGGGACACTCTGGTTAAACCGAATTGTGAATTTATTTTTTATTTTCCAACGAGTCTAAACCATATTCCATATCTCTTACATGTAAGTATAATTATTCATTTATGTGCCCGATTATACAAACAATAACAACTTATTAAACATTAAACCTCTTTACAGTATAGCTGATAGATTATCGTAGTGCTATTTGTTCAAATAATGCTGGCTGGCCATTTAATTAGAGACACTGAGATATTGCGTTCTATTTTCAAAATTTGAATCTCAATACTTTTTTACTTCTTCTCTTATTGTTTCGTGGTAGTTTTGGCGGCAATCCCGATATTTATTTTAAGTTTTGAAAAATATTTTGAAGAAAAATGGGTAAAAATAAAAGTTGCGATCCAACACTACGAAAAATTATCATGAAGTTTGTTGTCGAGCATGGTTGGCCATACCGAAGGATAGCAGAACATTTAAATTGTTCAAAAACTATGGTATACAATGCAGTGCAACATGTCAGACGCAATACCACAGATTTAAATGTGCCCAGAACAAAAAGATCGAGAAAAACAACTCCGCAAGAAGATAGAATGATAGCCAGGTTAGCTAAGAAAGATCCGTTTCTAGGCTCTATTTTAATTAAACACGAAGTGTTTGGGACAGACGAAAGAGCTGGTGTCTCAGCGAGGACCGTTCGACGACGTCTGGTAGAAGCAGGGTTGTTCGGAAGAGTGGCTCGCAAAGTACCGTTGTTGAAGAAAGAACATAGAAATGCTCGTTTGGCGTTTGCACGTAAATATGGACATTGGACCTACGCCCAATGGCAACATGTATTATTCTCTGACGAGACCAAGGTTAATTTGATTTCTTCAGATGGAAGGCAATACGTACGGCGTCCAGTAAAAGCGGAAATGAATCCAAGATTCACAAAAAAGCAGGTGAAACATGGCGGTGGAAACATTAAAATGTGGGGTTCATTTTCTGGACGTGGAGTGGGACCTGTGAGGAAAGTTCAGGGTAACTTAGACCAACATCAATACAAGGCAATATTGGAGGAAACGATGCTTCCCTATGCTGAGGAGCATCTCCCTATTATATGGACGTTTCAGCATGATAACGACCCGAAACATACCGCCCGTTCAGTCAAGTCGTTTCTTACCAGTCAGTCAGTATCGGTGCTAGATTGGCCAGCAAATAGCCCGGACCTTAACCCAATCGAGCACCTTTGGCACGAAATCAAGAAAAAAGTAGCCACTTATCGTACCACAACTTTAGATGAACTTAATGAAGCTTTTTGTGAGGCATGGGCAAACATTCCTGTCGAAACATGCCAGAAACTGATAATGTCTATGCCACATCGGTGTCAAGCGGTAATTACTAACAAAGGTTTTGCTACTGGGTACTGATTTTACACGAAATAAAATGGAGCTGTTAAAGATATTATAATACTGCAGATTATTAGTTTTGTTTAACTCTATTTTTCATTATAGTTTACTGTCCTTAATTAAATGTCCAGCTACAGAATTATACCTTAAAATTGAATACATGTACCTTTGATATTAAATACTTTTTTCTATTTATTTATTCTTTTATTTACAGCCATTTAAAGCATAATAATCGGACCAAATTATGCAAATAATAGTTACTGAGAAATCAATAGGGTTTTATATTTGTATGTACTTAACCGGTTATTGTTCTGTACGACTGTATAAGACAAACAAGACAATAATTTTGTCATCCACAGCGACCCAATAATCACCAATATTCCACACCACGACGCGCTAAAGCGCATCTTTCCCTGCGAAGAGGTCGAACTGAAAACTGGAACGAAAGAGATAGAAGACATCGATCAGCCAATCACGAGCGAGAACTCTAACGTGGTACTGTGGCTGTTCCCGGGACATACTATGCCGAGATTCGTGCAGTTGCTGAACTATCCTGACTATAGATACAACGTTATCAAGGGCTTGGTCGTCAGCGGTGGGGAATTGACTGAGAGTTTGGTATGCATTTTTTTTTATTGGACTTGTATTTTCAAAGTCAAAGTCAAAGTCAAAATTATTTATTTGCGTTAAATGTGGTACAAAAGATGGTAAACATAAGATGTAGTGCAGTGACACATTTCGCCATAAAAATAGCATGCAAATATTAATAAACACTCACATTAAATTAGGTAGGTAACCAAATATATTGTCAAAGGGGTTAACAAGGCTTTAAGCAGTGATAGCCTAGTGGTGTGACTATCGGACTGCCAAGTCGTAGATCTCAAGTACGAACCCAAGACACGCACCTCTGATTTTTTGGATTCCTGTGCGTCTTGTATAATTATCACTTGCTTCGGTGAAGGAAAACATCGTAAAGAAACCAGCATGCCTGACGGATATTTCTCGACGGCATGTAAAGCCAAGTCAGAGGCCCATGGGTGGCATAAAAACTCTGACACCAGGTTAGTCACTAACCACACGGTAAAGAAAGAAAGAACAAGGCGTTTTTTCTTATCTTTATTTGAATTATGTTTTTTTTTTTGCCTAGGTAAAACACACAACTCAATCCCTGTATGCATATCTCAACACACTGCACAGCGACAAAGAAATGCTGAAGTCTATCTGTGACACTATCATCAAAGTATTCGCTGACAACTTGCATGTGAAGAGAATTACCGGGCCTATATTCAATTTCTTGGATAGGCTGTTGAGTTCAGGTTAGTTTCTATCAGTACTCTTGTTTAAAAGCTATCAAATCTAGATAAAAGATTATGACCCAGGTTGTACAGCCACCTAGTTCGCTAATTGTGTAACGGTGAAAGACGAAGAAGTGAGCATATAGGCTTATAACAGCTAACCCCGGCTAATTGAATGCCACGTGTCATCAGATTTAATGGTTCTTGGAAATGCCGGTTTCCTCACGTTGTGACTCCTAACTAGTGATGCAATAAATTCCACAAAGTAGCCAGCCTAGATACGAACTGACGATCACATAAGTCGCGGCTGTTCCCGCTGCGCTGCCACGGCTCTGAAGAACTATTACTGCTGAACTAAAAGAAGCCCATTTCCAGCGGTGGTCAAGTAATAGGCGAAGATGCGTCACTTGTAACATCGTTTTACACGTTTGGCACGTATAGTTATGAAGATGGGCTGTAATATCGAATCAACACCCTGATCACCAATCACCTGATAAAACACGGTTTTCATAATCTTTTTGGTCCCAAACATTCGACCTTATCAACTGGTATTAAAATAGCGAGTAAAACGACCGAGTGGTTTTCAAGTTTTGCTTTTATAATTGTGATATTTGTAGGTTCCATTTCGCCGATACTGGACGACCCAGAGTCGACCTTTGCCTTGGACATCTTGAAGTGTCTACAATTAGAACTGCGAGGCGGGAAGAATATTTACAAGCTCTTGGATTCCATCAACGTTCTATGTCAATTAATTCAGGTAATGTATTTAGGAAAATTTTCACAATCAGTTATCAATTTATTTAATTTTGGATAAGTGACCTTATTGTCTTCGTATTTAATTTACCATTTCAATAGTACTAATAATGCTGAAGTAAACTTAATTTACTTGTTGCGTCCAGTGGTCTATTGCCGGCTAGTTGTGGGGTTTCTGAAAAAATGTTATTTGTGCGGATATGTCAGTTTAGTGCATATGTGGCGATATAGATGCCCCAGGCTAAATCTTACACACAATTCCTTTGAAAAATCTGCCCTAAAGCAAACACAATACCCATCTGTTGGTTCTCCTGTTAATAAATAAATAAATATTTGACGTAGGTGGGAGGTTCAGTGTGCAGCAAGTCCCTCGGGCAGCTCGTGATCTACCTGTGCTACGCCGACCGCTACGTGCGCCGCTGCGCCGCCGCGCGGCTCTACGAGGCGCTCACCCTGTACGGCGACGTGTGCTCCGTGCCGCAGGATAACATCGACCAGGTGAGAACACCCCTAGCAAGATGGTCCATCATCCATCATCATCTACCTAGCCTTTTCCCAACTTTATTGAGGTCGGCTTCCAGCCTAAACAGATGCAGCTGAATAACATGGAGCAACTGCCTATCGGACCTCCACAACCCAGTTTCGGGATAAGACTTGATAGGACTGGTTGCCTAACTTTCAGAATTCTAACTACTCGGACCGACTGTCAATTACGAATGACAGCCGGGACAAACGGATGAACGTGCTTTTCGAGTCACGGAGAGGCGTGATATGCGAGACGGGCTTATATAAAGACGAAAATGTGTGGAGGATTGACCTGATACTTCTAAGTTTTTGTCATCAAGCTTACGTCAAGGATAGTCTTTGACTCCGCGCAGACTCTGCCTTTATGCATTTACGCTGTGTAAGACTTACAATTTTCATGAGAATGTCTTGTTTTATTGTTTCTGTACATCGACCTAAATAACGACTGTTGTCGATCTTGCACGTCTCCTCACTGCTCCGCTCGTGTCCGCTTTGGTGAAAACCGGGCTTATATTTTGTAATTACTAACTTTGAGAATCATCACATTTAACGACACGCGTCAGTCTGCTGTCCAAAAGTAAATAGAAAGAATGTGTACGTATATTGTACTATATTATATAACAATAAACAATAATATTTGGACTCGCCAAAATTCTTATAGTCACCGGTCAAAAGGTTATACGCAAAAAAAGGCGCACTGTTTTTGTATTCTTTTTTTATTTACGTAATCAAGATATAAATTGCGTATAAAACTTACATTTGTTATGTAATGTATCAATGGCTGGCGATAACATTCTCGTAAATTAATCTTTCTTTTTTACCAGCTTCAAAAAAGCAGGTCCTTTAAGGCTGTTCTATACGAAACTTTTGTTTTTTCGTTAGCATCTACTGTCTATGTTATACAGCACCATTGTATACCCCGTGTATGTCTACAAAAGTTCTTAGTGATCCATACAACACTGGCGACCGTAGATTTTCACTGTAAAAAAGTGCGTGTACAAGAAGCGTTATCGTTAAAAGATTTAAGCAGAATTTTTCGCATCTGGATACGCTATTTACTTACATTTCTTGTGTTAACTTTAAGCCTGTAGACTGATAACTTTGAATGGTAAGCTTTTTTAAACGTACGTTTGTCCGTTTCTTTTTTTAATAAGAAAATGTTTATTGCAAACACGTTTCCGTTCATTGAATTCTTCATAAGTGTCATTTGAAGATGCATTCCTTGTGGCATCACATTTATAAATGTTTTATTATGTATATATATATCTTTAACAAGTCTTGAATTCATTAATTCCCTGATTGACACCGCAGTCTTAACCGCTACCACACCAGTGCCTTTATAACGTAGGTGACCAGTGACTACCTTAGTAATCACTGGTTCTTGGAAAATTCATCCCTAAAGGCATTGAATAAGGGATGGAAGTTCATCATCCATAACGGGCACACACAGGGCTTGTATCAAGACAGCAGGACCTCTAACACAAAACTCTTTGTTTACAGATAATGTCAGTCCTCGCAGAAACAGACTGGGAGAAGGAAGTATCAGAACTGAGGCCCATCAGGAATGAACTGTGCGTGCTCATGGATATCAAGCAACCAGTCATGAAACAAAAGACGGGCGCGTAAGGTTATAGCAAAAACGTACGGGTACCAACATTACTAACGCTTGATATAGTAGCTTTATTGTAGGTGTCGTGGTTAGATGGCGGATTATTTTTTATAAAATAAGGTTATTTATGGCCCAATTTTAAGGACTGTTGACTTGGCTCTCTTGGTACATTTAAGGTTGTGTTCCGGAATCAGTATTCAAAAGCATCTAGTTTTTTTTTTGTAATGTAATGTGACTCTATGATCTTGAGTTTGACTGATCTCCGTAAAAGTGAACTGAAGTTCTGGGCCGTGATATAGATTGCTATATGTTTCAGATTAGCTAAATCGATGCAATAATTTCGAAATTGCAGCGTTATAGCGTTGAAAATGTTAGTTTAATAATATTTTGTTCATTGCATTTGTTCATCTAAATGACGCAAATGTTTCTCAATTTTCATGAATATTTCTGCAGTTTTTTTGCTAACAAATAATCCGGCATCTAATGATGAACAATGATTGCAGCCAGTTACTTTAGTGGCTGCATAATTATTCACTTTTTTACTGCTAAAGAATTATTAACTTGCTAATGTGATAATAATATAACGTGCTATGAACTTCTGAGTTAAGGTACGTTTTTACTGAGCGAGCTAAGATTTGTTTAGGATCGAGCGAGGATGTACATATTGAATGTTTGTTGATATGTGCTTGCTCGATTCGCTGGTAACTTAGCGATAGGCGTGCTTTGTCAAAATCCAGAATAAATGAATGCTTTTTTTAACTATCGGAGAATCTACTAACATATCTTCAGAACAAAATGATTTTGATCTACCCGGTGAAAACGTAACTTTACAGAAGTATGAGACTCATATTTTTATACAGCTTATCAGGCGACATTTGACACTATAATGATATTTTAACACGTAGTCAGATAATGATTTAAACACGTTTTGCTAATTTGTGATAACAACATGAGATTCTCACTCAAATGTATTGGTTGATCTTGATATGAAATGATGCATTTATGTTACAATGTAATGTTCTAATAAACTTATCTATTTATTTCTATTTAGTTTAATTTACAATTATATTTAGCTCTACAAATCTGAGTTTAAAGCAACAACTTTAAAAAAGTAAAAGTTCTTCATCGGACGTTTCCAACCCCTTGATTTCCTTATCACCCAAGTACTTGTAGCTGCGATGGGTCCTGAGGTGCATCTGCGATGAGGTTCGACCAAAAGGTCCCGTAGTTCTTCAACACGGTGCCTCTGTAAACAGAAACATGTTATTGTAAATATTGCTCATGCAAGTCATACAAGGAAAATAGAGTAATAGTGAATGTTTACAGAATCTTGGAGATTACACGAGACGGATTGTTGTTCAGGCCGAGATGACTATGTACTAAAGCCCTGCTTTGTTTACTTATCCACGCGTGCATATCGTGTCGGATAACAGGAATTAAATTAGTCTATTGCATTATCTGCCTTAGACATCGATTTCCTCTAGTAGCAGTAGTTCGATTTTATAGAGGACTAGCTTTGCCCGCAGCTTCGCTCACATGACCGCGTATTCTTTTGGCATTGTCAGGAAACATTATTTAACATTAGCATCCTCTACAAATAACATACTAATAAACTAACTTACAGCCCGTTCATACGACAACGATTCGTTTAATTTTTTTGACGTATCGTTTTTTTTTTCACGATCCGAATCACGAATCGTGAAAAATGACGGACACGTCTTAAATCACGTATTGGCTTTTAAAAATCAGCTAAGTCAAAATTATGGATCGTTATTTTTTTGTGACGGATTCGCTGATGCGCTCGCTCCCGAAAAACCATGTGAACACCAATTACTTTTTTTGCCGGATCGTGATAAAACACGATTCCGTATGCAATGTGAACGTCCATACGTCATGACGTATCGTGATTTATGACGGATTGTCAATGACGGAAGCGGTGTGAACGGGCTGTTACGGTTTATTTAAACTAAAACCTATTAGTACATCTTTGTTTTAAGGAGGATAAGTTAATAAATAGCCTTAGAAATTAAAATAAAATCTTTCAACTCGAGAGAGTTTATGAGCCGATAGAAAACCAAAGTGAGAAGAGTCAAATAACACGTTACTGAAAAATACTGTAAATTATTGAATTTAATGTATTTAGTAATAGAACCAGAAAGAGTATGCGCTTCGGTAATCTTCATGTAGGTATCCGAATTAACACGAATGTCGTGCTGCTTTGTGATCCCCCACGGATGCAAAGATTCTTAGTTTGGTTTTCCAACGCATTGTAGTGCATTCATTGCGCACATCTAGACAGCTGTCTAGCGCTATCTCTTTCCCACTCTCGGAGTAAATACTAAAACATTCCTGCACTAACAGATCATCATAAGTTGTTTACAGAGCGGTCATGAAACCGCTAGGCTGTTTACTCCGTTGACATTAGTTTAAAATAGCCGTTCTCATGCACGACATGACTTAAACGTCAAGCAATTGAAGAATAAGGACAAAATGCTATATTGCTCATCCCCTTAAGCAAGAAGCGTGATAATATATAGCCTAACATTCGAAGAAGCCTGTAAGGAATGTTTGGGCAAAATTTCAACAGAGCAATATTTTTTGCGCCATTTCGGAACATCGATTTGGATTTTTACCCTTTTATTATATGTACATATATTGTAGATATAGAAGATTTTATCTATGGCTTCACCTGCGAACGTCAAACAGATTATTGGTACGATATTGATGATACCTACCTAAATTACATCAAATTGTATAGAAGTCTATGCACCAGAGGCCATACGACAAACAATACGAATATCACTTAGGACTTGTATCTGCCTACCAAGTATGCGATAACAGTTTGTTGTATACCAGCAAACATGGCTGTTAAATTTTTGTCGTAACGTGAAGACGTATTCTGAGTTATCGGCCGTCCAAACCTTTGATTGCTACGACAATTTTTAACACAAAATCTAAGGCGTGTTTCACACACCCCCGGCTCGTGCCGGATCACGCTTGCACGTGAGTAACACGCTTTAAAACACTTTCATTACTTATTTTTTTCAAACGTACAAACAGCAGTTGACCTATTACACCACTAACACACTCGTTGAATCTAGTTTTTACGACAGTCATCTTCGGGTTATCACTTGTGGTCTTGTGCCAAAGCTTGTGAAACACCCAAGGTACGTTACAATATTAAAAAAAAACTGGCTGATTAATGTCCAATAATCGAGCCATTGCAAAACTGTGTATCATATAAACATGGTGATTATTCAAAACGCGCAAGTCACCGGATGGCCGACATCGCAATTACTTCAGAATAATAAATTCAAGGCTAATTATGTCTACGCTTTAAAATGATCTGGTTAAGTATGATCATTCTCGATTGATACACATTCTACCGAGCCAGGGTTTATCATAAGGTCAGTTTACGTTAACTAATGATCATGACAGCTCATTGATGTTACGCAACTGCACATATGTATCTGCAGTGAAAGGAGTAGCGCAATTAGGGCATGGGTCGACAACCTCATTATCAAGCTTTGCCTCAAAATCCAAGTATGGGTCGAGTTAGCACTTCAATTAACTTGTTGAATTAGATTGACAGCTATAATTAAATCATGTGATTTCAAAACATCCTAGGAAAATTTTGCAGCCTTGAAGTTTAGATGGGTCTGAGAATGCATATTTTTAGTTTTGCGAATCCTTCAGAGGAACTAAGAAGGCATTTAGTAATTAATAGTAGGTAACTATCGTTGCAAAAAAGGGAAACATCGCTTGTGAAACAAATTTTCCGAGTTTAAGCCCATTTTACGGCCCATTCCCTCTCACAGAGAGCAATAGAGGAGGCCTTTGTTCCAGCAATGGGAACGATAGGGCCCATTTTATCACGTAATAACTACAACACTGCCCTTTCAAATGCAGGGGGCAAGTTATTTAAATAAATAAATGTGTCTTCGGTAAGCTCGATTAAATTTCATACAAAACTTACGTGAAATAAACCCTTCCATGGCCGTCAGGCGGTGCTCTCCACAGCAACGTAGCCCTTGTCTTGAACTCAGGGTCGCCGTGTGTGATGGACGAACATTCTGGATGCACGGTCGTGTTAGGCGCCGGCTCCCATGCCCCGATCCAGTTGTCGTGCTCGACTGATCGTGCTTGTATGAAGAATCCTTTGAATGGCTCCGCTCCTTCTATTGTGACTGGAAGTTGAGAATTGTAGGTGTAGGTAATGTTCAATGAAGATTTGTGATGTTTTATGAACATGCTATGAACATTCATTTCTCCTTGATTTTCGTGATGTAGCGGAAAGTTTTGAGAATTCCCACTGTCCGTGTCCCCATTAACGGGGACAGCGAGACTTAAAAATGTTCTCGTTGTCCCCATTGCTCTATCCCCGTTAATTTTCTTGAAATAAATTGTAAAGTTTTGTGTGTAACCTAAGACAATGATGACGAAGTTTACAAAAAGCTTTAGTGGTGTAGCTTTGAGTCATATCTTGTGACCGCACATTAGTGCAATTTTAAAACTACATTTCACTATTGAAAAACTTTGATGAATGTCCTCTCTTTTTTGGTGGCATTCATAATTTTGAAACCGTTGTAAAGTTGATCATTATTGACGACGATACTTTATAAAACTGAATTAGTAAAAAACTTCCAAAGGACATACAATTTAGAGTCCTTTCATCCTTTAATACTAGTCCAACCCTCTAAATCCGCAGCTGTTTCCGTAGACAGTATTCAAGGTCTTAACGTTTCTTACCCTGTTACCCCATTTCGTTTGGGTACAAACCGGTCGGACCACCATAAGCCGTCTGACCTACAATACCATTCGCATACGTTTGCGTAATCGAACTTGTGTGTATTACGCACTCGTTGTCTACCGGTAGATTTTATCAATGAACGTTACTTTATAGTACACTAACTTATGCCAGCGGCTCCGCCCGCGTGGAGTTCGATATTGACCCACGGGATCGTCCTACCGGGATGAAAATAGCATACGTGCTATTTCAAACTATAATCTATCTCTGTGCCAAATTTTATTCAGATCCGTTCAGCCGTTCTGGCGTGATTGAGTAACAAACATCCATCCATCCATCCAAACTTTCGCATTTATAATATGAGCATAGATTTATCGTCTGATCTTTTATATCCGTTTTGTTATTTTGTAATAAGTACTTACAATAAATTGCTTGCTTGCAAAAATAATTTTGAGATACGAACTAACGAGAATAGTTTTAGCTGGATGCGATTGCGAAACGATGTCTGCTCGTATTAATTAAATGATGAATGAGATATCGCGGCAATGAGCGTATTCTGACTTTCAACTATCGACTATTAGTAATATGTTTTGCTAGATTATTCTATCAGAACGCGTGTGAAACCGAAGCAATGGTCCTTGGGCGGAAGCTTTGCGAGCTTTCTTGAAAATGTATATCCTTATAACTAAAAAATGGAATCTAAGAGTATAATAAGATTTGTTTATTTGCATGAGGGAAAATAAAAAGCAGTACCTAGTGATACAAGGTGTAAACGGACCCTTCACGAAGCCGTCAACCAAGTATTCTGTACAGGTACACCAAAGTAAGTAACTCTACGCAAAAGTTATTGCTGGGTATCGACTTTTATTTTATGGGGTGAAAAAAGATGCAATGACGGGAAGAACAAGTGATTTTCGGCTTCGTTAAGGGTCTTTTTACACAACTTAAATCGGTTATTGAATTGACTAGCGAAACTTTATGAATTAGCATATATGACGAATACGATATTCCGGCTATTGTGTTTGGAGTTCTACTTCATATTGTCCCAATCGATGTCATCGTTATAAACACACAATCCATTTGCGCCCACTCTCGGGCAAAAGCCACTCTTTGTCAATATCTCCAAGTACTCCAAGTACCTCATTCAGATATAAGCTTCAATTACGGAACCTAAGAGGTAACTAGAAGGTACGATCAGCAACGAATGTCGATCAACACTGTTTTACTTTAAAGTTATGAATAGAAACAGACACTAAATCTTAATTACATCTGTTCCCTTTTTAAATAAAGCTCAAATTATGATTTAAAACTCAGAAGTCTTAATCGATTTTCGCTGCTAACCGTACCTATATAAAGTTAGGTATATAGCTATACTTTGATACTATTACCAAATGCAGCATCTGTCATGAACCTTAATTTCAAAGATAGATCTTAATCACACCGCAATTTCATTGTAGCGTATCACCTTAATTATAAATCCTTACAAAAACAACAACAACATCGTATCAGACAATAACGCGAAAAGTGTATTCACCTGTGACGGGAGTATTTGGCCCGTAAACCAGCGCCGATGCGGCGACCCTGTACGGTAGGGTGGACAAGGGTTGCGTCCTGTGTTGCCCATGATTAGGCTGATTAGCACGGCTCTTCACACACGTGTCTATCGGAGCCCCGTCCGGGAAACTTTGCACACCCCAACATAAAATTAACCCTAACATCAACTTCGTAAACATTTTGATTCTATGTACGTTTAATTTGAAAGGTAACACTGCACACCTCGCGCCCGACTGTGCGTGAGTATGTTGCCGCACTCAGTTTTGTAAGCCGAGTTCGAAAGGATCTAGATCTTTATACAAGTTGATAGATCAATTATTAATGCTGTAGGGTAGGGTAGCTGGTAGGTATGTTGAGGTGTGCCGAAATAGACATATCGTTACTGTGATTGCGCATATGACGGCCTGCTGAGAATGAAAATTGAAATTAAACTAACTTTGCATCATGACTTTTTTATTAATAGTACATTATGCACCAAGGGGATAAAGCAATGTCTTACGTCACGGGCACTATTTTGAATCCCGAATGTAACAGTTTCTAGGGCTCCCGAGCGGAGCGAAGGAGCTTTGAGTTAACTCCTGAGCGAAGTAAGGGAGTTAAGACTAGAATCCTGAGAGAAATGAGGGATTTAAAGCTCGCCTAAGACGAAGACACCTTTATCCCCGAGGAGCATTATTCTACTTTTCACACTTACGGCGAGGAAATAAAAACCAAATCGATTTTCAAAATATGGCGTTGCGCACCAATATTCTACCGCGGGGGTGCGCCAGTGTTGGAGAATTAAGGATATATTTCCCTTTTTAGGGAATGAAATCGTTCTAGGGGAAAATTTGGGAACATTACCTAAAATTAGGTAAAATTTAAGAATTCAAGACACATTTCACAGCCGAATTATTAATTTGTAACAATAACTTGCGTTTAATAAGCCGATTGCAGGGTGTCGTGCGTGAACGAGATCACAGCCTTCGACCAGCTATTGTGATGACTTGCCGCCATTACCGCTATAGATAAAAAAAAAATAGGGCGAGTCAATAATTTTGGAATTGACCATTTGCAAGAAACATTTTTTTTTATTAATTTTGTTTAATTTATTTAAATTATTGTTTCTTATTATTTCTCATAATATTACTATTAAATTGCGTAATTTAATTATTTTGTTCATCGACGGCAACTAAAACCTGTGTTGCGAAAACTCTTTGGTAAAAATTTTCATGCAATTTGTTATTTAAGATTCCAAATTCAAATCAAATTATTGTCCAGCGGGCAGTAATGAAATTCAGTACAATACCTATAACTTAAGGCTTTACTTTAGGTTTGCATGACATACATATAATTTGACATTTACGAGCAGGTGATGTGAAAATAAATAAAAATACCTGTTGTTACATTAGTTTATTAACATAATCTAACATGAAGTTTCGCTTACATAGAATTCAGTATTGAAATATTTAATGACTGAGAAGAGGTGAATAAATTTAGCATCAATGAGCTATTGCACAAACAAATATTGACTCGTTTTGCTGTAGGTAGTTATTAGTAAGATTAGAAGTCGTGAAATAAATTATTAGAGAAACCAAAACTTTTAATACTTAAGTTAATAATTTTAGACGATGTAATTACAAAAATAATTGTGTAGTTCTGCTGATTTCGATTAGGAAATGATGATAAAAATGTTATCATGAACATGTTCAGACATCTAACTTTACAGATATAAAAACAAAGTTGATTTCATGATAATGTTAACAAGGCGAAAGTAATTATTCATTTAGAAATACAATTTTGTCTTCATCGGACCTATTCGGCGTAAGAACGTTCTGGTCTAATTTGGCTTTGGCTGCATTATCAGTTTCAATATAATGCATTATCTCATCGAGCATATTTTCACAATTGTCGTATTCAGTTTCATGTTTCGTCTTAGTGACGGGCTCTTTGTCTGGGCCATTCTCTTTTTTAACACCTTCATTGGATGAATCACGGCTGTATTCCGAACAATTCCAATTCGCAATTATCTGATCAGAAATCCTTTCGCGATCTTCAGAAATGTCGCGCAGCTTAGTATGGTTCGGATATTTCTTCTCTAAATATTTTGTTTCGTAATCATTCAAGGAATTGTTGTAAACGCTACTTGAAGGTGACGAAACACACTGGATCCAGTCTTGGCAATTGATCGAAATGCTCGAAGCGTTTGTAAAGCCGTAGTAATCGTCTAATTTGAAATCTCTATCTCTGTTAGCTATGAAACCGGAATCGTTGTCCAAGTCCGACCTGTCTAGTGAGTCATATCCTTCGTTAGTTACTCCGTTTTGTATAGTTTCGTAGACAGGTTCTAAGATCTCGGCCAGTCGTTCGCTGGCTTGTATCGATATAATTTCAGCGACATGTAACTTTGGCCTTATAGTAGCGTATTGGTCTTTGGCGTCGTCTGAAGGACTGGGTAGACCGGTGCTGCAGGTAATTCTTCTTTCAGAATTCGGGCCCATATTCATTCTAGGGTAGCTAGAATCTCTTCTGATTCGGGATACTACTGCAGTTTCTGTTTTTCTGTATGTTGCTTTGATTAAACCGTGGACCTGGAAAAAAAAATAATTTGAAGCGTTTAAATATTCCAAATGTCATTGTTATAATTTTTTATCAATATTTACTGTGCAAATAATTTTATAATTAACTCTGAAATAATTAAATTACATTTTTTTAAATAATTTAGAAACGACAACACCTGGTGGAGATTGTTACTTATTTTTCCAAAAATCCCCACTAGACTGAGTTTATATAGGTAACTAGTGGGGATTTCTGGAAAAAAAAATAACGATCCCCACTGGTGGGTATTTGTCGGTGGGGATTTCTGGAATAAACCTTAAAATCCTACCTCTCTATTAACATAGCAGTAAAGCATAGCCACAACGAGTCCCTGCAACCCCTCGACGGTGTATGACGCGTAGTAATAGATCTGTTCTTCAGTGCAGTTTGATGTGGATGGTCTGAACGCAGTCAGTAAGAATTGTGTCCCAAATAGCGGCATGAGGAACAATGTTGCTTTAGCTGTGCTTCTGTAAAATAAATAGCAAACGGAACGTTATGTTTTCTCTATTTCAAAAAATTCTTCCCCATGATCATCTTTTACTCGGGAGTTTGATTCGCCTACTTCGTTTCTTAAGCTCTGGAACACTGTGAGGCGTGAAGGTAGGTAGGTGCTTTGGGAGCTGTCTTTTGAAAAACGGAGTTTCACAAAGTACCTACCTTTAAGATTTTTTAGAATGGTATAAATTACTTGTAAAATATTGCTTAAGATAACTTTAAGAGTAATTGTCAGCAACGAGATGCAATTCCGCTCTAATTCGCACAGACACGTCTATTACCTATTACTTAAACTTTTAGAAAGACTACCAAAAATGTAGATGTTTGAATCATAATAGATATCTAACTAATGCATATTTTGATATCTAGAAACAAAAACCTCATTTCTGTTATTATCTTAATCTGGCTTTGGATAATCTCTACATAAGGTAAGTACTAAAATATAGCAATTGTAACAAATAACACCAATAGGATTGTGCAATGTGTTTAGCCAAAAAGAGACGCAGTTTTTGCATTTCAAGAACGTCAATCATTGTAGTTCAAACATTAAATGTCAACGACATGAAAGTCATAAGTACCTACCTTTCGTGATTTGCAACGACTGTAGGCAGTATCACATAAAAACAATATAAGGTGTTTGGCCACTACACCCTACCATGCCATACGTGACCATGCTATGAACGTATCATACGGAAAGAAACATGACACGGATACCTACCCATCCCGGCTGCAGAGGCTACCTCTAGCTAATAAATTTTGACGTCACAGATGAGTGCCACAAGTGAGACAAAGTTCTCGCGTACTCCCCACACACACCTAGAATTAGTAAGCTTAAACTACTCACAACTGATTAGCGTTCTCCGAGTTCCGGATCTTCGTCAGCAAGACTCTCAGTATATCGATGAAAAGGCCAGTGTTGACCAGCAAAATGGCGATGCGTGGCACATCGAGTATCCACTGTATGTGCTGCACCGTGTATATCAGCCAGCAAGAATGATCGTTGTGCACGGCCATTACAGCGGCCCAGGCTATGGCAGGCGCTAGGGCTATTACTGAGGATTAATATTGATAATGTTATTTCCTTCGGTAAGTTCTATGAAATGGTACGACATGCGAAACAAAAAAGCTTAATAAATGAAGTTCGTTCGGTCTACCATTTTTCTGTTTTAATAGCAGGCAGGATCTCTACATAGGGAGTTTAAATGCAAAAGCATATAATACTTAAGCCTATAAAGCTCCACTGCTGGGTCATAGGTGAGGACTGGTGGGTGTTATACACCACGTAGGCCCAGTGCGGGATCGTAGATCACACACACAAACTTCGATTTATGATTCTGGAATGTCCTGTTTCCTCACGATGTTTCGATATACCTACCTAAACTAAAAGAAGTGAAAAAATTAAGCTAGTTATATAAATAAACATACCAGCTCCAATACTGTACAGCCATTTCATGTTCAGCTTCTGCTTGAAGACAGCAACGATGGATCGATGTAAGTACAGCCCTTCGATCAACATGCATACAAACACGGCGTTGCCTGCAACCCGTTCAGCAAACGCGAGTATTCGACATGCAACGCCATGCGATGACATCGCCGTCTCGCCGGCGCTCGTCAGCTCATCTATGTAGATCTATTGGTAAGGAGGGATTTGAGGACTTGTGGTTTATCTCCATAAATGCTTTGATTACCTGCCCATAAAGAAAAAGTACAGTGCCGAGACAGAAGAACGAATGCAACTCCCAAGTCCTCTCAAGTTCACTAAGGCTCGAGTTCTCTGTCTTGGCACTGACTCGGCACATGTAATCAAGGTAAGTATTGTGGTTTCGGAGTTTGGCAAGATTAAGATTGCTCACGGATCACCCTGAAAAGCATGAGGTTTTATTGAGACCTTAGGAGAGTCATTGTTTGAAAATATACAAACGTTTATGAAGACCAAATGGATGGAGCCCATAGTTTACCCATATTTTGGTTCGCTAGCTAGACTTCGGTCAATACCAAATTCCAATATAAACAAAAGAAATCCAGCGAATATATTTACTAAACACTAATTATTTTGGTTCTCCAATACAAACACAAGGTACCCATGATGTCAGGCTGATTGTCTTCAACTTACCTCACTTCTGCTGACGATCACAAGCGCATTCCTGATAACGATAGCAATGAGAAGATTCCTGTGTAGGGCTACGCGGGTTATTCTCAGTCTTTTATAGAAGCAGAAGATGAAGACCGCGGGTAGACAGGCGATGATTGAGATAGATAGGACGGCGATGTAGAACTGGTAGCGACGGAGGAGACGTGGGGTGATACTGCATGTGCTGTAATCTGTTTGAAGCTCCCAGGTGGCGTTTGTGAAGCAATGTTTGCTACTGTAGTCTGGAAAATTGAGAATATGAAGTTTGGCCAGTATGCATAAGACAGTAATTTTTACTTACGAAGTAAATTGTAGTAGATATTCCAACTTAACAATAGCTGTGCCCGCGTAATACAAAACAGTCGAGAATTCTAAAGTAGGTATGTACCATATTTTACCTAAATAGGTAATTGACCTATTGATAACTCTACCTTTGATACGTAAGTAAACAAAAACAAAGCAGCTTTAAGAACGTGAGAGATAGTGTGCCTACGTAAAGAAAGTAAAGGTCGAATACCAGCCAATGCTAATCGATTGAGTATGTTTACAGGTCGCCTGCATAAAAAATAACACTACCTACATACGTAAGAATATAATGATGATAAGTTAGAACTTGATATCTAAATGGCGGTAAAATCAACAGCTCATTTATTATCATCATCTTCTGTCCTAGTCCCATGTTACTTGGGGTCGGCGCCACATGGTTTTTCACCCATTCACCCCTGTCAACCGTCGTCATTTTTTACTCCTTATCATTCCTCATAAAATCCAATAAAGTAATGATTAATTAATTTAAAAAAAAAAAACCATACGATTGCACGAAGGTCCGGTGCTGGAATAGGCGAATTCTGAACAAACTTCGGTTACCGTCATTCCCGTAAAAGCTTCCTGCCAGCAAGTCCAGCCGTCGAACGTGGGTTCACATTGATTTGCTAAAATTAAAAAAAAATGTGTTATGTCCCAGAGAAATAATATAGAATCACAAAAGTCAATTTGGCCTTCCTCCTCTTCGTCGATCGATGCCTCCATGGATTATTGACTATGGACCTATCGCATTCGGTCTTAGCCGCCCGGAATACTTAATTTTGTTAAGTCGGTAAATCCCTCACATCACATCCTTCACCAGTCGTGTCTACAGCTGGTAAAAAATCAATAAGTTTTACCCGGAGTATTATAGGTTTCTGGCATAAAGTGGCTGCAACAGTCACTTGCCGCGTAGAAGCATCGCTCCCACCTCTCATGAGCGGCGGGGATCAGAGCCTCATGCACCGCCGCGGCCACCTCCTCCAGGCCAGGATCGAAAGGGTAGCATCCACATGTACCGTCCTCTTTGGCCTGTGACAACATAAAAGCTAGAAAGTAATGGACGCACGCAGACCGTAAGGCTCGGTTTCCTCCAAGGCGGAGACAAGCAGCATGGAGAGACGTGCGGGAATTGACATAGCGTTTCTCATCTCTCCTGTGATTGGTCGAATCTTGCACGTCTCCGCTTTGGCGACACCCAAACCTATAACCTATTTTTATAGACCTTATCGGCCTTATCGAATCAGTATTCGATAAGGCATATAAGGTCTATAAAAATATAGTTCCGGATATGTTATAGGTACATGGAATCTAAGACGCGTATTTAATAAAAGCCTTCGGCATCATCGTGCGTGCATGTCAAGCAGCTAGCTTGACTTCAGGAACATCTACAGCTGATTTATGTTTTGGGTACAAAGTTACCTTACATATCAAGATATACTCACCTAGGTTAGAGACTACTTATCACAAGTTCATATTTTTGGCAGTGATCCAGTATCGCTGCGATATTCATCGCTACAATCGCTTGTACGCTGATAAGCCGTAAAGAGTTGAAGACTTATAACAGCTAATTAAATACAACACTCATGTAGATAAGTATCACATATTTTAGAAAATGTTAGGGCCAAACAGCAGATGATTGTGGTGATGTTCTACGTCTAGGTTGGCTACTATGATAAGTACAGCCTGCATTACCAAGGTACGGTCGAACAAGCTAATTGGTATACAGTTAAAAAATTTCGTCTTTCTATTACACTACCAACATCAACCATTTTTACTATTTGCGCAATAACGGTTTAAGCACAAACACATGCTTAAAAAGTTATTTCTCATATAGTTAAACCATATATATGGATACAAATTACCTTGTTCGACCGTACGTGGTGAAGAAGTTTTAAATGAAATTCGGTTATAGAGACCGTTGTTGTTATAGAGACTCTTTCTCTGGAAGTCCTTATAACTTGTAAAAGATTATGACTTACAATCTCCAGACAAGGCGCGAACCAGTTCCCATAGAAGCATCCAGCGTTCAGGTTGATGGTGTTAGAGCCGGCGACGAAGAGGAAATCAGGGGTGTACAGCAGGCATCCTCGACCTGCCACCCATCGGAACACCTGCTCGTGGTACCGCACATTGCGATAGTTGCATGTCTTCCTCGCGTCTGGAGGTACAGTGTCTGGTGGCTCCTAAATAAGTTGGGAAAGGTTTTATAAACTAAGAAAACCTTTTGCAATCGATAATTTCAAGATACTTTGAAAGACTTCGACGAAAAGCACACAGCATCTAAAGAAAAATTCGCGAACGATTTATGATGCTATTAAAATACACATAGTTTACAAAGTCGTGATTCGTAACATCGATTCCAGATTGCGTACTTCCATGTCGTTTTTAATGAAGGTCTATCCTATCGGCAGATCGAATATCTGCCGATCAATCTACGACTATCTGGCGAACGGAAGTAGATATCTTTCCATTTGCAAAGCTCCCAGCTCATTACAATGGAACGTTGCTAGCTGCAGCTTGTGTAATAGCTAATAGGTTCCTATTCACTATGTTTATTTAGTTACCCACCACCTTTTAAAATGTAAGCAGGTCTATACAAATGGTGCAATAAGACAGAATAGGACATTCTCGATATCTATGATGATAACGAATATATTTAGAGATGGTAGACTAGTCTAACGAATGAAATCTTATTGTGTTCAATTTAGTCACCGATGATGCTTCAACAGAGCCTATCGTAGTCTACTGCTGGACGATGGTCTCTCCCAATCTGCTCCATAACATCCTGTCCTCTGCCCTTCTGCATACAGTCTAACCCAGCCAGCTTTTAAGGCGTCCATTTAGCTCTAGGACCGGTCTAAGCTAATTAGAAGGGAAAACTCCTGTCCAACTTTTATAACTGTCTCACCTCACAAATGTAGATGTTCGGCCTCTCGCAAGCAAGACGTTCATTAGCCCGGATGGCGACCCTTGTGTCGCGCTGGTGCCACACGTCAAAGTCCGCGTTTACTGGATTCAGGACATCCTTGAGGTGGGCTCCCACCTACAACCAAGTCCAAGAAGGATAATTATTGGTTAACCAAAAAGCCAAAAACTCTAACCCGGTCACTATGTACGGCAAGCCTATCCCTTGGGAGAAGCGTGCCAAATACCTAGGAGTTGCGAGTTGCGGACACTAGCCCGTTATACAATAAAATATAATACCTAGTTACTAATGGACACGATACCTTTCCCGTGGCGAAAATCTGGTGACTAGTCTTACTGGTGGTCAGTTTTTCGGGATTCTGCCAACCCGTAACGACTGTTTTAAAGATGCCTGCTGGGAGCAGCTGTTAAATGTGTTTTGCGAGGCACGAAGGGGTGGACGGAGGGTCACCCTTTTTAGTTTTGCTCACCAGCCCATCCCCGGATATTCGCAAACGGAAGTCACTTGATTTCATTTCAGACAACACAATAACAATAAACTGATAGTGATAACAAAGAACATATAATAAGTTATCTATTTTATCTGTTTTTTATTAGAATTAAAAAAAATTAGTAGTGTGAACAGGACACTTATTTTTATCAATAGGATATCAATCAATGCAACTAACACATGATAACGATTGCCGCTGTGAGGGACGTTTATTTGTATAGGTACGTTTCCAATCTAAGTACACTCTTTTGGACTTAGACCTAAAATAATCAATCAGTCCTGTATAAAGTCCTCGCTGCTGTAACACAGGCAAAAATCCACCACACGGACCCAGTGCGGGTTCGTGGATGTCAATCTTCGTTTTTTTTTGTACTAGGGCATGCCAGCTTCTTCCATTTACTATTTTGAGTGATTTTGGTTATTAATACCAAATAAAGTGCCTGCCTGAAATCCATGGCCTGCGTCTCGTACGTCTAAGTCTCGGATATTTCCACTAGGCCACATAAGCTGCTAGACTAGAACTACATGTCGTTCCCAACTACTTACGAGTGGACCACGCTTAGGTACGATTATTTGCTAGTTAAATTCGTGCTTACATTTGAGTAATACCATGTGGACCTACTAATTCAATAATGTAGGCAATAGATCATGCAAAGAAAAATTTAGTTATTCGAGTTGTAAGTTTATTACAACCCAGGCCATCTACCCGGGGTCTTGATTGAGTCATAAACCTACGATTCTTTTTTATTGTGAAGCCATTCATTACAAACATCAATACTTAGAAGAATGTTTTCAAGGACGAGATTATTTTAATTTTCCGGCGGTCGTTTGGCTACCTGATTACACCTCTTATCACGTATTTTCAGACGTTAATAATTGGGGTGGGTACAACTACTAAGTCTTATCTAGAAAAAATACAATGACCTTTACCTAGCCAAAAGATTAAAATTCAATCAATTATATTTATTTGTATAAATTCAGTATGTGTACAAATGTACACATACTGAATTACCAAATGGTTCAAATTACCTGCTGTCTAAAAGTATTTGTCTAAATAGCATGCAATCAGTAAATTCAATACAAGATAAATACGTTTGTTTTTATAACAAGCAAGCTATTATAACTTATGCTTTTTGCTCTGTTTTCGTTTTCTCTTCAATGATATTTTAAACTCATAACTATCTCAAGATCGTATCCAAAATTCCAGAGGGTAGTCTAACCTGCGTCCCCGGTCCCCACTTCACACAGTCCTTACAATACCTAACTTTAGTACCAAGCAACCTTCTAAATGCCTAATTTATTCTAAGAAATAAAGAAAATACCTGTGTCCCATGTAAAATCAAAATCCATATGATAAAATGAACCAAGTTCAATATTAAATGACGTTCTTGCATAATTTCAGTAAAGCACTCTTTTTGCACTCATAGAACATTATGAATAACTGCGAATATTTTAATTGATTTTGAAGCACAATCACTTAAGGAATCACTGAATTCAGGCACTGTAGAATTAAGAACGTCCACGAGAGACACTAATACACGAAAGTGTTTGGAAAATGAATAGCGTCAAACATTCCGGCACGAGGCAAATCCAAAACAGCTTTGTTGATTGTCTTCAGCACTGAATGTATTTTCATTCGTGGCGACGGCCGCACTAATTGTGCTAAACAACCCACTGTTTACAAATTATCTGCAGCCACAATCAAATTGATAACTATAGATGATTAATCACGCATGGACCTATCTCTATATTCGGTTGTGATTGAAATTGGTGAAAACATATGTTAGTCCGAAACAAAGCGTATGAGATCATTCGATTCTACGTTGAAATATATCGATTTGACAAAATTATCTATAGAATCTGATGATTTAGTAGCACAATTACTTAATAAGAGTATGCAAGAAGATGCAGCTATCTTTGATTTACCTTCACAATATTGATACCCATGGGGATATTTTATAGCGATTTAATTGCTTTTGCCCAGCCGCGTGCCGTGATTTATCAATATCTTATCTTTGATTTAAAAATGTTATTCATCGTCAAGATAAACTACCTACGTATTTCAATGGCCGACGGCGCGTAAAATAGGAAGTAACTACATTTACTCAATACAAAACAAAAACTAGCTTATTTATGAACAAACAAAATCTTAGAAACTTCGCAAAGAAAAAATGTTTTTTTTTTTTCAGTAAACCTGCGGACTGCGACGCATGCATAACATTTTTTATTTAGGTTACATAAGAAGATAGATTTCTACTTTAAGCATGTTAAACTTAATAAAATCACACCACTCCTGTTTTCCATAAAGGGTTAGGCAGTGCGAAATTATTTTGACGCCCCAGTGTGTTTCAGGGCCACATCAATGCCGAGGGAAAATGGAAAATTAAGTACTTATATGGTGAAATCAGATAGATTTTATCTTGTGTTAGTTTTTAGAAATACTGTTGAGATGATTTTCCCAGGAAAATGCAGAAATGTTTCAAAATTATCTAGTGTGCATATCTGTACCTACCTATTTGGAGTTTTTAAAACTTTTTACGACATGACTTAGCACACTTACGGTGTGAATCATCATCTGCCTAGCCTTTTCCCAACTATGTTGGGCTCGGCTTCCAGTCTAACCGGATGTAGCTGAATACCAGTATTTCACATAGAGCGACTATCTGACCTCCAAAGCCCAGTTAGTACTGGGTAATAACGATACCCCTTGGTAAGACTGCTTGTCAGACTTTCGGGCAACTGACTTAGGTACTGTTACGGCTATCCAAGATTTCAAATGACAACCGGGACCAACGGCTTAACGTGCTTTCCGAGGCACGGAGGAAACTCCATGTAATGGGTGGTCACCCATCCACGGACCAACCTAGACAACCGTGGCTTAACCTGAAGATCGCCCCGAGCCGCTGTTATTATTTAGCCACTAGCACATTTACGGTGTATATTCTTATTGTAAAATGAACTTAATGAACGTGTACCTACCTACTTTGAAAGCAAATAAGTACGCATGATAACATTCTTCTTAGCAGGAACAGAAATATCAGAGTATCATTCAGTGACCTTGTTGAAACAAGGGTCAATGTCTTGACTCTTCGTTTTCCTTAATCGAAAATCACGTACGAGCTATTATTCGTCATTTTAGATAGCAAGTTGATGTCACTTACTCTAGTTACAATTATTATTAGGTTCCACTTTAGAAGGCATTTAAAATAACTGTGTTATGGAACAAGTGAACAATAATGGGACATAATGTATGCAAGTGGGTATAGGTAGGTACTTACCTAATGAACTATAAGTACCTACTTACAAATAGTATCAGGTCTAACATTCACAGGTATTCTATTTCTAAGCGATATTATACTCGTACTAATCTAATCTGCTTTATGTCGAGTTACTTATTACCGCTATTTTATTTTCAGAAATGATTTTATGACTACGTGTGGGTATAATGGTCTGATAAACCTAGGGAGCAGTACCTACCCACCCCAAGAGCCTCCCTTCCATTTGATTATTCATGTTCAATGTTAAAACTATGTTTAGTTAAGAAAAAATCATACGACGGTCCTGGGCTTTTCCATCTTGCAAACAAATGCAAGTGAAAAATCAGTAAAATGTGACCACCAGGCATCTGTTATGCAAAATTTTACGTTACTTTGTATCGACAACAAAGCGTCGTATAGTAGGTAATGCAAATGTGAGAAGGCCTTGCGTATTCTATTTTAAACCATATTTGAACACGTGAATAACATACTTCAACTACCTTCACGCAAGTAGGTACCTATACCTATTTTAGTACGATCTAGATCTCAAACTCGACAATGTACATTGTACATACATTCATATTTTAGAACCATGACAAGTCGAAGCTTCTTTGATCTGAATCTATCTGCGTACAGCTGTAACATTGTAAGCAATAGATAAACTACGCTTCAGAATCAGAACACAAAGATAAAAAAGGAAATAGACAAACTAAAATTATTTAAGATAGCTAATCTATCTGAAAGATGAAATGCAAAACGGAGACTTGTGTAAGCAGAAACCTTTGACCTCACTTACCACTTACGAGGGAAAATTATCATAGGTTTATTCAATAATTTATTAGTATCAATCATGATTTTTCTTATCAAGTGTATTAAAACCACTTACGTCGATTAAAGATTAATCTAATAATTATAACGCGAGAATAAGCAATACCGAAATCCGCCTTCGGACGAAAGTCTACGATTTCGTCAGGTACCGGGCGGTGCGCTTCAAGAGGGCCTGGGCAGTGGGCAAGACATCTAACTAAGACACGGAGATAGCCGAAAGAGCACGATTTGACCGAGTGCTGGCCGAGGCTAGGCCAAAGAAACCAGGGCCGTCCTTAAGCTCGTTGGATCGACGATATTGTCAAAATCGCGGGAAACACCTAGATAAGGGACGCACAGAACCGAAAAGTGTTCGATGTATTCGTAATATGGATAAAATGCACAAAAATCTGATCCAAAAATCTTATCTTAAAAATAACATACTCGCGATACCGTAATTTCTGCAACTCTTTGTTACGGAAACTGAAGATTAACTACGAAAAAACCGAGTTCAAAAAAAGGAAGAATGACCCTAAGGCTACACGGGACCTAATAAAAACAATAACACTCACCAAACCCTCCACCAACCCTCCTACAAACCTCCTGAAAACTGAAAAAAACGAGCAAAGAGCAGCAAACGCAGTCAACAACTATTTTGTAAACATAGGAAATAACCTAGCTGACAAAAATACTACACCCGAACCGATAGACAAACTTGAAAATGACAGTAGAGCAGTTACACCCGACTTGGATGTTTCGCAGGCGGCGTCAGCTACTCAGCCTGCCACCACTAAAGCGGGAAAACCCAGAGTGCGCATGAAATGGACTGAAGATATGAACATATTCACCATGCGCACTTACTATCACATTACTAAACTTGAAGAGGACAGAACTATGTACTGCACACAATTATACGAAAAATTCAAAATACCCAGATATTAATGTAACAGAACAAAGAATAGCAGACCAAAGAAGAGTCATTATCAGAAACAAGTTGTTATTAGACGACACTATAAATAGAATTAAATATGAAATAGCAGAAAAACTTAAAAGACAGGAAGAAGAAAGTATGAATCTAACACAACACACAAACACTTTAAAAGAACTGGACACGAGTCCAGGCACTGATTATTTTGCTACAGAATTAATGGTAAACCCACAGTACACTCAGCACAGCACTCAAAACACTACAAAAAAAAATTGAGTTTGACCCTTCTTTAGTAGACACATTAAGTAACGAATTAGAGTCAAATATGTTAAAATACAATGGAATGGATCCTACGTGTAGACCATTGTTACCAAAATTTAGACCTTCTCGTTTATTATCATATATCATTAGTAAATTCAATCAAAAGATTAGCCCTCCCAAATTATCATCACCAGAAAACTTAAGCGACACACATTCTTTAATATAGGTACACCATAGCTATTACAGTTGCAATTCACTTGAAATTAAAAATAAACATAGACCGATCTAGCAATAGATAAAATAAAATAAAAAACGATCCACCATGGAAACAAAGATTAGAGAAAAAACTTTTTTGCAAAAAAAAACCGACTTCCAAAAAAAACACAAAAAAAGTGGAAAATAACATTACTTTCGGAAGTCGGTGACTATGGTTTGTTTCATTGACTTTTTTGGCACCGACTTCCGAAAGTAATGTTATTTTCCACTTTTTTAGTGTTTTTTTTGGAAGTCGGTTTTTTTTTGCAAAAAAGTTTTTATTTTACCCTTTTTAGTTATAGTATCACACACAAATCCTTGTCAAGTATCAATTTCGCAATTTCTTTTACTTGGATGAAATTTTTTCCAGCTATTTTGATTTCAAAACCAAACTGCTGAACCGATTTTGATGAAATTTCTATGGGACCAATCGGGAAGTAGATCCATTCAGATAAAAGAAGAATTTTTCAAATCGGTTCATAAATGACGGAGATATGAGGTAACAAATACAAAAAAAAAAAAAAAAAAACATACAACCGAATTGAGAACCTCCTCCTTTTTTAGAAGTCGGTTAATAAGACATAGAGCAACTAAGAAAAGACATAAATAGACTAACTCAAGATAAAAACGGCAACACATCAAGAAAACTAGAAAACAAGGTGAGGCAAATAATTAATAATACTAGACAACACAGTTCGCATAACAATTATAACAAGAGAATAGAAGATCATTTAGACACGTTAAAACAAAAACTTTTAATAAAAAGCCAAAAAAGATACAAAAAAGCGAAAGAAAGGATAATAATTGAAAACAAACAAGACACAATTTTATAGAAAACTTAAAGGCAGCGAAACTACAATCACTAACCCTACATCTCAAGAGTCCTTAAAATAATTCTGGTCAGATGGCACCGACCATAACAAAGAAGCTGGGTGGATACAAGAAGAAATAGTTAGGTCAGAGACAATAAATGAAAAGCCGTTCGATGATATTGATACGCTTGATATAAACACAATTACAAACCAAACGCATAATTGGAAAGCAGCAGAGATAGACGGTATTCATAACCAAAATATACCAGAATTTTTAACTAAAGGAATTACATATACCTATGATCCCTAAATCAAGTAGCACACAGGATCCGTCACAGTATAGGCCAATCACTTGCTTACCAACCTTATATAAAATCATTACGTCATGTATCACTGACAAAATTATCAAACACACTGAGCAATACAATATCTTAACTGAAGAACAAAAAGGATATAGGCGCGGCCATATGGGGTGTAAAGAGCAGAGCAGAGTGCAGAGAGAATTATCGATTCCACTATTTTAAAATACGTCTAGAAGTCTAGAAAAAACTTATACACACAGCATAAATCATCATCACTACATAGCATAAAACAAAGTCGCTTCCCGCTGTCTGTCCCTATGTATGCTTTGATCTTTAAAACTCCGCAACGGATTATGATGCGGTTTCTTTAATAGATAGAATGATTCAAAAGGAATGTTTATATGTATAATACATGCATATTATAGTAAAGAAAACAAAGCGTACCCCATTCATGTTTAATTGAAGTATTAAATATTTATAAAATCAACCCATTCATTAAAATTAATTTTCTCAAGAATACAATGGAATCCTAGAGAACTACACTTAAATTACAAACTAAAACAACAAAGATATCCGTAGAAGAAATAGCGATTAAAAAAGGTATTCTTCAAGGTGACTCATTAAGTCCTCTTTGGTTTTGTCTAGTTCTCAATCCACTTTCCCGAGCATTAATTGAATCTAGATTAGGTTTTGATATGAAGGACGGTAGGTCAATATTGCACCAAATCACACATGGATGACTTAAAACTATATGCATAAAAATATAGATTTACACGGTTTATTAGCCATTACAACAACTTTTTCGAGATACATAAGAATGGATTTTGGACTAGATCTCATGCAGGACTCATACACACCATATTACCTACAAATATTCACTCAGAGCTACTTTAGAAAATCAATTTTACAAAATATGTTATGACCGAGCTATAATTACAGATCACACCATATATATAACAACAGACTCAACATAACACTTGTAGACACAGATAGACACAGAACACAAACACACATACATAAAAGATATTGCAGTTCCTAAAACTAATAACATACTAAAAACAATCACAGAGAAAATCAGCAAATAAAGTTAAAGTTAGAAGAGGAAATTACCCGAACAGTCCCAATTGTTATATCAACAACAGGTGTTATCCCAATACGAATTTCCAAAAGTTTTTGTACACTCAATTTATTTAAATACACATATCTAAGACTACAAAAAGCTGCCATACTAAACACTTGCCGAATAGTTAGAAATTTTTTACAATTAAGTAGACTTAGACAATAATTTCGCTGCAGTGCAGAATATTATTTATTTTATTTACCTTCACAAACAAATAACTATTTAGAATCACGCCTTAGTTCACACCCGTGAAATTCTTAAAATACCTGGGAAAACGAAAGTTTGAAACCATATAATGAATAATTACAATGAAAGGGAAATAATAATGTAAACTTACCTATGTATTACTTTTAACCAGTTTATACCACAGATAAGTAAATAAATATGTTAAAAGTATAAACACCCAAGTTATATCATCTTAAACTGTTTTTAAACAATGATAATTACCTGTTTAATGAAATTTTATCAAATATTGCAATATAAATATTATTGAACATAAAACTGCAAGCAAAGTGCTAGGTCACTTCTTTATAATATTATCTACTTGCTGTGCATAATTTTCAGCTTTTGCCTGAAGTAGAAGTTAAATAAAACATCATCATGATTTGCCTAGCCTTTTCCCAACTATGTTGGAGTCGGCTTCCAGTCTAACCGGATGTAGCTGAATACCAGAATTTTACATGGAGCGACTGCCTATCTAACCTCCACCCAATTAGTACCTACGGTCGAACAAGCTAATTGGTATACAGTTCAAAATTTTTATCTTTCTATTACACTGCCAACATCAATCATTTTTACTATTTACGAAATAACTTTGTACAAACACATATTTGCTTTACTGGGTAGGTAATACATACTGTACTCCTTGTTAAGACTGGTTGTCAGAATTTCCTTTTCCTGGGGCCACTGACTACCTGTAACAACTTTCAGAGATTTACAAATGACAGCCGGGCTAAACGGCATAGCGTGCTTTCCGAGGCACGGAGGAAACTCACTATGAAATGGATGCTCACCCATCCGCGGATTAAACTAGGCAAGCGCGGCTTAACCTAAGAGCGGCTGTTATTATTTATGCACGAGCTCCTCTGTTAAACATATAAAATTAAAGTAAAATCATGTCTTAATATAATGTATAACGAAATAACGTCAACGTAAAACTAAATGTATGAATCGTATACCGAACTTTGATATTCTTAGATTTAATACCCCTAAGGTAATATGTGATCTCCCTTGGTTTTTCTTCCTTTCACATCAACGGTACGTCTATATTGAATTGTAATGTAGGCTATTTGTGCCCAATGGGGTGTAAACGCTAATTATTTTCCTCTTACAACACGACTTTAGAGAAAGAAGATACTGAGGTCCTACTGTCTGTTAAGTGGGTATCGGGGAATCTCTGTGAGGTCTACACCAACTTATATTAGTAGAGTTCGATACAATCATTTTTTCCACTTGCATAAGTAAGCCATGAAATTCGACCATCCGACAAATGAAGAATCGCCTATTAGATATCCCATCTCAAATTACATTCCATATCGTTGCATTAACCCGACGTCATATTAAAATTCATAATGCTTACACACTGATTAAATCTTGATAGCAACGTGTGAACCATAACAAAAACTTCATATTACGATTACCGAAGCTAGAGAAGTAAGCAGTTGACAATACTGACGTAATATAATATTATGATTTAGTATAACCCAACCCTTACAATAACAGCTTCAAGCGATAACTCGCCAAAACGATTACATTTAAACAAGTAAAACAGTTTTAAGTAAAAACTTTTTTTCAACGGGTATGTTTGTCTATTAATCGCTTGAGTAATAAAAAAAGCAAATGCTCCAAAGTTGCAATGTTTGTTTTTGTGACAGCTCTATGGTCGAAAAAGTGCCTTGATATCAAGTTTCAGTGCTACCGGATGCGGCTGAAAACCAGCATATTAAACGAACTAATTGCCTTGAGACTCCCGCTGCCGAGGGAATACCGGCATCCTAAAAAATCAGTATTCAAACTAGAGTTCAGACTGACTATACCCGATGAGTGTTATAGCATGTCACGCATAAACGATAGCTCATGCTCTTCACAAAAGAGACCGATTACTGTCGAAACGCTTCTATTATCTGAGCGAGGTAAACAGTAAGTATCTAAATAGGAGAAACAGTCAAAATTCAGCTTCCCTATAGCCATCAGAATTCTCCCACCACGCTTGCGCTTCAAGAATTTTAGACACGAAAGTATATTTAGGCACCTAGACCTACACAGGTTTTTAACATGGAATAGAGCCTAGATTGTTAGTATTTGGCTGGCTTAATCAATTGCAAATAAAGTTGCGTCAGAATCAAAATATTTAATTATCGCGCTAGCTTGGTATTTGAAAGTTTAAAGTTTATCAGTTTTAGGCATCACTGTTCGCTTTTATCAATGAACCATTTGTTTTTGGATGACGCTAGATTGTCTGTGATACCGTGGAATAACCGTTCCCTCTATTCTTGAGGGTGTGTATAGCATCGCCCATCAGTTAGCTCATCACCATAAAAGAAATGTCACCATAAGTTTTTAAATCATATAAATAATTAAGAATAAAGGCCGAGGCAGATATCTATATTAATTCTATAAAGCTGAAGATTTTGTTTGTTTGTTTGGTTGAACGCGTTAATCTCAGGAACTTCTGTTTCGAATCGAAAAAAATATTTAGTGTTGGATAGCCCTTTATTGAGAAAGGCCATAGGCTATATAACATCATGCTGCGACCCATAGGAGCGGAGCATCAATCAAAAATGTTACGCAGACGAAGTTGCAGACGGAAGTTGATTTTTATGGAAGAACTAGCTGACCCAGCTAGTTCTTCCATAAAAATTAACGAGCTATGAGTTTGCTCAGTTTTTTACATGTTCTTAAACTATCGCTTTTCCGAGATTTTTATAAACACTGTCCGTATTTATTTTTTTCTTCGATGTCGTTCATTGTTCGTATTTATTGTTTAGCGCGTTAATAGCAAAGTTTTCTTCGTTCCACTTCAGAACCCCCATTTTGTAATATGGATCCCTAATTAAATAAATCTTCCTGATGTTCTCATTTTATTATATTACAGTAAGACAGACCCTTACTGCTAAATTAATGACACGTTCTGACTAAAAATTATGACCGTTAGTACATACCTTGGTATAAGGCGTTATTTAGCAATAACTGCATATTGAATAAAGAAAGCTAAGTACCTAGGTACAGATGTTCTTCCTAACTAGCTGCTTTTTTATTAAAATGTGGCAAAGGGTCATCTTTTCGTATAAGTTAAAAAGTTTGATAAACTCTCACCTGCAGCCTACGAGGAAAAAAAACAATCTTTCTCTGTCTATAGTCACTTAATTATTCACTTGCCTGTTAAACTATGCCTGGGGTTTTCCTGCAACCAAATGGCGAAGTATAGTACATGCGGTATGAGGTCAATAGTTAATAGAAATTGTAACGAACTGTTTACACTTCTTATAGTAATATGATTGCGAAAAAAATAACTTACTATTATTTTCAAATATTTTGAGTCAAATATACTCTGCAACGAACTCTATCTACTTATCTAAGGAATAGAATCAGAGGCTTATAAAAGGAAAACCATTTTTTTCTTCTTCGAGATTTTCCGTAAATAACGTAGCCACGATACCAATACAAACTGAATGTTATAAAATATTTTTTAATAACTTATAATACTTGATACCTAGTTTGGAGTAGACACTTAGTGATAATAAATCTGTTTGTGTTCAAAATATCTGAAACAGCTCTTTACGAACGTTATGCAGAACATTAAATAAATTACATC
Organism: Standfussiana lucernea; assembly: GCA_964057025.1. Lineage (NCBI taxonomy): Eukaryota > Metazoa > Arthropoda > Insecta > Lepidoptera > Noctuidae > Standfussiana > Standfussiana lucernea. The sequence goes on from OZ059793.1 coordinate 5,861,394, forward strand.
AGAAATTATTATGTTCATGCCCTCGATCCGGTTATTCTATTATCTCTAATGTATGTAATAAAAGAGAACTTACAACAAAATCGTACGAGATTATATTTTTACAAAACATGTTATTGCTAGGATGCTAGAAACATATTTAATCTATACAAATAAATAAAATTGATGTGTATTTTTGTAATTTCAAAATAACAGCTTTTTACTGAATGCATATGAAAGTATATACGGTACTTACTTATTAAGAAAACACATTTTTTTTAATTTTTGTCTCTGTCTGTTCCGGCTAATCTCCGAAAGAGCTGGACCGACTTTATTGGCAGCTCTCTGATGTTATAAGGAGTAACTTAGGCTATTTAACTACTAACTATGTATTAAGTTTTATTCTAGAAAAAGGATGAGGATTCCGTGAAAACCTTTGAAATTGTTAACAAAATCCGATTCAAATAGGGAAATAATATTTTATAATAATAATTTCACGCGGACGAAGGTAGCGATCACAGCTATATATTAATACATATTATACCTAAATGATTCAAGCATCCTAGGATGCTACCTTCCTCCCTAATACCTATCCTAAAAGACCTGTTTTTGATGCATAACGTCGTTGATAGTCCAATTCCGCGTAACTAACATTATTCAAAACCGCGTATGTACAAAAAAAGCAAAAATGAGATTTCGCGGCTGTAGGTAACCGATTCTGATTGGCATCGACCAGTATGACAATTTTTTTAATCGTCCACTTGGAGGGCGAGTGAATCAAAAATAACAATACCGCAGATCTTTCGACGAACAAGTTACACCATGAAAGCCGCGTATCTGCGCCAATTTCTATTAGTGTGTGCAGTTTTTATGGGACGCTCCGGATAATAATTATTTTTATAAGTAATTACTGGATTATTTTTAATGTAAGTATGTCACACCTATTCTATACTTTATCATAAATAAAATTGGGACCTTTATAACACGCTTTGATTAGCTTCACCTGTAACAAACTATGTATAAAAATCTTAGACGTTAAATTAGACCAACTTCCCGGTTTACGAATAAGCTGAAAATTTTGCATACGTTTAGTTGGGATGACATACATGGTTAGCTAAGTGACGCCATTTTAAATCCAATATGGCAGACTCCCAAAGATAGCGGACTAGTTAATTTTTATGCATTCCTATCATTCGTAGGGTATCAAATGAAAGGGTTTGCTGAGAAGAATATGAGAAATAAAATGACGTCACTCTAAAGCATGTTTTTTTGTTTTTTTTTTAACTATAATATTTTATCTATTCTCAGATCTTTCTTATTCTAAGATTGTGTGGTTGTACGGAATCAAACTCCGTGCCGGCCACATCACGAAAGCTCTTTAACGATGTCTTTAAAGAGGAGAATATAGGGCTATTCCAACCAAAGAAAGACGCTTGTAATTTCTGTTCCTCCTATATGGCAGGTCAAGAAGCAATGTAGAAGAAGCCTACTAACAGCATATCGCATCAAATAAATTAGCGGGGGAAGAAAAGAAAAGGCAAAACTAAAAACTGTCCACGCTTTTACTGCTGACTTCTAGGTGGTCTTTCTTTCTTTATCGTGTGGTTAGTGCCTAACCTGGTGTCAGAGTTTTTATGCCGCCCATGGGCCCCTGACTTGGCTTTACATGCCGTCGAGAAATATCTCTCAGACATGCTGGTTTCCTCACGGTGTTTTCCTTCACCGAAGCAAGTGATCCAGGCGGTGAAGTTATGCCCTTCTTTGAACGCTAATGCGCTGGATTTTAAAACGAAATTAGCAGTCCATGCTGATTGTTATTGGTTTAACGAGACAGCGTGTGATCTTAAAGCCACCACATAATAAGTTGTTGGAGAGAGACGCGAAAGATAGTATCATTTGGAGCACTGGATGCAAAGCTCAAAATAGAAATAGAGTAGGTACTATCAAACACACTCCTCCTATTAGCAATAGAGAAGAACGTGATTATAAGCCAAAAGTATTTAGAAAAAGGATCCAGATGCAGAGGTGGACTCAGCACATTCTGTCATTGAGAGGAAATGAAATACCATTGAGGCTTTTTGGCCGTTACAATTTGCATCCATAACAAATAAGCTAGGAGAAGATAATTTCCATACACTGTCATTCAACCAGACCACAATTTTTTGTTTTATTTGATATGTATATTTTTATTTGATCTTCCTAGATAGCCTTACATATATGTATAGTTGATATTGCAGTTTATAAGCTGAATTAGTTTCTATAAGAAATAATGTCGACTTTTTATTACTTTTGATAATTTTTCATACTTGTTGGAGATCTTTTATTTTTTCACAACCATATAATATTTATGATTAAATTTAGTCATTTAAATACTTAATATTGTTAAATAAATGATTGAATAAGGTTGTGGCATTATTTTATTTCATGGACAATTTCGCGTAAGTAGGTACTGTCTATGATCCAGAATCGTTTGAAACTATACAGCGTAAGTGATTTTGTAAATAAACCATTGGGAATATTGACTTTAAAAATGGTATATTAGATCAAGAAGAACGAAACGGTCCTACACTCAAGTTCGATCAAAATTCGGCCGATTAGTTTTAAAGAAACTTAGTTTTTTGGTCCTCCTGTAAAATTAGCGAAAGTGAAGATACGCGGTATTTAACAATGTTAGTTACGCGGAATTGGACTATCACCGACGATAAGACAATCATGTCAGACGTGTGTGAAACTAACTATGTATTAACAAGTATAGTGCTGTATTGGCGCGTGGTCATAGTCGGAACTTGTGCCCCCATCGTGATTTTTAATCCAATTCCCACTGACAATTTCACAAAATAATGTATACGTACAGCCTTCTATCAGCGTCATTCAGGCGCCAAAAGAACTTGTTGCACTATACTATAGTACTTTCACACTAATTTTACCTCTGACTTTGCATCACTGTCAAAATAACTATGATCTATTTATACTGTTATTAAAAGGTTGTTATCAGATTGCAACAGTCAGAGGTAAAATACTTACTGTGAAAGGACTAGAAACCGATCCCGACATTTATAAAAAAAAGACATTCTGCGGACTTCATTAGGTAATTCTATCTAAGTAACTACTTACCTTTACCTATAACTGCACGCCCTCGAATTTGGTTCGAAAATGAAGTATCTGGTTTAGGAGGTCATCAGTTCAAATTCATTATGATGTCGAAGTTCTAAAAAAGCTGTACTAATACCGTCTGTACAGCTGTGAGCGCACTTATGCATTCCTTTTCAAATAAAACACAAAGCTGGGCAGAGACAAGACAAGTGCAAGTCGTACTTGGGTGCGTGTTCCGTAGGTACACTGAATAAAGTTAGTCGCTCTATAATACTCTAGCTAGATAGAAACTATAGTCTGTATCGAAAATCAAAAATCGTTACAGTTTAATTCCAGCGCTTTGAGAAAATATAGGTACAGGCTGTGGTACAGACCCGAAGAAATTCATGTCGAATAGGTAATCATACCCTAACCCATATTTTACCTTCATAATGATGTCCTAAAAGTGGTTCTACGTATTTATATAGGTAAATCTACCTATTTCAGTATTATTTCGTTCATAAGAAAAATAAAAAGTTTAAAGCGTTAAATTACAGCTATATAAAAACTCACCTAGGCTATAAAAACAAGATGCTAATGTGTGGCAGGCATTAATTTACTTAAGCAACCTCCAGATTCGTCTGATGGATACTGGAAACAAAATTCAGCTAGGTACCTAGCTACTTTACGATATTCGGGCGTCGTCACCCCGTCGTCAATGATTTATCTGTGTTAATTTCAGAAATAATGAAATAACAAGCTGCATTTAATATCAGAGGAAACCGCTTGTGACACATAAATCTAAACACTCGCGTACTCCGAATCAAGTAAATGATTCAATAAGTCACCCGTTTTGCTTGCTTGAACACGGAACTCTAATAAGATAACCTTTTGTGCAGAAAAACAAGCGACAAAAAAAACCAACCTTAATTTTTCAACGTAACGATTCGATAAAACTTGCGGGCTCTTGAACAAATAAATAAATGCATAGTCGGTATTTAAGTACAGATGAATCAACAACTTGCCTTCAGTTGACGACGAGATTTCTTTTGGGAAACTACCCACCCAGCTTTGGGACTTACTCTTTAACAAAGCAATAAATTACGGATATTGAAAAGTGGTGCACTGTTGTCAGTATTATTTTGTGGTGAATCTACTTCGTTTCTATTTTGAAATAAAGAGGTATTTATACAATCTTATTATTTAAATAAATTGTATTAAAAGAAAGCGATATCAAATTTTGTTCATTAATTATTATAAGTAATTTTTTGTTATTTTTGTTTCGATGCTAAATGGGATTGTGACAACAGATAATCTTATTTTTCCTTTGGGAATGTGTAATTTTTATCAATGAAAATAGAAATACTTAGGTGGATTAATAGAGACATCTAGTATCTTACAGTGCAGTATGAAAATAACTTCAATAATTTAAGTAATATGAATTTGTCAGCGCTTTTGAAGTAGGTACTTACCTAGATAGGTAACTTACCAAGTTAGTGTGGATTAAGATTTCCCGCACTGCTTAAGTGCGACACATTATCAAGAAAACAGATTAAAGTGCAGTAAATAATCTTAGACCTCACACGTGTGTACGATAATATTCTTACAGGATCGATCTAACTGGCAATAAATTAAATGACACTTGCATGTTTGCACGCTTAATGCCTCAAAGTTTAAATTTGTTCGGGTCAATAAATCAAGTGCATTTTTTAGTTAGAGACAGCTGATATGTTTAAAAATAATCTAAAACAAGGAGGTCTTTTTACTGTTTTTATTTTATTTAAAAGTGTTGTGTGTTTTTGAAGCTAATTTAACATTCGTTAATTTTTAACAACATGTAACTATTATTCTGAAATCCCTTTGTGAGCAAATTAATTGTTTGATTTGGATAAAAGTGTGTGATTATAAAACTCGAAGTAGTGTATGTTCAAAACTTACCGCGTTTGCATTCCAGATTATACAAAATCAAAACAATATATTTCAACCAATAGCAGCATTCAGCACCATCGTCTGCGAGAATTCTGATTGGTGAATAAGAATTGCTCTGTGGCGCCGCTCCGACCTTATAAATATCGGCGCGATCACAAACCAGACCTCTTTTCCACAGTGTTAATTCAAGGGGACTCTTTCGGGTTATTTTTGTGAGCTAACTCTAAATTCAGAATGCCGGAGACCTCAAAAATGAATGGATATGCAAAAACAAACGGACATAGCTATGATATGGAAGATGGAGCAGTATTTTTATTCACATCAGAATCCGTCGGCGAGGGCCATCCAGGTTAGTTTTCTTCAATAACTCTAATGCAGGAATTGTTCATCGAAAAATGGCCGCCTTAGCATGTGCGTAGATAAATTAAAAATAGGATTCCTATTGTTTACAATATTACTTGTAGTAGTCGTCGAAAATCATTGATTGTCCGGCAATAACACACACGGACTGGCATGCTTTATTCAATGGCAATGTTTTGTTACATCATGGTCCTCGCAGCTATTATCGCAATTTACATTTGTCAAAATAATCGCAACACGTGGTCTGAGCCAAACAACGTTGAAATTTATGATACTATGCACTTGCACTTTTACTTGTATTTACAATTTATGATGTATCTTTTATTTCAGACAAAATGTGCGATCAAATTAGTGATGCTATCTTAGACGCACATCTGAGACAGGACCCTGACGCAAAAGTAGCATGCGGTGAGTGTCATGAAATACCATGATGTCGATGTGTAATTTCTAGAAATAGCAATTCCTTTTGCTAATTACAGTGCTTTATTATCAGAAACGGTGACAAAAACTGGAATGGTGTTATTGTGCGGTGAAATTACATCCAAAGCTAATGTTGACTATCAGAAGGTTGTCAGAGAGACAGTGAAGCACATTGGTTATGATGATTCCTCAAAAGGTATGTAAATATTATCCTTGAATTACTATCCGTTACCAGAGGTATACAGATGCAGCTCCTTGGCTTGCAGCCAGTACTATGTAGACAAACTCTAAATTCTAATTTAACTTCCCTCATAGTAATGGATGAATATTATTCCGTGCACACTAGGTTTTGATTGGCGTACACTAAATTTACTAGTGGCTATTGAAGAGCAAAGTACAGACATAGCAAATGGAGTATATACCGACAGAGAGGACATAGATGTTGGGGCTGGAGATCAGGTATAAATTGTATAAGAATTTGCTGCACGGAATAACTCTTGGGTCTATTGGCTATTTTGAAGACTAAGCTTGGGTTTACATTCTGCATGATTTACAGAATGAAAAGTGTTATCCAAAACTGGGTTTCCATTTCACCCATGCCATAAATTTCATACTTGCCAATCTCAAATGCATCTCCGTGGTCAGACAGGATATTTACGATGGTGCATGTATACATATTTGAAATATCGTTGTTATAGTGATGTCTGACTGCACAGTGTCATTTGATTCTCTATAATCATAGTCATAAGTCTGCCATTAATAAGTACTAAAATAAGCATGTTGGGATCAGGGTTTGATTACAAGACCTGCTGCGTGATGCTTGCCTTGGACCAGCAGTCACCCAACATTGCCGCGGGAGTGCATGAGAACCGCAATGATGATGAAGTTGGTGCAGGAGATCAGGTATGTAATCATCATGTCTTAACTGCCAAATTTATTATTAGACATATTTCAGTAAAAAGTCAATGATTTTTTTGGTAAATTAGCAGCTAACAGCTGTGCATTAATTTATTCATTTTTCATTTCATGGGAGCACATTTATATTTAAATATCTGTGTATGAATGTTACTGAATTTCCTATTGTTCTTATATTTCCAAACTGGTTTTATCTTCCACAAAATTATTATCAGGCAATTATCATTCAATCACAAATCCAGGAAATGTTCGATGATTGCTATTTCATTACACATTATGTTACACATTTATATGAAAACATAGTTATTGTGAATGAGCATGATTCACAAGTATGTTTTCTTACCTCCACTTGGGAAAAATCCATGTGAAAATTTTATTGCTATAAATTGTGCAATGTTGAGGATAACTTACTTCATTATTTTATAACTATCTTGCATGTGCCTTGTGGAACTTTCTCCAATGCAGCCTTCATTATTGTGACCACATCATTTTAACACCTGTTTAATAAATACCTAAAAATTTGAGAATAAAATGTCTGGGTCATATTTTGAAAATTTTCTATCATAAGTCCCAATTATTTGAACAATACTCCATTATGAATCTCAATTTAAAAGAATAGATTAAATCTGTATTCTTCTTCTTTGCGTGTCGATTGACTCAAATAATACCCAACCAGTATTTAGCCACCTGCACATCTCTTTTGTTGCAAACTCAAATTTAATGTGTAAACAGTATTTTTCTTTGCAATAGTCCAGCGTACTGACCAGACCTAATTGTGTAAGAGCTTTTTCCTTATTATTTATTTTAAATTTTCAATTCCAGGGTTTAATGTTTGGTTATGCAACAGATGAAACTGAAGAATGCATGCCTCTGACAGTAGTACTTGCACACAGACTAAACCAAAAAATCGCTGAGCTGCGACGAAACGGCGAATTCTGGTGGGCTCGCCCGGATTCTAAGACACAGGTAAATATGCACATTCAACATTTTATGTATTGTTTTGTTGGTTACATGCAGGTAATCATGCTGACTCGATAAACCAAGGATTTGAAAAATATTTCACAATAATATTAATTTCATCAATATTTGTAAGAAATGGACTCATTAACTCGAACAGATAGTTTATCTGACCCTTGCAACTATTTGGTATGATGAGTTAATGTCAAAGGCTAAATGTTATTTCATTCAAGATTATTTTATTTTTGTAAACTTAACCCATGGTTTATCTTGACGAAAACAAGAAAGAAGTGTAGATAACTTTTCCGGTTTTTGTATTTGTAAAACGGAAAAATGTACCTGATATTGAAATAAATTAATCTGCAATGTATTCTTCAACCAACAAATCTAAAAACATTTAGATTCACTTTAAAGCTAAATATTGAAGAGACAGTTGAGCTTTGTTCAAGCTTCTATAATGGACCTACAAGTCATTTCAATAGCGAGAGACTGCCAATCTGCTCCATTGTAACAATACATTGTTTCGATCTCTGACCCAGTGCTGTGCAACATTATAAGTGGCTTTGATTGATGCATATTGGTGTCGAGACTGTTAGGTAGTCCTCAGGCCATTTAACCCTTGTGAATCGATGAAACGCTCCAATGTCCGCCTTGTTACCGGCGGCAAATGTTTGGGTTGCTAACTGAGATATCCTCGGCGGTATTAAAATGGAATATTTGAATTTTATTCCTAAAAAATTTAGACAAGTCGCCTTCTCCCGCATAGAGTCGAGCCCACAGGGTGCCAGTTTTAAATTGGGCCTATTTCAACTTAACCTATTTGCACTGTTGTGTATTCATAGATGATCTGAATGAAAGAACTCTTTAGGAATATCGTTTTCAATGCTGTTCCTGTTCGTTCTAAAGATCACATGACGTAATCAATGTCTAATATATCAATTGTTGTTTAATGACTGGGTGATAAAACTGACACCAGTGTCAAGCGACATTTGAGATCGGTCAATTAAATACGTCGGAAGGTGCAATATAAGCGACACACAACAAGAACGTAAAAATGTTGGTCTTTATTATTGAACTACGCGCATTTATAATTTTTTATATAAGGTTTTCAATCTTTACTATTATGAGGTATTTTGTAGTTTTTTTTAAGCCATTGATTATCCTCAGTGGTGTCCCATGTTATTTTTGCACATTATGTTGCTAATTACTTGTCACAATCAAGGTTCCCAGGTGTCGGTATCGTACACCCAGATGATTAGAAAATTTTATGGGTAAAAATAATATTAAGCTTTGTGTTGGGTTAAAAAATACCTAAAAACAAGTAATTATACGATATATATTATATCAACAAGTAATGCACACTTATTATAAACATAACAAAATGGTTATCCTACATTTGTAGTTACTGTAATGGTACTAGGAATTAAATACACAATCTTATGAAAACAATACTTCATTAAATATTTATAGTACTTACAGATATGAGGGAATCAAAATGATTTAGTGAGTCTTTCTTAATCGTGTGGTTAGTCCCTAACCTGGTGTCTGAGTTTTTATGCTGCCCACGGGCCTCTGACTTGGCTTTACATGCCATCGAGAAATATCTCTCAGGCATGCTGGTTTCCTCACAATGTTTTCCTTCACCGAAGCAAGTGATAATTACACAGTATGCACATGATTCAGAAAACTTAGAGGTTTCTTGGGTTCGAACTCAAGTCCTATGAATTGGCAGTCCATCGGTCACACTCATACCACTAATCATAGGAAATAACATGGACTCAAATATAAATTTCAATTGAACTGGTTTTTGTGACTAATTAGGCGTGTAATTTCGAAGTCCTTTCACCTAAAATTCGTGGAAGCTATATTATGTGTAATGAGCTTCATTATTCTCGTCTACAAAAAAAATCTGTATGTAGCCTTCAAGTAGCTCTACTTGGGGGTCCGAGTAGCGCGAGTCGCGTCAGATAACAAAATTTCAATCTTATCTTGAAGGCGTCTTGGTTTACATAACAGCAATTTATATCCGGCGACCATAGCAACAGCGAAAATATTAAAAGTAAAAATTAAATCATAGTTTGATGTCTTTGGTTTCAGGTGACATGTGAGTATGTCTTCGCTGGAGGCGCGACAGTGCCTCAGAGAGTTCACACACTCGTTGTCTCCCTGCAACATTCAGAGAAGGTAAGCTTCCGATCTATAATTCAATTTTACTCTTACTTCTTGAACATTCCACGGAACATTAAAAAAAAAAACAATTATTCCTATAACAGCATACATAACGCGGCAATTTTTATTAAATATTTCGTCATTTATGTTTTATCATGTGTGAATAATTTTCTTAGCACACGAGTAATTTTCTTGATCAAACTTACGCATAACTAAATCATAGCATCACTAATGTAACTATTTCACGGAGATATGTTTTTTTAGGTTACATATCAACAAATCACGTCATGCTTTTATGTAATAAAAAGATACAATTTTGTAGGTAATGTTATACTTCAATAACAAAGTGCTTGATAAAATTAGGCCGTGACCTGTGATGATAGTGATTCATATTTGTTAATTATTAACTCGAATTTTTAGATAACTCTGGAAACCTTGCGCGCGGAGATCAGGGAGAAGGTTATCAAGGAAGTCATCCCTGCTCACTACATCGATGAGAAAACCGTGATCCATATCAACCCTTGCGGTCTATTCATCATTGGTGGCCCACAGGTAAGGACAACAATTTATATTTTGATTGTATGAAAACACAGCTGGCCATCACAGCTACTCTTCATAATTATATTAGTTTAAACAATTCAAATAACAAGCATGATTAGCATATAAGGAGATTAATTTTCAAGGAGTAAAGATAAAAAAGCTCTTTGTTGTCTATGACGCTCGAATAAATCATGTAGTAGGAAACAATAGTGATAATTAATTACATTTTTGTACACTAAAGCCTCAACATAAAAAAAATAACATAAAAATGTATTTGTTCGTGTACAGTCTGACGCGGGGCTGACGGGGCGCAAGATCATCGTGGACACGTACGGCGGCTGGGGCGCGCACGGCGGCGGCGCCTTCTCCGGCAAGGACTTCACCAAGGTGGACCGCTCCGCCGCCTACGCCGCGCGCTGGGTCGCCAAGTCGCTCGTCAAGGCGGGGCTCTGCCGCCGCTGCATGGTGCAGGTGACGAATGCTACTGTTTCCTTCTGCATAACAGAACATCAAGGCTGTAATACCTGGTTTGATAGAGGTGTACTTATAGTACACCCCACATTGCGCCAGTGTATTTTACATGACGTCTTAGCTGCATTCCCAGAAAAGTTACACAGAAGTGTACAGTGTACTTACACTCACATTTCGCCAGTTACGTTTTAGCCATGTAAGGGGAGCCGAGCTTGCTTATTACTATCAACCGATTCTCCACGGAGCTGCTACTAAGAAATACTAAATGGAATAGCTAATTAACGTTCCGCCGAGTGTAGGATCGAACCCAGGACGGTCGCGGATTTCGACTACTAGATCAACGAACAAAAGTCTAAAACTCAAAAATCTCTACAAATATTCTGCTTCCGAAAATGGTATTTTCCTAATTGGTCGTACCTACTTATTTACAGCTTACCCTAAACCGCTAAAGAAAGTAAATTCACTAACCAACACAGTCATATGTACTGTCATTGACACCTTTTTTCTATTGACATAAAGTCGCAAATAAACATATTGCCGTGTTGATAAAAAGTAATAGCGGCGTCCCTTTCTCACAGTCATCTCCACTTGCTCGGATCTATGAACTGGTTAAACATAATTAGTCACGATCCCCATCACTTGGCTATGATGTAGGTAGACGTCCCAAATAATTGTTCGTCAAGTTGACGCGATGGCTATTGTACGTCACGATGACGTGTCGCCGGCGCCGTGTTTCCGTTGACGTATGCGTCGCGATTGTCTATTAACGACGACTTGTACTTTACACCGCTCAATCATCTGTCCTTTGACTCGTATTGATTATGCAGATGCAGATGATGATCTGGAATGTTCTCTTCAGTATTTGTGTCCACATTATTGTTTTTTTTTCTTTATCTTATGTCTAAATAGAGCTCTTTAATGAGAAGTAAGTTTGAGAAGACGAAACATGACATTATTCCATCATAATTATAGGGTTCTTAGGCGATGGAGCATCTAAATCATGTGTGTTTTTATTTAAAGGTCGCATACGCCATTGGTGTGGCTGAACCGCTGTCTATCACCGTATTCGACTACGGCACTTCACACAAGACCCAGCAGCAACTGCTTGCCATTGTACAAAAGAACTTTGACCTGCGACCGGGCAAAATTGTCAAGTAAGTTGTTGTTACATCAGTTTTGAAGTTGAAACATTATCACGAATAGCGGTTCTTTTTTTGAATTATATTGTGATTAATCATAATACTAACTCGCAATTATGCATTTTTCAGGGAATTGAACCTCAGAGCACCAATTTACCAGAAAACCAGTACTTACGGTCACTTCGGACGAGAAGGCTTTCCGTGGGAGAATCCCAAACCATTGGCTGTAGAATGACTTGCAACTTAAACACTAGACCATTGTAAATATTTTCACCAGTATGTTATAAACACTTAATCTACGTGTGTAATTGTAGCGAGGGCGCAGGGAATGTCGCTGATGTCTCTCTTTAGACATTAATATGTACGTGACCGAACCTCGCCAGTGGAACTGTATGCGACGCTGTACGAACACGTGACGGTTGCATTTACGAGGTTCACTCTATATTTAAGTATTCTCTAGATTATTAGACACATAGGTTTTAACATGGTGCCGTCATTTCTGAATTTGAGTTAGTTCAGGGGTTTTAATGGCAGTCCTATTTATTTAACCTTTTGAACGCCAGAGCATAAACGCACGCGCGTGCCCTCCACGCCAAGCCACAATTTCACCGCATACAAAAAAAATACCTACAAAATGAACACGGATTCCAAAACTTTATCAATATACAATATTATTAAAGAGACAAGACTAGAGATTAAATATTTAAGGTATACAAATAAAAACATACAAAATTAATGATTTAATTGTTCATTTCGTGTGATAGTGCTTCACATTTTTGGTCACATATTTGTGTCGTTGGCGTACAGGGAATGCGCTTGCTTGTCACGTATATGTGACAATGGCGCTCAAAAGGTTAAGATTACGTGTTCAGTTTCCTATAAATAAATTTGTTTGCTTTTACACTGCCTAATTGTTTTTATAGTTAAGTAAATGAACTTTCCAGTGATTATAAAGTAATATGATTTTATATTTATGTTCAACTTAAATTATGGACTGCCTACACTCTCGAATGTTCTTCGCTTTACGATGTAAGTGCTATGATTTATCGGTAGAGTAGACTACTTCTCTGGTCGCGTCACAGTAGAGCGAGTGTCGGTTGAACGGCCCGACGGGGTTGTTCCACTGTCCTTCGCTTCACTGCAAATATATTTATAGTGCTGCGTGGAGACGTCTCACCTAATACTTTTAGTAGGATTTCCCAATATTAGATGAAATATACTGCTTTACTCACTGTGAAAAGTTAGTACATAACAATGTTGGTACCATCTCACGCGCAGCACAATTTGTGTTGTGTTTCCGAAAAGGATTGTCGTGGAAAAGAGCCATTTTGAAAACACACCGACTAGACCAGGGCAGTAGTGCACTGTGCATTTACTCCTGCTGTAATTGTAATTCCGCCGGTAGTTTTAATTAGGCGAAATGCTAACCGTACATTTGACATTAGGAATTAACATAGTTTTAAACTATTGCTTAGGACGGTTAGTGAGTATTTCCGATTATATTTTTTGATCTGTGTCATCTTCACCTGTTGAAAGTTTCTCGATTAACTTCTGTGGATTATCAATTTGTCAGATTGTGGAATTTAAACTTAATAAAATTATGTCTTCCCGGATAACTAGCGGGAGAAAAAAAAACAAGCTTTTATTTTATCCATCACCAGCAGAAAGCGACCTAAAACATTTCTAACCAAAAAAATAGCAAGTAGTGCTCAAAACGCGTTGCTATGTTAACAAGTACGTGTTCGTCCATGTGGTTAACGTTGCTTTGAAATAAAGTTTACATAACAGCGCCGCTGATAAATCGCTCGAAGACTCGTGCCGTTTTTATGTTGATAAACGTTCACCTTGAACGTATTGAGAGCAGTTTTTGTCATCTTTTCGCTTCCCAATTTATGAGTCATGCTTAATGGCAACATACACTGCAAATCTATTGTTCTTCCTTTTCTGTTATGCTGAAAATCTCAAATTAAGGTGGAAGCGCCAGGGTAGCCCGCGAAACCCATTGAATAACTATTTCGTGATTAAGTCATTCAATGGGGTTGTATGAACTTTGAGGGTTGTATTGGTGACTTAATGATTATAATTCTGTAACTAAATACCTATTACAGCCGCGAATCATATTTTGTTCAATGTACAGCCTGATAATGACCGGCAAATTGCAAAAAAACCTAAGAAAATTTGAATTTCGCGGGCTACCTTAATGTGGGGAAAATAAATCAAAGAAACTGTTTTACAAGAAACATGTTCAAAACCTTATAAATATTTTATAAAAACATACAATAGCTTTCTACGTAGTCGCAGTAGAGTTGGAGGCGGAGAGCCAAGAAGCAACGATTCTCCGTGCTCTCTGCTGTACGGCCGTCATCTCGATAGTGTCTGACGCAGACCAGCCTCGCATGTCAAAGCAATGGGATGCCCTGGGGATTGAATTAAGAGATTTAAAGAATTAGGGTCAATACAGACAACGGAAAAATCCACGCACAATTTACTGGCTGCGTTGAAAATAGGACCGTATTTATTACTATGATTTAAAAGTGATTGTATGAATATCGACGCGCCACCTGGCGCATGCTCAGGAGTCCGAGTATACCCGAGACCGCATGAGCAAGTTCTGACGCGCTCAATATAATCCAGCTTTTCCTGTAGGCTTCCGTTATGTACTCTCTTGGTGTAAATTGCGACCAAGGGAGGCTCAAGCCTCCGCAAGGATTTTTCCGTTCTGTCTAAACTGAACCTTACAAGACCGATACGTCAATCAATACACATAAATGAGTTCATTAGCCCCCGCAGGACATCAATGACGCCATTGATGTCCTGAGTGGTAATTTCGTCACTCGCATTCCCAATGCAACAACATTCTTACCAATTTTGTAGTCCAGGGTTGAATGTATTTAGATTTTCGTCGGAATGCAACAGAAAGTGTGTACCGCAAGGATATGTAGCCAAATGCCTCCTTTGACCAGCAGTCATGACCCTGCGCTTGTTTCGTGCAAGAAGACGTACAAATCTACTTGATTGACCATAAAGCAGATTAGGACGCACAGTGTGTAATTTCGCCTCAAAAGCGGACATCCTTTTTTTATAGCGGATTCCGATGGATATAACTGTTATACAGTATAATATGAAATACCAATTTAAATATATTACTTAATTTTAAAGTTACAATAGTTTTTTTGAAAGGTCAATGAACTTTGTCAAAATCTTTTTTGTAGATATTTCCCAAAATAACAAACGCTCACCTTATTTAAAATTAACCATGAATTGGAAATTGTATATATAATGTCGTGTATAAATTACAAGTCTTTACTTTCCCTGGAACGCGAGTTAAAAATTTATTTTGAAATATTAGAAAATAAATTATATAAAATTTTCTATATGACATTAGCATTTTTTTTTTACCAACGAAATACAGTCTAGTTATGTAGCTTCTTATAGTAAAAAAATGGAACATTTTACGTACAGGACTTCAGAGTTATAACGTTTCTAAGTTTTTCATCAATTTCTATGGAAATAGGGTTGTCAAGCATGCGTTTACTATAAATAAGTAAACTCATGGAAAAATAAGTAATAAATTTTCTAAACACGTTTTTAATATTGAACCTGAAAAAAAACCGGAAACAAATGAAAGGAAACCATCAGGAGGTTCCTGGACACAGATGCAAAGGACTCACCGAATCATTTCTATCCATTATCTACCCCCTTATATCCAAGAAATAGGTAAATAACTTAATGATAAGTTTTTATATTATAAAAATAAGATATAGATATAGACATACCATAGACTTGAGTGACAACCCTAAATTTAAATTTTAAAATTTAATATCTCCGAAGTCCTATGTTTAAAACATGTAGTTTTTTTTGTCGAAGTAATAATTACATCAACTAATAATTTGGCATTTAAAAAAAATGCTACTAATGCAGGACATGTCAGAAAAAAAATATTTTCGCCCAAACCAGACGAGATTTTTTAACTTTTTTAATATTAATAGGTGCCTAAAATATGTTTAAACCATAACCAAAAACACCCAATGGAAAAAACGATTACACACGGAAATAAAATGTTTCTATGGTTTCTATGGACTTTTCTCGATTTTCAAAATTTCTCGACTACTACGATAGATAACGACACCGGAGTTTTACTAGTAGATTTGTTCGATTAATACCTTTCTAAATAGCATATAAAACGAGCATGTCCGCTTTTGAGGCGAAATTATACACTGTGGGACGCGTCTCCGCCATGATCCGTCTCGCTAATTGAGGGTATAAATATTGAACCACTGCTAGCAAACTTACCTGTCTACAGTGTAAGTGGGCGAAGTCTCAGAAATATCTTCTTTGTAAACTCCGAGCGCTCTCCAGGGGTCGATGTAACCGTGGATGTTGATAGTATTGTTCACTACCGGCTCCAGGCCGCCGAAGATCAAGTTAACTCTCTCTGCACCGGCATTCACGAAGTCCAAGTTGAATCTTTTATAGGAAATTATCATATTATCACATTTTGGTCACCATACACAATATTATTTGGCTGCATTTGGGCCCATGAAATAAAATTTTTGTAAATTAGTAATATATGTCCATGAAATTAAATTTTCGCGCGCATTCTCTTTAAAATTCGTACAAAAACGTTTTATTACAACTACCTACCTTTCATCGAAAGCTCGTTTGCAAATATCGACATAGAAATCCAAGCTGAGCCACTTTAGACCGTCGAACACTGTGCCAGAGCGTGGCGCTGTTTGGAAATATCCGTATTCGGTGCAAGTTTGATAATACCAAGCACGAGCTGAAAACAAGTAGGATTTTCAATTATTATGCCAAACCGACCCGTCTTCTGCTACGTAAAATGTCGATTGAGGATTGAGGGGTTTCCTATGTTAGCTGCGCAGTTCTTTTGTTCGCTAGGCACGGCTCTTGCGTAGCTTAGCCGAGGGCTGCTGTGAAGTAGATTCTTTATCCAAGGTTGGTCAGAATATAATTTTTTTTTAATAAATTTAACCAGTAAGTAGTAATAAGTAAATAGAGTTTATTTTGCAATAACAGCGAGGTTCTAGGAAATCATTCTCGTGGGAGCGCTGCAAACACATCAGCATTGCAGCGTGTAAAATGAAAGAAGGGTGGTAACGTTAAGGAGGAGCGGTTTTCAAAATGGAACCTACTAGATTTTTTTTAACCATTAACAATTATTTCGTGAGGCTAAATAAATGTGCACTTACAATTTGTTCGTTGGCCATAGCTGGTCAAGAAATTGTCGTAATTAATTTGCCAACAGCTGGCCTCGTTTAATGATCGAGTTATCGCTATGTAACCGCTAATTTTTTCCATTGGAGTGGAACCTGCAATGTGAAATAAACTATAAATAGGCCGTTAAAGTAGTACCTATAGGTTTTTAAGCTGCCCTTAGAAAATTAAGTTTACCATAACTAGTGGCATCCGTGAAATTTCTGCAAATCGCCTGCAGCGTCCCAGGTCTTGCCTGTTGCACTGAAGTCGAGAACGACCAACTGATGAGTCCCGCGAACACACCTAATTCGTACTCATTGTCGTAATCCAGTGGCTGGCACAGCCTGCGGGAAAAGAAATACAATTAGGTATTGTGGATGTTTAAAACCCGATAATGTACTTACACAAAAAGATCGACCTACTAACTAGGATAGCTGATCAAAGATCTTTATATGTGCGTGTGAACTGAGGGACCTACTGGGAATTCGCAAATAAAAATTCTAGGATTGAACAGTAAACTTAAAACAATGTAGACCCTGGGATTTTGTAAACGAATATAATTATTAAGAACCCTTTTGTGGACTACTCGACAGCATTTCACATCCATCCACAACAATGATCCCACCTACATACCAGTGTTGTTGCGGATGCAAAAATTTTGACATCCTCGGCTGCGGATGCGGATGCAGATATCTGGATTTTTTATAGATATAAAAATTTTAAGTAGGTACATCCGAAATTAAAATCGATTTAATATGTTTTATATCCGATATTCCGAACATACCTGCATCATCTTATTTTTCTTCAACTGGTTTTCATTACCGCGCGCTTTCGAACAAACGAAACTCCTATGGCATTGATTTCAAGTGATGATTTTTATTTACTTTTTCACTTAATATTTACATTGAGATATTCATCAACCACGCAAAAAACTTTGATAAACACAGAAAACTAATACTGTAATTAATTCACAATGGGAATCAAGTCGATAACTAAAACAAAACCTGTAGGATCTTGTCACCAATGTGTGCCTTCGTATTGGTCAGTTAATGAACGAAGATGGCAACTAGCAAATACGCGTGAGCACGCGCCTCTCTGGCCTGAAATAATGCGGATGTTCCGCATTTGCGGATGCGGATGCGAATATCCGTAACACCCCTGCTACATACATCTACTATGGGGTACGTGTAAGTACACGTACCCCGTTCACGCAGTCATCAAAAGAAAAGTGGGTTCAAAAGGGATCAATATGATACACAATCAGTTGGGCGTTGCGCAATACAGAAATAGTACAGCCGAAATAAAGTTACAAACCACAGGTCCAAAATTTAAAATAGAGAAAAGAGTCAAACAGGGCGTCCCGCTATCTCCTAAACTATTCACTAATACCCTTGAAGAAATCTGAAGAATGGAAAGAGGCATTGTTGTCGGCGAAACGAGACTGTCAAATCTACGTTTCGCCGACAACATCGTTCTCTTTGCATCCTCAACCACAGAACTTCAACTAATGCTTCAAAATCTTAGAGATGCAAGCCTTGAGGTTGGACTGAAGATAAATACATATGTCCAGACCTAATTTATGTGCAATGAAACACCTAAAATAATAAAAATGACGGGGAGACAATAAACATGTCCAGGAATACCTTTACTTGGGCCAAGTAGTCTTTTTCCAGGCAAAACAAAGAAGTTGCAAGACGAACAGAGAACGCCTGGAAAAGCTACTGGTCCATGAAGGAACTGTTCAAGGGTGAGTTGCCAATGGCACTGAAACGCAAACTTATGGACATGTTTGTTCTCCCCGTCTTAGCCTATGGTGCACAGACTTGATCTTTGACTAACATCCAGAAGTCAAAACTCAAGGTTTGCGAACGAGTAATGGAGCGTAGTTTAGTAGGTGTTAAATTAAAGGATCGTGTTCGAAACACAATACTTGGCCCCCAAAACAAATATATGTAGCTGACGTAGTTCAAAAGGCTGCCCAACTCAAATGGGACTGGGCAGGACATGTCTGCCGCATGCCGGACAAACTGTAGGCCAAAATAGCAGGAAACTGGCCCTCGCGGCAGGCCACGAAGGAGATGGCGGGACGAACTGGACAGGTTCCGTCCGAACTGGAAGGAGGACGGGAGAAGTGGAAAGAGTGGAGGGAGGCTTTTGCTCAGGAGTGGGACAGAGCAGACTAGAAAAAAAAAGAACCCTTAAAGTGTGTTTCCTCTGTTCTCACAGACTATCAGCCAAATGTCGGAAGTATCTTAAAAATGAAGGTATTGTGATAGACATTTTGTACTTTTATATACTTTACACTTTTGTACACTACGTTAACGACTTCTACACACTCATTACTCATTAACACCATCTCACGGCTTTATTTGAACGTATGTGCCTACTACTAGCTTTTCCTCGCGGCTCACGCCAAAAGACTTGTTTCGTTGAAAACGAGGGTATCAAACGTACGTCACCGATTCGCAGGCTTGCAATATTAGATTTTCTTATTACATGATCTAAATATGGAACAAATTTAAACATTATGGAGTTTTTAAACGTACCTATACGTTTCCTCCAAGAGGCGCCTACCGCTTTCAGTTTGCATCGCGGCGACTGTGTCGTCTAGACCTCGTCTGATGTGTCCTATGCACTCCTCACCACCCTCCAACGTAAAAGCTTCGTGAACCACCTCCAAGTATCCTAAAATAATATTTATTGCTCAATTAAGCTTTTTAGTAAACTAGAGCTTAATAAAACTCCTGTAGGAGCATGTATAAAATACAATGGAATGTGTAAAAAGCCTTTCTTTGTTGACCTTACCCACTTTAATACCCGTTTACACAAACACTAAGCGACATCCAAATTAATGCTATATAAGGTATTGCTCTGATGGAATGTCAACCCTCGCCTCTGAGTCGAGCGTTTAAATTCCATTAAAACTCTTTTATTTTAGGTAGGTGTGCAGTACTTGGTGAAATCTGGCAAGTTGCAAAAGTACCTACCAGTAAAGTCAACTTTTGCCAAGATAGGTCCACTAGAAGCCACAGAACCGACCACCAAGTGCGGATACCTCTTCTTGAACCACATAACCATGTTTGCAGCATACGACCCCCCGTACAGCACCACCTCGCTGTTGGCAAACCGCGGCTGTTTCTTCATCTCTGTGATGAAGTACGCAAGGTCGGCGAGCGCCTGGTCCATGTTCAGAAAACGTAGGTTTTCGGCTGTAAATTCTCTGTAAAACAAGGTCGACGTCAAGAAGAAAGATTCTGAAAAATAATATTTAGGTAAAAAAAAAAAACCTGCCAAGTGCGTTTTGGAATACACGCACAGTAAAGGGATCCGTAGTCGTGTTGAATAGTTAAATACTTAACCTCAAAAACAAAAGGTCTACTTACTCAAATATTTTAGTTTCTCCGTAATACCGATGTTCAGTGTAAACTTGGTACCCCTTGTTCTCTCTCGCCATCTCGTACATGTTCCCAGCTACCAACCAGCCAGGGACTATGTCCCATTCTCCTCCGACTAAGATGAATATCGGAGAACCATCACCACCAAAAAATTCTTCATTGAACATGAAACGCTGAAATTTAATCAGATAATTATGACCATAATTTGGTTTGCAAAATAAAATTGATCGTAGGTGACGAGTGACTATTTTTTACAGATAGCTTCGTTTCGTTATGAATTTCCTTCTTTTTCGTGTCGCTGGCACGACAGAATTAAAAATTTTGTTGGCTTCTTCACCACTACCTTTCACTGACTTCCTTTGACTGCATGCTTTGGCAGCATGTTTTGCAACAGAGGACAGAAGGAGGATAACATTTTAGTGTAAGTTGGTGAATCAATCAATGTAAATTACTTATTTAAACAGGTATTTTTAATTTAATACGTACCATAGAGAAATTCGTAGGATTCTGCTGATCGAAATGGTCGAGCGGCATCGATATCCAACTGACGTATACGTTTCTCGCTGACGCTTCATTCCACTCTTCAGGGGGTTTCATGTCCACCTCTGTCATATGCACCCCCCTTGGTTCTATCGCCCATGATGGGGAGAACAAACTTAGAAATAGTAAGGAGACGATCTGAAAAGGTTCGGGTAAGGGATCATTGGTAGGTATGCCTTTCGAGCAGAAAATCTCCACAAAGCTGAACTAAGTACTAAATAATATTCATAACAAAACTGACGTGATAGTAATAGTGTTTACTTACCATTTTTATTATATTTTCACAAGAATATTTAATACATTTACTTTACACAATACATTTGATAGCCTAATTGAGCTATCTTTACCAAATTATTTGATAACAATTACCTACTTATCCTTATCATTGGAGACGATTAAGATTATGCTGAATATCGTTCGTACAGGTTGCGCTAAATGTTAGAAATTAATGAGCTTACCGATTTATTGTTATTCTTTTTAAATTTTTAAGTTTTTTTTTTTAATAATTATAGGCAAAAAAACAAGCTTGAAAGGTTTATAATTATTATAATAAAAGTTCAATTTACTTTTATTGTAATAAACCAAAAAGTTTCACCAGAATGTGCTAGGTGAACACAAGCCATATTGTAAGAAAAGAAAATGATTTAAAAATAAATAAAAAATGGCATTTTACAATTATCTTAATCGTTAGCAGACAGAAGCTGTGGCTTATTTTTCTTCGTTACAAAATAGGTTTTACCAAAATATTTTTAATCTCGGCTGAAAGCGGTGTTTTAAAAAATGTTTTTATTTAGCTGGGTGTTTAATAACACCTCTGTATTTCTAGGAGAGTGGGTAGACGTCTATACTTATAATACCTAGTTATCCTACAGTTATTTTGTAAGTTGAGTGCAATTAGAAAAAAGCCCCTTTTTGTGAAATAAAATAAAAAATCAACGGAGGTGACGTTCGTTTTCGGCCGCGCGCCAAAAGCTCCGTGTACAACTATACATAAACTTGCTAAATACATACATAAACTTACGCCTTTTTTCAATAGAGGTGGGCAGAAATTGCAGAACGCCACCGGCTACGATCGTTATTACTTCTCGTTTCGCTTCGTCCCCGTCCAGCACTCCTGGACCTTATTAGGCAATCTCAAGGCACTAACATAGTTTTAAGTTTCTATTTACTAAAACAAATTGTATTTTATCATTTATGTATGTTAGTCTTTAAGGACCTATCTATAGGCCAAAGTTGCCTGACAATAAATAAACAACTATTTTGAAGTATCTACCTACACCATGTATCAACAAGTATTTTTGTTAGTGATAAGTAGATTTACATACTTACGTTATTGAAATACGAATGGGGACTACGAGACGCTGCCCAAAATATTGATATCTCATCAGATTCAGTAGCACGGTCTAGGGCTAGTATTCATTGGGGATAAATATAATGACCACCAAAAATAACTTTGTGACCATAACCTCTATTACCTAAAATATATAAGTACCAATCAACAAAAAAGTAAACCTGAACCAAAAAATTAAAACCAAAAATTACGATGGTATAGTATATACTATTTTAGTCATCATGACTGCACTTTAAATTGTACTTTGCAACCTTTAGTAAATTGATCACCAAATTTTAATGAGCAAATTATTGCGCTATATCTACCTAAATGCACACAGGATGCAAGAGCGAGCGAAGCGAGCTCGGGACTTGAGGCACCCCGATTCGGACAGGTTAGGTTAGAAGTGGATATTTTTTTTAAACCCCCCTATAATAGGAGCCACACCAAGCGGGGCTCCGTCGACCGGGTTGCGCAGGGTGCGCCTAATCATTTATGTAGAAGCTGTCATAATTATTATAGAATCTGTCAATAGTAGGTAGACTCAACGAAAATTA
Organism: Standfussiana lucernea; assembly: GCA_964057025.1. Classification (NCBI taxonomy): domain Eukaryota; kingdom Metazoa; phylum Arthropoda; class Insecta; order Lepidoptera; family Noctuidae; genus Standfussiana; species Standfussiana lucernea. Next base: position 5,884,384 of record OZ059793.1, read on the forward strand.
TTTTAATAATACGAGTTGTTTATTTCTTAACCTTATTAAATAAACGCGAAATAGAAAATAGCTATGAAGTTGATAGTGGTTAATAATAAATAATCAGACTTTAGTAATGATTTTACTAGAATAATTTACTTTTAGAGGATAAGAAGATGTTACATATCTAAATGTCATTTTATATTAAAATACTATTAAGTTTTTGGTGGTGATTAACTATTTTTAGATTAAACAATCATAATTTGGAGTTGATTGCTTTAAGTAGGATCACAAGTTGAAAAATTGTTGGTTCTAATTTCACGCTAAAATGGGGATTTAATTTTGGTGATCATTTACTATTTTTGGCAATAGAAAGTGATTTTTTACAGTTACATTTAGTAGATCTGGCGGTTAGTAAAACATAAGCCGTATTCATTTGAGCATATCTAAATAAAACTATCTATTTTCACGCGTTTTCTGGCTAAGGGTTACATAAAATACATTCCTAGACCTTGTTATTCGAGTTAATCCTTCAAACTAAATATTTAACAGGTACTTATACACGTTCTGCTCAACTGTATAATAGAATAAACAAAGAGATTTACATATACACTAAACAAGCACATTTATGTAAAAAAAAAACTAATAAATTGGATTAAACCATTTCTTTATGAAGACACTGAGGCACTATTAAAATAATTTGACTCTCTCGCTGCTCTCAACACACGCATACACACATACACACACACACACACACACACACACACACACACACACACACACACATATGGATTATTTTGTTATTTTGTATTCTTTATTTTTACTATTTTTATATTTGTTTCTACTTGCTATGAAAGAGCGGAGTCTCCTACTACTATACAGACATTTTTTGCTTACAAGGAGGCTCCAATCACTAACGTTTTTTTTTTTAAATTAAGATAACGAAATAAACAATTTTTAATTTTTAATTAATTTAATTTAACTTATAAGGTTTCTGTTTATTGTGTTTTAATTTATGGAAGGTACGAGTAGTAACCTACAATAATATAATTAGTATTACCATGAATCGTGATCTCCATCAACAATCTACTTATCTATTGTCTGATAGATGTGATGACAGGTCTTCTGCAACCGATAATCGATTTGTATATGAACCTTCATTATTATCATTACCAGCACAAGAATTTATATTAATTAAACCTAACAGCTTATATCGGTTACAATAGTTTTCCTCGTCACATCGCGTGCCAGCCAGCGTGGTAAGGTCAATACCTGCCAGTGCGACAAAAAAATCTTACTTGGTATTCTAAAAATAGACTGCTTTATAATAAAATTACTGCAAACACCGTTTAGGTGTTGTGTGTTCTCAATTTATTTCCTAGCTGTGACGACTGTAGGTAGTTGGATGGGCTGACAATTGGTAGGTTTGTCAGGCTACATGTCATGCATAGGGCTTGATAAACTTACCTAAGATAATCATATTAAATATTATATAAACGTGTCTACTAACAAGTTTAAAGCAATTTTTTATGCCAACACTACAAGGGCCATGCTGTCTGAAAAAAAATATTTTTATAACACCACGGATATTGCCGATGCCCTCTGAACTGCACCGACAACAATGATCGGCTTGGCCGATTAGTCTGACTTTTTGCAACCGTCACGCGTAGGCGGCCCACATGCAACAGTATCTATGTACCTAATTACCTATAGACTACGAACACTAATATAGTATAAATACATAGGAACTTTTTAAAGCATTTTTTATGTTTCTGTATTACTTATATATCTAGTAATTTTATGTTGTCACGAGCATAGTTTTTTGGAGTTATTAAAACCTTATACACATTAAAAATTAACCATACAAAGGCGGCCGTCGTCACAACTCGAGAAAAACATTTTGCTGAGTGCTCGTGACTCTTCCTATCATACTAGATAACAGGTACCAGAGCCGTCGCCAGGAATTTGATTGGGAGAATACCCTGAATAAAAAACAAATCTGGGGTCAGACACGTAACAAGAAATGAAATTAGGATAAACTTTTGATAATTAAGTTATTCTTATTACTTCACTAGCAGGATTATTTTCCGGGGGGTGCATCGTTAGCTCCCCAAAAACTGTTCGAAATTTTTTGCACTCCTCTTGGGATGTGTTTGGTTTTCGTTTGTAAACTCAAACAAGGAGTAACTTTGTCGACTTATTTAGAAAAGCCTATCCATTGAGAAAGTATATAATTCAAGAGCTCGAAAATTCCAGCATGTCGCCTAGGATGGGTAGTTTTCTTAGATTTCAGGGGAGGGTTGAACCGCCCCACCCCTCTGTCTACGGCCCTGATAGGTACTAACCTCATTCACCTACTAGGTGTCGAACTATAAAAGGATCTCAATGGTGAAAGGAGAATCCTGCTCCAAAACCGATACTTACGTAGGGTCATGGGTGCCCCCTTTTACGTACGTAACGAACGTCTCCATGTACATAGACCTTAGGATGCCCACCATATTGCAGTTCATGAAACGCCTTTCCAAGCGTTTCTTCGATCGTGCAATAAAACACCGTAATCCCCTGATCGCATCAGCCGCCCGATACGACCCCTCGCGTATCAGTCAGATTCGCCGACCAAGGCACACTCTAATCACACTCGACGACGCTATCACTCTCCTCCAGGAGAGCCGTAGGGAAACTAGTACGCTCAAGCGTAAACCCCGATCCCGACCGCCGTCTTTCCGCCCTCGCCGTCGAGGACCGTCGCGACATCCCGGGAATTGCCCTCCCCAACCCTTGCTCGAGCCAGACCGCGATGCTGTGCCAGTAGAATTAAACCAGCCCCTAAATAATACCACTCAGATCCAGCCTGTCCCCTTGCTGCCCTCTCCCAGCAACGCCCTAAGCCGAGGTCCGAGCCCCACAGGGGGTGCCCTTAGCGTGTAGTCGCTTAGTTTGTAAGTTTTTTGCCCTGGCTGGAGGCCTTAAATTCAAGGCATCCACAGGATAGTCCGGTTAAGCAGACGACAACTTTCTAGGTTGAACTGCGATATGCCATACATAAAAAAAGGAGAGTCTCAGAACTCAGGCCCCATTTTGGCTACCTACCTAACATAGGCATGGACAGGAGAAGCTCAAATAAAAATCAATTTCCAATTACTTACATTTTTTTTTATTCATAAATTACATTTCAGACTTATATTAAAATACCAAACACTACGCTCACAGCATTCCAATCCAATCAAAGCGTCTCCGAAAAATCAGGATACCTTTTTACACTTCGGTCCATAAGGTCGGTCGCATTTATTTTTATTGCCACATACTAATTTGTTGCTGCGGCCATTACTTTCTTTATAAGGCTTTTGCCCCAAATAATTACCTCTGAAAAGACAAACAAAAAATCCGTAATGGCGATTTGAAGTATTCCCATTTGAGCACCGATTTTAACAGCACCAATGCTTGTAGCACCAAAGATATTAAGCAATATTTGCATTTATTATGAAGCTTGATGCTCAATTGGGAATATCTTTGGTGCTTTAGCAATGGTGCTCAAATGGGAATACTTCGGAAATTTAAGAGAGCAGTCCTCTTTCCTGGCAAGAATAGAACAAGCATTCATGACCACGCCTGATCACTGCGGCATTATCAGCAAATCTAGTCGGATTTTTTCAAATTCAAAACCCGTAAAAGTCTCGAAAACCTCCGAGCATCTATTGTTCAACTAACTCAACCTGTCGCAATCGATTGTTGGACCTATGCCTCTCCCGAGCTGCGACAGTAACCTTGTTCTCCGAGTCCCAGGCCTGCCCAGCCTCCTTTTTCAGGTCATCAGCACATCTAGCTGGGGATCCCATGATACGCTTGCCATGCGTAGGTCCCTAAGTTTAGCCTAATTGAAAAAAATAGTTTAATGCTTATAATTAGTTTATTAAAAACTTAAACTCACCCTGGTCCGTAGTTGCAAACAACAAAGAATTTGTTCCACCCATTCTTGAATGTTTGAGAGATAGCGCAACCTAGGTAAATGCTATCGGACCACACCATCTAGTAATAAATAAATGTTGATTTTAATATTGACATTCAGAATATGAAGCGTGTGTAAGGATAACCTCATTTTGCTAGTTTTTTTCTAGTCTCACTTGTGATGGATAATATAGGTGTGAGTCTTTTGCCATAAGCCGGCCAATTTCAATCGGGCTACTTTAGAGAAATTCATGACGAAAAATCCCATAACACTACCGTATAATATGGGAATCGGACCCAGAACCACACAACAGTACAGTCACTAACACGGATTATTGAAAGAAGAGCAACTAGTATGCAGAGTAAAGTAGGGGAAGACCAAAGAAACGATGGACAGATTGTACTAATAGAGAGATGTATGGTAGAAGAAGACATGTTGCGCCGACCAAGATTTGGGTCTTCTTCTCTGCTTCTGGGCCGGAGAATGAGGAATAGGCATTGCTATGTCAATGAAAAGCAGTCACACAAACCTGCGTATAATGTCCAATATCATAGGCTTTGTCGAAGTCGCTTGCTTGTATCTGTCCAAATGTGAAGTTAACGTTTTCACTGAACCAAGACAGAAGAGCTGAATCCGGTTGCAGTACATAGTTAGGATTGGTTGTGGAGTACCAATATAGGTTCTCACCCGCTGTAAATCTATTGGAACCTGTACAAAATGAGTATAGTTATTAAAACATAATTATGTATTGTACGCTAGTATACTCCATGTCCAAGGCGTGTATTTTGCGTACTGTGGTTAGTAGAAAGGAGATTCTTGCACAAATACAGGCACGGCTATAAAGTGGGCCTCAGGTCTGCACTGATCTACACAGTAGCAAGTATCAAAACTTTAACCTTAAGTGTGACATCAATTTTCTTTCCAGAATCCATAAAGCGACAAAATCTTATTCAAATTCTGGGCCCAATCAATTCAGATTGCCATCGATGCTAAGCTAACACATATACCTACTTAGGCCAAACATTGCGCATTAATGAAGGCAATGGTTAGAGAAAGTGTTAAAATATTACTGAGTTGAAAAACATAACACTGTCGACTATTTGTAAGTTGTCTAAGTAGCATAACCTCATCATAGCCTAGTCTCATTGTCTAAAAACTTTTTCTTAGTAACACATCAAAATAGACAGGTGACACACATTAGAGTTAACTGTCCAATTTTGTACATGTCTTTGACTAAGTTTTTTTTTCAGCAAAGCTGGTAGTGATCAGCTTTTTGCCTAGCTATAGATTGCAGGTTAATACCAAGTTCTTTCAAAACTTTTAGTTTCCCCAGCTTCGCCCGCGTGGAATTTAGAATTTATGCCACGGAACAAGCCTACTCTCGGAATAAAACCACGCTGTCCGGGGGCGGTGTGGTTTATGGGGCTGGTCTCTACTAAAAACTCCGCCGTCTTTGCAACCTTCCCGCTTTTTTCTCGGAGGGGCCCCGATTACTGTGTTGCATGACGTTCGCAACCCCTCAGCGGTGGCTTTCGCCTCCTCCTCCTTACCGGCCGATGTCACATCACCCAACTCACATGAGCCACTAGCTCTTGCTAAGCAAGTCCTGTCAGCCGTTTTTGGCGTGGAAAAGTAGCAACCAGAAAAGAGTAACAACGTACTTTCGCTATTATTTGTATGGATATTTACTTATTATATTTTTATGTGGAATACTTACTGACAGATTTGTCTGGGTTGTGGTTGTTAACGTTTTTTTTGGCCCACTTAGATGCCTTGTTATACAACTCCTCATCCCACGTCTGGAAATAAAAGAGTGAATTAGGAAAACAGAGGTAGGTACTTAATGTTTTTTTTTCAACCTGCTTTTCGCGTTGAACGATACACTAGGTAGGGCTATATCTGAATGTGTTGTTATGTTAAAAGAAATTAAAGAGTTAAACTACCATACCAATCAACAACATACCTAAATAGAAACTCCTCCTATTTTATAGTCGGTTGGAAAATAAGTAGGTACCTACTTATCTGAATTTTACCAAACGAAAATATTAACATAACCTTCATGATTCGTTGGCCCCCGTTGTCATTCGTTAATCAAAGAGTCAAAAGTGCTAAACACTCTGGCAACCAATTTTAGCCAAGAGGGACAGAAACTGTGTTCTGGAGGTAAAAAATACTAGGTTGGCGTGTTTAGCTTCCTATTTATTCAGCTACATCCAGTGAGAATAGAAGCCGACCTCAACATAGTGGTGCAAGGCTAGGCAGGTTACAGTTATTGCTAATTAATAGTATTAATGAAGATACAGACCATCATTTTCATTTCCGAGGTAGCAGGCTGTCCTGGAACCTTTCCTTTCGCAACAAGGAGACGCCGGGCATTGTGCCCATCCACGAACGATTTTATTTGATGACAAGATAATGATATCACTGAAACCAACAACTTTATTAAAACACGATAACCTAATCACTCAAAAAATAACGTTACATTACGTAAAATGTTACAAAATTCAAACAAATCAACAGTATTATTGATAACAAGCTCACATTTGCATTGTGCGACAGCTACGAAACTCAAAATAAAAAGCAGTTTTAATTCCATTGTTCAAATATAAGCACAACAACTGGCAACACCGACTGTGAGCCGACTAATATTCGAGAGCGCGATTTGATTGTAAAACAGCGCTACTTGTACTTATATTTCTACTATGTAGACCAAACGTCCATCAAAAACTTGTAAAAGTAGGCGCGGTTCCGTATGTCGACTTTAGAAAAAAAAATATGAATCAGCTATTCAAAACTGCATGGAGGTCAAGAGCAAAAAGTAAAAAAGATAGTTGCGTTTTGCTCGATCATCTCGATATAGAGGGTACCGGGTTAAGTGCATCGAAATTCGGTTTCACCAATACTGAGAATGCGAAGCAACTAAATACACAGAAGAATTAGTTTGGATTTCACACATCATTTCGTTTTCACCCAATGCAATGTACCTATAGTCGACCAAAGATTAAAACTAAAATATCTCAGGAAGACACTGCTGGAATAATAATATTTGGCTACTTGGTCGTTAGCCTTGCCCGTATCTTAGAATAATTCGTAGTCTCCTTAGCCATTATTAAAGAGAGAAGAAGACTGAAATGGCGCATCCAAGCAGTGTATGAGCCAATAACATCATTGAAAGCAGATTCAGCCTGAATTATTGCGGTCAAACAGAAAATATTTACTTACTACCATCACTGTACTCAAGCATCGGTAACAAACAACCAACGTGATTACCATGGGGTACCGATCGTGACCAACTACGACCCATTGCATTAGCTAGATGACCATGATCAACATGACAGATCGGTAACAAAACAAAAACAAGGAAGCCATCATCCAGAAATACGTAATAACCAGTACGGTCAAAATAATACCTGGTCAGGAACCACTGTTGTTATTTATTTTCCAAATTCTTTCTCGAAATGGGTATTGTGATACCAATTTTGAAAACTAATTAATAAGACAAGGAAGTCGTCCCTGTAATTTGCACGATAAGTGTTTTACATTTAATTTATTTTGAGTAATCTGCCTTGAAAAGCAAGGGTAGTTTTGATGACTAATTAATAAGACAAGGAAGTCGTCCCTGTAATTTGCACGATAAGTGTTTTACATTTATTTTGAGTAATCTGCCTTGAAAAGCAAGGGTAGTTTTGATAAATTGGTTTCCGAAAGATTCATTCGTTTATGCGCTATCTTAAAAGTATCATATCATTGCTCTGAGCGACGTAGATTTGTCACAACTATACATTTTTGGTCGAGAGGAGCAAATTTTCCAAAAAAAAAAACTTGAAAGTTTGATTACTCCAATGAACTCAGATTGGACCCCTAGTTAACGGTGTCAAAATTGTTGTGAATTAGCTCTAGAATCACCCATTTCAAGACTAACTGCATTCAAGTACCAATCATCCTGTACACGAGTAACTATTTAATTTAAATGAAGCTGTACCATGAGATCAAATTCCATGGGCAATCGAATTCGGGCTAACGACCAAGTGTGGGTAATCGCGTCATTAAGCTAATTTCTATTGTAGTCTCTACATAAAATCAAAATAAACAATATTTGATTGTTTATTGTTGAATCAAAAATGGGTCGATTCTGAGAATCCTGGCGATAAACTTACTTTTAATCGCGGCTTCGCTCCCGTTATGTTCAGAAATTAACCCACGAGGACGTTTTAAATGTAGCCTATATATACACTTGGGGATATGTAGCTCCTCCTTGAAACAGTTGTTTCAATTTTAGTGTTCCATAAATTATATTCTATTCTTCCCGTTAGTGAATGAATTTCAAATCGGAATCGGATCAGTAGTTCCGTAGATTACCCCCTACATACAAACTCACAAACAAATGTCACCTCTTTGTAATTTAAGTATCTATAGACGAGTACCTACCTAGTTTAAATGAAGTCGTACCATGAGATTGAATTCCATGGGCAATCGAATTCGGGCTAACGATCAAGTGTGGGTAATCGCGCCATCAAGCTAACTTCTGTTGTAGTCTCTACATAATAAGGAAGCCGTTTCAATGATACGGGGCCTCCGAGTAACAAGGGTCCCGTCGTTACGAGGAAAAAAAAAATGAAGTGATAACCACAATCTCAACTTCTTATTGAAAGGCATTATGAATAAATAATGACAATATATCGTTCCGCTTGCTTTCCAATAAAGAACTGAGTTATTCCGTTTTCTTCGTCTTCTTTATTCGGGATGATTCAATTTCCTGGCCCTCGCTCTTCAATACAGCCTTAGTTAGTAATAGGTACCTACTCAATTTTCAAGTCCGCTTCGCTGCCTAGCTATTGGAGCAAAGTTGTTTTTCTTTTGCAAAAATCGTTACGCTCTTCCTATGGGCATTCGGTAAATGGGCCCCAAAAAAGTTTCATACAGGGCTCCTTTATGCCTGGCTAGTCAACAAGATTTATTTTAATTGTATTTAGGTACCTAAGTAAGCCGTAATAGTTACACTAACAAGTGTTGAGTTGTCTGTTTTCTTGACCCTGGATTCAAAAGGTACGTCATAAAAAAATGCACAATTGCGGTTTAGGCAAAAAAGGAAATCTTAATGCGATCCCACAATAATGGGAAACTGACGGTTTCGTAACCTACCTCTTCCTACCTTCAGTGACCACAACACGACTGCGGTATAGGTATACAGATAGGTACCTAAATAAGACATAAGGATATGTTAGGAAAGGTAGTTTATAATAATATGTCAACGTAGGTAATCCTGAAAAATCTCATGCGTAGTCTAATAAAAATATCGCTTAGTAGGTATGTAGAAATGCGCATTTAAGTACCTACATAGGTATTAGGGCTGCCATAATAATTCAAAATATTCCGCATACTTCGAATACATACCTGCCTACTGCGATGTTTCTTGAAAAACTGGTTATTATCGCACTACTGTTAGGTTCAGAATGCAGTGTATGTTACACTCGTGTTTATTTCTTCTAGTTTTTTATTTCCACAGATTTTTCTTTAATTTCATTAAATAGGCGCATATTTTTAGGCTTCAATATTTTATGACTTTTTAAATTGTACTTAAGTATTTTAAAAATAAATATTATTGAAAAATATAATATATATTTGCTCATTTGTCATAAATAAAAAAACGAATTTTCCATTTTTAATATTAGGCTGTTTTGCGGCTTCATACCTGTGGGCATTATTTTGTTAGGTACTGCAGTTCTCGGCTCCATAACACCCTAGTTTCCGCCTCTCCTACATTGACAAAGTTTCCCCACTTCTATCAAAATGTACTGAACTTGTCGCCCGTGGAACACGGGCTCAAATAAGTAGCTGACAAATTCAGAATTATCCTATATTAGTGCCGTTCCGTTTTCGGTTTTCATCAGCCAAGATAGCGGAAACTCTTCATACTATGATTCGTGTGATGGAGTGCTTTTGGGAGAAATAACAAAATCGAAATCATGATTTCCCTGGCACAGTCATCTTCAGGTTCTCAATTCGGTTGTATTTTTTTGTGTTTTTTACCTCATATCTTCGTCATTTATGAACCGATTTGAAAATTCTTCTTTTATCTGAAAGGATACATATAAAAAAATATGAAAAAATTATGGGACCAATCGGGAAGCCGATTGGTCCCATAATTTTTTTATCAAAATTGGTTAAGCAGTTTGGTTTTTAAATCAAAATAGCTGGAAAAAATATGTCATCCAAGTAAAAGAAATTGTGAAATTGATACTTGACAAGGATTTGTATGTGATACGATAACTAAAAAAAACTTCTTTGCAAAAAATAAAACCGACTTCAAAAACATAAAAAAGTGAAAAATAACTTTAGCTTCAGAAGTCGGTGACTTTTGTTTTTTTGATACGGTTTTTGCCCCCGATTTCTTTCGGTTTTATTTTTTTGCAAAACAGTTTTTTATTTTTCCATTTGTAGTTGTAATATCCTGTACAAATATTTGCCATGCATTTATTTTACATTGATAACAATACATGTCATGGTAGGTAATAGGCAAGACTTATCCCCATTACAATGGAACTTAGCATCATACCTGTCGAAATTTGGGTGTACTGTACCTACACATCTGCGTACCCCCTCAGAGCATACAGGCGCGATGTTATCTTATGAACTGGTGTACCTAAACAATAGACAGACATGAGATTTTAGCAATCCCAGTCCATTTGCTATCATTTATTGAGGAGTTCCTTTGCCTATCTCCGAAGTTCTTCATGAGATCTTCACCAAATTGAAATGGGACCACTCCGAGAAAGTACTCTTCCAAAAACTACCCAAATCGCTTCAAGTGTGCCTATAAAATTTGAACCAGCCATCTTCGGACCAATCGGGAAGTAGATCCATTCAGATAAAAGAAGATTTTTTCAAATCGGTTCATAAATGACGAAGACATGAGGTAACAAACACAAAAAAATTCAACCGAATTGAGAACCTCCTCCTTTTTTTGAAGTCGGTTAATTAAAAAGTCTATGAAAAAACAAACAATAGTCACCGACCGAAAGCAATACCTACGCTCACTATTATTCAACAGGATTACGTTACAACAACAAAAAATAATGAACTGCTAGGATTTTTCAGTGTGTTACAACTTTTACTTGCAGCCCTGTTTTTTTTTCATTGTTTTTCTGAATCCTCAGTTTCACAGGATTTATAAACATTTGCGATACATAACAAGAATGAGTATGACGGTGACTGAATAATGGACACCGCGTTAATTCTTTACGAGCGGAACGTGTCGTTTACTCTAATAAAAGATACCTTTGTTTGCTCTCATTAACAAACATGTTTTCCTTAGCTTTGTAATAATGTCACCGACTAGCTGACGCTACCGTCAAAATTACACCTTTTGTAAAATTTTGTTCGCTACAATTAGGATAAACAGCCACGTGTAAATTAGTAGTCAAAATCCTATTGTCGTTTTGCAAAATAAAATAATTATGTACTTATGTGCGTTGTGTATGTTATTTTCAATTTATGTAAAGTCCAGTTGTGTAAATGTTAATATAGGTACCTACCTACTCGTTTAAAAATCACGTGTCACTATGTTCGTACACGCTATCTCCGAAACCCCCCTAACCGATTTCAATAAAATTTTGTGAATGTGTAGGTATGGTTGGTTCGAGCTTGAAAGATAGGATAGTTTTAGACCGGACTACCTGTTGCCCGCGACTTCGTTCGCGTGGACAAACCCCTTAGGGGATGAATTTCCAAAAATCCCTTCTTAGTGCACACATAGCTACGTTATTTAAGGAACGTTTGTTCAAAATTTCATGCTTCTAGACCAAGCGGTTTCAGCTGTGCGTAGATCGATCAGTCAGCCAGTCAGTTTCTTCCTAAATACATATATGTATAGATAGATAGGTTGCGGTGTGCGAAGCAAGGGCAGGCCGCTGCGCGCTGGTATAGTATACAGGGTGATGGATAATTGGGTGCAATCCTTAGGATGGGTGATAATAGAGCTAATTTGACCCCGACAACGAGGGGTCCAATCTGAGTTTGAAAATTTTCCTCCTCTCTACCAAAAAAATACATTGATCCAGAAATGCGTAATAACCAGTACGGTCAAAATACTACCTTGTCTGGAACAACTGTTGTTATTATCCATGTTTCTCGAACTAGGTACTGTGATCCCAATTTTGAAAGCTAATTAGAGAAGGAAGTCGTTTCCGCAATTTGTTCGTTAAGTGACATACGAATTTTGAGTAACCTGCCTTGAAAAGGGTAGTTTATTTTTTTTCTCATATTATGAACTTTATGGCGCTGTTAAACCAAAAGTTCGAGTGCTTTTTTGATAAATTGGTTTCCTAAAGATTAATTCGTGTATGCGCTATCTGAAAATTATCATGTCAATGCTCTGAGCGACGTAGATTTGTCACAATTATCAATATTTGGTCGACAGGAGGAAAATTTCCAAAAAATCTTAAAAGTTCGATTACTCCGAAACCACTCAGATTGGACCCCTAGTCATCGGGTCAAATTTGTTATAAATTAACTCTAGTATCACCCATTTTAAGGACTGCACCCAATTACCAATCATATACAGGTATATTATGGTGTACTAAAAAAGTAAAAAAAAAGAATACATTATATTTTTACACTTTATTTCGTTCATTTTTCACTAACAAGTATACTTAATTTTTTCAGGTCATAATTCTATTGGAATATTTGTTCCACAGCATTGAGAAATTAGTTTTTTACAATAATAATATTATCGAGCTTGATTGTTTAATAGTATTAAGAGGGCGCATTCTGAAAGTTGGCAACGTCGCAAATATTTCGGTGTTTGGATGAATTAATTCATATTAAGTACTAAGTAAATTATGAATTATCGCTTTGTGTTGTACTAAATATTGATTATTAATTTTAGTTACATTTATCGCGACAGCAGCGCAAAAAGGGGACTCGCAACCCTTCCAAATGCCTTTTTTGCACCTTAAAACTGTTACAACACCTAATCCAGTGTTATTATTGCAATTCAAAAACTATATTTTACTGCAACACAGCGATATTTCATAATTTACTTTAACATTAATTAATTCATCTAAACAGTGAAATATTTCACGACGTTGCCAACTTTCAGAATTCACAACCTTAAATCTATTCCTAAAAATAGGAATCCCGTGACATTTTACAAATAAATAGACAATAAAAGTTTATTGTTTTAATCAAAATATGTATTGGTATGTTTCAGTTAACGGTCATAAAAAATTACTGACACTTATTTTGTTTATCAGCCCAAATATTCAAAAGTTTAAATACTGCGTTTTACTACAATAGATTAGTTTTTAGTCATTTTATCGTTTAATTTACATATTTGTGAACACAACAGTCGTGCAGCGTCGAAGTTTATAATGTTTTTTCATCAGTGCTATACACAAACAATATGAAACAATTGTGTAAGCACGCGTGAAATGTTCTATGGCTGCTAAGATGTAAACTACAGTCACAAGCATCAATATGTATACACGATAAAGAAGTGATTTTCTCTATTTATTGTTTTGATTAACGTTTCACGTTTTTATAAATATAGTATTCTGGAAGCCATACTATTGGGGATTAGGTCTTATCTCAAAATAAAAAACCGTTATTTCGCGAGAAAATCGCTTTTGATTTATGCTAAGTGTATACATATTAGTGCTCGTGGCTGTACACACGAGCCGTATGATACGGCCAAAGAGTTTAGTACGCAGACACAGATACACTGAAACATATTAAGTAATATGAACATAGATTGAAAATCACTTATAAACTTGCAGACAGCATACATATTTCCATAGTCGACTGTACCTACTTTTAGTTCAAGACACACCCATAGATTCACAGATATAACAAATTGTAGATTTTCAAATACTTATTTGTCATAATTGTGCGTCACGTGGTAAAACATTAAGTTCGCTTGAAAACACAAAAAATAATCACATCGAAATGGTTCGAAAACAAATTACACCTTTACTTACAGCTATTTAGTTTGTGATATTCCTTTTTTTTTAAATAATTCGTGTCTGTGCCGCTTTTTTGGGATAAAGCAATACTCGATATCGTATCTTTAAAAAATCAGTTTTAATTTAAATATTATAATTAACAAAATAATGTAAGTCTCAACATAGCAATATTCTGCTCATAGTAGCTGTTTGCATATTGTTCTAGCTTATATTTACCTGTAAAAGTATAAGGGCACAATTTTTTATGTAATTTCTTATTCCAATTTTATGAATGCAACACTGATCAAGTCTTCATCGATATTTGTATAGCAAGTATGTGTCAATCATTTGTTTCTCATTTAGTTTTATTTATGGCTTTTATTCTATATCTTTCACACAGATACATGAAAACTAATACGAATCAAACACTGTATACTTATAAAACATAATTATTGTTAACACTGATATGAAATATACATACATATATTCAGTCCGGGGTTTGATCACATTAGGTTATACAAGGTGTAGTTTTGCATCCTCGTCAAATTCAAGGAGGTAACTATGCTAATGATTCTCGGCCGGAATCAATAATAAAATGGGTAGGTTATTATTTTTTTCTTACCATCGGAAATCGGTAAGTTAGTGTACACTACCCGTATTAAAACGCGGCCCGTCTAATACTAGCCCTATAACCGCGCTTTCACACACACAAACAAACGCAGACGTTATTTTACAAACGGATGATTCTCCTCTTTTGAGAAGGGCTTCATTCTGAAAGTGTCAAATCATAACAAATAAAAAAAGCAACGTTCCGTACCGTAATTTATATCGATTATTTACCTCTTCTATGACATCCTGAATTTTAACGAGGATGCAAAACTACACCTTGTATTTTGATACACATTGGTCAACACGAGGCTCATTTAAATTCCGCAGTGTATATCAACAAGTACTTTTAATGTGTTGTGGCAATGTGAACGCACCAGTAGAAAAAGGGGTCATCACACATTCAAGAAATAATAAAATCGCTAAAACCTAACAGGAATCACATTTCAACCACTTTACTTCCATCGGACTAACATAATTACAATAATTTAATTCGACACACATTTTTTACGTTTACATCATTTTTATCAATATACTTATGCCGATAATTTATTTTTTGTATTTTTGAACACAAACTGATCTACCTATTAGGTATACACTACACTCATTGTCACAAGACTTTACAACTACTTAAAAATAATAACGGAGATTGGATTGATACAAAAATAAAAAATAAATATACAGATTATTAATTTAGATTTAACTTCACATAAACAGAAAAATACCCTAAAAATTAAGGTTGCGCAATATTCTAATCTATGTAATTTCCTATTAAAGATTATGATACGGTTTATAAAACCTTACTAAGCTGTTCAGTTTATTTTGAGAAGACAAATGAAAAATTATACAAAAAATAATCTCCAAATATGATCATCTCTTTGCTAACCGAGTAGTTGAAGACTTAATACCTTTAAAACCCGCATCAGTTTATAGACGTAACAATATTTTGACGCTACTGGATATATTAACATTAATGTACTTTAGATAAAACGGTAAAAACTTTAAATGTTGCATAATAAATTAAAAACTAACATGTCATCAAATTGAAACCTACTTACGCTTATCATATAAAAAGTCTACAAATAAAACCATTTGTAGAGTAAAAAAATAAGAGGAAAATAGTTTCCATTGTTTTTGAGTAATATTCCTAAACTGAATGATTTAGATTAGGGGTGAAATTGTTCTAGTTGGTGCTTGGGCTATCTGTACCACTTCCGCTGTTCTCTGTATTAGCTAGCGCTATTTTTGTGTTTTTATTGTTTTTTTTAGCAGACTTGCTTAGTGTTGCAACCTCTTTTAGAAGATTTTGTATTTTGCTGTTC
This sequence comes from Standfussiana lucernea, assembly GCA_964057025.1. Taxonomy (NCBI): domain Eukaryota; kingdom Metazoa; phylum Arthropoda; class Insecta; order Lepidoptera; family Noctuidae; genus Standfussiana; species Standfussiana lucernea. Next base: position 5,900,169 of record OZ059793.1, read on the forward strand.
ATGAGGCCGAACTTAGTCTCGTTGAGGCGATCCTTGTTTTTCATTTCATTCCGCAGGTCCTGTGTGCTGTTTAGGTGCTGGGCTTTTAGCTCCGTGATCTGAAATGAAGAAAGGATGTTTTGATTAAGCCTGGCAAGACATGCTTAACGTAAGTAAGTATTGAAAATTGGCACGCTTATCGATGTGGAAATTAATTCGGACGCCCGATCAGGGCAGGATGAACGAGTGTCGTCGCGATAAATTAGTACACAACTCAGACACGTAGTTTTTTGGAGTTGGGAGCTACGAGATTATAAAAAAATAATAAATAAAAATAAGCAAACGCTTCACCTTTTGCCCAAAAGTGGGACAAGGTACAAAAAGTTTTAAGAGTAAGAATTCATTAATACATACCAGTTTATCTTTGGAAAGTAATTCATTATCCTTCTGCTGAACCTTCTTTTGTAGGCTTGCAATGGTTTCCTTGAGTTGGGTCATCGCTACTACATGGTCAGAACTGTTGGGGTCCAGTTCACCTATGGAGCGAAATATAACTAAGAAGAAAAAAAAACAAGAACATTAGAAGATTTTTTTTTGTGTATTTACAGCCTGAGTTTTTTGATTTTCTTTTGTCGTTACTGATTTATTCAGTATTTTTTATTGCCAATTGTCAATTTAGGTTAGGTATTTTCAACCATATGCAGCAGCGATAAGTGTTCCTAGTGATTGAACCACACACTTTTCTTAGAAAACGATGATCACATTAACATGACGTACTTCACAGAAATTACCATGAAACTTCATCGCTCTCTCACTTCAATATCGTAAATTAATACAAGAACAGAAATGACATTTCAACTTATACCAACCTACACCGGGCCGGCTTAGTCATCGCAAAACGTCTCTTCCGCAAAATGTCTATTGGTCCTAAAATTTATCTTTCTCATAATGTCGCTTTCGCAGAATGACTCTTTCTCACAGTGCCTCTTTGCCGACATTTTGCGAAAGAGACATTTTACGACTAGTAGACATTTTGCGAAAGAGACGTTTTGCGACTAGTAGACATTTTGCGAAAGAGACATTTTACTACTAGTAGACATTTTGCGAAAGAGACATTTTACGACTAGTAGACATTTTGCGAAAGAGACATTTTACGACTAGTAGACATTTTGCGAAAGAGACGTTTTGCGACTAGTAGACATTTTGCGAAAGAGACATTTTACGACTAGTAGACATTTTGCGAAAGAGACGTTTTGCGACTAAGCCACTGGGCCCGGTCCTTCTTGCAGAGTGAAGACCTGTATCTCATGTCATGTAAGCTGATTATTTTATAAGCTTTAGTTACGTTACACTTACAGTGGCACATTTGGTGTGACGCTTTGCGTTGTCCAAAGGATGCTCACAGCGACGTATCCACTTAGAAGATTCTAGGTCCCGCTTTAGGAGGAGCTGCTTTGACCAGCAGATATTATCGATGCACTTTTGCCATTCCACATAACCAGAGATCGGAATAGGTAGAATATATTTGCCTAAACTTCAAGGAAGTAGGTAACATGTGAATAATATTACCCTCCAATTTAACAGCTTTCCGATCCCTGCACATAACACATGAAACGCTGATCCGCACTCACACGTCGACAACTCCCGTATTATAAAATCTAATCCAATGTGCAATTAAACAATAATACAAGTCCTCCTGACCGAATTCCAGCCATGCCCACCAATCGCAGCGGAGGCTTGCTTTCGACGCGGGAGATATTACAGTGCATAAGTGTTTGCAAACACAGGTGCTATTGCTTCCCTTACTGACATAATTATTATTCCAATGCGATGGCAATCTCAAACGACTGGAATCGCAGCACCAACTGCTTCAGGTACTTTTCAATGCACGGTTATCATACCGCCAACTTCCAAACTCAGAATTGCTACCGAGAAATTCCCGCTCAGTAGTCGCGCTTACGCTATCCATCGTACAAGAATCTGCGGGCTGCTAAAATTAATATGTCATTAATGGAAAGGGCATATAGAGTAATGTTTACCTTGCAACGGATTCATCTTAGATTTCTTCTCCGACGGCTGTGAATCATTGAGGGAAGAGTCGTTGGAGTTCATTGACTTCATCATGTCGGACTTACGCTTCTCTTTGTGACCAGGCCTAGACCTGCAAAAATGGAAAGAAGAAGAGGTTTAGAACAGACCAAACTTCCCCGAGCAGCGTTTGTCTAAATAGTACCACGATTTAAAACACCTAGGGCAACTAGCAGTCGGTAATAAAGTCTAGCTGACCAATTATTTCACCACCATCGAAAACAAGCATGGAGCTGATGTTATAAATAATCCTAAGCGTTTCATACGATTACAAACCTTATTTGGTTTATTAGACCAGGTTCGTATTTGTTTGAGACACTAATTTAACTATAATCAAAGTAAAGCTTAAGAGCGATCTGTGAATCTTGCTCTTAGCTTAGTTGCATCTCTGACATAATTCGATTCAGGTAAAAAAAAAATCTTTACATCAACTTACTTGTGTCCCCTATGCTTATGTTTGTCCACAGATGATAGATGCTGCTTGGTTCTAGCCAGTGCCCTTTTGAGGGACTGGGTGCATAGCCAACATAATAGTTTTCCATCCACCTGCAACAATATTAATCATTTTTTTTACTGTAGATGGTACTGCGCAAGACACGTCGAGCATACAGGCAGATGAGCATAAAACAACTAAACTAACACATAATGTTTATGAAAAATTGAATACAAACATTCATTCAAGATGTTGAATCAATCAAATAAACAAACATAGATTGAAGGTTTTTATGTCTAGGATAGGGACTTATGCTGGGTGGAAATTAGAGACTCAATGATCATGTGATTTGATCCTTATGACCAGAAACCGGATTATACGCAAAAGCATATTTGCATATGTAATTGCATATTACGGCCATTTTTTGAAGTTATTACATATTTTAACTAAAATTGGCTTGTTTGTGCATTATTTGGACTTTTTCTTTCATTCTGTATACAAAAATGTGCCAGAGGGGACATTTTCACCTAAATTCAAATATTTCAATCATTTACGATGCATACTGTGACCATTAAAAGTTGCATATAATCCGATCTGTACTTATTTATAACTCATAAAAATAGAGAATAAATTTTCAAGCATTTGTGTAGGTTTGATTATTTACTACAGAAAACAAGCAACTTAAAAAAAGTACTTTGTAAAAAAATACGTGTATTAATTTTTTTTTAAGCAAAATCTACTACCTTCAATATTTAAAATACTTTACCTCCAGTAACCTTTTTGATTGCGAGCCTATATTGGATGTACAAGAAACGAGGTTCTAAACGATGTATGTAAGTACATTTTTACAAACACAACTTGACACATCAAAAAAGCAGATAAAATCGGGTGTGTGCACTACTCTTAGGAATACGACGAAATACTCACGAAGCCAGTTTTATTAAGTCCAGGCATTATCTTGATCAGATCACGTGAGGGCCATTCAGATTAAATAAAGAGGGGTTGGAAGATTTTTGTATGAAGCTTGGCCTGCCTAACTTCCGCCATTTTTTTTTATTTCAAAATAGCGGCCACGCATAGTACCTGTATTAATCAATAGCTGGTATCAATACAAACAAGTTTTAAATATGACAAAATCTTCTAAAGCGCCACTTGTTCGAAATGTAAGCTTTCAAAGTTATAATCTATTTAATGTGGCACAATCAGTACAACTTTGATTTTGTTGGCCGCGCATAAAACCTGTATCAATCGATAGCTGGTATTAATACAAAGAAGTATTGTATGAGACAAAATCTTCTAAGGCGCACATTTCCGAAATGTATGCTATCAAAGTTGTGCAGATGGCGAAGATTGTAACTTTGATGGCTTATATCTCGAAAAAGTGAAGTTTAAGAAGATTTGCTGTCATCCAATACTTGTCTGTATTGATGCCATCTATTGATTAATACATGTTTTATATGCGCCGCTATTTTGAAAATAAATTAAAATGGCGTATGTTCGGCAGGCCAAATAATTCAAATTAATAATTAACCGTTCCTAAAAAAACCATTACAAAACTACTACAGATTGGGAAAATAAAAATGGGTTATTTTTGAAAATGCCACAAATCTGTTCAAAGTACTCCCGAGCAAAGGCAAAGATACAAGTGTTTTTAATCCTTGTTGTGAAATCTCTAATATTAAGCCTGTGAAATTTCGTTATCTAACAATTTTTGGGTTATTATGTATTGGTAAAATGTAGTGAGGGACTCAGCAGTGAATGAGGACGAAACTTTGGAAGCTATTTCCACATTAATTAAATATTATCGGGTAGCTTAAAGAACTCTATTTTTTATTAAATTAAAACTATAGCCATTACAATAACTTTTTAGTTACAAATTATTTGTATTCAACATTGAAATCCTGTCCATAGTTCTCGACATCAGAAGCATTAGGTCGTATGTACCAATACAGAGAGAAAGTTTTGTAGATCCGACTTTATGTTTCTGATTTTTACCCACACACATTATATTACACCATCACATCCAAAAACCTGTTTCATAATATTGGATCAGGGATGCGGGAAAGCCCAAAAGGAGGGTTATAATTCTAAACCCGTAACATCAGATGGTTAAGGCAAATATAAAGTACAAGTTGAACTCAATTACGTACACCTTTAACATAAACATTATCCTCCCCTCTGATTTCTTTGTAAAAATTATGAATAGGAAGCAGTACAAAAATAAAAGTTTTCTTTCCCCGTAGCCTAACATTGATGGAATATTCCAAACTGTTTTGTTACATAATGTCCCTGCTGTGGTGGGCATTAAAAAAAAACCCTGTAATCAAAATGTCATAGTAATAGCCGTGCCGTACCCGTTACAGTGTTGTCATTGTATTAGCTAATACAATGACAACACTGTAACACAACTATGTAATTAGGGCATTCCCTTATTACATAGTTATCCATTTCATCTACTGATATTGTAGACTGACTAACATCCTGAGTGTTATTGCTGCACAAAGGGAACCAGTATATAAAGAATCTAGTTTGATTAAATACTAAGAAACATAGTTCATATCACAGTTAAACTGCGAGCCAGTGTCAGTAGCTTTTTATAATAAGGAAAACCTTATACCTAAATGAATTAAATTCAAATAATTTGGTGTAAGTGGAGTAGAAGGATGATGTATGATGAACAAGGAAAACTTAGTTGTAAAGGTTGCAGCTTATTGCTTTTAACATCATAATAATATTATTTTTCTTTTTATACGCCCTTGGATTTTATCTTTGCCATTTGTAAGTTTAGTTTTTAGGACCTGTGTACTATTTGTTACAATTTGAAACAGTTTACAATAAAAATGATTCAAACAACCTAGACATGCAACATCATGTGAAATGGGGCCAAGTTTCAAAACATTAAAACTTTTTTAACATCATTGTTCACGCAACTAACCTTGAATGCAATCAGGAAACTTTTAGGTCAATACTAAAACAATCTAGCTCTAAGCAAGTAATGTAGTTTACATCAATGAATAAACTGGACTTACTGCAGTTCAATGCTAAACGAGAATGTTGCATATTATTGTTTGCACTTTAATTGGGATTTTTTTGATTAGAGAGATGATATTATATTCACTCAAAAACATATAATATCCTGGTACCCTGATATATTTTTCAGTGTCTGCTGACATTCTGCAACATGGCCATTCTTTTTTTTTAATATGCATCTCACAGGTCCACTTTGGAGGTATATATTTGTACATAACAGTTCGACGGATCTTTTACTGTATAAATGCATTAAAAACCATCAATGTTACCTTGTCTATGTGGTCAACAATGACCAACAGTATAACATCAAAAATACCACATGTCAAATAATTTTCAACCCTTATATCAATAAGGTTTATGTTGTCAGTTTTCTAAGGGAAATAAACATACACACTTTATTGAATTTAATACCTTTTTAGTATCATCATGGCGGTCAAAAGCGCAGCGTTGTTTGCACTGCTCGCATGTGACAGCTGGCCCATACTTGCGCTCCGAGTTAGCACACCGTTGGCATTTGTTACCTAATTTTTAATGAAGTGTCAGTACAAAGTTTTCAAACTGTAATCAAAACATATTCTGCAATATCTAAATGGATTACAGTTTTAAGGATATGGGGCATTTTCCACATCTTCAGTCTAAAGTTTGTACTTGTATGGACCACTAATATTAGAAGATGCTACAATGTTAATAAGTAGGACAATAATGTAGAAAAATATGATAACCCTAAATAAAGGCATCATAACCCTAAATAAAGGCAAGGGTCAAAATTTCTGACCGTATAAAGAACAGTATACTTCGATCCAAGACCCAAATCGCAGACGTTTGCAACACAGCCGCCAAACTAAAATGGAACTGGGCTGGCCACATATGCCGCATGTCGCATCAAAATTGGGCCAAAGTGGCAACAGATTGGGTTCCAAACAACAGAACCCGCCGACGCGGTAGGCCCAGAAGGAGATGGCGTGACGATCTGGACTCTTGGACGCTGGATTGGGCCCAAATAGCCCAAGATAGAGAAGAATGGAAAGAGGGAAGGGAGGCCTTTGCCCTGCAGTGGGACACATGAGGCTCATAATAATAATAAATAAAGGCATCTACTAGGCTTAAGTAAATAAGTACCATGAATCTTTAAGAAGGAAGCTACATACTTCTAATTGAGACTGAAAATGTGTAAATGAGATTTGTACACTAGCTTGCTTGTATTTGGTGTGAGTTTTGATTTCATCATTTTATTTAAATATCATTCTTTTCAATTTACTTGTTTAAGTAATAAGTGTTTATCAGTGAAAGTCAAAATAGTATTTACAGCAAGCTATGCACAAATATTCCCCAAATTTAGAAGAACAATGCAAATGTAGAATAATAAGCTTACCAATAAATGCAGCTATGATGTTGCAATATTCACATGCTGTAGGCTTGCCATAGGCCTTAACATTGGCCTCGCACTTCTTACAAATTGATGAGGTGTTCGACTTGCTACAAAAATAAAGTCTTAAGTGAAATCTTAGTTGTCATTTTTTATTGTAATGTTGTAAAGTCATACTAATAAAAACCAATAAGCATTCTTTAATAGTGATGATGGACGATTGACAGAATTGGTAGGTAATATATTGAAACTGGAGCACTAAGGAAAATAAATAAGTCTGTTACTATGTCAGCTGATTACGATGTTATGTGTGTACAATGTTAGTTGACACAGGGAGAAAGTTATGATCTATTGTAAGTTATGTTGACTTAAACCCTACACCATAATACGCAGTTCTTTCATGCCTTGGCAGCTGACACTGACCTTGTTTGTTGGAACTCGGAGCGGCAGTACGTGCACTTGACGACTGGGAATGATCCGCGACATTCCTGAAATATCACACAACAAACGCGTCACTTTCTGACGTCAAAATAACAGTAAAGTATGACGCACACTAGTAATCCCCGTCCTCAATAAAAAACAACAATAAACAGTAAATAATGAAGCGATCAATGTCGTATTTTAAATTCAATAATTGTGACGTACGTACCTTACAGAGTTGTTCACCAGTTGATAATTCTTCGAAAGGGTGTCTGGAGAAACAACGCGAACAAGCGAATAGCGGTGTTGATGCCGTGTTACTCATGGTTATTAAAAACAAACGACACTGTTGATACTCAAAAAAATAATAAAATAAGGTCCAATGAAATAATATAAAATTACAAACGCGTAAATTTAACAACTGATATTGAAAAATGGCTTCCAATAGATAGCAAATATGGCGAATTATCGTTACACTATTATGCCAATGTCAGTTGTCACTCAGCTGTCAGATTATTAAAAACTATCCTTTGCCTCGTACACAGATAACCTCCTTTATAGTATGAAAGTTACCTGAGGTGCGTGTGGTACTTGGAATAAAAAAAAAACATTTCTGTGGTAAAATGTAGCTTATATTTTAAGAAAAGCATCTAGCAGTGAAAACTGCGTTCATATCCATGCAGTAGTTTTTGCGTGATGTGCGTACAAACATACAGACAGAAAAAAAATCTAAAAACTGTTGTTTTGGCTTCTGTTGCTCCAGACCCCCATATATTTTTTTTTCAATATCTCTAATGTACAGACATCGGCCTGTTACAATTTTATTTTGTGTATAGATATAGATAGTCGATTTTGAAAGTCGAGAATATTAGGGGTTAAAGTATAAAATTGCCAATTTATACTGCAAAATTAAAACACGTTTTATTCCAAGATGTAACATATTTCTTTAATCAAAATATTTACATTAATTGCTGCCATCCAATCGGATTAATTTATGCCTTTGTGATAGAACTCTGGGGATCTAGATTCGACAAACTGTGTAAAAGCATTTTGTACTGCCTCCTGGGAAGAAATTTGTTTACCACTTAGAAAAAAATGCTAGTCAGTTGGAGCAAGCTCTGGCGAGAACGGAGGATGACGTATGGTTTCTAACTGCAGCTTCTGTAGACTTACAACGGTGTCCCGTGCAGTGTCAGGTCTTGCATTATCATGGAGCAATAATAATAAAAAAAGTTTCACTCGAATATCTCACACCATGATGGTTTAATGTCAATTCAAAGTATCTATTACTATAAAACGGCAATTTCATGCTTTAACCCTTAATGTTTGTTGGTTTAGTTATTTCAGTTTATTTAATCCTTTTAAATTGTAAGCAGTGATAGCCTAGTAGTGTGACCGTCGGACTCCACCAAGTCATAGGTCTCAAGTTCGAACCCAAGACGCGCCCCTTGATTTTTCGGATTCATAATACGTATTGTTATTGATTTTCACGCGCTTCGGAAGGATAACATCGTGAGTAAACCAGCATGCCTTTTTTTTTTTTTTTTTTTCGGATGGGAAATCATCAAATGACTTCTCCCGCTCTGGGCTGAGCGGGAGGGAGTGTCAGACTTTTACTGACTAAAACCCATCCATGTTCCTTCATCGCCCTTTGTGTTCCGGGGCCGCGGTATCTCTTTCGAACAACCCGCAGCACCCGGCAGGCATCGGCCCTTGCGGGCCCCTTCCCTATGCTGACATCTCTTTGAGGCACGCGTGGAACACGAACGCGCCGTCGACTCGGCCTGTCGTCCTAAGACGGAGGGACGGCGAGCTAGCCCTTAGCTCACCGTCCACAGGCCCGCGTCTACGGTGGCCGGGGGCCACCACGTGGCCCCCGACGCCCGGTGCGTCTCCCGCGGCGGCTGGGACGTGAGGAGGAACGCTCTCTCTCACGTTCCGCCTCCTCCTTTGCTAGCATGACTGCTTCGCAAAAGGAGGTGACGGCTTCCCATTCCGTCTCGCTCCGGACCATGGCTCGAACCAGGGCCGGACGCGAGAGGTCGCCGCCGCCGATCGCCGCTAGGACGACACGGCGGTGCTCCGCCCAAGCGGGGCAGACCTCCACCGTATGCTCCACCGTGTCCTCCGGTCGATCCTCGCAGTGGAAACACCCGGGCGTCTCCTCCCGCCTGATTCGGTGCAGGAACCTCCCGAAACAACCGTGTCCGGTGAGGACCTGCGTCAGGCGGAAGGTGAGGACGCCGTGGCGCCTCTCAAGCCACTCCTCAAAGAGGGGACTTATCGCCACTATCGTGGCGTGCCCTGCACGGGGTTGCGACAGTCGCTCTCTCCATGTCACCATGAGATCGGCTCGGAGGTTTGTCCGCTGAGCGGCAATTAGCCGCGGCAGCGGAGTAACCCCCCGGCGAAGAACCTCCGCGCGCCATTCATGTAGGCGCGCGAGGACTATCGCCTCCAGATCCCATGGTGGCAATCCGGCTAGGAGGCTCGCAGCCTCGCCCGAGATCGTGCGGAACCCACGGACCATCCTTACGGCTATCACCTTTTGGGGCGCGTTCAGATAATGGGCGGCTCGCCGCCTCAAGGAACGCGCCCACACCGGGGCACCGTAAAGGGCCATGGACCGCACGACCCCCGCATAGAGCCTCCGGCAGGAGGCGTTCGGCCCCCCCAGATTGGGCAGGAGCCGCCTGAAGGCAGCCCCAGTCCGTTCCAGTTTAGGGGCCAAACGTCGGAAGTGCTCCACGAAGTTCCACCGGCTGTCGAGGACAAGTCCCAGGTACTTTAACGTCGACCCGACGCCGATGGAAACCCCTCCTACCGTCAGTGAGGATCCCGACGGTGGCGCATTCCGAGGCCCATGAAAGCACATGGCCTCGGACTTGTGCAATGCCACCTCGAGACCCAGTTGCCGGATCCTCTCAACGACTATCGCAACCCCGCGTGTCATCAAGTCGGCCGCCGCCTCGTGCGACCTCCCCTGTGCCAGCACCAGCGTGTCGTCAGCGTAGCACACTACGCTGACGCCACTAGGGAGGTCGGCGCGCAGCACCCAGTCGTAGCCGATGTTCCACAAGGGCGGTCCTAGAACCGATCCCTGTGGGACACCGCACGACATCTCTCGCCGGTTCCACTCTCCGGAGCGACCGGGGTAGATGACGGCTCTGTCCGTCAGGTAATCCCCGACCACACGACGAAGGTAGGTCGGCACCCGGTGATACCGGAGTGCCTCCCCAATGCAGCTCCAGGGCATGGAGTTGAAGGCGTTGGCGATGTCGAGAGACACCGCCAAGACAACCCCACCCCGGGACACCGCATCCCCCGTCGTGAGGGCTCTTACGCGCATGATTGCGTCCACCGTGGAGCGCCCCTTGCGGAAACCAAACTGGTGTTCCGCAAGATCCGGACCCATCCCCGCAAGGTGCTCGGCGAGGCGGTTTGCAATGACTCTTTCAAAGAGCTTGCCCACCTCGTCGAGCAACACAACGGGCCGGTATGCGGACGGAGAGTCCGCAGGGCGCCCCGGCTTCCGAATGAGGACCAGCTTCCCCGTCTTCCAACGAAGCGGGAACTGGCCTCTCTCCAAGCATGCGCTTAGGAGCCCCTCCAGTCGGGGCCCGAGAGCCTCAAAGGCCAGGACCCAGGCTTTGCCAGGCAAGCCGTCGGGTCCCGGGGCGGTATTTTTGGCCTTGAGCCGTCCTACCGCCACTCTCAGGTCTACCCCAGCCACTTCCGGGACGTCGTCGTCGTCGTGGTCCGCTTCCGGCACCGCAGGTGGCGGAGCCATAGGCGGGGGGAAAAAACCTCTAAGTTTTCTGAATCATGTGCATACTGTGTAATTATCACTTGCTTCGGTGAAGGAAAACATTGTGAGGAAACCAGCATGCCTGAGAGATATTTCTCGACGGCATGTAAAGCCGAGTCAGAGGACCATGGGTGGCATAAAGCGAAGACACCAGGTTAAGCACTAATCACATGATAAAGAAAAAATAATTGTAATAATGTATAATTATAAATATGTAGTTAGTTTATTAGACAAAGATTCCATTTTGAAAAGGCTTAGAGCATTATTCTCTACCACTAAAACAGTAGGTGTCTCCCATGCTCTTCAGGCCCAAAGACGTCCCATACATTCCTTGTCTTTGTACAATGGCGGACACTCTTGCCTGACCACCACTAAGCTCATTTTTGCTTGCACTCAAAAATAGAAGCGTTCTCTAGCCCCGCCCCGTTGACTTTGAATAGAAATGAATAAAAGACATTACCGGCCAGCCGAGCGCACTGACGACGCACGCCGAACGAGATTTATTGTTATTATATCCATGAACATGGATCGGTACATGAATTTATTTGAAAGGTTTAAGAATTAAAAGAACCTATGCAGCAGGAAGAAGGGGTTGAAAATTTAAGCACCCCACTCCAGATACGTTTTTTTAAACCTTATATTCAGAAATGATCCTCTTTGCTCCTACAGCTCTCGAACTACAGAGCATGCTACAAGACCCGAGCACGGCTAACCTCAAGGTAGGACTCGCGATGAATCGGTCTAAAATTATAACGAAAAATAAATAGATCGCCGAATCGACAACGCCTGGAAAAGCTAATGGTCAATGAAGACGCTAATGAAGGGAGATTTGCCGATCTTCTTGAAGCGCAAACTCATCGATATGTGTATCCTGCCCGTCCTAACCTACGGTGTTCAGACCTGATAACTCACCGAATCGCAAGTTCCGCTTTGGAGTCTGCCAAAGAGCAATGGAGCGCAGCATTCTGGGTGTTAGGAGAACTGACAAAATTCGGAATACTACGCTACGCTCAAAAACAGGAATTACAAACGTAGGCAAAAAGGCTGCCAGGCTCAAATGGGATTGGGCAGGTCACGTGACGTCTGCATGCATAACGACCGCTGGGCAAAGCTCTCATGGGGGCCTGCAGCCTGAGCCTCGAAAGAGGTAGCAAGGTGATTGATGAAGGCTTCAAGTTGAATAGGTGCAATTTTGCTTAAAACTAAATCAAAATCAAAAAGAATCACTTGCATTGCGTGTGGTGCCCAGTGCGTGATATGGATTGATGGACATGTCACTTTATTTTTGGGTTCTAGAACATACCAGCTATCTCACAAGGGGCGATGTATACGAGTATCATTATGTGAACGTATTTTCTAACATGTTATGCGGGCTGCTTTATTTAAACACGAGAGGTGGCAGCATTGATGGCGAGTTTAAATCATGAGGTGCACCTCTATTTAGTTTGTCCAAGCATGTGTCCAAGAGAGGCGTTCGTTGTTCAAGGATTCGTTCATTTTCATTCATTCAGTGTGTTGTTTTTTCAACTGTGTTTTTGTGTTTGTGCAAGAATTTGGATCAAGTGTTCCCACTGTTTATAATTTGTGATTTTTTTAATCAATTACCTTGAGTTTAATGTTGTTTTCACCAAATTAGATAGTGCAGTGTTCATATTTCGTGTAAAAATGACGTTACCACCATTTCCTTCACAAGATTTGGCAAAACTAGTGCTTGGTATGTTGTCTATTTGGCGGGAACACTGCGATCCCAATTAACGGACGGGATGACTGATGATCACGTTCTTTGTTTTGTGTTTTAGGATATCTTGCTGAGGAGCAGCTTATGACTGCTTATGATGAGTTTCTGCAAGCGAGTCCTTACTTGGACGCTCTCAGAAACGAATATGACAGGATATTTATGACATCACTGAGGAATATTCTGGCAGAATATAGGGCTGTAAAAATATATGGTTGGTGCCGTGGGGTCTCCCCTCTGTGTTCATTGTTGTTTTTTTTAATAGTTAACCGTTGAATGCCCTCCCCTCATGATATCATTGATGTGATTTTCTGCCTCTGAACCTATTTAATGAAACATGTTCATAACACGCAATTTATGTCATGTCGAAGTTAACAAATAGTATAACAACATTTTTCAACCCATGGCAAAAGCTGTACAATGTGTATTAATGTTTAGTCCAGTAATAGTTACACAATGTCTCAGCACCTTTTAGAAAGTTGTTGTTTGATGCCAAAAATACTTAGGATACAAAAGTCATAGCAGAAAGTACTAACAACATAAAATCAAGGGCTGGCATACAATTCTTTGTCAGAAAATTCCAACAAAATACAAAGTTTGTTATGACCAATGCTTCACATTCTTCTCACTAGAATTGACAAAAGAACTCTAAATAGTCTTCCATTTGTAATTTTTATGTTGCATTCTAAAGAGTATTCCCTATAAATGGGCTTCCATAGTATAATGCTGGAAAAAGACCTTGTTTTTTAAAGCAAGCTATCCCCCCACTAAAAACTCGTTAACACTCATGGTTAAATATGCACCAACTCTTAAATCCATAGCTAAACATGGGTTTACTCACAAACCACTAGGAATAAATGTTGTCGCCCCACACAGCCAATAAGCATATAAGCATTTAAAAGAAGGAGGCCTGGATGCTTCTTTGTCAAATTAAATGGCCTTTTCTTAGACCAGTTTAAAATAAGTTTGCTTCCTGACAAATGGGTTGAATTGCCATGCTTGTTCATATGTTTGGCCATCATCATAGATTGGAATGGCTTCAGTTAATACTTCAAGGATGTAAGTAACATGTGGGGTAAAACTTTCCTCTAATTTAACAGCTTTATTTCGGAACTTAAAAATCATTCCAAGATTTTATAGAGAGCTTTTATCCACATGATACTTCCTTGAAGTTTAGGCAAATGAACTGTACCTGTTCTGATCTCTAGTGATTGTAATATTATTTTAAGCCTCTTATATTTTTTATACTGGTGTCTTTTAACCAACTAACAGTGAGCTGGCTTGATGATAAAATTTACTTAGAATCTCACACTCAGATCATAGGCATTGGATTTCTTAGAGTAATGATTTTTTTTCAACTTTTCAGTGGAAACATGTAAACCTCTTATTTTGAGGAAGAAGCTGGTGCAATGTACCAATCTGTTAGATGTAGTTAAGTTCCTAGCGAATAATGCAGATATAAACAAAATACAATTGCAAGACACCTCCATTGAAAATATCAGGTAACTTATATCATACAATAATCTACATTAATTGCAAGTTCTTCTTTTTCCTGCCCCTATTCATGTTAAATTTAGATTCATCGAAACAAGGATATCAACAAATTCTAATGTTAAAGTTGAGAATCACTTTTAGGTTATATATTATTACAAAATGTTAATAATGTGACTTTTGATGCTCAGACCAATTACAGTTTTAAAACAGTTGTTTTGCAGCTATATTTAAGGTCTAATGTTGCAAGTTGTCTATCTCTTTAGTACATAGTTTCTCTCTTTCCAGCCTAGTCAAACAAAATACATCACAAACTTCCAAACAAAATGTTTGCGAACTCTGTTCCTCTTCGAGTTTATCTGGGTGTTCCTGCAAAAGTAAGCAGAAATCAAATGTCTCAGCAAGCTATGTGGAAACAAGTGGCTTGGAGACTTCTGTTGAAACTACAGCATTGGAAGATTTACCAGGTTTGTGCTTTATTATATTAATTACTGCAATTTGTCTATGTTTAAGAGAATTTGTCCTTGTTGATAGTTCAACTTTCACCTGAGTAAATGTTTATTTGGTGAAGTGATATAATTTTAGTTAGTAACCAAATAAATTCATCTATGGAGAAACCACTTGAATGTTCTCATCATCATTATTAGCAGCCTTGTTGCACCGTACTAGTGAGTATTTTAAGTCTCCTCCCTTTTGTTACATGCTTCCTTGGTCCATTGGGAGTCTCAACCAGGTGTTTCCCATGATCTTCTGTTGCCACGGGACAAGTTTATTAAAACATCATCTTTATCTTTCCAGGAACACGGAAGAAACATGTCAGAGTGCTTGAAAAGCATACCATTTCAGAGTCCAACATAGATTTAAGTGAGAGTACAAAGCAATCTTCAAGTGCCTTGAATAACAGTGGCAATGTACTGAATACATTAACTTCTAATACTCATTGTTCTGAAGTAAAACCTAGTGACAATTCTTCATTACCTCTGAGTTCAATTGTAAGTGTTTTTCATCATTATAGTACTAACAAGGTCTTTAAAGGTCAAAACATGAATATTTTCTTTATACAATTTGGTCCTTTATCTGAGGAATGGTGAAGGGGTCTTTTAAATAGCTTGCTATTGATATAATAATAACAATACCAGCCATATATGTAAATGACCCACTACAGGTCAATGGCCTGGTCTCATACAGAGAAGGCATGTTATAGCAAAGATTCATTATAGCAATTGTGCCATCAGATAAAGTAAACTACAAAAATCACATAATTGACTGCCCATTATCAAATAACTTTGATAAGGAAATGTCACGTGTTTTTTTTGTTTTTCGTTTTTATGATGTTTTTTTTCTGTGTGGTTGTGATAATATGAGTTATTTAACAGTGCTAATGTAGCAACAAATTATCTGCAACTATTTTTGTGTATCATTGCACAATTGTATGTTTTGGAGCTTTGCCAATAGGGACAAACTTGCATGCATTCTGTAAACGCTAGTCTTTGCCATTCCATCTTGAGGGTGGATCAGTTTTACAAACCTGTTTCTCAGATGTTAAGTACTTAATTTGTGCTTTTGCTGTGCAGAATAAGCCAACTTCTAATTAGCTTATCAATGTTTGAATATTGTACAATGCTGAATAATGACTAGAGTTCGAAATAGATAGTGTATGTTTGTATAAACTTTAAGGAAGTAAAAAACATATTTTACCGCCTAGTATTGCAAAAGTTTTTATACTGAACTTATAATATTACAGTATTTTAGAGGGAGGTAATACCTATTCTAATCTCTGGTAATGAGTATTATGAACAATCATACAAGTAAAATTTAAAGGAGTGTATTACCAATAATCGCAACACACATAGATTGATTATTAAAATATGTCAAGATAGCACATATCATAATAATGCTGCCTATGCATATAATACCGTAAACACTCAAAAATCATTGGAGGGCTTTTCTTTGTAGGAAACCCTTTTTATTTTTACAAAATTAAAAATATAACGAACCCTTGCATTTAAAATATTAGTGGCTTTTATCATTGCAGACCAAACCCGCCGATACACCAGAATGCCGAGAGAAAATTGAAGAATTTAACACTATCCTGAAGAAAGTTTGTAAGACCAAGTCTCAAGCAGAAAGCCTTAACAAAAGTATTCCTAATGCTAGCTCATTCCAAGACTTCGCATCTGGAGTTGGTGGTATGTATATTTTTTATAGTGCAAGTATGTAAAGTTACTCTCTGAAAATAATTATGACTTATCGAATTTTAGACAAAGTTCGTTACTGTAGAGCGTCGTCTCTTTCTAGTTCATATGCCAATAACAGATATCGGAATAGGTAGAGTATATTTGCCTAAACTTCAAGGAAGTCGGTAACATATGGATAATACCTACCTCTAATTTAATTCCGATCTCTGGTCATTATGCCCGGGTACTGTATGTAATTGTGTACAGGTTCGACCTAATTTTTAATATTTTTCTCAATTTCTCTTTATAGGACATGAAAATCGAAATGTTCCAGTGCCAGACTCGAGCACGTCGGAAAACTCAATAGCTCTGTAAGTTCGAGATATTTTTCGAATACTTATGCAATGTGTTGGGATGTTTTTCCACTTTAAATTCTGTCATATTAATTGAGTGTGTATAAGTTAATGGAACATGGTAATTAAGTTCTTCAACTTTCTATATTTTCAGGGCTTCAGTAGCCAACAATACCAATACAGATTTCGGTAATAATTTCAATGAGGTAGCTAAAAGTGCTGAATTAGAATCTCATCAGTGTAACAATTATCCATATCCTAGACTAAAACCTAAATGTAAGGACCAAAAAATCAAAATAATTTCGGATATAAAAGTAGACAAGCCGTTTCCTTCAATGAGCAACGCAAAAGCAACCACTTCGACGCCACTGATGCAAACCATTGTTATAAATGGTACGCCGGCTTATAAACAGAAGCTGCCTATCGTAAACAACAACTACACGAAAGATGAAATTATGGCGATGCCTACTATTATTGTTGTACCAGCATCAGGTAAGATGTCGTTTTTGTAAATAATATTTTTTTCTTTCTTCACTGGCCTGCTCTGTCCCGCTCCTGGGCAAAGGCCTCCCTCCACTCCTTCCACTTCTCGCGAACCCGCGCGTCCTCCTTCCAGTTCGGACGGAACCTGACCAGTTCGTCCCACCATCTCTTTCGTGGCCTGCCGCGACCCCGCCTTACTGTCTCAGGGCACCAGTTTCCTGGAATTTTGGCCCACAGTTTGCCCGGCATGCGGCAGACATGTCCTGCCCAGTCCCATTTGAGTTGGGCAGTCTTTTGAGCCACGTCAGCTATATTATTTTTTTAGTAAAATAATAATAATTATGTTTATTATGTATGGATTCAGTTAGCAAAGTTTGATGTATGTCTTATTTTATTTCAGGTCCCCCACCGAGCAATTCTCAATCTAAACCTGTCATAGCACACAAGTTACAGAAACCGAAAACAACATCAGAATCTTCGCCAAAATTGCTTGGTCCTCTCGTAATAGATATTTCGTCAAGTAGTGCCGCAGAAACAAAGAAACCTGATGCTGAGCCACCAAATATAGACCAGAAACAACCTGGTCAAGAATCAGGTTTGGTAAAAACAGTTGATCTCATAAAGAATGCATCTGTTCCCAAAGATAATGTTATTGCTGGTTCTCTTCAAATAAGTACTCCACAAGTGCTACCACCCGTGAGGAAGTCTTCTTCTACACCTCGCAGAAATACGCATATCAGAGTACTGGACTTCACAACTCCGAGGAGAATATTACATGAGACAATCAATGAAGTAGTCCCTAATGAAACTGAGGATAATAAGCCTGTTGAAATGATCGTCGCTAGAAGTCTTTCTGAAACAGAGAATAATCAAAATAATATTGTCGATATGAGTAATGTTAAAGTTCATAAAATAGAATCTTGTCATTACAGTAACCTAACGGTGGATAATGATAATATGCAGCCAGTTATCAATAAGAAAGTTAATTGGGACGCTGATTTGCGTGCCTTAGCCACAGCGAGCGGTTATGCTTGCAAGCCTCCACCAAAACCCAAGCCCAGACCTAGAAAACCGAAGAATAAGAAAGTAGCTGATACTAAGTCTGAACAGGATAAAGCTACTGATGAAGCAGATAGAACTACTGATGAAACGCTCAAAACTTCTGAAAATGCCGATGTAACTACTGATAAAACTGATATAATTACTGAAAAAACTGATGTAACTGCTGAAAAAGCGGATAAAACAACCGCTAAAGCAGATAACGTCATTGGAAAAAACCCGCGTAGTAAGAGAAAACTATCCCCTAAACCGAAGAAATCAAAGAAAAGACGGAAACTAGAAGAGGAGGAAGAACAATATGCACAATCAGAAATACAAACTGAAAGTAAAGCTACAGTTAAACCAACTTTCAATGTAGTGGCTGCTAATAATTACGTAGAGCCATTAGAGAAAGTTCCTGAAGTCATTAAAAATCAAAATAAATCAAATAATGAAGATAATAATGAAACTCCAGAAGCAGAAAGGTTATCCCTTCACAATGAAATTGGTGCAAGACTAAATATATCAGAATTTCTTGAAACTCCTTATAAACAAGTTTTGTACGACATCCAAATGGAAACGCCGAAATTTTTAAATTCTGTTCTGTCGGATGAACCAATCTCTGATATTAAAATTATGAGTATTCCTACCCCCCGTTTCTTTGATACTCCAAAACCGCTAGCTACGCCTTCTTCATATTCATCGCGACCTACAGATTATTCTAGCGGAGGGTCTTACTACAAGCCTGATGAACAAGATTACCTGAGAATCGCGGATTTAGAATGTCCAGTGACATCATCAAAAGAAGTGGAAGTTGAGGTGGTGAAGCATGTTGAACTGCCGAAAGAAACAGCATGTGCCAGAGAGAAAAGGAGTTCCAGACCAGTAAGAAAGTGTACGAAGAACGTCTCATATGTTAATAGCAGTAATGTAGGTAATAAAACTAAAGAAAAAGTTGTAGATGATAAAGTTGAAATTGCGTCATCTAGTAGTGATACTACATTTGCGAATAGTTCTTATGACACCAATAAAGAAGTTAATGTGAAAACACCGAAAAACAATAAACTCAAATCTACTACCAAATCTGAATCTTCTAAGAAAAAACTAGAATCTATTAAAAAGCGTAAATCTCCAATGAAAAAGGATAAATCAAATTCATTCATGAAAATAAAACCAAGACGTCCTACACCAACTAAAGAAAACACGAATAAAAGAGCTAGATGGAAAAAAGAAATATTTTCCCCAAATAATTCATCCAAATCACAAGCAAGTAAAAAGAATACTGCAAAAGAAAAGAATATTCACATAACCCCCGCAATAACTCCTGCTCCGACGAAATCGCGTAGGAAATCATCGACCCCCAGAAAACTTCACTGCACTAAAACATTTAACTCGGAGAGTTCTGGTCACGAATCTCCAGATATTAGCGCCAGTGTTAAACACAACGTTACCCGTGAACAGAACACAGCTGTAATGGTTTCTTCTCATGATGATGATGAACAACTGGCGCTACGATGGTCTGATGATGGTTCCCAAGACGTCAAGCCAAAAGAAGCCGAAATTGAGGATATATCAAAAATAAAACAGTATATTGAAACCACCATTAATAGTAAACCTGAATACAATGATAATGCGGGAACTTTGCATGGAGATTTAATCAAAAGAGGATTTGACGCTGAAACTGCAAAAATAATAGAACGTGACTTGCTAGATCCGCCTCCTGCAGAGACAGCACAGCCCACCAATGTTGAGGTTACTGAATCAAGGAAAGAAGAAAGTGTATTAGATAAGAGTGTTGAAACAAACACAAGTGTTACAAGTGAATTACAGATAGCGCAAGATGCTGAATCAGATGACGAATATGAATTATCTGCTTATGAATGTAATGAAGATAGTCATAACTATATTAAATGTAATGGTGACACCAAAGATAAATGCAAGCAACAGCCTATAAAATTAAAAGATAAGTTTAATATGGAGGTGTGCATCGATGACGGAGTTGCAGTTAGGTTAAGAGCAACAAACTTTAATATGTTATTTAATAATGATCCGGAAGGTGAAGGAGAATTAGGATATAGTTTCAGAGAAACAGAAGTAGCTGTAAGTTCAATATCAAATATAGAAAAACTGTACACGCCAATGAAAGATCACAAGGCGCAGTGCTTCGAAATATTTGATTCGACTCTCACAAGTTTGGATACTCCATTGAAGTTGAATAGTCCATACAGTAAAGAACATAAAATAACCGAGATAGAAATAGTTTTCGAAGAGGAAAAAGTAGAAGTTAAGGATAAAGCAAATGAAGTTAAGAAAAGAAAACGATTACAAGGTAGTAATAGCTCCGAGGAGGCTTTGAATGACAGTAAGAAAACAAAACCAGAAGCTCAGTATTTATTTAATTCTACAAATATTCAAGATATTGATATTGAATCAGTGCTGAAGAAACTCCATGGACCCTAGTGGGCTTGTTAATATTAGTTTTTTGGTTACTGACATGAAACTTGTGGACAAGTGTTATATTATGATTAATTCGTATTTAAATAATGGAAAAGTATAAAAGTATATTATTATTGATATGTGTAAGACACATACATTAAGTCCGTTCTGATTGTACAGTTCAATTTAAGTTTATGTAAATAATTATGTTTGTGCAAGACACAACTCCTGACCATGTTTCTAGTTAAAATATATTTTGTAAGAACAAGCACTTGTTTGTATTATTATTAATCGAGGGACTTAAATTCCAGAAATGGTCGGCACCATAAAAATAACGGTATGATTTACGGAAATTGTAAGAAAAATGTTTTGAAGTTCTACAAGGATCTATGTGCGCGTGGCCAAAATAGGAACTAACACCGCCATTCTCACTACAACCGACATTGAGCAACGGTCATTCAAGCGCCAAAAGATTAGCTCAATTCTAAATGATCGGTAACGATAAATTTAAGTATACACGAACTTACTAATTAATAAATTATCCAGTCGTCGAATGAATGCGTCTAATTTACCGGTCTGATCACCGCCGGTGTGAGCCGCGTGCAATTATTATGATACTCAGTTTAATTAGATATCACAATTAGTGGCTATCGTGACACCGCTGTCGGTGCGAACCATCCATTATGAATGCTAATTTGAACCGTTAGCTCAAGCGCATTCTTCGTAAAAGTGCATCTTGCAACGATTTTGTAGTAGACGTGTAATTTTGTATGCTAAATATGATTCGGTGCAGTCAGCAGTGAAAATCCGGCGAAGTGAGAGTCAGGCTCGCACGCTAAGTATTTAGTTCCACCTAAAAACCGCTTACCTACTTTAATTTAGGATTAAATTCAGTTTTGTCGAACGCCTGGCAGTTTGGCAGCACTGGGCCTCTGATATGGATTTTCAAATTATTCTCCCAAGTAAAGATAGAACAGCAAAATCAGGATACAAAAATGGTCGGGCACGAAATAGACCCCGGTAGTTTCGCACGAAATACAATTCCTAGAGCGAGTACCCTAATAGCTTTTAATTTATCGGATATCGCCGCCATTTCACATTGGCAATTATCTTTAAGATTAAATTGTGGATGTACTTAACTACCTGCTAAACTCTAGAGGTATCTTTGAAGTATGTACAAAAATTAGCAACCCTGGAAATTTCTACGTAGGTAACCTTATTTACAAAGGTACTCGGTTGTTATATCTCACTTTTTTGCGAAGAAGACTTCAATTAAAAATTGTTCGAATATTCTGTTTGAAATCTCGAGTTGGTTGAGTCGACCGCATTTATATATCTACAACTCAAAGACATTCATATATTTACGAGCGATAGACGGGACAAGACGAAGAAAATCGTAATCCAATACTTGTTACTACTCAGTAACAAGTTGGTCTGTCTCTAGTGTCACACGCCCGCTTGTCAGGTAGCATTCGTGTGTCAAAATCGAAAATGTTCGGGATCAAAATGTTTGTATGACAATATGAAAATATTCCCAATGTCCGCTCTATAAGTCTTTTAAATCTCTTTGCTACAGCTAAATGGTTAAGTTACGGCGGCGGCGTAACAATTATTAACAGGTCTTAGATACTTATCCATATAAATGTTTTTTATTGTTATTCTAACTGTTATGTCGTAGGTAAACGTACGTTGTGCTTACGCTGCGTCAACGTAACGTTAATTTTGATCTGAACGCTAATTTGAAATCACATAATTATACATATGTACGAGTTTCTCACGCAGTGTCAAACCAAGATAAGTTATAGCCAGATGCAAAGGCCCTCATAGATATTTTATTTAGGCTAATTTCATATTAATTGCTTATAGTTGTTGCTGTAGTACCTAATATAAGTACCAAGAGTACCGATTACAAGAGTAGGTACGTATTTTCTTGACTTTTCGAATCTTATACTAGAACTTGCACCGTTACTCAACTTCCATCGCACTTCCAGCACATTAGCAAGGATAACATAAAACACTGTAATGGCGGCAATATAACTTGACATAACCTAGACCAAAATATACGACAGTGTCGGGTACTCGCTGTTCGCTAGTACGCGGCAGTAGGGGTGTTTGCAAAGTGGGTCACGGGTACAGTTCCTGACACAAATAGCTACGTCGCATCTCACCACGTGGCCTCGCGTTGCCTCTCAAATGCTGTCAATGTGCAAACGTAGGTACCTATGTACCTACTTGTGTGGAGGACGGTACCTATATAGATAGAGGGTAGCTGTGTAAACTTAGGTAGGTACGTTTGGTTAGGATTTTAGTAGGTATTAAAACTTGAACTGCTAATAAGTTACGAAAGCCTTGGTATTTTCGTTGGTCTGCGTTAAATTGGTTGCCAGAGAGATTTTTTAAACTTAAACTTTTGTCCCTACGTTTGTAACAAAGGAAGACAAAGAAAAACAGGCGAAATACACACATCAAAAGTGTCTAGGGATCAAGCATTTTTATGCGGATTTCTTGAGATTGAGATGTGGCTTTGTAATAAATTTATGATTTTATAAATTTATATGGATCCTTTTTGGTGCATTTCATAATTTGAATCAGGAACTCTCAATCAAATTCGAGTAAAAGATGAAAATAAGCTGTCAATATTTTCCCTATAAAAACATACAACGCATTGAAGACATTATTAGTGCTACTGTTTCCCTACTACTGATTAAAACCAACGTTATTATGGAGCGGCGACGTCATTTAAGCAGGGAAGAAATGCTCAGAGCCGTGGGAATGATAGAAGCTGGTTCCCGGCAACGTACTGTGGCTTTAGCTCTGAATACAAGTCAGAGTGTTATCAGTCGACTTTGGACACGTTACCGAAGCACTGGTACCGTGGCTGAGCGCCATGGAGGACGGTATCGCTGCACCACACGGAGACAAGACCGATACATTCAAATCTTAACTCGAAGAGCTCCAACAATAACCGCCATGATGTTAGCCGTGAGGCTTCATCACTCTTCAGGGAACTTAATTAGCGACCAAACAGTCAGAAACCGCTTGCATGAAGTGAACCTTCATTCCCGAAGACCGCTACGGGTACCACCTATAGCAATGCACAATCGTAGGATTCGATATCAATGGGCTCTTGAACACAGAAATTGGGCAGAAGAACAATGGCGTTTCGTGTGCTTTTCTGATGAGTCTCGTTTTGGTATGAGACCGGATACAAGACGTATACGACACTGGAGAACCCCTGGACGCCAACAGCGATTAAAATCCTGCCAGGAAGTCCATCCTTATAGTGGTGGAACCATCATGGTATGGGCGGGTATTTGGATCGGCGGAAGAACTGAGTTGATTTGGATCAGAGGCAACCTCAACGCTCAAATTTATGCTGAGACGATTGTATCAGACGTCATCGTTCCTCTACAAGTGCAAATCGGTCCCTTATTTCAGTTAATGCATGATAATGCACGACCGCACACCGCAAGAGTTGTAAGACAGACTCTCGCCGCAGCTAACATCAATGTCCTGCCCTGGCCTGCTCAGTCGCCAGACTTGAACCCGATTGAGCATGCATGGGATATGCTACAGAGAAGAGCTCTGCCGAATATGGAGGGTATCCAGTCGCAAGAAGACCTTTTTTTGTTGTTGCAACGAACATGGGCGGCCATTCCACAGCGTGATTTGGATGAACTCATTTTGAGTATGCCAAACCGATGTTCTTGTGTTGTTAGTGTTCGCGGTAGAAACACGGATTATTAATTGTTTAAGTTACCCAATAAAATTTTAAAGAAAACTGTTATTTCAGTCTTTTTTTCGAACTTTAATGTTAGTGGTTCAAATGTCAAAAATCCCCTTATTAGGAAAATGGCAAATTTCTTTATTAATGCAAAGGTGACTTGGTTTATCGTTACTGTGACAAACGAAAACACTTTATTTGATGAATCCTTAAAGAAAATTTTAATTAATATCAATCAGGAGAAAAGTTATTGCAAAAATATATGTTGATCCCTAGATACTTTTGATGTGTGTAGTACTTTCTAGATTTTCTATTGTGAAAAGTACCTAAGTATTTTGACTTTGCTAATCAAACAAACACCTCGATGGTTTGTAATCATATCTTTTTTTATTTCGTACCTTACCCATCGCAGAAAAACATTCACTTTAAGCCTGGCATTCCCTTTTTTTATGTATGCCTGTCTACCTCAACGCCTCTAAGCTTTCAAAATCCCGCTAAAACTACACTTTGTTTACAAAAGTAACTGGAAAATACCTGCATAGAAAGGCATCTATTAGGTAACCAACTCCGAGTAATTAAAAAAACATTCACACCAACAAACAAAGGCTATGTTCAGTAAAACCGAATCCTTAATAACTCCAAAGAAATAATAATTCCTATCAATTTCAATTTTATACTGTAAGAGAAAGCCATAATAAAGTTGGTGCAAGGGGGTGGTGTCGTGAATTTAGTGACGGCTAGTAATTCTGCAGGCAGTTCGGGTATAAATGATTGCGGGTGATTTTACACCACCCACCACCCCCCGATGTCTACGCCCCCCGGCCCTCAACCCAAAGTGCAGCGCCGACGCGACGTCGCTCCGGACAATCTGCGTGCTCTGCTTATTTTCACCAGTAATTCCTTTTGCGGAAATTGCCTTTATAAAGAACAGAGAATTTAGTTTTGAGAAAACCGAGCTAAAAGGAATTGAATGTGGTGGGAATTAAGTAGGTAGGTACGTGGTTTTAATGAACTCTATAAGTTCAAAAGTTTAATTAAATTACCTGAAACTAAAATCCAACTCGGTACAACCCATAAAAATATTAATTTGATTTTATTTTGTCTTTTTTCATAACTCACATTCAATTCAAATGACAATTTTAAGTACTAAATACCAATGGAATAAAGTAAATACCTTCACATCTAAACATATTTGTAAAACCATCTAACTGAGACTCGAAATTAGCAAACGACAAATAGTATTACGAGACATGAAAACAGTTTGATGAAACAAAGGTACCTACCTACCTGAAGCACCGGCTTGCGAATATGCAGACAGTGGTTAAGGTGTCTCAGCTATATGCATGCGGCTTTATCTATTCAAGAAGCGTAGGTAGGTAATGTAGGTTTGTCTCTAGAGGTATTTATACCGAAAACCTACGTAATAAGATGTGTCAGGACACGTAGGTATTACACGTAAATATCGTACAAACAAGCTTATTAATAGCTTTCGTCCATTACCCGTATTTTTATTTTAGTAAATTAATAAACGTTAAATGAATGAAAAGATGGTGATAAATGAAGTTTTATGAAACATATTCGAAACTTCGGACAAGAGATTGATTGAAAAGTTATTAGGAACAAAAAAAAAACTCTACATTACAAACAAAGAATTGAGTTGTTGGAATGACTTCCATCGATGATAAGTATTATAATATTCTGTCTCGTACGATTAACCGACCTCTACTTTTCCCTTATTTATCTAAGTAATCCCATATACATTGATCAAGTTGCAGTCATAGAAATGCAGAATAATCTGTTTACAGTTCTCCAAGGTTAATAAATAGATACATATCTTCTATAAGCAAGTGCGCGATGTTCCGATGTACGGGCGGGCTCAGCGCCAACTGGGTCGAGCTTTCTGTAATTTTCAGCTACTTCTGCTATTTCACTAACAATTATCGTAGATGCAATATGGATTCGCTTTATCTGATTATTTTTTTAAAGTGACTCGCAGTTTCTTTGTTCCTGATGTCTTTACTTTCATCTCGCTCGCGAATGTCGGAACATTCGCCGAAGTATTGAAGATGTTTGGCATATCAGCATTGTTTCAACTGGCCATTAGTACGTCGAGGCGACATCGTAAGTGCCAAGTATTACCTTAAGTGTGTCAATTGGTGGCTCGATGTGCGTGGCTCCCCTTCCCACCCTTTCGGGAGGTAGAGCGTGGGGTAGGTCGTCGGATCGATACCCGACGTCTGGCCCACGACCTCGCCTTTCTTACCACCTTCCTAAATACTAATTACGTGCTTTGACACAGCCTGCACCGGCTCGTGCCGAATGAAAAGAGCTATGGATGGCAACGTGAGCGTTATTAACGTTACCGCGCTGGTTTCACGTGTTTGTTTTTGGTAACGTTGATGATATGTTTACGTGTTGAATGTGCACTCCATTTTAGTCTAGCACGTTGGCTTTGTTTGAGACGGCATGTAGGTACTTGTAATGCTAATCTATACATATAATAAAATTGTAACAGGTCGATGTCTGTACATTGAAGATATATATTATATAAAAAAAATATGGAGGGTCTTTATGAAAGCAACAGAAGCCAAAACAACAGTTTTTAGAATTTTTGTTTATCTGTCTGTCTGTATGTTTGTACGCACATCCCGCAAAAACAACAGTATGGATTTGAATGCAGTTTTCAGCGCTCTACTGCTAGATACCTAACTTAAAATATAGGCTACATTTTACCACAGGAAATGATCTTTTTTTTATTCTATGTACCACGCTTACGAAGTCGCGGGCAAAAACTAGTAAATATATAAAGTAAAAAACTGACTGGCTGACTGATTCACTGACTGATCGATCAACGCACAGCTGAAACCGCTGGATCTAGAACCATGTTTTGCAAACGTTCCTTAAACGACGTAAGTGTGCACTAAGAAAGGATTTTTGGAAATTCATCCCCTAAGGGGTTAAAATAAGGGTTGAAGGTTTGTATTAAACTTCGTCCACGCGAACGAAGTCGCGGGCAACAGCTAGTGTTTAATAAAAAGAATTTCCCTTCATAATATTTGATACACTAATATTTTTAAAATAATGTTCTATACCTTAAAATTCAGTTGCAAAGCACGGTAGATACCTTCCTAGAAAATCTTTTCTCCCTTACCTTAGTCTGTTTACAGATAGGTATGTTAGAAAATTCGTATTTTCCGTCCAGTTTTTTCTCAACAACCAACTCGTATTTAGGAAAGTAGTTTTCAGTGATGCCCTACCCACAGCTTTTCTGAACCGCATGATATAAAGGAAACAAGATTAAAAATGTATTCCCTACACGTGGGCCATAATGCGATTTATCGGTGCAGGGGCATGTCGTGACTGGGGTAGGTACTTTAACACAAAATAGGGGTATGTGTAGGTAGGAACTGATGTCATTGTGTGTGGAGACAAGGATAGTGTACAAGGATTGAATTATTTTGGAAAATGCTTTGTTTTAAAATGGTTGTGTGCTATGTTCTTCCTTCTAGGTAGACATATTAATTCATAGATACCATGTAAACTCAAACAAGCAATTAAAATATTATTACCCAGATGTGAGCGTGCAACAGACTCAAGGGCTTGCAAAACATGGCGAAATTTCAGGAGAAATCAATAGCTTACATATAGGTATGTACTAAATAAAATGGAGACGAAATTCATTACCATTATATGCAGCGGCAGTGCGGTTTCGTCCAGAAACTCGATGCATCTTTGGGTGTGAGCGAGACACTTGCCACCCCGCACTTTCGGCAGCCCCCAGGCCCCCACAGGGAGGGGGGTAATGGACGCACGAGGCTCCTCGGCCGTGCTGCGCTCACTCTTTATACCCGGCCCCGCTTGCACGCGTGCACTTGCTAGTTTCTTTGACGTCCCTTTGTTGTGGATTCCAATTTTGGAACAACAAAATGTTGCCGATATTGCCTTTAATTTATTGCCGTATCGATGTAAGAATTTGATGTACCTGTACTGGTGTACGTTATTGGATTTCAGCCTTTGAGAATTAGGTGTTCCGTTTTGTTGTAACCTTTTACTTTCATCATTGTTCACAAAAAATCTCGAAGTTCAATTTTACTAACTGTATTGAAACACGTATCCTTCAACTTAGGTACATACTTTTGTTCTATACCTAATTTAGTTCAATCTACTTTTCTTGCGTTCTTTTAAAGCAGCGCGTTTAATCATGCAAATTTTCTGAGATGGGTGGGAGAGCGCCCTCTACAACTGAAACTGAAACTTGAACAACCACCCTCCTCGAAGGTCGTTCAAAGTTCTTAGAAGAAATGAATCTGCTGCACTAAAACACTTTCATTTTGTATTACGTTTTGTAATAATATTATGATACCTACTAGAAATTTCCATTTTACTTGTAATGCTGGGTACTGTAAAGCAGGTGGTTTCTACGTTTTCAATGTGCATTTAATTTGTTAGAATAACGAGTTGACAGTCTAAGCACTTGTTAGAAACCTTGTTACTATTCGACGTAACTACTTTAGAATAAGTGTCTCAAGGACTTTTCAGTTGAAAAAAAAATAGGTGCCTTTTTATATCGCTATGTTTACTTTAATGTTTTAATTTAGCAAGCCTTGACTAATGAGACAACATTAATTCTATAATTTTATGTGAGTGGTCCATCGAGCATTAATTAGTCATATTTGAAAGCAGAATAGTTTACTTACTGAAATAATTTGCGGAAGGTTATTGTTATTGGCGCCCAACATGAAAAACACGTTGGGCGCCATTAACGTTTTGGATTATAAAAATTTAAAAACCCGTCATATAAATTCGAAACAGCATTAATAATAATTAGCGACGCCAAGTATTTATCGAGAGCAAAACATTTTAATTATCGCGGCGCATGATGAGGTCTGCATGAAAGGGCATACTGTGTGGGTGCACTATCGATCTCCTTTGAATTAGTGTGCGGATCGGTCGTCGTCTTTGTGTGGCGGCCGTCCTCGGCCCAAACAGACCAAAACAAGCGAGCCTCCCCACGGATCGAGCCTCGCCCGAACCCACCGCGCAAACGATGCTTGTCGCTACCTTGTTCCGATAGTCTCGTGGTACGGGGGACCCTCCCAATTTATTTGATATATACCTATTCATAATTGGCGTTCGAAGGCTTCGCTGAAGCTTTACGTACTGGAATGTTAGGATAATATTTTGAACGTGGTTCGGGGATTTACTAATTATGGTATCGAACATATCCTCGAAAATGGTTAACCGTTTCATTTGCTTTTGTAAGATTATTTTTGTAGCCAGAACATGAGCAGTTTTATTTTCCAAATACGTATCGTCTGCCGTCTACCTCGGGTAAGTAGGTACTGTACTTGTGAAGAAAGACACAATCACTGAAAGGAAATTGATTACAAATGAAATACAGTACAATAGCACGTTTTCACTTGTAATGTTTCAAATGGTTAACGGTAAAATGTTTTAATACACTGATTTGAAGACATAAGATTTACTTCTTACAATTTTTCAAATAAGTTTTAAAATGCTTACATAGGTTCCGCAAATTATCGTAGATTCTGCAAATAGTAGAGCAGGAAAGTACAGCCTTAGTGCACTTCCTACACCATTTCCGTAAGAATAAAATATCATTGGTTTTTAAGAGCCGCTAACTGTGGAGCGTGGATCCCGGTTCCGATTTCCTTTCTGAATATTACAGTCAACATACCATTTCCTATGGTGCGTCTGCTCTTTCAACCTTAAAAGCCCTGACATTTTACAGTTTTTGTCTTTATATTATGTGACAGTGATTAGTGACAGTACGTCATCAATTTGGTACGACTACGAGGGCGATTTTAAAAACGAAGTTACCTGTCACGTTCCTTATTAATTGAGATACGGGTACGATGATGTAAAGCTCTCATCTTTATCTTAACTGG
The DNA here is from genome assembly GCA_964057025.1 of Standfussiana lucernea. Classification (NCBI taxonomy): domain Eukaryota; kingdom Metazoa; phylum Arthropoda; class Insecta; order Lepidoptera; family Noctuidae; genus Standfussiana; species Standfussiana lucernea. Next base: position 5,930,639 of record OZ059793.1, read on the forward strand.
ATTGAAGTACCGAATCTACAATGTTTTACGTAAAAAATAGTCGCCGTAGGGATAACAGGTAGTTAATATCTAAATAACTTGCAGGAAGACGATATCCGAATACATTTGCGTAGTCATTTCGCACGTGCTACGTACAATATAGTCGTAAATCGACGTCGCACCGTTCCCGTGTGTCGTACGTTGTAGTTACACCAATTTACTTGAACAAATAGATATAACACCGCTGTTTACTCCATGTTATATAATTCGCTGCTAATTGGTGTGCCCTCTATAAATAAATGTTTGCATTATGAAAGGGACTGCAGATTAGATGCTTTGTTTTACATACGTATATTTTTTTAAACATTCGCCGAAGCAAAATAGACCACGTAATTTTCGATTCGGTTGAACCCAAAAATTATTTGGTCTATTTTTCGATTCGGTAAATAGTCAGATAGTATCTACCTACCTGGAGGTAGACAACAAAGTTGCCAACTACTTTATTTCAAGAGTTTTTACTGAACTATCTTTTAAAATGCAATTTCCGTGAGTAAGACAAAAAAGCTCCATCGACAAAATAATTACAATATTCAACGCTCCACTGATTAACGTTCTATCGAATAGACAATGTAGGTATATACCTATCCCTTATCCAACGTAACGCAAAGCTAAACATAGTATATAATTATGTAAAGGAAAGAGCCGTGCCACACAGCGTCCATCTATTGAATTAGTAAAGTCTGTCAAAGTGCATCGCCGAGGCACAAAGGTCGTTGCGTGGGAAATAGAGGGTGGTGGGGGCGGCCACCCCACTCCCCCCTCGCCCGCCGGTCTCGTGGGCTTGCACCAAGTTAGCTACGGCTCCAGAAATTTGTTATGACGCATCCCAATGCGTCAAAGACAAGATATATTTTGTCCAGTGTTTGTTTTAGGAGAGAATCATTTTATAAGAGTGCTAAAGTTACGTAACTCATTTTTCGTGTATCGTTTTCACTTTTATTTACAAAATAAATGTTTCAGGGATATTTTTTGCTCTTTTTTCGCTGTCGCGTGGGCGAGGTATCTTTTTAATCAATGCTCGTTCTTTCGTATGGGACGAGGAAAGCGCCTCTAATTGGGAAATATTCAGATTGCAATTATGAAAATGACCTGTATTTTATCTTTCTATTTGGTGGTCGATATCAGAGTACCTAGTAAGTGTATATTATAGAGCGTGCTACGGTTGAATGATTAATTGATAAGACCGTTTTTGTAAATTTACTTAATCCTTTTACTTTCATGTCGTTGCATAATATTTATGGATGTGCAGTTTCTTTTTCTTTACAATCTTTTGAGTTATGTGCTGGTTTTTATGTCCTACTAAATATTGATAATATGTACATGCATACTAGGTGGTCAAACAAAAAATACGTCTATTCTGTTTACTTGTACCCGTACATTTAGATTAATGTACTTAGTTGTACTAACATAAACTAACAATTTGAATGGAATATGAATGAGAAGTCCCCATCGTAGTATTTCATATCTTTACATACATAAGTACGGCGATAATCATTTATATTTACTGGGAGCGCACAAAAAGGCGGAGAGCGGTTATTTTCAAAGCGTTGCGTGTGAACGAGGGTGACGCATGGATGTAGTCTAGACATTATGTTATTATAAGTGAAGCTAGAGGGCGCGCCTCATTGCACCGCAGCTGTTCACTTGTTTACCACCTCAACACGAACCACTAATTAATCCCTTATCACTATTGTTCTAAATATACGTACCATCTAATAATTTGCAATCAATTTGTAATTAAATATTCTACCGCGCACACCTCATTAATCAGTTTGACAACTTTCTATGTTGAAGCTTAAAGTTTTTGCTGGCATTGTGACGGTTTTTGCGTCGTATGCAAGTAGCCGTCGCTGTTGGTTAAACGTGTCAAACAAAAAGTGTTTTTGTGTTTAGCACAAAAGAGTTCAGTGATCCCTCTTTAGTTTAGCACCTATTCCGTATTGTTCGGTATACGTAACATCGTCTGCTTAGTATTGTTGAGTTGACAGGGCAATGACGTTGGCGGTTCGGTGCAGCGGTTCGTGCCCCCCCTCGTCTCCCCCCCCTGGCCCCCCTTCGTAGCCGACGGTCGACGCTCTCTAAAAGGAAAAAGGAAGCTAAAGGATAATCTATCACGCTCGAGGCCCGACTCGATAAAAATGAACGATTAGAACACACTCACAATCGATGGTTTCAGGCCAGTAGCAGTGATGATAAGTAATGTTTGTCAAAGCGTTCTTTGTTAGGCGGCGCGGCGTTTTGATTGCGTTGATTAGCAGTCACGTAAAATATTAATTTTAGATTCATGATAAGTTCATCCTTTGTTATCCAGTTTAGTTGTTATGTCTACGGGCTTAGAGCTACGATGAGAAGGTAGAGATGTAGCTATAGTCTGGCTACGTTCATATTTCTATAACAATTATCGTCTACGAATATTAGGGATAGAATCGAGTCCATTACTCTTTGACCTGCGCAAGTTAAGGTGTACTAAGTTCAGAAGGGTGCATGCGAATTCGGCGCCGGCACGTCGAGTTCAACGGCCGGACGTAGACCTGGAGCTACGCCGTAGACCAGTGCTCCCGTGTGGACTACACACGATTAAACCTAATCGTAAACACGCTGATTTTGTATCACGTACCTTTTGTATTAAGCATGTAGGAAGGATGCACTAAGTTATTTTACTATTTAAATTATTTTGGACCGTTCTGTGCTTTTGGGTTTGTTGGAAAACTTTTCTTGCTACACAGATAGCTTTTTTCTCTAAACGAAACCTGTATGTTTCACAAAATTGAGTGAAGCCTATGCTGACAGTAAGCTTTAGGGGTGTGTTGGTGTGGTTTGGCAGAAATGGATAAGACGTTGATGCATTTAATAATCAATTACATCTTTTAGCCTCAGGGGAATTGTCGGGACACAGGATAAAATAAGAAACCTTCGGTTATCATGACGCGATTTGAGAACTGTGTTTATTTCAGGAGGTTATATGTGGTGTATTATGTGCTGAGTTCAGACTTCGCAATTCTCTTCCTGAAAATAGATTATCCGGGCGTAGCTATTTATAAAAATAGTGTGCGCTCAATGCTGATGAATTTTCAGTGTATTCTGACTGAAACTTATCAGTTTTAACCAGGTAAGTTGCAGCGTGTTTATGAATATATTTTGCTTTTAATGGTTTAGTACTTTTTCCACTTAGCTGTGATTGCATTTATGATTTTGGGAGATTAATTGATGCTGAATAAATTTAAAATTAAATGTGATGCTTATTTATTTTTTGTTATATATGTATATATTTGGAGGTATCTTTCGGTATCTACCTACTTTCCTTTGATGTTTTCCGTACCTGTTTGGTTCCCAGAAAACGGCGTAGGTGGTTTTAAGTACTTCAGTACCTATCGACTTCATTTTTAGTAAAGTTTCCATTAACTGTTAAATGTAAGTTTCCTCGTGTTATTCATAAGTCTTGATTTATTAATGAATACCTACTGTAATTCTATTAATTGGAAATTTACTTGACATTTTTATAACTTAATATTAAATACTTCCATACTGTTTTACTCTTTACTCGCTTTTGCGGCTACTTTACTGCTAGAGGCCATAGACAAGTGGACATAGCGGCTTGAAAGCCTTAAGTGTTCCTGCAATGACTTTGAACAGATACGGATTGATATAAGCTTTTCGGTACACTTCAACTAACTCATCTGTGCAGGTGAGTAAACTCAGAACTAGAATAAATGTACCAAATAACATATCCTGTTTATAGTATCAATGATAAATGTACCAAGTTTGACATATCGATGCATTTTTTCTTGAGCGCTACCTTGAACTGCACACTTAAAGTGGTTATACTGTAGCTTGTGTTAATCCAATACATATTTCACTTTTCCGACAACTTTATCGCTAATAGAGTGTCACATTGTCTATGCTTTAAGGTTTTATTTTCTTGTTAAGGTTTGCTTAGTTATTCGTTCATGAACAGTGTGTTCTTTAGGGCAGCCCAGCAAATGATAAGCCTGCCTCACTCTTTATAATATGGTATTGCTTAATTTATCGTCATTTTTGTGCTGCTACTATCTAATACTTGTTAAAAAACACTAACAGTCGTAGCGTCGTTGTTAAGCAAATTGATTAAGTACCAACTTTTATAGTCTGTTTATTTAAATCTTCGATGAAGTTCTAACACCACTTACGTAAATTATTGGTGGTTTTGAGATTTTGATATTGTTTGCTACAGAATCGGCAGACGCCTTGTTTCAGCCAATCATAAACAAGCAACGTCTCTATCTAATTTGAAGAAACCTAGGTATAAAGTAAATATAAGTGCAGTTTTTTCACTCTCCTCTAAAGTTGCTATGTTTGACTTATTTACTTGTTAGAACTTCAGCGACGAAATATAATATCATTCGTTGACAGTTGCATGTACTGACTGTCACGGGAAATTGACGCAGTGTCAATTAGCTTCACAATTAATTTCCCTGACGGTATCCTACACAGATTTTTTTCATGCTGTGATTTATTGATCAGTTTTCCTCGAATGGAGGAAGGTAAATATGAAAGAGGTATAACAGCCACCCTGTAATATACATGTGTGCGCACGTATCGCTTCGGACTACACTCTCCAAATTGGCATTTTTGTGGGCAGAGTAGCTTGAAACTCTAGGACTAAATTACAGTTTTGTTCTGAAAACAATTCGAGAGCAGTGGTGGGTAGGCATTTACTGCAGTTGCTAAACGTTGGATTTGATTCCCTGTATTTATGAACGTAGTTTAAAGCTAAGAGAAGTTTGAACTTCAAAAGTGTATAGTTAAGTAGACGATAATCATTAGATACTTAACTTTGTAGAACTTTTATAAATAAATGGGCATATGCATTAATTACTATTAAGTGTCTAATAATTACCATGACATAAACTATTCTCACATGTCAGAAAATTTACTATACCTTTTCCGTTCCGGACAGATTCGAAAGACTTCGAAAAATATATAGGGAGATAAGAGATTTCGAAAAATATAAACAAATAAAAAGAAGAAGAAGAGAATACTAGATGAACCTGGTAATAAAATTTCGGAATTCTTGTTGACTTTTTATTGTTATTATAAACACGAATGTTTGAGGGAAATCTACAAAGGTGACAGTTCTTGTCACAGCAAAAATGCATAGTCTGAAAGAATTATTTACAGTACAATGCATTTTTTGCTCAGTATCTTTCTTGACTTTTTTTATTTGTGCATTGTTGACTTACATAAAGTCTGGTGACTATTGGACCAGTTATGAAAGTGTCGGAAGTGTTGTACCGCCACTGATAGATACTCACATTGATACATATTATAAAATCGGTAATCGCCTGTCCGTCTAACCGCGTGGTTCTTTTAAACTAAGCAAAGCATTTTGACGCAATTTTTACCATCATTTACAGAATTTATTCCGGAAGATCGGGTACATAATAGTAAGTAGAAGTACAATGACAGAGCTATGTCGATGTTTTGCCCCGTCATAAAAACTGTGCGAAACAGAGACGGGTCGCTGGTAATATTTAGACCGTATAAAAGCTATTTAAAGCACGAATCTCAAATAAAACAATTATGAAAATAACATTTTTACTTATACCGCAACGTACTGTGTGTTTTTTTACTGCAAAAGCCTTGGATATCTGTGTATCACGGATATCGTAAAGGTTAATAAATAAAAATAAAAAAAAAACCAATATCTTTTCTTGCTTGTATAGGTACTTTGCAACTATACACTCACCTACGCATTCGCTTCCAAAATATGTATTAGGCTATCAGTCATTGTTGCTAAGTTTCAAGCACAAAACCTGTGGACAGGTTAGTCAGAAACGAAACAATACAAACATAGAAGTACCTATCCACTTATTCATTCATCATAACGGCGTCCTTATATCTTGGTCCTCGAGGCATTAGGAGTGCATCTTAACTAGTTTCTATTCATCGCCAGTCAGTTAGCAAAAAATGTATCACTATATAAAAAAATCCCCAAAAAAGATGTCTGGCTAGTGATCACTTCTTAATGCCATCGGAAATAATACCAGTTTGATTAAGTTATTGAGCAAGGCGCTGAATAACCAAGCTGGTGTCTTTTATTTGCTTTTTGCCATTTTGTCAGGTCTAGCAATAATTGAAAACGGTCTAGTCTTTGGATTATACCTTTTTCTAGCGATTATTTTAGTTGCTACCTCAAATGGATATTTGTACCCCTAGTTTTTAACTGAAATTAATTCAGCGATAAGTACATAAATAATGAGTTTTACTTAGTTTTGGCTCGTTTAAGTTTGCATCAACTGAAAATAGGACGAGGAGATTGCATTTCAAGTGTGTGCTGTGAAATAAAAGAAAAACATCAATACGATCGAGTTTCCTGGCTAAGTAAATGCTGTTTAAAGTATTTTCTAGCGAGGTTTTAATTAATTTTAAATCCGTGTTTTGCACAAAATTGTGTAGCTTCCATAGCGCGTTATTGGCTAAAACGTTTTAATGCCTACGAGAATTTTCCTCAGTCGTACATCTAAAACTACACTCGCACGATCATAATGCATATCGCACGTTCCAGAGTTACGAGAAATATAAAATATCTTAATTTTAATAGTAAGGAAGCCGCAGTGCAATGCTTTAGGTGGTTCATAAAACTAGTCGTGTGTCCCAAGTTTATGATTATCGCTGCGACGGCGGTATTTGAAGACGGATAGCCTCGACAGTTTCACATACGAATATGTACGAATATATTTTAAGAAATATTGTAGAATGAAGTCTGGTTATGACTAGGAGGCATTATCCGTTGGCAAAATAATGGTGCTGTTACTTGTGGCATTGCTAACTTGAAATATTTCTTGAAATTCATTCTTAGTAATTGTAATGTTTGTGTGAAATTTTACGGTGATTTTCCTTTGTGCGCTTTTTGTGCCTGCGTTAATTGGTTTACCCTTTTTAAGGTATTTTGATGAGCGTACGTATATGCGGCGCCTATACGTTTTTTAAAACCAGTAAAAAGTTTCGTTATTGCCGTACTAATGGCAAGCTCTTTGCAGTTTCTGGGCGTCGGTCCTGATAATATGAACTGGTCGTCTTATTCTTCGTCTTACTTGAGATAAGGCCGATGTCTTTTGTTCGCACCACGTCTTGGTTTGTATTTTGACCTTATTTAAGCGTTTCATTTCGTTCGTTTTTTGAAGAAATTTTTGCGCATTCTGAAGCACTTATTGGTGGTGGTTTACTTCTAAGCAGTTTCTCTTTTTTTTTAAACGTTGCCCCACACTAGGAATTTCTCCTGTATCGTGGGTGCGTTTACAAACATTTAAACTCACATACACAAATAACCAGACCCGGAACAACTATCTGTAGGCCATATAAATATTTTCTCCGTGCGGGGATCGAACCCGCGACACGCAGCGTAGCAGTCAATCGCTCAGCCACTGCGCCAACCGTGCCGTCCGTCGTTCCAGCAATAGGTTCCAAGCTTCCCGACAGTTATCAGCAGATACTTCGAGATTTTAAACGGTTCGTGCCGAACCGTGCCGTCTTTATCAGTCTTTCTTCACACTGCTAGGTACTCGTACTTAGTATGCTATTCTGGTCGGTCCTTACCTTACTAACTTCACTAGTTTTGGATATCATAATTACGATAACGTCGATGCTTCCATCGTTAGTCGCACTTACAACATTCATCAATATTTAATCACTAGCTTATGCCAGCGGCTTCGCCCGCTTAGAGTTCGATAATTCACCCACGGGATCGTCCTACCGCGATGAAAAGTAGACTATCTGCTATTCCAAACTATAATATATCTCTGTGCCAAATTTCATCCAGATCCGTTCAGGTGTTCTGGCGTGATTGAGTAACAAACATCCATCCATCCAAACTTTCGCATTTATAATATTAGTATACATTATCATTGTCATCATTTCGTCAATTTCGGTGCGTATGTGGTGTTCTTCACCCTCTAAACCTACATTAGTTTTTAAGGCTACCTTCCGCTTTTGTTCACTCCTTCATCATCCACAGCCTGATTTAACCCATTGCTGTAGATAGGCACAAGAACTCAGATAACATCATAAAAAAAACCGTTTAAAATAGAAACGATAGAAAGATATATTGTTTCCCAATCTTCAGACATCGATTTTGAAATAACGACAATGCCTTGTCGGCACTTCACGTTCCGTCCCCAGAATCCTGCGAACATTGAGAAGATATGCTACGTGTTTGTGTTGACAACTACTGAGTCACAGAATACAGAACAGACCAGAAGGTGCATGGAACTGAAAAAGCTGACACTCATATCATGTTCATACATCCATACACACATAAACTCACGGCTTTTACCATGGGGGTAGGCAGCAACTTCATTTATTTCAGTTTAACCATTTGTATTAATAGGCACTTGTTAAGTATCAAGAAGTTCGTCAGTTAAGAAGTTGAAGTAAATTATTTAGACTGATATATATGCATTGCGATCATAAATGTCCCTAAATAAACAAAGAAAAAAAAAGTTGAATTTGCAGCAAATAGATAAGGTGTTCTAACTATTGGATAGCACTTTATTAATTTTTGTATGTTACAGAAAAAGAAAATAATTTCTCCTAAAAATCATAAAATATTCCCGAGCTATCCATGTTACCAGAATATGTAGACAGACAGGCAGGGATTTTTTGCTTTTGGACACAGTTAGCGGCACGAAATTATAATCGTAGGCGCCCTGTTTTTTCTGTATTCTGAGTACTGATCAACTTTAGGGGTAAGGAAGGGTTGTCAAAGTGGACTCAGGTTTACAATAATTCAAGTTACATCTATACCGTGCATTCTGTCTTACGAATAGAGGTGCCCATTGTCCGATAAATTGTTGTTGCAGGCTGTTGAAGAGTTGATTGACAGCGCCTGAGGGGTCTATCGTCGATGTTAGTTTACGACGTTATTTTTGAGTCTCTTATTGATGGAGCTTTTTTGGATGTGTTGAATAGATATTTATTCTGGATAATGATGAGGTCGAATTTATAGATGAAAGAAAGAAAGAAAGAAAAAGTAATTTTTACTCTCTCACTGGACAAAACAAAGTGGTAAATTGACAATAAAAACAAGGTTTAAAAAAAGTTAACTTAAGAACAAATTAAAATAAAACTAACTAAACTGGTCCTGTACGAGGCCAAAAGGCCCCTATCTCAGCATGGTGCTGTAACATTAAAAAAGTCACAGCGCTGGTATTCTGATAGGGCCCAACCGCCCAAAGTGATGCCACGGAGATGCAGGAATTGGTGTGCAAGGAACCATGCCATGTTTTTGAATGCCTGACATAATATAATCTACCATAACATAACATCATGCCTGTTTCCCTCGAAGGGTAAGACAGACATGTACATTTAGTACAGCGACATTTCGCGTCTGGGATATTCTTCAGTTCGAAGCAAGTCTAGTGCCATTTACCTACCGGGCAAATATCCAGATTTCGGGCTTTCCAATAACACGTTTCCCGACCTAGCAATAGAACTCAAAATATCATGCTCAGCAGTGACGTCTTCGACCACTAAACCACCGTGGTAGACCTCATATATTTTTTTTTTCAAATAAACATTTTCTCGTTATTTTTGTAAGTAAATTAAAAGGTGAGCATAATATCTTCCTACAGTAATGTTACCTGTGCACAACTCCTCATTAATACAGCATCAAGTGGAGTAACTGCACAGTGCACACAATGCTATAACCGATACACAGTGTAAGCTTGCACTTTGCGGCCACTTACCGGCCTACACACTTGTTCGTTTTTACATCAGTCCCGTGTAATCTTAAGTAGGGCCGTTTCATACTAGTGCGGTAAGATTCTACTGATTTTATATTACGTCCCATGCCAAAGTTGTCAAAAATGAGTTTTTGTCTTTTTGCAAAGGTCTGTGTAATCACAAGTAGGGACGTACCACACTAGTGTGGCAAGATGTTCCTACCACTTAGTATTCTTTTGTTACCTAAATAAAGCTGTAAAAAAATTTTTGGCCTCTTTGCACGAGTGTCGTGTAGGTTAAGTAGGTCCGTTTCATACTGGTACGGCAGGTTTCTGTTCCTGCATTTCTTTTTTCGCCTATACTCATCGAAAAATTAGGGTGTTTGTCTGTTTGAATGTGTCTCTACCACAGTCCTCTCTCTGTCTCCCTCTCTCTCCTCTGATGGTCGGACTAAAACTGCCAAACATGCCAAGCCGAACATGTGAATTAGCATCCCTAAATTATAAGCCTGCGTTTTGGGATTTCAACCAGGTTGTCGGCAACTGAAAATCCTCAACCCTCATCTTAATCTTAATTAAATAATAACAAGTAAACCTTGCCATCATAAAAATCCAGAGCAAAATCAACCACTGGGACAATACCCCTTTGTGGACGGACCCTAGACGATTCCTGCAATCAATAATAAAGGAATTACACGCACGCTCTACAGCTATTTGTTTTTACCTTTCTGTGCATGTGTTTAGGAACCCGGAATTTATTATCTAGTCTAGTAAGTACATAAACTTTGTATGGGAAAACACCGAAACAGACTGTTCTGTGGTGAAAGCTTCATGTTAACGTAAAATGACGTAGGTAAACAGATATCGGTTCAAGTTACAATGTATGCAGTGCAACGTTCTGTACATATTTAATGAGTTTCATTTTTATTGTATGTAGCGTGTATACTACGTATCGGTGTAGATAATTTTATGTACAGTGTAAATAAATTGAAAAGTTTATTGATACGACTATTTATTTTAAAGACCGGCTCGTTGCGTTAGTCTAGTGGTCGCGAGCGCGACTGCTAAGCATGACGTCCTGGGTTCGAATCCCGGGTCGGGCAAAATGTTATTGGGTTTTCCTACAGGAATTTCTCAAAAGCAGCCACGGAGTCTTGATTTTTGCCGGGTTGATGGTAATAGGCTCGCCCCCTATTATATGGGACTTAAACATAATTGGCGAAATGTGGGTGTATTATGATGAGGTACACCTCTGCCTAACCCTTCGGGGATTACAGGCGTGTTGTTATGTTATGTTAATTTATAAATGGTACGGCACATCAATAGTTACTAAATGACATTGAGCAAAGCTTTTATGTCGTAGCAGTAAGGCCGATTTATGTAGTTGACTGTACCTAATATGATACTTTAGTTAATAGAAAAACGTGTTCTGAAAATAAAAAAATAATTTTATTTATCATCACCCTCCTGCCTCGTCTCAACTATAATTTGGGGTTGCCACAACAAGTCCTCTTCTTCTATTAGTCATAATTTCAGTCAACCTCTTTCTCACCCTATCAACTGACACATCATTCATTGTTTGTTTGTTCATGTACATGGATTATGATATTTTTTTTTTTAAAAAAAAAAACGTTGCCCCTCACTAGGAATTTCTCCTGTATCGTGGGTGCGTTTACAAACATTTAAACTCACATACACAAACAACCAGACCCGGAACAACTATCTGTAGGCCATACAAATATTTGTTCCGTGCGGGGATCGAACCCGCGAGTCCGCGACACGCAGCGCAGCAGTCAATCGCTCAGCCACTGCGCCAACCGTGTCGTCAAAATGTATGATGTCCTATGTATGATATGTCTATATTATGTATTTGTTTATGGGACTTAAACATAACTGGCGAAATACGGGTATACAATTAGATACATCTCTGCCTAACCCTCGTGGATTTCAGGCGTGAAGTTATGTTATGAAGTCACCTTGTGGGATCAGTGTGAACGTTCGTGTTTGTTGATGAACTTACCCATCTATCATTAAATCCAGTACCCGAGGGGCTTCGGTAACGCATTGTAGTTTTGATCATGTTTCGGGTATTTAATTATTACAGCGTATCGGTTGCTCTGTAGATGCGTGTAACAGCTGGCTTACAAATAATCTAATATCTCTAGTCTATATTGCACGTTTTACTTAACCTTTTTTGACCACGGCGTTTTCTTGTGATTTCAAAAATTTTTGGTGTCCATAATCTTGTAAGTTTTTTTCTACCCTGATATGATCTTCTTGCAAGAATCAACATGTAAATAAAAATATGTAGCTTCTTAATTAAAACAAATGTAAGACTAAACTGAAAGTTGTGGAGGCGTACATTTATAAAAATCTATATATTTTTCAAGAAAAAATACATTTTAAATATCGGTAGCCGCCACTCTGGAATTCATGTCATCTTAAAACCTATCCACAAAATCATACCCATAGCACACTATGTTTCACATATACAAAACAATTTCTCTATTAAAATATTAAACTGAAAATCTAATCATTAAACCAGGTTCCCACAGCTGACAAGCCCACAAGAATGTTGGCTCTTCGGGAATCCTTTTCCAAATAATTAATGCGATAAAATAGTGGTGTGCGCTTGCGCCGGTCGGGACGCGTGACGAGAGCGCGCGCGCGGTCACGACGCATGCGCGCCGCAAAACGACCACAGAGGCCGCACGCGCGACCCTTCCCCTACCACCATCACTTACAACGATATTCTGCTTAGAACTGTGTACATTGAGACTGGGATAGGATAGAAATGGATTTTGATGTTATTATAAATAAAAGACGAAAATAAATTGACTATACAGAATTTAGAATCTTCCTGCTGAGCTGTTCCACCTCACAAAGGACAAGGAGAATTATTGGGAGTTGAAGGCCAACCTCCTGTAATTGGGTGGCACCAAAAGAAAGAAGATGGAGAATTTTATTAAGTCCCCCAAATGTGCTTTTCCATTTGCAAATCTTGTTATTGCTGAAAAGGAGTTGCTTAATTTCGTGTCGTGTCTTATCAATCGCCGAATATAATTTGCATGTTATTTCTTGAGGCTATGGTCGCTATGCCTTCTGAGCTGACACCGTATCACTGTAACATAGGTAACATAGGTAGGGTAAGATAACGAAATTCATATGAAAATAATTTTTATTTAAAGAACAAAGTAACCATCAATGTAAACAACATAAAACCAACGAATCACTAGAATAAAATAAAGGGAAATACGCGCGAGTAAGAGCACAGTGTGTCCCTACATCTATGGCCCTCTATTCTATTAAATCAGGACGCTGGTCGGCTATGCATGCATCTTTTACGTACGGAGCGCTTTTTGCGATTCATGCTATGCAAAGTTATTCCAGATTTGAGGTAGAAACAAGTAAAATAGGGCTCTCACTTAAGACTTTGTTGGTGGAATATTAAAACTGCACGTGCTCGTATCTAGCACAAGAGTTTTGATTCATGATTAATTTAATACGTTAGGACACGTAACATTGAATTATTTTTGATGCATTAAATAAAAGAAAGCTGTCTATGACAGAATGCCATTACGTTAGACGTTAAAATAGAAAAGAAAGTCTACAATTTATTAGTCTGAATTTCATTCAAATTACGCTAGCAGTTTGGTACATTTTTGAACAAGTTTAATAGTTTTAGTCTAGTTTTTCAAATAGAGATCAGGTTTGGCATGAATTTATTCAAATTAAATGGCATCACGCCATGTGTAACAGGTACCTATATATACAAACTATACTCTAAAGTAGACTGTCTTTCTAGAACCTTCTTAAGCCAATATTTACGATTGCGTGGATACTCCGCGATCAGTCAGAAGTGACGTCACTTGCAATGTAACTGTAGTACTTAAATCTCAAACATGAATAAATTAATATTATTCAGACGTAATATAATATTTTATGTTTGCATCGTTGTCGTAAAATCAGCGACTGGTTTATTAAGGCGGCAACAGGACTACCTACTTATAAATTAATAAACGATTACTTATTTCCTAAGCTCCTTGAAATATGTTTTTTTCTTTTCTTATACGCCCTACAGACTCATGCGAGAAGTCTCGGCGAGCCATTTTCTCAATGAGAACGAGATGGCCAGAAACTAATCGAGGCCCTGGGCCCTACAGAATCACGTCGAGAACCCCCGAGAACACCTGAGAAGCGTGAAAGTGATTTGTTTCTCGCCATCTCGTTCTCATTGAGATCAAGTCTCAGCGAGCCTTCTCGCCGAGACTTCTCGCGTGAGTCTGTAGGGCGTATTACGTATTGCGTCTATCTTGACATTTTCTTGGAGCCGAAAAAAGGAACGAAAATGGAAAGCCCTGTAACTGTGGCACGTTACTAACTTCCGATTTCCAAATTCAAATTAATCAGCGGTAAATCCTTTCATTCATTAGCCTACACTCAACACATTCATTCATAAAGTACGTATTACAAGTGCGGTCATAAGGCTGGGTTCACGACAGCTGGCGGCTTCTCAGGCTCTATTGGAATGTCAGTCGCGGTAACGAATGCCGCATGCTGTCTGTTACTGCCCTAACTGACGATTGTGCGTACACGTGCCGCTTCGCTTCTAATGAACACAACCTTTATTTCTTTCATTTAGTATTTTTATACGATGTTAGGTTTAATTGCGTCACGTTTTCTTGGAATAAGGTTATAATGTTTGTTGTTTGTGGTGTTGTTATTTTGCTTATTAATGTTGCTAAAAAGCAAAAGAGCAATTCGAGTTAAATCTATTGCATAGAGCGAGTCTATCAGTTGAAGTCTTTTAAGGTTTTTTCTAAAAGTCGTCTTTCATCCTTTACAAACTTATCATAAAGTGCTACTGTTTCATTTCAATGTCTATTAGGTACGGAAAAAAGATGCACCGATACTTTGATAATAAGTGGCCAAACGGAATTATTATTATTATGATTCGGAATTCGTATTACTAGTTTACAGAAAATGCCAGCAAACACGTTATTTGAGTCACATCACTATTAATAGAGGCGCGATGTGAAATACGGTCAGCGAGGGTTGAGGCGTGTGACATCGGACAATGCAATTCAATTCACATGCCAGTCTGCGGCTTCATTGCAGATGAGATTTTTGTCCACCAGTCACTCTCTCGTGGCCACCGACAATATCAACATATCGTTTTAAATTCGTTACAATATACGCACAGTTACAAAATACATGTAGGTAACCGAACCGCGATATCCGACCATTCAACCCCTAATTGCTTAACCCCCTACTTATTTAATTTCCATACGAATTTTGTGCACTTAAATATGTCTCAATTAGTCACAATTAATTACACAAATGAGCACGTTGTTATCGTAACATTATCGACGTAACTTTGAACCAGTATGCGGACGGACGCGGCTTTCTACATGCGAAATAAGAAGCTTTACTCACGCCCCGTCACACCGTCCCGCATTAATTACTGAACAAATTATACGTTCTTTATCACCATTCTTTTTTTTAATAACAGGCATTGTTGTCCATTCGTGCCAAGGAACGATTCTTTTCAGCCAGCGACTGATTTAATTCGATTTCCACACGACTCGCGACTGACGTATGGTGGAACGTCTTCATCACTCTAGCCAGACGGCTTAATTTTGAAATTCTTCGAGCTTTGTTTCCCAGTACGCGATTGGAAGGTGAAATAAAACGTTACTGGGTTTCCGTTTCCGGTCTGTCTAGACGGGGTTCCGTTTGAGTAACAATCAGAGATTTCAAAGTTGGTTACAGATGTTTATAATTTAAATTAGGTAAATATCTAGGCTTGTACTTTATTGTTGTGTGTTTGCATTTAATGAGTGCCTTGTTGGTTTCGTGGTCCCAAGCGCGAATGCTGAGCATGAGGTTTCGATTCCTGGGTCCGATTCCCAGGTCGGGCAAAGTGTTATTGAACGAAGTGCTATTAGGAATTTCTCAATAGCAGTCACGGAGTCTGGGTTTGTGCCCGATTGAAGGCAATAGGCTCGGCCCCTATTACACGGGACTTAAACGTAATTGGTGAAATGTGGGTGTTCGATTAAGTACACCCCTGCCTAACCTACTGGCGTGAAGTTATGTTTCTGTAAGTACTTTGTTTTATGTTTCAGAGAAGGTTCTGTTTCTATACTTTCGATCGATGCGTTTCCGGTCATACACTGCACTTTTGAGATAAAAGTACAGTATCACGTAACATTATTTGCTGAAAATTTGTTACGTTGATATCTCCTTTAAGTATGCGAAACCGTAAGATATAATTACTCATAAATTAGTATTTGATGTACCTACCTACCAATTTAGTTTTAAAGTTATGGCTATGCACTTAAATATTCAAAGTTTTACATATGTAAAAAAAAAAAAACGAAAAGTGTTATTTATCGCATATTTCAGGTCATCGCATGTAGAATTGTTATGTAAAAAAATGTTAAACGAACAGCTTCAGCTAATTAGACGCAACGGGTAACAAAACAATAGGTTTATCTACCTATTTAAAGGTACATGCAAATAGTTGATAGCACTTCCATAACTAGAACCAATTAAATATCTAAAATGTAGCCGCTACGACTATAAGACATAGACAGATTGCTAATTAACTAGCAAACAGTGTTCAAAACGCTAATTTTGTTTACTCCATTGGTGATACCGCGTTCGATCTAGGTGCACTTTGCTAAATGAGTATGCCGACGCACCTGGGAGGCACCTGCATCTTGATTAGTGATTGCACTTAGCTTCCTTTAGCTTGCCACACTGGATTAATACTTGCGTATCAGCGAATGTGAGGTTATAATTAATTAAGTGACTCTGCAAGGTCCGCCAGCGCCCTCTGCGAAACGATTATCATCTTAACTGTCATTTTAAGACAGGTTCTAATAATAGTTATTAAAACGACCGCTTGAATTGCGGTTTTATGCGGTGCGTTTAGGTCAATTATTTAATATAACTTTAATTTTATCGAATTATTATTTTTAACGATCGTATTGATATTACCTACTTATTGAAAATTGTGACTCTATGCATATAAGGTGTAAAAAGCGACGTGTTCGCGTAGCCGTCAAGCAGGTATGCTGTACATCTAACTAGGTAGCTCTACGCAAAAATGATTGCTGGGAAACGCCATTTTTTTGGGGTGAACTCAGTGTAAAGCACTCACAACATTGTGCTGATGGATGCATTGAATAGTAAGCGGGTTATGGAAGTTTTTAAAGTAAAGTTATAACCTTAAAACTGTTGGAACTTTGACACTCAATATCTCCGTAAATAGAAGGTTCCCAGGTATTTTTTGCGTAAACGTAGATGGCTTCCTGAAGGGTCCGTTTACAGCGTGTTGTAGTTATAGTTTAGATAGTCCTCTATTAGGAAGGTACTAGAACTACAAGAAAGTTACAAAAAAAGACGTTTGAAAGTCAAAAATGTGAGGTAAAACAGTCGCTTATCGTCACTTGTGTATCAGCAGCTTTTAATGAATAAACCTCAACGATTGAATATATTGTTGCTAGGAGTACTGACAACAGGATCTGCTCACTCAATAGACAGAGTTGTTCTAAGTATATTGATTTTAGTGGGTTTTTAATACAATTATCAATGATTTTAGTACACAACAATTACCGTACTAACACTTGCCTGAGTAAAATTCAAATCATCTCTCGCTCATAAGATCTAGATAAAAAATAATATTATACAGGTGATGCCTAAACAAACTTAATAAAAATACTAATTTTTATTAAATTAGCTTTTAGTTAGTAGACATAAATAGGAGCATACCTAATTACTAATTGAAAAATAAACATAGACTTTACTTCGCAAGGTATAATTTTAAGCGAGAATTTATGCATTATTTTATGTTCGTATATTGTGTAAAATATTGATGCATTATGTTATAATTATTAAACAAATAATATTACAGAAGTTTATAGCTAGTTTTATCTCAAAACTGTCTGAACTCAGTGAAATTGTTTATAAATATTCTGAGTAGGTCTTTAGTCGTAATATGAAAACTTAAATAGGGAGTGACCACATTGGTCGACGCGAATCTGCTTAAGCTGGTCACAAGCTCTATGTCCATGCAATAAAAGAGAGCTTGGGGCCTAAAATAACCACTTCAGCAGAACATAATAGGATAATAATATGAATCACATTAAAATTCTTAAAATGGTCACCGACACAGTTAATATGTTGAATTATCAGTTTGTGACCATTTTACGAATTATAACGTAATTCATATTATTATCATATTATGATCTGCTAAAGTGGCCATTTTAGACCCCTGGTGGTGGGTCCTGGGTTTGATCCCCGGGACGGGCAAAGTGTTATTGGGTTTTTCCATCAGGAATTTCTCAGTAGCAGCCACGGAGTCTGGATTTGTGCCCGGTTCAAGGCAATAGGCTCGCCCCCTATTACAAGGGATTTTAAAAATATAAGTGGCGAAATGAGTGTGCACTAATTAGGTACACCAGCTCTGCCGTTAAGCAGATGCGCCTGTAATCACCGAAAGGTTATCTTCGGGGATTACATGCGTGATGTTATGTTATGTTGTAATAAAAGTGAATAGTCCGACGCGAAACGAGTCCCAAATAATACGAATGACGTGTTTTTCGATTTCGACGAAAGCCGATCTGCTTTGATAAACAAGACAAGTGTGGTCAATTTCTCATCGTTGTAACATACCTGCTTGTTTGTATATTGATCTTTTAAGCCTCAAATTATAATACTTAAGTCAGTGTAGTTCTCATATAGTGTAGACGTTCAGCAAGTCGTCTCCAAGAAAATGCAACCGAGAAAATTGTAATGTTTTTCTGGATGATTAGCCTGAAAAGACAATGTGCTAAGAAGTGTAACACAAAATACGTAGATTGACTCATCTGTGAGATATCCAGTCTTTTAGTATAAATTTTTATATTTCGGCATTGGCTCTTGAACCTTCGATAATTTTTAATCTGCGCACGTTGCAGAAAGCGTAAGCGACACACAAAGTGTTAGACAAAATTAGGTAGATAGGCTCATTTGCGGGACAGCCAAGGAAACAAAGCCTAATGACACATGGTATCCAGTTTTTTTAGTTAGGCAGTAGCTCTTGAAACGTCCACGTTTTTGATCTGCCCATATTGCAGGAAGCGTAAGCGACACACTTACAAAGTCGGCTAGAAACGGGTTAGTTTAGCAAAAGGTGCATCGATTGGTATAGCGAACTGCGAAATAATCTAGGGGATCGGCGCGTGCCTTACCATCGCGCCGGCACGCCCACCGCTGCAGGCCGAGTTTGTTTTAGCACGATGTCGGCCTCGTCCTGTTTGACACATTCTGTTGTTGTTTGTTGTCCAGCTTTAGAGCATCTTTTGTAGCTTGTTTTTGGTGTTTGAATACAATGATAGAGGTGTGCAGGGGACTACACTATATTGGTCGGACAAATTTATTGAAAAAAATATATATATGCTGGCTGATTGGTCAGGTAACTTTTATCAAAAAATTATAAGTGTTAGATCTTTCTTAAACGAGTACAAGAATGAAAGCTCCCATTATTTTGTTGCTGCGAGCGAAATTATAATTTTTTGCGACAAGATATCCCGGTGTTTAAATTAAAGTGCCTTCCTAAATATCATTTACACCTGCTGGTGTAAATCAGGTGTATAGCATGTGTCCAAATCGATGCAATCTTATGATAATGAAGTGTCTAAATTAAGCTATAAAAAAGGTCAACTCTCGAATATAATTTATCTCCAACTAAAAATCTGAGTTGGGACAATGCCGAGTTCACTAAAGCGATACTGATGGCCAGATGACGACCAAGTAACTTTCTTGATGACAGCAATCTTAACTTGCAGTGGTAAACAACATTTTAAGGACATTATTAAAAGGTTACACGCATTTTGTTTGTTTATGGCTTACTACATCGTACTAAAGAAATTGACATGTATGTAAGACCTTAGCGTGTTATCGTGCATTTTAGATGTTTTCAACTTCTAATTTCACTTTCAATGTATTTTTATCTTTTTTTCAAAACGTTGCTCCCCAGTAGGAATTTCTCCTGTAGCTTGGGTGCGTTTACAAACATTCAAACTCATCATTCAAACAGCGATCAAAGTGTTGCCAGCTTCTGCAACAACGGGATTCCTTAGATGATATTTTCCGACGCACTATGATTCGATGTCCATTATTACGGACACCGACAGAGAATCGAAAATAATACGAGTTGTCTATGTAACGAAGTTTTATTACAGGTAACCGCTGCGTTGGAAAAGCGGTCGGGCTCACGATCGCATTTTGGTGAAACAACTGTTTGGTCGATGGATTTTTTTTTCTGTTTGTATTGGGTAACTGATGCTTTGTACACTAGTTTAGGTGTTTGTTGAGTTTGTGCATACTCTAGCGCTTTGATCTAGAAATGACTGTGTCCAGAAAATATTTAAATTTATAAATAGAATATCGACAATATGTGGAGAAAACTATAAAGCAGCTTTGCTTTTTAAAACTTCGTTTTTTTTGTCAGGCATGAATTTACGGGTTAGTCCCTGAGTACCTCGATCCCCGAAGCACCCGTACCGGAGTACCCCGATTTATTTTTATCTTGAGAAAGCCAATCAAAAGTCAGTTTAGCTTAAAAGTACCGTCAGCAGATGAAATGTTAAATAAAATTTTATTACGTAAGTCTTGCTTGGTTAAGGTAAATATTATAATTAGAGAATTACCACTGCTGGTCAAAGGCCTCCCCCATATCGTTCCAGGAACTCTTTTCATGCGATACTTCTAACCATCCAACACCGTGCAAAATTATAAGAAAATATTGTCTACTGAATATGTCGGATTATCCAATAGACAAAAGTTGAGGATAAATATTGTTTCTTGTTTAAAAGAAGACATCTCGCCAGACAAAGTGAAAACATACCGCTAAGTTAGAACATCTTTGTTCTAAGTTTTGTAAAGGCACCTAGAGTTTCCCTACAACAATTTTCACACCACATAACACACTAAAACGTGATGTCTTGATAGTTTAGAGTCTCAGACTGTCTAGTTAGAGGGTATAAAATGGCAGGCAATATTTCCAAGCCAAGATCCGATGTTAGGTTTTTTAGATACGTTTCGTGATAATGTGTGGCGATAAATCATTGGCGATAATAGTTTACCTTTCTCTCAAGGGGAAGAGAACATTAATTTGTTCAATGGTGAGCATTTATGGGCAATAACATGATATATATAGATGTAGTGGAATAAAAGCGCGCGAAAATATAAACTGGTCCATAGATCAGCTAATTGTTGCAGAATGGTACAAACCCGGGTAATGGCGCGTTCGGTCGGAGCAGGCCGCGCAGCCGCTTCGCAATTTAAACGCTAACGACTTTTATGGCCAGCATGTATCTTTCTTTAACAAGGTTATAATGAAGCTTTATTTTATCCTTTTTTTTTGTTAATGTTTTAGTAGGTGCTCTCGCGTATTGGTTGTGAAGTGGAACCGTTTTGTGAATTGCAGTGATTTGCAGTAATACATTTTTGTTTGCCTCTATAGTGGTAACCTTTCTCAGTGATCTCGTAAAAATATTGTAATTCTGTTGTAATAATACGGGATATTGGTTGGTTTATGTTGCTATCACAAGAAAAATACCAATGGTTAAACGTATGTTTTACTAAACTAAATATAAATAAGTACCATAAAATAAATTAAATGATGAGGGATTTAAAACAAAGGCAGGTGATAATTAGGCCCAATAAAATTCAGAGAAATAGATAAATTAATTGAAACAAAAAAAAAACAACAAAAATTGCAGTCGTCAGGAGTGTCAGGCTAGCAAAACAATTAAGTCGAAGAGAATCTTAAATTAATGTCCTCTCACCGAGAATTCTTATAAAAGACTTTTATGCCAATCCAAGAAGTTATTTCATTTCAATGATAAACACTACAAACCTTTTTTTTTTGCTTAGGTTTTGCCAATTAAACAATGGCACAGCTGGCTATCCCGGTCCTAGCGTAATAGAGTTGTAAATAATTACCAATTTAATTAAGATAAATTAACTTTTTTACGATCCCGAACACCGACCCATATCTACTCTTAAATACTCGTAATTTTAACGGAGGTCTTTAAAAATAAATGAAAAACAAAATATAGCCTCTGTCTAATAGATCCTTCGTTATAATGGATCGTAACGAGTATTGCTTATTCAAAAAGGTGGAAATACACCACCGGTTGGTTTTGTTTGATTGTTTCATCATCTGTGGCCCTTGTTAACGTGATTTTAAATTTTATGTTAACTTTCTCAGAAATGAGAAAACGTATCTCTAGGTGCCTAAGGTAACTACAGTCTACAAAATCATCGAAGCCAAAACCCATTTTCAGTCGCTGATCCTGCAAAAGACTTAGCAATTTATTTGTAGCAGGGACCGTACAACCCCGCTTAAGAGTTAAGCCTTTCGAAGGGGTAAGCCGTTTATGAGGTTACCTCTATCATTGGGTAACCCCTTGAATGGGTTTTGTACCAGAAACCCTTTGAAAGGGTTACATGATAACCTATTGAATGGGTTTTATACTAGAAACCCTTTGAAAGGGTTACATGATAACCTATTGAATGGGTTTTATACTAGAAACCCTTTGAAAGGGTTTCATGATAACCCATTGAATGGGTTTTATACTAGAAACCCAGTGAAAGGGTTGCATGAAAACCCATTGAATGGGTTCTATACTAGAAACCCAGTGAAAGGGTCAAAACCCTTATAATATATGGGTTATTATAATGAAGGGCATTATAAAAACCCATATATTATAAGGGTTTTGTTCGGGTTATTCAATAAACTTGTGCTAGGTCGGTGGTACGGGAATGGCGGCCGGGCGCTCATTGCCTATAATTCACTAGACGGTATTATACAAATAGCGAGAGTAGGTACGAGCGAGAGCTCCAATAACTGTGGTTGCGTATTTTGAGTTTTTGAGTTTATATTATATTATTCTTTTGATCTATCCGAGCCGAAAGTAGCGTGTAGACTTTTTTTATCAATTGGGATGCGTTTGCGTGTTTCAAGCTAATTCATTTATAAGGTTAGTTTTTTCTTGAATATTAAAGTACTTTGTAGATAGTTTGAGTTTTTCTTTGCAGATAGTTTGTAGGCAATAGTATTGCCTACAAATAGGCTCACTCGCCCCCTGTTACATGAGATTTAAAAACATAACTGACGAATGTGGGTGTACTATTAGTCTATTAGGTACACCTCTTTGGGGAATACAGGCGTGACGTTATTTGTGATGTTTGCAGATATGTAGTTTATGCTCAAAATCCATCCAAGTGCTAAGATGCTAACTCGCACGAAGTTGCGCAGAAGATGGTAGGTAAGTACTTCATAGAGACTCTCTGTTGGTCGTTTGTTATTTAGGTATTAGGTTTCAAAATTATAAAAACGAATGTTGGGGCCGGATGCCTTGTATCATTTTATTATACTTATCATTTTATATTTGGTAGTAGAAAATATTACTAAGTATATCAGAGAGTGAAGAAAGTTCTGATGACGAATCTCAACACGTCAATCAGATCCATGACGAATTGTCAAAAACATCAGCAGGAATGTCTTTGTCACCTACATTCGATCCAGATGTTTCTACGCCTGATTTATTTCTGTTATAGCTTATGCAATAGCTTGAATTTTAAAGCTCCCTTAGGCTCTTTAGATCCGGCTCGCTTCGCTCGCTCTTGCGTTCTCTTCATCTTGAAACTCTTACTCATCTCAGGGGCCGGGTCGTAGGTCTGGTTTTGAAGTTCAAACCCGGGAGGGGTTTTGACATCTAAATCGACCCCTAAATCTCGGACAACTATAAAGAAATCAACCGATCCGAGGCGGAAAGGAAAAAAAATTCCCGCTCGCTAATACATACCCGTGTTATCGTAATCAATTGAATGAGCAATGAGCAAGTAGAAATTTTGTCTTTATTTTATTATAAATGTCGTTTGAAATAAGATAAGACATTTAATAAAAACTTTTTACGGTCCGTTCAACCGATTTTGACTTCTATTCCGTAGGCATAAGAACGCCTTTAAAAGACGTCTGCGTTGGACGACTGTAAGTATAGGACTATGACACAAATAAGGTTAAATGTAATTCGTTTGGGTGAACGCGAGCCGTAGCCCCGTAGGTATGTACGTTAGTGCATGACTTCGAACGAGTGAAGGAGGCCTGCTTTTGTTTTTTAATAACATTTAATAGCTTTTACAATTTCGCATGTAATGATATAAGCCAAATAGCGATATCTAACTTAAACAAAAATAAAACAACTAATAAGTTTGGTTCTTGTCAAACATCTCTCTTTGAAATTGCTAAGAGATTTCGGCGATTTTCTTCAAAACTTTGAGATACCTACCTAGCGCTTTTCGGCCTAACAGGGCAGTCTAGTAGGTACTCCATTTTGTACATTTAGTGACCAATAATCTATCCATGACACAAATCAATCAACAATGAAGTGGTACGTCGGACCTTTAGGACATAACATCGTTGCGCAAATTGTTGCGTGAATTGGCAAGTAGGTAAGTATGTAGGACAATCCTACATATTTACCTACTTGCCCATTGCAATAAACTATACAATTGCTATTTTGAAAATTTAGATTGATAAATTACGTAACTTTATATCTACATACCTACCTATTGTAATGCGACCCCGAAATGATCAATCGCCATCAATTTATATTGTAGTATAGTAATAATATCAATCGCTTGGTACGTAAACGAGCTATGTGCAACAAACACGTAATAATTTACAATCACGATTGATCATTTCGCAGACCCCTAAGTTTTCACACCGACTAAATAATAATATAGTAAAACTCCGCAAAAGACGTCCAGGTTCAAAAATCAAACAGCAAAAGTTTGGTACTTGCAATAAAGTAATAAACAAGAACAGAAATGAAAAAAACATAATAATATTAAGTAATTTCGGTATCCGGCCAGCAAAGCTAAAATGAACTCTAATTCACATTCAATAAAGCTCATAGATCCCTGTTTACAACCAGCTAGGTAAGTAGCCACAAAGGCGCCGCCGCCGCGCTGCCACGGCCGGTCAACGCATGCTATTCCGTTTTGAAACCTATGCCCTTCAGCGAGAGATCATATTACCATGGGGTCTAAACTCGAACAAATTATAATTAGTCATGTAAAGAAAATCATAGATTGCAGGCATTGCAGCATAGGTAACGATTATGAAACAAACAATCACTAAAATACGTTAAATGGCAGATTTTGACTGAAGTAAGAGATTAGTAAAAATCTAAACTTCCTTGTCTACTCATAAATCACGTAATTTCTACAAAAAAAGATAAATGAAGCTCTAGATCAATTCGATCCTATAGAAGTAGCCATCTGTTAATCATTTTCTTTAGAGATCTTTGCAAAAGATGGTGTTTTACTGAATATGTTATATGTCACATAAACTGCAGCGTGAAAGCTCACTCACACAAATGAAACTGTTCCGCCAACTCGAGATTTTTTTTGTTGTTGTTTTGTATACTTGTCCTTGAACGCACGGTGCGATGTCATTCATATTCGATTTGGTTAACCAAAATGGTCCCTTAGCTTAGGCCGTTCAAAAGAGTTATCCAAATATTATGGGTTTGTGACTGTTTAGAAAACCCTATCAAAAACCGATACCAAAACGGTCAATTAAGCTGGTAACCAAAACGATCAATTAAGCCGTTCAAAAGAGTGACCCACACCACATCGTAAGGGTTTTTGACTGACTGCTAGAAAAACCCTATCGAAAACCCTTTCAATGGGTAGCCAAAATAGTCAATTAAGCCGTTCAAAAGGGTTAGCTACATCGTATAGGTTTTTGATTGACTGCTAGAAAAACCCTATCAAAAACCCTTTCAATGGGTAACCAAAATGGTCTATTAAGCCGTTCAAAAGGGGTACCCATATCGTATGGGTTTTTGATTGACTGCTAGAAAAACCCTATCAAAAACCCTTTCAATAGGTAACCAAAATGGTCTATTAAGCCGTTCAAAAGGGTTACCCATATCGTATGGGTTTTTGATTAACCGCTTCGAAAAACCCTAATGAAAACCCTTTCAATGGGTAACCGATATGGTCCCTGATTTGTAGGGTATCTACAAATACAATAAATAATAATATACTTAACAGAAATCTTTTATAATTATTATTTATGCAAATGTAACCATCATAATAATTAAGTTTAAAAACACAGGAGTTATTGAAAGATTTTATGAAAACAGACAAGCTATGCTTTTGAACCAGACTTCCCGGAAAATTAATATTATAAACGAAACTTACTCTGCTACCATTTTTTTCAAGGCACTATGAAGATTCCACTAGAACAATCTCAGTAGGTATTGCACCGAAGGTAATAAAACCCTGTTTTTCCCAGAATTCCTGTAATTAACCTGAACGCTCATTTTAATTTTCATTCGCATTTTCTCTCATTAATTGGAATCGCCTTTTCTATAGAACCTGTTTGTTACCGCTTGAAATGAACCTGTATAAAATCTATCAGAAAAATATTGGCTAAGAAGAAGCGAATACTGAGATGAAGCCATATACCTATATAGGTATGGGACAAAATGACCGGCGTCCCCAAATAAATTGGGAGGAGGAATAGATTTCTCAACGAGTGTTGTGGTGGGCTTCTACTTAAATCGGATGCATGTGTATGCCCGTATTTTACATGGAGCGACTGTCTAGCTGACCTTTACAACCCAGTTTCTGGGTAACGCGTTACTCCTTGGTAAGATTGATTGTCAGACTTTTGGACTACTGAGTACCCATAAAGACGACGAGATGGTGTCTAAAATTGAACTGAAAAAGTTAACTAATCCCAAAACTTAAACGTTAGACTACTTCCAAGCTATTAATTTACATTATTAAGGAAGCCAGAAAAATAAATGTTATTAGATTAGCGCGACCAAGTGGAGGTTTAAATTGGCGGTTAAATGGCCGCTGCAAATAGAAGCCCGCGACCAACTAATTGGTCCACAATGGGGTAGCGGGCTGCGTTAGCTTCACTGTTAAAACTATTAATGTACGGCGGCAGTTAGTTTTAAAAATAGTGTCAAAACACATTATTTGATAACTCCTCTTAGTTGGGTGGTGTTTGTGTCGGTATGCAATTTCCTATTAAGTGGTAAGAAAACGACGTATAAGAGTACTCTGAAGACAAAGAAACGAGGTACGGACTGTGTGAAATCTAGAATACTCTATACAAATGTATAGAATTGAAGTGTCTGTTTGTAATTTCAAAATAACAGCTTTATATTGGATTTAAATTCAGGAGGTTGTCATAGATGACGTAAATAATCAATATAAATTACGGGACCTGGTCACTAATAATAAACGTTGCTTTTTTTAGTTGTTTGAATGTGACACGGTTTCAGAATGAAGCTCTTCTCATAAGAGGAGAATCACCCGTTTATCGCATAAACGTCTGCGTTTGTTTGTGTGTGTGAAAGCGTGGTTATAGGGCTAGTATTAGACGAGCCGCGTTTTAATACGGGTGGTGTACACTTACCGATTTCCGACATTAAGAAAAAAATATAGATAATGATTTTTTTATTGATTCGGGTCGAGAATCATTAGCATAGTTACCTCCTTGAATTTGAAGAGGATGCAAAACTACGCCTTGTATACGGTACTTATAACACAAAATCCTTTTTTTTATATTTTGCCTGTCTGTCTGTTTGTTCCTGCTAATCTTCGAAACGGCTGGACCGATTACTGGTAGATAGCTGATGTCATAAGGATTAACTTTAATTTAATTTGGTTTAACTGTATTCTGGATAGTTATTTTAATCTTTAATAATAGCATGATTTTTATTTGCATGTATTCCTAATTTTAACGTATTTCTAAGTTTAATTATGTATTTAGAGCATGTGTACTACCTACTCGATATTATGCAAGCTGTGGTTACCTGTAATTGAGTGTGCGTTACAGGACGATGTATTATTCTGTAGTAGTTTTAATTTTATGTTTGACTAGCCTTTGCTCGCGACTTCGTATAAAAAAAAGATAATTTCTGGGATAAAATGTAGTCTATATTTTAAGTTCAAATCCATGCAGTAGTTTTTGCGTGATGCGCGTACAAACATACAGACAGAAAAAAAATCCAGACAAAAATTCTAAAAACTGTTGTTTTGGCTTCTGTTGCTCTAATAAAGACCCCCCCATATATTTTTTTTTATATCTTCAATGTACAGACATCGGCCTGTTTCAATTTTATTATATGTATAGATATAGATAAATTGTGATGTAACTCGTTGATATAGATAAATTGTAATGTAATCCAAAATAAATAAATAAACTTAGACTACTTTTATTTAAGAAAAAGAAATAGGGTTCCGTGCAAAAAATTTAAACCCTTGAAATGGTTAACAAAATTCAATTCGAATATAAGTAATTTTTTAAATAATAATTTCTCGCGGATGAACGTCGCAGGCAACAGCGGGAATGATATAACAAGAAAGAGTGTGTCTACTGAGATGAAGGCTAAATTATAATACATAGAAATATGTAAGAAGAAAACGTGCTGCGACAACGACAAATTACTCGGGATATTTATTGTTCGGGCAAGACAATGATGAAACCATGTAGGTATCCATCAACAAATAATAATTAAAGCTTTAGCAAATAGTTCTATCAACCCGTGCTATTAAGCTGATACACAAGTTATTGTATAAATAATAACTTGTGTATCAGCTATTATCTTCAAGCTATCTCAAATATATAGTCCACAACAATAGTTCAAGAGGCCAGGGCATGAACTTATGACCTCTGAATTGCCAGTTAGCGACTTAGCCTTTGGGCTATTGTCGCTTCTAATAAGTTTACCAATAGCTTTAAGCTATACCTCAGTTTACCAAAACGATAAGACTTAATGAGGTACGGTCCACTAGTTAACAGTGTTCTGGAAAAGTTTGAAAATGATTCCTTTGTTTTTATTGTTGCTTCTTCTCCACCAAGATGTACGTTTGTAGTTTAGAGTGAGTTCCAGTACATCTTTTTTATACTAAATGAAATAGGCTTGCGTTTGGCCGCAACTCGTCTGATGTGAAGCGATGATGCGGCCTAGGGTGGAGCATGCTTGCCTAGAAGAAAAAGGAAATCTTTCCTTTCTTACAATCATTTTCTAGATCAGATCCTGTAAAATACGAGCCGGAATTGTACCTGGAAAGTAGGTATGAATAAACATTTACCTGCTTCATCGACACCATAAATGATAGCTACACAAAACCCCTATACAACAAACGCTCCTCCCACTTCCCATAGATAGATTTTACGCAAATATTAAACAAAAACTTTCCTCGACTATCTTAGTATGGTAATACGGCGTCATAACTGCGTTTATTAGGCGCATGCGCAGTGGAGCGTGGAGCGTGGGCGTCCTATATGTGCGCGCGCGCCGCCCTCTACGCCCTTCTGCGCTATCGCCCATCGATGCACGCGCAACTCGCTCGGTGTTCGCTTTAATTGAACTGGCCAGGCCTGAGAAATGGACTAG
Organism: Standfussiana lucernea; assembly: GCA_964057025.1. Classification (NCBI taxonomy): domain Eukaryota; kingdom Metazoa; phylum Arthropoda; class Insecta; order Lepidoptera; family Noctuidae; genus Standfussiana; species Standfussiana lucernea. Next base: position 5,959,866 of record OZ059793.1, read on the forward strand.
AATTTAAAGGCTGAAAAATGTGGTTGGTCTAAAATCTGGTCATCACAGTTAATCACGAACCCTAAGTATCAAATAAGAAATCGTATTTGTTCATTATCAATAATGATACACAAGTATTATAATTTAAGGTATTTTTATTGGAATTGGAAAAGACAAAAATCTTGAAAGGAGGTGACTGATGAGATGTCGAGTAATAAAGAAGTATGTAAGAAGAAGATATGCTATGCCGCCCCGAATAAATTCGGATAAGGGCAAGTCCTAATGGATAAGACAAAAATCAAGACATTAAAAAAAATGGTTGTTTCAAATGCACTTCTCGTTGAATGCTCCAGATAACAAAAATCAACAGCCAAACAACATTGAAAATTTAAAACCATTGACATCAAATATCACGATCACAACACAATAAAGCCCATATTGTATAAAACAGTAACGTTAACAGATAAACATCTCGGTAAATTAAATAAATATTATTTTATTTAGGCCCCAGGCGCGCTGGCCAGTCGTATTTTGTGCGCAGACGCTGCCTACGATAAGACAAACCTAACTACCGAGTGGTGAGCTTATTAATTTATTTTATTTACTGCCGCAGCTTGGCCTGCTACATACGATATCGGAGATAATAATTTGTTAAGCTAGCGTTTAGAGTTGTTGAGATAAGAGAGCATTTGGTGAGAGTTATGCTTTGGGATGTAATGAAGACAATCTGATAAAAAAATCAGATGTTTTGATTTTGTATATGCTTATTATCGTATCAAGAGGGGATGTTTTGAGAATTTTGGGTCCAAAATTGCACGGTGTAAAAAAATATCGAAATTTCAACTGAGTGAAAGCAGCCCATGATTCTAGTCGTTTCTGATATTTTTAAACATAAACGACGAAAACTTTTAATGACTGATGATGAACTGTATTCTGAGTTAGTTGCGTCGTTATACCTTCCACGTTGTATAATCCAAAATAAAAACTTTCTAGTTTAAAATGCGCTATTTTCTTTGGAATTACGAAACTTAACTGAATTATCCTACATTCCTCACAGGCTAAAGGCATAAGCGAGTATCCTATGCTTCTAAAGGCAGACTATCACATGAGGCCGTGCATTAACGACATCAAAGGGCTTAACAGGAAGTAGTTAGAGCCCGGATGACTGACCGGATAAACCTTTAAGACTTGGTACTTGCCCGTATCTGTAGATTATGTTGGTCCTCGGAGATGAAAGCACTTTCTCCTATACTTTACGGATGTTTCTGATTGGAGAAAAATGAGACCAGGTGACCAAAAATGTGTGGGCCAAAATGGGACCACACACAGACATTAATAGATTATTTTTTGATTTAAAGTTGTTCTTTTTTTAATTTATATAGACGCCTCCTTTTTAAATAGAATAGAATATACTTTATTGTATACCAAAATTGAAACAGAACGTTTTTACAAAATTGTTAGTTTTATGGCGGTCTTATCGCTGATAGCGATATCTTCCAGACAACCTTTGGATGGACTGTACGAACATGAAATAGAAAAAAAACCGGTCAAGTGCGAGTTGGACTCGCGCACCGAGGGTTCCGTACAAACCTGTGGGTATATAACTTTTTTTTATATGACGAAACTAAAAATTTACGGTTTTCGTAATTTTTCCTATATCTGTACTATAAGACGTGACTTCGTACAAAATTTCAAGATTCTAAGTTCACGGGAAGTACCCTGTAGGTTTTGATTCCCGTGCGAGTTTCGAAAATTTGCGGAAATTTGCGGCCTAAGTGGCTGTATCTTTTGATTGCGTTGACTTAGAAGGTTGATTTTTCTACAGCTTCCAGGGACAGTAGAACTAAGTATCATATAGAAATTTCAGTTTGATACCTCCACGCGTTCCTGAGAAAAACGGTCTTGACAGACGGACGGACGGACGGACAACAAAGTGATCTTATAAGGGTTCCGTTTTTTCCTTTTGAGGTACGGAACCCTAAAAAGGGGGGGTAGTCAGTGGTGTACTGCTAATACTATTCAAAAATTTAAATAATACAAGATATTCACTACTTATTATGTAATACAAATATATATATATATAAATATTGTGTGTTTTATAAAATTAAAGAAATTACAGAGAATGAAAATGATTTTCAACTAAGCTTTTAAAAGCAACGAGTGACTGAGCTTGTCTTACTGACACCGCCAATTCATTCCATAAACGGACAGCCTGGACCGTGAATGACTGGTCATAAAATAAATGTTCGAAGACTATAGATATATTGTGTTCTGTAGAAAGATATCATAAGAGATCCATATTGCTGTCCTATTACCATTGAAAGTCAATCATAGTAAATTATAGTGCGCTTTAACTTAACATCTTGCATTATATTTTTACGTACTGTGTTCACCAATAAAAATTTGATCGTTTGAGCCAGAGTTGGTTTTGTTGTGACCACAATTCAAAACGCCATCTTAGATTTCAGGTATAAAATCATGTGTACATCAAGGCTTCTTTCCCAGACTCCGTTCCTCACGAATCTTTATACCGTCACAGCCGACACTAGATCATAGCCTACAAAAGCTGGCACCCAGTATACCCACAGTCGTGGTCCCGCGCCGGGTGTGCGGGCTTGTCACGATCCACGCAGCGCGGACGCAGCCTCGCTATTTGTTTTATATCCGAGACATATCGGTGAGAGGTACCTAGGCACCCACGCCACACCGTGCGTGATACAAACGAGAACTTTGCTCTTTACTTATTTATGTTCTACGATTTATTGTACTTCCTTACTTACTTACTGTTTGGAATGACAAGCTATGGTCTAGTTTTCGGTTTGTGCTCATTAGTTTAGAGACAGTTAAAAAGGATTTTTTTTTGTCGCGATCGGTAGCGAAATATAACAACAGCCAAACAATAACATTACAACAGACTCATTGCTGTCATTGAAAAATCTCATAATAATATTACGACAAGTTCCAAAGAGTTCCACCACAATATATAAATCCCTCCATATTTTAAAAAGCCATTACACGATTCAACTTTAAGTGTATCATCAAAGAATAGCTCGTAATGTATGGGCGGCGCGATGAGACTCTAGAATCTAGATTTTCGTTCATAGCTTAGAGCTAAACTTTTGCTCCGAGCATATCACGCGCTATTACGCGGGTCGGTCGTGAGTGCGCTTTGCATATTTCAAGAACGCTTCTAAGCGTACGCGCCTCAGTTAAGTGAAATGGTTCGACGGTTATGTTATGACGTTAAGGCTAAGGGTAAAGACACACGATGCGGTGTCAGTACGTTGCGATGTCGGGGCGGTGACGCTCTGCGTTCTACATAGATCAGAATGGCATGCCACAAGGTGCGTAAAAGCAGCGTGTGGCGACGCAACGCCTATACGTCCGACAGGGGCCACAGAGACGAAGCGGGGAGGGATGTGGCAGTTCCTTAACGCTGCGACATAGTCAAAGTCAAAATTATTTATTTGCGTTAAATGTGGTACAAAAGATAGTAAATATAACATGTAGTGCAGTGACACATTTCGCCATAAAAAGCATGCAAATAATAGTAACGGCGTTCATTGCGTTGCGAATCCACATTGCTCGCTGCCTTGAAATAACAGCGTTGCGTCGGCGCAGCGCACCGGCAACGCCCGTGTGGCTTTACTCTTACTGCTCTGTCCGTTCCCACGTTGGCGCGGTTCCTTGAAGTTCATTGTTGCGGTACTTGATTAATATTTGGATGCAAATGATGCTGTGTTTAACGGGGTCTTGCTCTGTTTCCTGAAATTAAGAAGACACACTGGGTAACAAAGGCTCGAAGTCGTTTGGTGATCTGTTAACAGTAGTTAAAGAAGTCTAGGTGTGAAAGACCAAGTATACAGTAGCCAGCACGATGGTGGTAACAGTTTGACTTGGAGCTGGCCTGGCCCACGCTTTCGAATAAAATACCAGGCCAGGTTATATTTACTACTATCGGAACCAGTTCACCACGAATGTGCGGCCTACTGAAATATTTTTTTTTGTTTTGGTTCGCAATTCTGAAGACGTTTTTATTTCAAACAGTAGCTGCGCATGATCGTATGGAGTGGGCTAAATACAATGATTAATTAACATGGTCACTAACACTATCATTATCACTGAAAACGGGTTTTCAGGGATTATGATTAATTAAATAATAATTATGTCTTTTAGACCACCAAACTTTCATGGTTAAAAAGATCAACCGCTGTTTAAAGTTCAAACTGCTAAAAGGACTTGGAACAAACTTTTGATATTTGTCGAACATTGGGGCTGCATTTAGCGAGTGTCTATTTTCGAATCAGATTTAGTACGTCTTTTACGATGAAAGTTATCGAGTGTCAAACATTAAAACTTTTGATTATACTTATTATAAGCCTATTTCCGCTGTAGTAGAATCGAGTGGACTATTTTAAACTTTTCTTTTATGTCCTTATGATTTAGGTAAAACAAATGTACGGCTTGCGAAAACTTTATCACTCTTGATGAAGAGAAAAGGCTGTTTTCATTGAAAAACATAACATCTCGCCTGTAATCCCCTAAGGGTTAGGCACAGGTGTACCTAATAGTACACCCACATTTCACCAGTTATGTTTAAGTCCTATGTAATAGGAGGCGAGCCAATTGCCATTAACCGGGCACAAATCCAGACTCCGTGGATGTTACTGAGAAATTCCTGATGGAAAAACCCAATAATACTTTACCCGACCCGAAGACCTCATGCACAGCAGTCGTGCTTGCGATCACTGACGTATGAGGCAGTCTTTATTAAAAAACATAGAAAACTAAAATACGCACAACCAATTATAATCAAGCCAACATCACACAGCATTGTCTTCTCAAGGAAGAGCCGCAATAAATAGCAATACGTAAGTACACAATGTATATAGTCGTCTGCGTTAGCTTTGTGAATTGTGGCACTACGGAGCGCACGCTTGACCTGCGTAATTGTGTGCTGAGCCGAACAGCCGAGCCTATAATACCGCACTACTCTGTAGGGCTGTTTAGAGCTCACGACTTCTGAGGAATCTCAGGTCGGAAACGGATTACCTAGGTACTTGGTATAAGGAGTTTTTGTTTGGCCGATGGAGCAAGGCTTTGATGGAGTAGTGGCCAAGGTTAGGCCAATGAAACTAGGGCCGTCCTAAAAACACCTGGATAAGGGACGCACAGAACCGGGAGGTGAGGCAGAAGAAAGGGGGCCTGTGCTCAGCACTGGGTAATTCTGGGCTGATATGATGATGAAGGAGTTGGAATGTCGAGAAGTTACCTATGGTTATTGATGTGGGTTTGGGAGACGAGGTGTTCTTTACTTGGTGCTAGGTTTAAATATTTATCATTATCATTATAGCACATGAATATTAATATGATTTCTTTTCTTATAAAGCACCTGCCCCACAGGTATAATTAGCGAAGTAAGTAGGGCTAGCGATAAAACCGAGTTGTTTGTTCGACAGAGTCTTTACCGGGAGGGCTGTGTGAACAGTCAGCGATCATCTATTAATACATTTGTGTCTGTTACTGACACGGAAGCCACAATCTTTTGAACGTTTCTTAGGTGAGAAAATAGTCGACAGCTTATCTTTTCCTCGTCGGCAGTTGGACAGCTCTATTAGCAAATAACCCTCCTTTTTGGCTTCGCCGTAGTTGGGTAAAAACAGCAAAGGTTTCTATCGACGAAATGTGCAGCAAAATAACAATAAAAAACTGCGACGAAATAAAAACTGCAACAAAATAAAAAAAAACTCAAATTTGAAAGATAATCTAAACGTGTTATCCCTGAAAACAGCCATGCCTTTTTTTATGCCAGTCTGTGTTTGTTATAAAAAAGTTAAAGATCAATATTTTATACGATCGTTGGCGCTTGCATACCGACCTAATCTTCAAAGAGGATCTTTCGTATCTAAATGCCAGAACAATAACTAGAGTGTCAACACCATTCAACAGTAACAAAACTGAGTGTCAACAACGATTAACAAGTTTAGTGACCTTTCAGTTGTTACAGATCACGCGAACAGGACATACAAACAAACTATCACCTACCTACTCAAGCATTTTTCATACATATCGGCTCTTATCATCATTGGAGCCTTTCCCCAACTATGTTGGAGTCGGCTTCCAGTCTAACTGGATACAGATGAATACCAGTATTTTGAAATTTAGGACTTTTTTCTTTTTTTTTTGCGTTGGGACAAGCCTGCCACGCTATTCCCAAACCACTGCAACTCCTGAAAGTCAAAATCAGCAGTGGCGACCACTAGAAAAGCGCCGAGACAATGAAGCTCGACGGAATCCCAGAGAAACAATTTAACTGTCTTGGATCCCGCAACGAAATTAATCAGAAAAGCAGATTTAAACGGACTGCTTTTCTGTACTCCGCAACCCAGTTACTGGCGAACACGATACCCCTAGATAAGACTGGTTGTCAGACTTTCTGGCTTCTGATACCCGTAACGATTGTCAAAAATCTACGAATCGCAGCTGGGACCAACGACTTTACAATAATGCGCAAGCGTGCAGCATCGATGGTGGCTCGAGTCATGGCCAGCCCTAACAGGGTTCTACAAATGATTGCTGGCAGAGTGGACTGTCCACGTGTGGTTCACTACTGTCAGTTACATGTGTCACCGTATCGTGTTGTGTACTAACACTTAGTTTTTAAGCACTATGTTACTAACCCTCTATGAGCCTCCGCTCGAAATAAAGATTTTGAATTTGAATTTACATGATACGGAGGGGTCATGGTATGTACTGGATGGTCACCCATCCACGGGCCGACCTTTACAAACGTAGTTTAACATAGAAGACCGACCCATGCGGCTGCCACGCTGCATTTAGACACAAGCTCCTCTCAGATCATGCACACAGAATATAGAAATATGTTTTTACAAAAGTTTTTTACACATGTCGGCTTTCATAAAAGTCTTTATACCAAGAGATCTTGCCTATTAGTGTTGGGGCAAAAACGTGCGGAAGGCAGTGCAGACTAATTGGGCTGTATTGAGACCGCAACGGCACTATCGTATCGATATTTCAGGTATTGTGAGCTTTAATACCTATATCATTGGCTGAAGCCGGTGACCTGTCACTTTAATTTATTAATTTTCGTTGAAAGGCACTGAGCCGATGATGTAGGCTGCGGGAAGATTGGAAGCTCTTTTGTGTTCGATTTTAATTTAATATATGTATGGCTTTAAGCAGGACGATGGCTTTGAAGATTACTCGATGGAAGAATTTAATTTAACTTTATTTATCGATATTATTTGCTCGAGACCACTGCCGCTCGGATCAATCTTCAGGTTAAGAAGCGCTTGCCTAGGTTGGTCTGTGGATGGGTGACCACCCATTACTTACCGAGTTTCCTCCGTGCCTCGGAAAGCACGTTAAGCCGTTGGTCCCGGCTGTCATTTGTAGATCTTTGACAGTCGTTACAGGTAGTCAGTGGCCCGAAAGTGACAACCAGTCTTACCAAGGGGTATTACCCAGTACTAACTGGGTTGTGGAGTCGCTCCATGGCATACTGGCATTCTGGTTAGACTGGAAGACGACCCCAACATAGTTGGGAAAAGGCTAGGCAGATGATGATGATTTGTTTGAGACCGTTATTGTCTGGAATGCAATGGCATCATCTTACTTAATTCAGTACATTCCATCTATTAAATCTTAACGAATGCTGTTCAAATGAAGTTAGTTGGATAGCTCTCCCATTGAACCTACGATATGTACTTAACTTACTTTTCTATCAATCTGACATACCTGTCTCCCCTCTTTTCGTTAATAGCATGACGTGTTGACCGACAAAAGGACAAGTGTGACAATAAACATAAATAAAGTAAATTAGAACTTGTGTTACCGACACCTGTTCCTCGAAACGTGTTAGTTGCACGTTCCATTATGAATTTCAACTGTTGATGTGCGCAGGAGTCTTTAGCAGTCTCCGTTACAAATGGAGAAATGTCACTAAAGGGCAAATTCCGAGGCTTCGCGTTTTGAAATGAGAACTTTTTTTTAGAACGGGCGACATACGTATCTATGATCTTTGGTCGGCATATTAAAGGTATTACGGTGTATCCATGTTTAGGAGACAACTATGCTAAGTCTTGGATGGCATATCACGTCAAGGGAAACGGCTAGTGAAACTTTAGCTGGTACTTAGTAATAATTACTTGGTTATTTTAAACTCCGAGTTTAAAATAGTAACCAAGTAATCAGTAGAGAGATAGAGTCAATTAATCAACCTCAAGCAATTGGTCAAAATTGTTATTGTATAATTTGAATGTGAAACGGTACTAAATTCGTTGCTGAGCAAATGTCTTTTTAGATACATATAGCAAAGAAATGATCACTCGTCACCTCATTTACCCACTGCGTGTTGGCAATATCAGACTATTCTTGCGTTTTGTCACGATGTTATTCCTGTGATTCGGTGGCATTGAGAGTAAAGATTTAAAGCTGGAGATTTTGAAGCCCAAAATTTAGTGCTGCAAACAGCCATTTTAATCTGGAAAAAGAGAAATTATGTATTTAACCGGTCTCATTATTCGGTCGCCATAAACGAAAACTTCACAGTTCGCACTGAGCAGTAAAGCACGGAAGCTAGTTGCAACGTTCATCGCACGCAGGTCGGACGCGTTAATTTTTCATGGAGCTAACTCGCCCCATTGTGAGGTGTTGAAATAGCCATTGTTTCCCTGACAATGGGCCGACAATGGCCCGTATCTCTCAAAAGGCCGCGAGCTCCCGACCTAGGCACTGTATCTTGGATACTACGATAGCACGCCGTGAGCTTTTGCTAGTCATGCCGATAATAGGTGCTTAGATGTTTATTGGGGTTGCCTTGTGTTGGAATTGGGGATTACTTAAAGTTTTCCAATGAAAATTCGTCGTTGGGTTTCGTATTATTTCAGTTAAAAGGTTCCAGAACTCCAGAACGGACGGCGTCAATACCAAAGTAGATTATCTGTTAAGTTCTGATTGAAGATATAGCGATAGGCAATCGCATCAGCTATTATTGATAACAGACTAGAGTACGTCATCTACTTTAATTTAATTATTTGGTTCACATCAAGATGCTTGGGAAGTGTTGTTTTTTGGCAAGTGCGCGCCTTTCGTATATTTAAAAACAATGTTTAAACGACCAAACCTCACAGTTAGAAACCGCATAACAGGATACCCGCGTTGCACTGTCTTAAACGATTGGCCGTTATATTCAATACACCTACAAGCGGCATAACTAACATCTAATCATTGCTCCATTAGACGTCTAGCAGCATTCTAATCCGTGATATTGGCATACCGAGCGTTTGTACCAGCCGTTTTACATCAAGCGTCTCGCCACTGGCACTTCTGCCAATGGAATTTTATATTAGTGCCTAAGGAATGCTGGATTTGGATCCTTTCTAACTGGGAATTAATGTCTTCTGAGCAGCTGGGAAAATGCTTGGCATTAGAATGTAATGAATGCGAATTCGTTGTTAGAATGTTTTGTGTTTAGAATGTAATGGGAAGTCGAGTGTTGTGCTGTTCTGTGCTGTTGTCGAAAAGAGGACAACCATCAGAAGACGTTTGTGAAAGACTTTATCTATGTATGTACATGTTAGAACTTTGTTGATGTCTCGCGAGTTTTTCTCAAGAATGTGCTTTTTTTCATAAATGTTTTATCTGCATTTCATCATTAATATGTCTTCCTGGTTTTCCAACTTTACCTACCTACCTTTAGCTTAAGCATGGATAAATCAACTCTGAGATCGGAAAAATCAAATCTCATTTATAGAGCAAAAAATCACATTTAGATCGACCTCCTATTCCCACGACGCTGATTACTAAAACCTATCAGTCCCTCACAAAAAGATTGGCTTACAACCAAATTGGTTTCGTGATACATTTAGCAAAATTTCAGAGCAGGTGAAAGAGAATATCCGGATCCGTTGGTGTACGCGTTCCTTTTACGTCATACCGCCATTACGGAGGAATGGTGAAATCGATCAATTATTTTTCGCTCGGCGTACAGTAAAAAGACGGTAGAGACGGCCGGTTCGGATATTAAACGCCCGCCCGACGTAGAAGGATGAAACGTTCGCCTGAAACCAGCGATCCCTTTGACTGAGAGTTCGCGATTCGTCTGCGTCCTTATCTGGGCTCCAATTTCGTGGGGAATGATTTGTTTGTGTTATCTAGGTTTGATGGGTGTTTTTCATTAATTAGTGGTAGTTTTTTGGAGCTCTGAAAATGAGGTGGTTGTCATCGATATAGTACCGCGTTCAATACTAAATAGAAAAGGCAAAGTTTTTTGTTTTTCTGTAAATCGCCATCCAAACGTATCTTCAAATAATCTCACTAGCGTTCGGGTGGTTTTCGGTTGAACTGCCAAAAATCCTTCTAACTTTTATCAGCTTTCAAACCATCCCAAAAACCTCGAAAACACAAGCAGTTTCGTTTCTCATATCAGCTCCCAATAAAAAGCCTGTTATCTATTAATTCGCTAGTTTCGGCTGTGTAGTCTTGCGGTGGTGGGTGGTGATCGTATCGGTGTGATCGATGCGCGCTCGCGACGCCACCCCCCCTCACCTCCGCACTGCCCTCAAACCCCCTTCACCTCCCCGCCGCATCCGAAACGGCTTCGGTAAAGCGCATTAGCTTTATTACTATAACAAGGCCTTGTCTGTACTAACATGTCACATTCGATGCCTGGAGTGGTAATAACATGGGTTATTGGTTAATATCGCGATGTATTGTGGGGGGAAATATTGGTTGGCTCATAAGGTCTCCGTTATAGGTAATGGGTTCGTTATTAATGCCACAGTAACAAGTAATTTGAATAATTATTATTGATTTTCAGGTAGAGATTAACTACGAGCGTATCGCAGAAATCTAGATCGTGTACACAAATTGTATCAAAACAGGAAGCATTGCTTTTCTTATGCTGCAAATACGTACTTGCATTCTGAGAGCGTTTAATGTCAATAAAGTCCAAATACAGCCTAAAAAGTAAATGATATAATTAATTCCTTCAACATGTCACCTTCATAAAGTACCCCATCATCCACAACATCAAAAAACAAAAAACCATCTTCAAAAAAAGCTCTCACAAACATTCTCCCCTGAAGCATTACCACCATATCATTTGAAATATAATTCTCGTTAAAACCGGGGAGGAGGTTCCAGGCAGGCTAGGTTTCCAAGGCTTGGTCTGAGCCGCCATTAGTATCGGTCGGCGAGGCGACGTTGATCGATGGACGCCCTGCAACGTTCAGATGCACCCTCTTGCCAGCTACCGTGCGTCAGCTTTTGTGCAACGATGTTTTTGGTAAAAAATGTACGTAATTATTGTAGGTGGGTGTGGTGTGCGATTATATTGTTAGATGGGGTTTTCTATACTATTATCATAAGGAGGTAAAATTTGTTTGTGAGTTTGTATGTAGGGAGTAATCTTTGGAACTACTGATCCGATTCTAAATATTTTTACTGGTAGAAAGCTTCATTATTCGTAGGTGCTATAGGCTATAAATCATATTAATATCATGCTTATTAGCCGAGCTACCACAATTTTTGCGGACGAAGTCGCGGGCGAAGTGCTGGTATATCATAAATTGTGATGCGTAGTTAGTAAACGGTAGGTAAAAAGCTCCTCGTTAAGGTTAATAAAGTTAAGTTTTCTTTAATAAGTAACTACTTAACAGTGCTTTGCACATTATAGCAAAGTGTAAATATTAGCATGGTTTTTTGTAGTCAACAATCATTGACTTCCAATTTCACTATGTACGTCAAATATACACCCTCCATTTCAAACCAAAAATACCAAAAACTTATAAAATGCAAATAAACCATAGCATAATCATCGTTATGATTACCAAAACTAACAAATGAGCTACATTTCGGTGGGCTATCAACCCACAAAGAAAGTTGGGCGGCTGTCGGAGTTAGCTGAAGTTGTTTGTACCGTCTGAGGGCGGGCGGGGAGGCGGCCAGGGCGGGCGGGGGGTGCGCTCACACCGTGCGAACAAAGCCTTCCGTGAAAGCCTTCGGACGTTGATAGATGCGATAAGCTCGGATGCAAGTAAGCTGCATACATTTCTTGTTACAGTTTCCCTCTAGCATAATCTTTTCGTTTTTAATAGATTGTCTAATTGTAGCGAGTGATTAAGGGATGTTATTTCTAGGAACCTTTTTAGTAAACACGTGAGTTTGTCCATAAGTTCGTTACGTCAAATCAGGTGATATTCTGATGCTAAGTAGTTTTATTCTGTGAAAACGGAAGTCTTAGCGTGGCCCAGTCGTTTGGCGTTGACTTTTTTGATACTAAAGTAATAATAAGTAAGTTCAAACTGTCGTGAAATAAATGAAAAGCATTATTTGACAAACAAAGTAACATGATGTTTTGGTAATGTTTTAAACTTACACTTTAAAATAAGTAAGGTACTCGTAGTTCGACGCTGTTGCAAACAACAATGTCAACAGCAGCGTCGAAATATCGGTAGCGCACAATAATTGATAACCACGGAAGATATCCCGTAAGTGACGTAAGTGTAAGTTTAGTCATAAACCGTGAAAGCTTAAAGCAGTCTTTGGTAATGTTTTCTTTTACCCAACTAATTTTAAACCCCTAAAAAGTTACAAATCAATTCAAAAAGGTAGTTATTGTGTGTCATAATCAGTGATCGGAGTAGGCAGATTGATTTTTGGTACTTGTATCATAAATGCACACAGAAAGAATAACATGGATAAGTCATTTTTCCGGAAAGTAATTCCGGTATTTCCGGATTCAATTAAATATGTATTCTCAAATTAAAAATAAATAATAAAACATTAATATGAAAATAGTAAATTAAGATTTAGAGTAAAATAGGGAAGCTACTGACAAAATAAACGAGGTATTAACAAAGGTATTTCCATTGCTTCTATTATCCTAGTTTAGTCACCCCCGGCAGATTAAAGGTCTGACTCTTCGATGCGTTCTATCTGGCAAGTATTTTTTTAAATGCAGTGTGCATCTCCACGGCACCCGAAATTATTTTATTATTACACATACATCTTTTTTAATAGGAGAACACACATCTATTTTTGCTCTTGTAAGATTCCTTACATTGGATGTAGCCCGCAGGGTCTACACACGCACACACAAGGTTACATTTGGGTTATAAATATGTACATATATATATTGTTAATGTTGGTAGTGATATTATTACTACTCAATTCAAAATTTAAAGGAAGGTATCAAAACTAAATTAATCTATTATTTATCTGTTGAATAAATAAATAGTGAAAAATCTAAGTCCGTATATTCAAGCCAAATCGTGGTTTTGAGCAGATTCCAGAAGTCAGTATGTAGACAAGCCAGGGTCATGTAACGTTTTCACAACACAGTAACAAACAAATAAGCGCACTCTACGAACTGAAGTAAACGAGTGAGCTACCTGGCATGTCTTCGGCGGGCGTACGCATTGTTTTGATAACCGGTTAGTGCACCACCCATAATCCTTTGTTCTGATTGGTCGTTGGGTTGTGTCAAATCGTGAATGTGCCGTTAAAAAAATATGAAAAATATAATATTGCTCATGTTAATACAATTCCTACCTAAGTTCCGGTTTTTTTTTTTTAATAATCAACGAATTCCGGAGGAATGTCCATATTAATATATAAGTTTCGGATCAATGACCCTAATTCAATCTATCTACTCCGATCACTGGTCATAACTGGTGTACCTACATTGTTTAGCACGCGAGTTTGTTTAAATTAAAAGTCGTAGCTTCTGTTACGGCAGTGCGTTTATGTCGTTAACATATGTAGATGCGACGCTACGTGTAGCAAAGAAAGATTTCGCAGCGAAAGCCATACTTTTTAAACGACCGCCGAAAAACAAGTTTTTTTTCAGGTTTCATGTATATATGTATGAGTGTGAGTTTTTTTTTTACGTTTATTTCAGTTAATATATCACACATGGATTCCGTACACGATGTCTGTTTGTTTACCATGTTATGACGTTCTCTCAGGGTATTCCGACTTGTTCAAATTATTTGATGGATTTTATTATTGGACAAGGACGACTAAGCAACGGGTTTATCAATATCCTCTGGAATAGATTTGATATAACGGACACATAGCATACCTATATAAATTAGTTGCCTGCTGTCTTATACATCTGGGGTGAGTAAGTATTGAAGTTTTGTATGGGAGAGCTGATAATATAATTTTTGACGTTAGTATGACCAATCTTTTCTGAAACACTCCTTACAATTCAATACATTCCCATTCATTACACCCACACAATATTGATCGACAAACTACGAATGTCCTTGGAGGCCTACGCACCCTTCATTGTCAACGCACCCCTCGCGCTGACCTTGACCCACGCACCCTCCAAAAATGTTCGTAACCTTGACCGACTTACCCAAACACAAGGCATTCAAGGTTAAGGGCAACAGTTGGTACGGTTTTTGAGGTGCCGTAGTAACAGGACCTTTTTGATTATATCGCAGTTAGCCTTTAAATTAATGAAAGTGTTCATGAATACCTTCTTTCATGAAAGTCATATGTGAATAAAGCCTTAATTATATACTAAGTAAACTTATTTTTACGACTTGTTATGCAAGGTCAAGGAAATTACCTAACGAAAGTCATGCTGGTATCGGTATTGTAACATAATTATATGTACATAGCATCTTATGTATCAGCAAACGTTTTTTTTCTGCTCTAAAATGTATGTAATGTACACCTACGTAGATATGAACGTTTAAATTTTTAATTAAAATTGAAATAGGTTATTATAAATTATGTTTCACAGAAAATACACCCATATAAGATTTTATTGCCTACTTACATTTTATTGACGTTAATAGACTATCAAGCTCTGCTATTATTAAAAGTAGCCGATGTTCAACATGTACGCCATGGACCACAATTACATTAATACATGTTCATAACATTATAATTTATAAATAATAAAATTGATAATTAGTTAAACCAAATGTAAGGCTATGATTCCGGGGCCATTTTTACGCCTCGTTCGCGACCTCAGGTGATCGCACTTTAGCTCGCCGTCCGGTAAGGACCAGGCCCGGGTCGATGGCGCGTTGTGTTCCACGCTCGCCGCAAAGAGATGTCAGCAGAAACTGACGGGGTCCACTAGGAACAATGCCTACCAGGGTTGCGGGTTTGTTCGAAAGAGTTACCGTGGCCTTTGGCACAGGCAACTGAAGGAATACAGGTGGGTTTTAGTCAGTAAGAGTCTGAGACGCTCCATCCAAAGCGGGAGAGGTCATTTAATGATTTTTCACCCAAAAAAAAAAGGTGATCTCGCTTGCGACGTGAGAGTCAAGCAAACATGCGTAAGTGTTTTATCCTTGGTGTGAGTTGCGTCGCGTCGCAAATGACATCGTGGCCGAGAGGTAACAAGAAACGGGCCACGGATGTTCCACAAATATTCCCAAAACAGTAAAGAACATGTAAGCCCCATATTGCACTTGTTACGATCACTAATCAGTCGGAATTAGCTTAAGTTGCATTGGAATTACATTAATTTTTTCGACTTAATTGGAGGTTATACAAGTCTGCGACCGCTCTAAGCAGCCGCTGTGACATTCACAACTTATGTAAGTATATGTGACTGCAACTATGTAAATGTGATAAACGCAGTCATTCTCATTTCACTATGTTAATTGTTCATATACAGGTTACACGTGCCAAAGATTTGAATAATTTTCGTTTTTTAAAATAATGACTGCATTTTGGTTTAAATTTTTTTTTATTGAAGATATTTTTTTAAATTAGTTTTCACATTATGTTTTTACTTTTTCAACTTGAACTGATATCTTAATTCTAGCTGGGTATATTTGAAATAACCTACCTACGTAATATACAATTCACGTGAATCATGTCGGAGTAAACCCTGAGTACAAGGCACGAAAACGTGGTGCCGTCTGCTCTGCGGCAGAGAGTCGTAAATGCATTTTCTTATAATTCAGAAGCGTCACGTAGACTGTTCGTAGCGTAGCCCCAGGCTGAAAGCCCGGCTACACAAGAACGCCAGCGAATTTGCAGTTACCTCTTTTTATCTGACGCCCGCACCTATAAAGCGAGATAAGAAAATTGGTTAGAATTCAACGCTATAGTTTTTAACATAATATTATATTTTTTTAAGACAAGGAATATTTAATTATTTTAGAGTTCCTTAATTTATGTTAAGTCCATAGTTTTTTATTAGTTTGTTTGCACTTTAAATTTATTCGTGTTTGTTTATACATACTACTTTGAAGGTTTTTAAAATGTTAAGTGAAAGTTGCCGCAAATAAATTGCCATTAAATACATATTCAACTTAACTCAAAGTTTTTTTAAATTAAAACTTAATCAATGATAACTTTTGTGTTCACAGTTTTCAGTCAACTTTGTTTAGCTTAGGGAAAAAGGAAGAAAATCCATGTTTACCATAACAACCCAAGCATCCTCCCCTTATGGTACTTCCCACGCGGCCACGGTATGGTCAAAGTAGTTCTGAAATAAGTTCAATATAACACGATAAACTAATACAATTTGTCATCCATCAACTTTGACACGTGACAACGGGTGTCACATCTAAGCTTGTGAGTGCAGCGCTGCGAATATTTTATTTGGGCAGTACGGGGACGTGTCGCCCCCGCGCCCCATGCCTCCCCGCGCCTATCCGGGGGTGTTACCCCCCCGGGGGGCGCTGAGTGCGACCGGGGGTGCGACGTTGATCGATGCACGTCTTGCGCCGGAGGCTGCACCCGACGTAATTCATTAAACGCTGAAACTCCAAGCGGATTTTGAGTATTAAAACGATTTCTCACGGGGTTGTCCAGTTTGGCTGCTCCTTTATGTAAGAGAGGTTTAAAGCGGTTTGCTTAGTTGATAAAGTGAATAGGAATTAAGTTTAAAAGCTGCAAAGGATTTTGCAGTCTGAGTCAGATCGTCGACGTAAATAAATTAACAAAGGTAAATGTTGAGGACTCGTAGGAAATTAATTCAGGGAGTTAGTACGGTGTACTTGGTTCTTACTATTTAGCATATGTACCTGCCTACACTGATATTCAAGCAAAATTATTAATTTAGCAGAGATATCCTGTTTTCTTTGTTCACGATTATTGTTTTATTATCTTTCCCAATTCAAGAAAAGGGAGTTAACGACAACCTGATGGTTTTATGAAAGAATGGAGAAAACGTGTAGTGCCTACCCCAATTAGTTTAGACCAAGGACAGAAAGACAATGATCGTACTTCTCAATTCGACTCGCAAACCTCAATTCTGTTAATCGAGAAACGTGATCCTGTAATAATCCTGTAATATATAAACTTGTTAAGGGCCGTCCCACTAGATATTACTTTTTCTGTTATTTTTTTATTGTTGCATGGCTGGCCGGCCATGCAACAATAAAAAGAGTTAATTATAAGATGAAGAGCACAAACCTGGGAAAATCACTTAAAGCCACAAAAAACTTTAGCACCCTTTCCCATGTCCACGTAGCCCACATAAGCATCACCAACGCCCCTAGATTATCTGCACACACTACTGACATGTCCCATAAAAGAGTTCAATCCATAAAACATGGTGATAGTTGCTTACTTTTCCACTTCGTTCACGTCTTCGACAGTTTGACACCTATGACGTCACTCCTTTCCGCCTCCGTCGTCGACAAACACCGCGTTCGCGTCACTTCCTTGACTGTACATACATATACGTCTCGGGGACGTATGTATACGTCTTGTAGACGTACACAACAAAACATGCACACAACTTTCTTGAGAATATTCTTCATACAATAAACTGTACAGAGGTTGCAAAGTAAATGAAAAGTTTCAATTGAAAGAGAAAGTTGTGAAAGAAAATGAAGAAAATAGAAATAAAATGAAATATTTTGATTGATTGCTGTTGAAATATATTGATTATGTAGCTTCTGTTTGTAATTGTTTTGTGTATGAAATAATGAAATTTTAAAGACAGATCAAATGTCTAAGGATCTTGATTGATAGTTGATCGCGACTAGAATTCGGACGTGAGAAAGTCTTCGAATTCAAATTTTTTCAAATTCAAACTCATTTATTTGCAAAAACATGTGTAGATAATATAAATGGTATGATGCTTATTATAGGTGTTACAAGTTAAGCTAATAAGCGCAGCTTTTGCTTTTCATATTAGTTTCCCACGTTTGATGACAAAAAGATTAGACAATGTTTTTTAAACTACTCGTACAACAACAGTAAGGTTAATGATTTTATGTGCAAAGTAAATTATATTGAAAAATTCATTAAGTACATACAACTTTTATTATTTGTACAAGGAAATGGTTCTGGTTGAGGGAGTATTGAGCTATCTTGTGTAAGTTCAACGTTAAAAAGTGCTGATTCTCAGCCGAATTTGACCGAATTGTATTATTTTTATAAATTAAGTCGCATTTAATTATGACAAGAAGAAACGTCAGCCGTTGGCTTTCATTTTCTTAATATGAATAGTATTTATCTCATCTTGTCATATGCCACTAACATGAAAAATATTCGTGGAGGTCGGTAGCCGCTAGCTTTTGTGTGGATGGGTCCATCCACCCAAAACCTCTGAGTACCGACGTCTAAAATAATTGCGTGTTCATTAAGGAGTCTGTGCGACCACCGCTGTACCGTCTGCGTATCACATTCTCAAAGACTTTGTGATACGTCAAGCGTTGTCAAAGCTTGGACCTGCCAGGCTTGGTGCTTTGTTCAGACTTGCAGGTCGCCTTGTAGCTTACTACGATATTACATTTAATATGGTTGATATTCGGGTGGCAGGTTTAACTTATAGTTCAATGTCGGTATAATTCGCCTATCCCTATTAACATTGTCGTATGTGCATTTTTGCCATTTTCTTTTTATTTCATTAATCACTTTAAAAAAGTCCCTTTTTTTAGTAGGTGCCACAAAAAAAAAACATTTACCAGTAATTTTTAAAATAGCCACGTTAACATTGTCGGATATTGTAAAAACCGCCAGTTAACAATGACTGATGTTAACTCGCGACAACGTTTGCGGGGCGCGAGGGGCGGCGGCGCGTGCGGTTGTGCCAGTACGGACTATGTTACACGGACGAGCGTACGTTGTGTGACATTGCGTTCCTAAAGATATTTTTTTATTTTACTTTTTGGTCTTAATAATAAGAATAATGTGTACAAGGTCCGCCCGCTTAATAAAACTAGCCACTAAACAATCTGAACAGCATTGTATGGATAAAAACAAGAGTGTTGATATAAATATTTTGACTAATGCAGAAGAAGACGAAGAAACAGGTACTTAAAAAATAATTATTATTTTATTACTAGCATAGCTTTCCGAACATGATACTAATGATTCAAAAATAAACTAATTACAATACTTACTTTTAGTTTATTGATAATAAACATAATTCATTAACAATAAAATAAAAGTATGTATTGTAATTAGTTCGGTTAAAATTGTAGGAAGTGACATAATCGACATTGTTAACTGTCTTTTATCGAGTAAAATATGTCGGTAGTACCAGATCCGACTTTTTTGGTCGTTTTCATTTAATGTTCAATTTGTCGGATGTGTTACTTCCAACTTTGTTAACGGTATTTATTTTAAAACTTTTTGTTGGATGTGGTACATATTGCTTTGTTCACCGATTAATTATATGTTTTGTATGTTGGTTGTGGCATTTTAATTTTGGTTTTTTATATTATTATTATAAGAATGCATTTTGACGCTTTTGTTTCATCTACACTGCGTTGGTTCTATTGACAAATATAATTTTCGCACTACAAAGTACACAAAAATGTACCTACTTTTTTATTTATTGCTAAATATAACTTTTTTTTCAGTTAATAGAGAATCTCCACTACCAAGTGGTTTCCAAGATCAGTTCATTAAGTTGAATGAAATGCTTGATGACGTTTTCAATGAAGATGAAACTCCGGAAACAAAAAATAATGAACCCACTGTTTCGACATCTGGTTATTTTGAAATTCCTAATGAAAGTAGTGTTCCTGTTCAACATGAAAAAATATCAAAAACACCAATGCCGTCCCCATCTTTTCATGAAAATAGCAATGACGCCTTCAGTGCCACGTATAACTCTCAATGTGAGTCCGAAGTTTCAGAATACGTGGTACCACCGCCACCAATCTTGACCAACGACGACTTATATGGAAACTTACCCACACCTTCTGTGACTTCCTTTTCAAGTGTTAATACTCCCACTTCTACTAAACAAAGTCGCCAGTCTACTTTCAAATCTGATAAAGGCAAGAAAAGACTCATACATAAAGAAAATTGGGTGGTAAACAAGAGAAAAACTTTAAAAAATCAAGGAAAGAGATTTACAAATCACAGAGGAAAACAAGTACAAGAAAAGCAGTTAAAAGAACCATGTAATGAAAAGTGTCGAATGAAATGTCCCACAAAATTCAGTGAGAGTCAGCGAAATATAATATTCAAAAAATTTTGGAATCTCGGAGACCGTCAAAAGCAATGGCAATTCGTTATTAAGTATACGCAAAAAGTACCAAAACGCCGTCAAACAACCGAAGTAACTAAACATGACCGAAAAAATACTTTTCACTATTTTCTTCCTACCGACGATAAACAAACAATAAAAGTATGTAAGACTATGTTCTTGAATACAATTTCAACGGGAGAGCGAATCGTGACTACGTCGTGGAAGAAATATGATGGAGAAATAACGGTATCAGAGGATAAACGAGGAAAATATATACATAGAAAGAGTGTAATAGATGAAGAGATGATCAGAAGCGTATGTGATCACGTCAAATCATTTTCTTTGGTGGAATCCCATTACGTCAGAAAGAATTCAAAGAAATTATACTTGGAGGAAGTAAAAAGTGCATCTCGTATGTATAACTTGTATTGTGAATGGTTTGACAGTGACAAATATCGCAGCAAAGCATCAACAAAACGGCAATATCGTGATATTCTTAACACAAATTTCAACATTGGCTTTCACAAGCCTAAGAAAGATCTGTGTGATATCTGTCACGTCTATTTTACTAAAGAAATTCCGACAGAAGAAGAAAAATCTGCGTTTTTAAAACATCAATCTGCCAAAAAAATGGCGTCACCTAAAACAGCAAGACAAAACTGAAGCAATATCAAATGAAGAGGTTGTTGCAGCAACTTTCGACTTTGAAAAAGTTTTAATTACACCACACGGAGACGTAAGTGTATTTTACTATAAAAGAAAATTATCTACACTTAACTTTACCTTATACGAGTTAGCTACAAAAGAAGCTACTTGCTTTATGTGGCACGAGGCAATAGCAAAACGCGGCGCAAACGAAGTCTCTAGTTGTCTCTATCAGTTTATGAAACAAAAAGTTTTACAAAATGGAGTAAAAACATTTCGTTTCTGGTCTGACAATTGTGCAGGGCAAAACAGGAACCGCATTGTTTTTGCCCTTTACCTTATAGCTGCGAAAGAATTCGGAGTCACAATCACCCATCGTTTTATGGAGAAAGGTCATACCCAAAACGAGGGTGATAGTGTGCATTCGACTATTGAGCGCGCTACTGATCGCAGGCTGATCTATGTTCCAGAAGAATGGTACTGTCTTGTTCGCTGGGCTAAAGCCGAAGGTAACCCTTATGTCGTAAAAGAGATGAAAACCTCTGACATATTTGACTTTAAATCGCTGCTAGCAAAAAAAAATTGGTCGAAAAACAGTGACAACGAGAAAATCCAGTGGACTCGCATAAGAGAGGTGACGGTACAAGCACAGCACTATGATAGGATTGAATATAAGTATAATTTTGAAGATGAACCGAAAACTATAATAGTGTTGAGATCTGGTAACCGAAACACTGAAAGGCTGTCTCGTGAATTTCAAATCAAGCAGGCTTATAATGGGGATATTTCTATCAGTCGTGATAAATATAAAGATTTAATTAACATGTGTCAAAGTGGAGTAATTCCGGAGAAATATCACAACTTTTACCAAAACTTAAAATTTGATCAAAATGCCCAAGAACCACGTGAAGACACTGATGAGGAAGATTAATTAAAAATGTTACTCTTTTAAGACTGACTATTTTGTTCCTATGTTATGATAATAAAACCTAAAATGTGATGATTAAGTGCCATTGTTAAAATTGTTATGATATTTGATACTTATTAAGACTGATTATTTAATTTAGATAAGAGTTTTTAATAGAGTAATATTATAAACTTTTTCACTGAATATAAGATTGTTATGTAATTTAGGCTGATTTTATTCTTTATTCTCATAGTCACTTCGTAATAATTTTTTTTGTAAGACTATGTAGCTCAACGCGTTTCTATTATTATTTTCCAGGAGTCTGCAATTTTATTAGTAAGTTTTTTGTTTGAGGCTGTGTAAGTCACACGGTTTTATTTTTTATCCTTTTGAATTTTTTCTATTAATTAAGTACTTATAAAAGCTTTTTGTTTCATTTAAGGCTGTGTCTGTTGATTTTTGAAATAAATGTCTCGTTACAAAGATAACAAAAAAATGTTTTATTTATAATTTCGATTTAGATACGACAGACATTTGGTCTACCATTTACTATTAACAGTGACGTATGTGCCACTTCCAACAAATAATCAATAACTTTATACACGTAACAATGTCGTATGTGGCACTTCCAACAAATGGTCAATTAGTTTGTACACGTGACATGGTAGTATGTGGCAGATCCGACAAAATACAATTGATTTGATACGGTTAAAAAAGTCATTTCTGATTTTTAACATGCTTAAAAAAACAATAATAGTACTTTATTACCATGTTATTAAAATTATAAACATGTAATACTATTCTGTTAATTTTTGTCAACCTAGTTCGTATAATAAAAAAAATATCAACAAATCAAACTTTGACGCGCTCTCTTGTAATGTTGCCGATTTTCACATCCGACGATGTTAATAGGGATAGGCGAATTATGAACAAAGAACCTAATTCAATATTAATAGTTTTTACCTGTTTTACATTTTATTTCGATAGTTGCGAAATAAGTCTTAATCCAAAAGGTCGTATCTGTATGTCCACAGACGAATAACAAATACAACCTTTTTTAGGACAGGATCTTAATTTAATGTTCACGATATTATAATGTGTACAATACAGAATTATAGTGTACATAACTGTTGTTAGACCTAGATGCTCTAGGTTCCGTCTTAGGTATCTACTCATAATTATAATAGTTTATCAGTTAAATTTTATGATTAATTCATCATCTGCCTAGCCTTTTCTCAATCATGTTGGAGTCGGCCTCAAGTCTACATAGATAGATCAAAATACCTATATTTTACATGGAGCGTCTGTCTAGTATATCAGTGCTACCAATTCAATAAACACACTTAAACCGTGGAATGAAGTGTACGGCGAGTACTGTACACGTCATTGCACAAAAAACGTAACGCTTCACGTTTTCGCGCAAACAGTTTGAAAGTTGGCTGCAGTAATGTTCAGGAGTGAAGGCATTTCTTGTTCACCTGCATCGATCAACGTCGGCGGCGCGGGACCTAGCAAACGCGAGATTATGGAGAAAAACTGGCCCGGAATTTTTCTTGGTGCTCCACGCCATGTAATACTTGGATTAACGATCTTTTTCGTCCTGGATAACGTCGTATGAAGACAGCTAAGAAGGATTTGAGTATTTGTGAGTCTGGGGTTTTGTGTATGTACATATCTTATGACTGAAAGGCTGGCGTAGAATGAAAGAATAATTACACTGATAGTAAATAATTATTCTTCTTCTTTATCGTGTGGCTGGTGCCTAACCTGGTGTCAGGGTTTTTATGCCGCCCAAGGGCCCCTAACTTGGCTTTACATACCGTCGAGAAATATCTCTCAGGTATGCTGGTTTCCTCACGATGTTTTCCTTCACCGAAGCAAGTGATAATTATACAATACGTACATGATTCCGAAAAATCAGAGGTGCGTGTCCTGGGTTTGAAGTCGAGACCAATAATTTACTTTGACTAATAATTTATTAGGAGTATTGTTAGCAGGTTCTTCTCTCAAGAGCCCTGACCAGCGGTAGCTCGTACCCTGTTCCCGGTGCCGATGTCGGTGGGCAAATGTTTTTTTTTAGATAATATTGTTAGTAAGAATATTTGATAAAACTGTAAATAAAATGTTAGAAAACTGTATAAAGGAATAATTTACTGTAGAACCAAGTTTCTTGACACGAGGTTGTCGACATGTGGAACGTGGACTCGGCAGTCATTGTACCGATAGTCGTTACGGTTAATGGACTAATAGCAAAGAGCCTTAACCAACACCTTAAAAGGCTTATTGCGCGGATGGGTCAACGGCTTGATTCAGAATGCAGTACTCCGGGACACGGCACGCATAGTGAAGAGGTTCCTCTCTCTGGAGCCCTGACCACCGGTAGCCTGGACCTCGTTTCTGATACCGATGGGCTACTACTTTTTAATTTTTTTTTATATTAGTATATATAGGAATATTTATAAAAATGTAAAAGATGTGTTATAGTAATGAACCAAGGAAAATAATTTATTGTGTCCAATGTCTGTGATTCACGATGAGATAATATTCTTGTTCTTGTGTAAGAATTAAAAATACTAATATCCGGTTTTTATAAAAGGATTATTAAAACCCGACGTTAAGTTGACGTTTTCACTAAACTTTCATTCAGTTCACTAAACTAGTCGACACATAACTGAGGGGTTTTCTAAAGGGGGTCCTTTACGAACTCTCAACAAAAATAAGTCTCAAATAAGTATGGCAACTCTCATGCTCCAACGTGCTTGAGAAAACAAGATTCCATTTTGATTTGTTCGGACAAACTATCTTGTTTGAATTTTATTGAATTTGCATGTAGTAACTACCTACCTATGTATGTATGTATAAATTAAAACTAGGGCTTGTTAATAATAATTCATTCCTTATTTTATATATAAGCCTTTTGGCTTCAGCGTAGCCGGATAAATAATTCAAAATCTTTCTAAAACTACTCAAACTAGCCAGCCTCATAATTTTTTATTATTTTATAGAAGTCAAAGGCATTCACAAAGTTCACCGTCTTTAAAAAGTGCAAACATCGCCTGATACTTACTTATTACGACTCTAATACATTTTTTCCCGTTTGCAACATAATAGCAAGTCATAAGTCCCATACTAAACGTACAAGTGAAATGTATCCTAAATGAGTTGAGGCGGTAACAAATGTGTCTTCCACAAACAGTATTTGTCTTGTCGCGGCGGGCGCACTTCGGAAGCCTCAGAACAGATGCTGCGCTGACCGTGTTTCATGGAAATCTTCATAAATTACTATTTCAGTGAATTCTACGGAGGGCTTGTATTATTACTTAGGTACTAGGCACCTCCTTTAACGAGAAATGTTGGTGTTTTAGAGATATCTGCTTAGTGTAGCTGTCTTTATATTTAAATTGTAAATCTATTGTTTGAGTTTATGTATTTCTTCTCTTAAAATTCAGATATATCGGTAGCTACTGTATATATCGAGCGAAGTAGTCCATCTCTGAAGGTCTGATCAACTGGACCGGCCTGCGGACAACGGACTTGGACGGAGGTTTTATTTATGCGCAGACGACCAACTAAGCTACCCAAATCCAGCTTATGCGGCTCTCTCATTGTACGGGAAATCTATGCAAAGCGAGGCCATGCTATACTGGAAATACATAGCTTGATGTGTCGCCGTGTGTACATTATTTGTCCGGAGTTTAGTCCGGTGGTTTGATCGCACTATCGCAGTTGAAGTGGTATGATGATAACAAATCATAGTCATTATCCAACGGAGGGGACCCTTCACGAATCCGTCGACCAGACGCAAACATTCATATTACTGTACAACAAACTAAGTAATTCTACGCAAAAATTATTGCAGGGAAACGGGTTTTTTTGGGGTGAAATACCACTATTGGCGGTAGGACTTTATGTAACGCACTCAAAAAAGTGTGCTGATGCATGCATTGAATAGCACGGGAGTCGTGGGGGTCGTATTTAAAAATAAAGTATTTTATATTATAACGTTAAAAACTTGTATAAAAAAAAGACTAACGAAAAAGTTGAAACTTGGACCCCAATGTCTTCGTAACTAGAAGCTTCCCAAGTATGGTCTAGAACAAAAACATGATCGCAATGACTATTTGGGTATTTTAACACCCATTATATTTATGATTATAACATTAAAAGTAACAACTAACAAATAAAGCCGTTGCAAACAACGCTACGAACAAAAACTGGCTACTCTGTAAACACAGACATAAAAAAAAGATTGGTAGCTGAGAGTCCGTTAACCTACGCATGCGGCACACACTGACTACAAGATGATACGAAATTTGACATTTGGACATTTATTGAAGGTGTAGGTAATATAGAACGTGACCATGTCGTGGTGCGCATCCTGCATGACATAATACGTTACATAAGGTGCATTGTGATGTCAACAACCGAGTACCTACGCATGCATAAGAATCGCCTATATATTTTTAGAGTTATAGTCCTATAGAATACAAGTGTGGGTATAAAATTTTATTCGAAACACGTGTAGCGTTATAGTTATTTGACGTAACGTGTTTATTTGTGTTGTTGATAATTGTAAGCATTGTTTTTGCGAGATTTGTGAATGAGACCGTTATTTTCGTAAGGGTTTGTTTTGGTGCTAGGGTGGAATATTATTCAACATTAAGTATTAGTATTCCTAACATTCGAATTAGGGCTCCCAGATATCACATGGAGCTCGTAAAGTCCAGAATTGATAAAATAAGTAACCTTTTTTTAATAAAAAGCTGAAGTTTGATTAAATTTCACCCCTCCTCTCCCCCTTATGTCCTCTTTATTTCCCCTCCCTAACCTTCCATCAACAAATTTTAACAATTTAAACCGCGAAACTGACGACATAAAAACGTAGATCTATCAGACATGTCCCACCTTGGGTCCCTCGAGATTCATTTAGCCGGTACCTCGCAGGGCGCCAATGTAGACGTCTAGATGGCGCCCTGAGCACCTTAACACGCGGCGTTCAGACTGTCTAACTTCCTACGATAAAATGCCCCGCAGCGTGCAGTAACAGAACTGACGGGAAAGTATTGGGGATGATGGTCTAGTATTACGAAAGTAAAAACTTTGTCAATCAACGATCGGGGGTGAAAAAATCACGTCTAAAAGACAGTTCTAACGGGAATCCTTCCAAATTGCTTCGCAGTAAAGAAAATAGCAAAATAACGACGATAAATAAAAAATTAAATTAAAGTAATATTGCCAACGGTTTGTTAATATATTTTCATCATTAATCATATTAACTGAAATATATATTCAAACAAATAAATGAATTCTATTCTAATAAAACTATGAAAGATCTGAAATAAACTATTGATGTAGGTACCCCTATATCAATAATTAGACTACGACTTACATTAAAGTGAACATTCTTTTTTTACAGAATGGTTTTATTAATTTATTTTATACTCAAAAAACACACACAGGTTTAAGTACAGAGGTGGTCTTAAACACAAATGTACAGAGGTGGACGTATATTTACTATCTGCCACGCTTGGGGTCATACAGAGACAACCAGTAGATGCAATAAGTGTCGAAATTTACAAAAATTGCATCAAATATTGGCGCGAGAAGTGTCATTACCAAAATGTAATATGTAATGCCTGTGTAATATGTTCTATCAAGTTTACGCATGGATAATTCACTAATTAGTGAAAATTCAACTATTCACAATTATTCTAGAACTAACTTGAAGGTCACTGCGAGTGCCGCATTCTAGTATTAGTATTTTAATCATGCACATAATTAGGCACTTACTTGAATAAGAATTTAGTTTTTTTTTATTATTCTACTGCTAGTAACGGCTTCCATAGCTCTCTAAAAGATAACTGGACCCGACACGTGTAAGTCCAGACAAAAAAGCCGTCCAAACAACATTTTTTTTTAATGATTTCATGCAAACCACGCATATTAAAAATTCCGGAGACGATTAGTAACGCATCAAAAATCCACGAGTGTTGCCTGACGGTTGGAGTCATGTCTGCTAACAAAACTTAAGTAATTATGTAATTAGGTTGTTGTAAATATAGGTTGTAACACATCGGCCTTCGAGCCTTGTTGAGCATCCCTAAGCAAGAAAGGAAAAGTAATGGGAAAATAAAGTCGTTCCATGTTACACGCAGATATTCAGCTGCTTCCGGTTAGACAGGAAGACAGCTTCAATGTAGGTTGGTAAGGCTGGACACGATGATATTTGAAAAGCTCCTTTAAGATTAATCAAGAAAGCGTTGAAATATACAAATTATTCGCACAAATATTTAGATATTCATTTCATTTAGATTAGCTTTTGCACACGGCTTTGCTCGCCTTTTGGTCGTAAATTATCGCTCGGAAACGTTTTCAACATAGCCTATAACACTCGGGAAATCGGATCAGTAGTTTTTATGTAGGGGGTAACCTACATAAAAACTAACAAACTGCCCCTTCATAATATTAATACTATTACTAGAAATCAACCCCTATGAAGTTGGGAAAGGCTTGGCTCATGTTCTCCCAAATCATCTTACATGACAATATTCTAAATCTGTATTAAATTTCATCTGCAAATCGGCCCGCGATGTCATGCAGAAAATGCGTTACCACGCTGTCATACACAGTCGTCCTCTAGCTTACTGTCATTGTCATATTTTGCCGCTTAACTGACTATACCGGGTAAGTTTAATATGACAATATGAGAAGTATTTCATAAGATATAATCAGTTTTTTGCGTGTCCTGGAAAGTTGTCGTACATATTTAATTGCTGAGCGACAATTGTCTTGGATACTTAGTGCGTAGTTGAAGTATACACTCTCAAAGTTTACACTCCACCAACTATAACGATAAATACGCGGCATTCGTGTCCTAAGTCATTGTCTAAACCTACCATCTATTATGTAGGTACCACCTAAACTTAAATCCACAAACTGCAGCGCATTCGGGAATTATCCTTACTATTTCCCTACTTAATGGGAGACGAATGTCGTTAGAAGTCGCAAGTGCTCGTAAAATCCGGCAGTTTTCGTACTGTCCACAATGGTAGACAAGGAAACTTGTAAGAACATAGAAGGAGAAAATGTTCCCGGTGTAAAACTAATATCGTTGTTGGCCGTTGTCGTACTGCAAATAATTGTACTGTGTTGGTATAAGTTATTTTACTCTGTGGCGGTTGCTAAGCGTTTAGCAGCGCAATCTGAACGCTAAGCCAAGTTGGAATGGGGGGTGGAGGCAAGTGGAGCGAAGACGACTAATTGACCATCGACTACATGCAAATCGCTAATTACCGTCGTCGGTAGCCGAGCTTCGTATATAAATAATGGCCGATACAATTATTTTCTATTGCCCGACCCGCGAATATCTGATAGTTATGCTAATATTAAAACTATGTACGGCCTGTAATATCGGCATGGTTAGACATTGAATTTTTTTGCGTGACTTGGTACATAAATGTTGCCAACTATTGTTTATTTATTACTTCGCCTTGGAAGCGTTCAAGTTTTATCTGCAAAGGTTACTGCGTACGTGTAGTTCGTTAGTAACTTCAGTGGTTAAGGCTGAAGGTGTGATTTTCAATACATTGTTATAAAAAATACGTGTGTAATGTTCGTGAGTCGTGATTACACATTATTTTATTGTTTGTATTACTTTGTTGAACTTCACACGTGTCATATTGCTTGGAAACAATGCCTAATGCTGTTGCACCTGCCAACGTTTCTTGTTACATAACAATTAAAATCTGCATCTTCTTCATTTAACGAATACATTTTGTCAGCTTGCTTGTCAGGGTCAATTATGTAATGAAAGTACCCCGACACTAAGTGGCCATACTCCTTAATAAATAGATATGCATGAAACGATGGATGAAACTGCATCGCTCACACAGCAATGGCAAGAAATGAAGCTGTCGATTATAAAGGCTACTGAACTAGGTCCGAACAGGCGGTGACAAATGTTTTCAATAGATTTACTGAAATAGTGGATCTACTGAAGTGAAGTAGCAATCGCGATACGCAACAAATGATTATGTACCTTAACTAATTTGCGTACCTTTACGTATCTACCTATTTTTGATAGTAGCGCAATTAGATTTCTAACTGTGTGTTCCCAATGACTGACTGCCTTGTTGGTCATTGTGCTCTCAAGCGCGACTTCTGAGCATGAAGTCCAGGGTTCGATTCCCAGGTCGGGCAAAGTGTTAGTAGGTTTTTCCATTAGGAAATTCTCAGTAGCAGCCACGGATTCTAGATTTGGGCCCGGTTGAAGGCAATAGGCGCGCCCCCTATTACATGGGGCTTAAACATAACTGGCGAAATGTGGGTGTACTATTTGGTACACCTCTGCCTACCCCTTCGGGGATTACAGGCGTGATGTTATGATGTTTATGTTCCCGCTGGCGAAACATTCACATAATGTCGACATTTCTCTTACTCTCTCTCTTCTTTTATATCTCGACATATGTATAGGTATGTAGGTTGTAATGATAACACTCAGTATGTAGCTACCTATTCACCTAGTATTCGGCCATGCTGCATGATGGAGCTGTGCATGACCAATTTTCATAATTGCAGGCACACCTCAGGTTTACCTGTAAATTGAACGTAGGTCCTTGACATTTGAAGTTCACCTACAAAATACACTGCTTTGCAAAAAAACGGGCGGTTTTGATTTTTCTACATTATTGGTAATCATTTAGTTCTAAAGAGGTTTTAATTGCCAAACTATGTTACTGGCACTTAATAAAGAGTCAAGGTATGAAAAAAAGTAAATTACAAATTCGAAACTTTTGTTTTAAAAAATAAGAATCCCTTTTTCAGTTTGTGACTTTTTACTTACTTTTCGCGGGTTTGCGGTTAAAAGGTTATCAGGTAACTAAAACTAACTTCTCGTTATTTTTAGTAGAATAATTTATGTTTGTCGCATAATCCTACCTTATTGTGACTTAAAACAGATATCTTTATGTCGATTGTAATGACAGAAAAAACAATAAGAGCTAATAAAATTATAGCGATACTGGAAGGGGGGTGTAGCCAATATTACGTCTCTCAGCAAACGTGAGTCGTTTAACCATCCAAAGAACCTGGACTCGATACCAAGAGACAGGTTCCGTTCAGAGAAGGCAAGGTTCCGGGAGAAAACGTTGCACACAAAGAGACGACCGCTTTTTAGTGACTCAGGCGCTGAGGAACCGCAAATGCAGTTACATACTCGTAGACCTTAAAAGAAACCTTGAAGAGGTACGAGGAGCACGAGTTAGCCTATGGACAGTGAGGAGGAGGCTTTTAGCGGCCGATATACGCAGTCGACGACCAGCGCGGGCCCCCAAGTTACTCCGTGAGTACCGGATTGCTCCATTGAGGTGCGCTAGAAATTGCCTATCTTGGACACTAAGTAACTAGAGTAGCGTACTCTTCTCCGATGAGGCTCGAATTTGTCTGAATGGTGAGGACTGACGTTGGCGAGTGTTACGAAGACCAGGGGAACGCTATGCCGACGTGTGTTTTGAAGAAATCACCCCTTATGGTGGAGGGTCCGTTATGTTTTGGGAGGGCGTAACTTCCAGCTGTCGTACTGAGATAGTATTCATTGAAAATGGCTCACTAAATGCGCAAAGGTACATAACAGAAATCCTTTGTCAACATGTACAACCCATACTGAATGTTAATGGTGAAGATGTTATTTACATGGACGAATATGCTCGGGCCCACCGTTCTGGCAAAGAAGATGCTTATATGCAAGAGGTCGGCATTCGTCGTTTGGATTGGCCAGCGCGGAGCCCCGACCTTTATCCCATTGAGCACGTCTGACACCTCCTAAAAAGGCGAGTACGATCCGTCCAACCACTTCCACAAAATATCAGGGTGCTTAAACGTGTGATCTTGGCTGAGTGGGAACACATTCCACAGGGCACCATCAAAAGCCTGGTGGAAAGCATGCCAAGACGATTACATGCCGTAATCGCTGCAAGGGGAGGTCATACTCGTTATTAATTTTTATTTTTTTCATGTCTTTTTTTATTAAAATACTAATAATAGTCTTATCTTCATTATACCCATAAAAATGTCCATTTTAACACGGCTCTCTGTTTACATAGACTAAAACACCGATTCCAGGACTTAAGTGTTAAAAACCATGTTCTCATTGATAATAAAAATAATATTATAAACAGAAAAGCCAATGACTGTAAGGTGCCCGTTTTTGTTTTTTTCGCAAAGGAGTTTATAAAGCCACGTGATTGCTTTCGTAAAATAAACAATATGAAATGGCTAACATAATATTATAATGAAGAGGTAAAATTTGTTTGTAGTTTGTATGTACGCTAGAATCCATTTATTATGACTCCGCTTATCAATGAACCAACCGTTTAATAATTAAGTAATTACACAGCGAAGTTTGGTTTTCATATAAAAATCTTTACAACAAAGTCGGCTATAATGACTTCGCTTATAGTGACATGTCGCTTATTATTAATAAATTATGTAACTATTGACTGATATGATTCCTAACACCTTCGGCAGTGTTCGGGAGGGTCACGTGACGCCCGACGACGTTAATGTGTAATGATAATTTGACCATGGCGATTTCTTCTTTTCACACATAGTATTTGAGACTATTATTACAGTCTAAAGAAAAAACAAAAGTAGACAAAAAATATTGAAAAAATTTAAATACATATAATGTACTTATTACGTAAAATTTTTACATATTTTGATTTAATATGTTGTAGTTCTCATAGTAGTACATACATATATCTACCTAACGAAAATAAGAGGTTTTTTATTTTCTACAAAAAGCTTTGTATGACGTCCGCTTAGTATGACGTGTTTGTCATTTCCCTTCTATGTCATTACTCGTATAAACGTATTCCCCTGCATGTGTATAGTCTTCACTAACGGGAAACTACATAACCCCCGAGTATAGGCTACATTTAAAACGTTCCTGTGGGTTGTTTTGTTTGTACATAACGAGAGCGAAGCCGCGAGCAAAAGCTAGTAACTAATATTATAAAGAGGTAAAGTTTGTAAGTTTGGATGTAGGGGTAGGTAATCTTCGGAACTACTGAGCTGATCCCGAAAATTCTTTTACTACTTGCGAAGTTCACGTTGTAGCCTAAATTTAAAATGTTCCCGTGGGATAATTTCCGACTATAACGCGAGAGAAGCCGCGGGAAAAATTAGTGGAATAATAAAGTAGGCGACTACCTATTGGGAATACAAGGCGGTTAGTAAACTTTGACAACGGTTTGATTTTCGTAATAGGAAAATTGAAATCGTGTTTTTTTTTCTCATTTAATATCTTGGTTTTTTTTTTTTCTTTATGTCTATGGTTTATTGACTATTAGATTATATTATATTACTTGTTTTATTAGATTTTACTTTTTCATTTCATTTGATTTCAGCTTTCTGTCAGTTGATTTATGAAATGGATTTGCTTAAACACTTGGCAAACACATTCACTAACTCCTCCACAGCATATACCTAGGTATGGTCTTGTAGAAAATACAAGATTTTTCTATCCAAATTCAGATTTTGATTTTGAGCAAAACACAATTTCATAGAAAAAGTACACAAAACTGTGTTGAAATATGCAGTTTATATAGTGTAAGTAAAGAAGCTCAGTAACAGAGGATAAGTTGTGCACAGTGGCGCTATCTAGACGTCTACATGGATGCTTAGCTAAATTAATTTTCACCCGAACAAAATGCATCTCAGCATGTAACGAACAGATAGCGAATACATGTAATATTATGATTCAAGCAAATATTGTGGTATCAGGGACGAGATAATCAGAGAAAACATACTGAAAGAAAATAATAATTTATAGTCATTCTTAAAAAGTATAAAAAAAAAACAATTTTTAACCCCCGAACGAAAAAGAGGTGTTATAAGTTTAAAGTGTCTATGAGTCCTATCTGTGCATCTGTCTGAGGCATCATAGCTCTTGAACGGATGAACCGAATTAGACAAAGTTTTTTTTTTAAGAAAAAAGATTCGTATAATTTAGAGAAGGCTCAGTCCAATGTTACAGTAGTGACTGACGCAGTTAGCTTGAATATTGATTCAAGGCCACTGAGTACGCACAACACTTGATTCTGCACTTTCGCATCTAGAGAACTGCCATCATCTTATACAAATTTGAACTTCATTGGAATGATTAAGAATCAATTAAGTAATAGGTGAAACAAGGACGTTGACGTAGACGCCATAAACCATAAAAATATAGAATTAGAAATGAGAAGACTATTTAAAATCTTGATTGAATTTCACGATAGTATATAACGCCAATTAAGATAACAAAATTACACATTTATTGTAATTTTAAGATACTTTTGGGTGGAAGCACTTAGTAAAATTAACAGGATGAGCCACACCGCCAATAGAATATCAAACACCTTGTACTATGAGGATTATACGGAATAAAACATATATTTTACGCATTGTGAAGAAAAAGTATGTTAAGCATGAACAACATGATAAAATGACGAGAATATGGACGTAATTTAATTTGCTTATACAATTCTAAACATGAATTTTCCGACAGACAATGACTAGCAATACGGTAAGCTAATGTTAATAACTTTTTATTGGAAACTGAATATAACAGTACAAAAATAAACATGAATAACCAATTATGGTGTTGTTATAAATATTTACAGGCGAATGCAAAAGGCTTCATTTTGCCAGTATTGAAATAATGTTACATCCAATTTCATTGAATTTTAATATCGTATGTCCTGTTTTTCCTTCTGTTTGCAAAAGCTTATGAAAATACGCAATAATAGCATTCAGTGGGTAGGTAATTTAAAAATAGCTAGCAATTGTTTGTTTGACGAGTTGTTGAATATACAGAACAATAACATTATTTTTATGAATACAATTATTTGTGGACCCAGGGGTTTTATAATAGTGTTTAAAGTATGAAATTGCCGTTTTATAGTAATACATACTTTGAATTGACATTAAACCTTCGTGGTGAGAGATATTCGAGTGAATTTTTTTTCACTTTATACCTGTGAGATTTTTCTTTAAAAAATGTGCAACCTTCGATTTTCGAATTTCAATTGTTTTTTTATTCAGCTTAGACGGTAAAGATGGATACTTCGAAAATCCGAGTATTTTTTTAATACGAGGTCTGACGCGGAACTAACGCGGCAGAAACGGCTCGCAATATGTTGCGTTTGGAGAGGCGACTGCTAATGATCGCAGCGTGCGTCTTTTGTTTAAACGCTTTCGTAATGGAAACTTCGACTTGAAGAACGAACCACGTGGAAGACCGCCCACACAGGTGAATAACGCTGAATTGAAGGAGATGGTGGAAGCCAATCCGTGTCAAATTACCCAGGAATTAGCAGCATGGTTTAACTTTACTTTACCTACAATATTGACTCATATTTTGCATCAAATCAATAAGATAAAAAATAAGAAAAATGGGTAGATACCTCAAGAAACGTGTGTTGAAACTTGCGTTGCCTTGTTGAATCGGTACAGAAATGAAAGGATATTGAAATTGTGACATGTGACGAAAAGTCGATCCTTTACGATAACCGTAAGCGAAAAATGCAATGGTTGACCCCAGGTCAAACGCCGCAACAGTGCCCTAAAGCAAAGCTTACCAATAAAAAGGTAATGGTAACTGTTTGGTGGACTCTTCATAGTGTTATTCACTATAGTTTTCTCAGGTCCGGTCAAGCAATATCAGCAGATGTTTACTGTGACGAACTTCGAACAATGGTGGCGAAACTGGCAGTGAAACAGCCCCGACCCACCATTATTGCTCCATGATAACGCAAGACCTCACACTGCACGGGAAACCGTTGTAACTCTACAGGAGCTGCAGTTAGAAACCATCCGTCATCCTCCGTACTCGCCAGACCTTAGTGATTTGGACAATTCTCTACGTGGTAAAAAAAATTCTTCTCAGGAGGCAGTACGAAATGCTTTCACACAGTTTGTCGAATCTAAATCCCCAGAGTTCTATCGTATGTATAGATCATGAGCGTAAATATTTTGATTAAATAAATATCATCTTGGAAAAAAACGAGTTTTAATTTTGAAGTATAAATCGTCAATTTCATACTTAATATTAGAATAAGCCATATGTGTGTTATTCCGTGTTATTAGTACTTAAATACTTTACCTATATGACAAATATCATCCAATTTCGTTACATTTTTAACCGACTTCAAAAAGGAGGAAGTTCTCAGTTCGGTTGTATTTTTTTTGTGTTTGTTACCTTAAATATTCGTCATTTATGAACCGATTTGAAAAATTATTTTTTTATTCTGAAAGGATATACTTCCCAATTGGTCCCATAGAAATTTCATCAAAATCAGTTCAGTAGTTTGGTTTTTAAATCAAAATAGCTGGAAAAAATATGCCATCCAAGTAAAAGAAATTGCGAAATTGATACTTGACAAGGATTTGTGTGTGATACGATAACTGAAAAGGGTAAAATAAAAACTTTTTTGCAAAAAATAACAGAGTTCTAAAAAAAAATGGAAAATAACTTTACTTTCGGAAGTCGGTGACTATTGTTTATTTCATTGACTTTTTAGCCACCGACTTCCGAAAGTAAAGTTATTTTCCACTTTTTTTTGTGTTTTTTTTGGAAGTCGATTATTTTTTTATGTTTTGTCTCACTCCTGGGCAAAGGCCTCCCCTTTTTTCTTTTAAAACTCTGTATTCTGTGCAATATCTAGCCATGTTCGCCCGCAAACAAGATCAGATCAGTAACAAACATACACCATCAAAATTCTCCTGTCCTCATGCCCATTTATTCGGAGACAGCGCAGCATGTCTTCTTCTTCCATACTTACATACATACAAAACCATGGCATTTCTTTCTTCGTCTCGATAAGAGGAACGCTTTGTCAGCATAACAGTATTATTAAAAATATATTATATAGCATAGTACGTGTCTTTTTGTCGTCACATTAAGCGGGTGGGGGTGTCACAGTGCTGTCATGCAATACTGCAATCATGCCGTGCATTGCGAGCGACGTTCTTTCTCCACTCGAAAAATAACCAGCTATAAACCTATATATTTACGAGTATATAACCTTTTCGGAAACTATTGGGGTGGTTGAGGTTTTTTTTTTATTCAGTTCTAAAGAAACTTGTCGGGTTCTTACCCGTTGTGGTTGTCGCTTGTTTCATCACAGTTGAATAGCTATTAATTTCTAGAGATAAATCTTGTTGTGTGTAAAACAGTTGTACATAGGTACTTACAAATTATACTACTACATGAAAATACATGAGGAAACTTGCGTAAATAGATACTGTGGTTTTAATAAAATATATATATATATTACTATTTTACAAGAATCTCCACATCGATGAAGGAATAACATGGCGTAAGAAAAGGGGAGATTACGGAGGCTCTTGGCCAGCAGTGGGACATTTGTAAATTACATGATTTTGAACAATTCCATTTGAAAAACGGTTCACATTATAAGAGGCTAAATACATAATATATTCTGACGTACAGAACAAGCTTAGTCTGATAGGTTAGTGCAGCAATTTTCACAATAGCGTGGCCATTAAAATAAAAAAAAAACGGCAACTGAAAAGCCCGAAGTTTTGTGTGCATTAGCTGCATTCGGAGTCACGCACGGATACCACGTCACGCAATACGGCTGTTGTCACGTGATTTTGATGCTACAGGCATCATATTTCAGGACCTGTAACGAATAATTCATTATTTCATATTTTTCACAATGAGTCAGCCTTTTAACGAGGGCCATTAGGAATTAGATCTTCACCAGATATGATAATTAATTTCACGTACTTACCTATTGTGTGAAGAATATAGAAAAAAAAACAAATCTCCATAAAGATCTAAACTTAAGATTTCAATCTATCAGGGTGAATTTTATCATTGAAACTGAACGCAACTTATCTAAACCGCGTTTACGAAGTGCCAGCGTTACCATTGTCACTGACAGTACTTTGCCGTTGTTTAGATGGGCTGATCGTGTTTAAATACGCCCTAAATCTGTTAACATTTCAAGCAATTAAAATAAAATTTCTATTCCAGCAATAATCTTACATAAAAAGAATTTTGTTTGTTTTTTTTGCTCAATTAACCAAGCGACATGAAATAGAAAACACGGATATAGTGATAAAATAACGTTTTTACGTTCATACATGAGCGAATATTCGTTATATTGGTTTGTAGTGCTATTCAATTTTCAAATTATAATTGGTGTCTGCGTGTCCCACCGTTAAAACACGGGCGAGGGTGCGCCTGCGCATGGCACATGGCACTTGTAACCTTCACTGACCTTTATCATGCGTATCGTTAGTGCGTGCACATATATATCATATTTATTACGAGCACATAAGATTTTTTATATCGCAACATGTAATATATATGAGATTCTTTTACTTTATTTAACTGGTATGTCGTTAACGCGTTATGGACGACGAAGTGTCACGCGGCTCCCAACTACTGTCATGCAATAACGCCATTTTAATGTACATGCCCACATAGGGGTGAAAAACACATTCATGATTGATCATAGTAATTAATACCGTATAAATTATAATTATTGAATTGTGCTGTTCTATATACGGTAAGCTGTTAGACTCCACGTTGCATTTTAGATAGATAATAAACTTTTACAAAATAAATTGAGTTATTAAGCTACTTTACAACGACGTAATGACACGGCAGTTACATGGTTGTTATAAAAACTTCATACGTTAGAAGATTAGGAATAGATCTATCGTGAAACTTTACTAAGCCTCTTGGGAAATCGCATTTTGTTAAACGTCGACGTATGTATTTTAAAAACCTAGTCCCATTTTTACGTTATTTTAAAGTTGTAGAGACAAGAACCGCTGCTTTCTGGAGCAGGAATACCGCTATTGAGAACAATTTTTCTTGAACTTTACTGTACTTTGTATGAAATGCTTTTGTATCTAGTTTGATACTAATTATCGGAGATTTCTCTGGAAGTCGAAATACGTTTGTCGAATTTACATAAACGTTATTGAGTAACTAACTTTTCTTATTTTCGAAATTGTTTCACAACTCTGAAAAGTGTTTCATTAGAAGCAGCAATTCATTAATTAAAGAGAATTTACTTTTCGTAACGAGGACGATGTACGATATAGAAATTACTTAGTTCACAACATCTTAATTCAATTTGAAATTGAATTAATACTAAAAGCGTAAATATTTTCATGAAAATAATTCACCTCGCTCAAAGCTAAACTTGAGTGCAGAAAATGTAAAATACAGCAAGAAAATAATAAGTTATCGTGGAACATTTCAGTAGGTAGGAGTCAACGCACTCTCTTATGTTAGGAGCGTCTTCCACATAATGTTTTAGAAAATCCCTGCAGCATTTGTGCGCTACGGGGGTGGAAGTAGTGGGAGGTATGAAGTTGATAACCTGGATCGGGAGCGAGGGCGCAGGGTCGCGGACCCTGCCGCACGACCGCACCCAATCTAAACCTTACTACCCTCAGCTCTAACTACTCAGAGGACACAGAT
This sequence comes from Standfussiana lucernea, assembly GCA_964057025.1. NCBI lineage: Eukaryota > Metazoa > Arthropoda > Insecta > Lepidoptera > Noctuidae > Standfussiana > Standfussiana lucernea. The sequence continues at coordinate 5,999,343 of OZ059793.1, forward strand.
CCGACAAGCTCAGATATAATACTATTATACCTATTTCTTGGGATAACGGAACGAATCCCACCAGATTTATGATGTTGTGAATGTCAATATACATACATATATTTTGATTCAGAAATCGCCTTAGGATGTCTAGTCCAGAAGCCACCCATGTCATATGCGAGGGGTTTATTTCGGCGCGCAACTCATTTCACGTTTCCTCTCCGAGTTTAAGAAAATTGGTTTTTATGTCTGTTTGCATAGAATCTCAAATTATAGTTAGGTATTTTCTTTCCATATACAAACCTTACTTAACAAGTTTTAATCAAAATCCAGCCAAAAAAACTTGCTAATTAAACACTTTCCTCACATCAAAGCAGTGTAACTTCTGCCCCGTCCACATTTCCATGTTAGTTAAGTTTTACATGAATTTTTATACGGTTAGGTGAGGGGTGTTATTAAAAGTTGAGATAAGATTCGACACGATGCGGTGCACGCCATTAAATAGCTCATGACGTGTTCTGTCAAGATATTGTTCGCCACACGAAATAGAAATGAGGTCTCCTTGATAACGCTGGAGAAAACTTGCAGTAATTTTCGAAAGTGTTTAGTTGGGAAACTGAAATGTATTCTGAACATAGCTGAGTCCAGTGCTACCCTGGTATATCGCGATTGTCGTTTGTGTAGCATAATTATACAAATCTTAACATTCTTATTACGAACATGTAAGAAAATAATTAAGATTAAAGTCAGATAAAAGTCACCTTACTATAAGTACTCATTGTTCTTTCAAGTATGATTTCGTCATTGAACAAAAAAACACAAATTTTTCCTCCCATAAAAGGTTTTTTCGTAAGGAAACGAATGTTTTTGGCTCTAGTCTCCAATAGGAATTCAGAAGACTTGCAACTTGAAGTCTACCTAGGAGCATTAGTTAAATTCAACGACTTTTCAGAAAATCAAGCAACAAATTCCTAAAGGAAAATCTCCTTAACATAAAGGGCAATAAATAAATACACGGATAACTCCAAGTTCGTTGCCCAGGCTGCAATTGGAACGACGTTCTCGAATCATAAAGGCATTGACACAAGGGGGGGCTCCAAAATTCCTGCATAGGGGGCAATACCACCCGATCGAGTTGCGTGCAAGGTGAACGGACCTAGACGCTCAGCTTAGGCAAGCTGACATCTAAATTCTATACTATGCCTTATATAACATAAGAACCTTTGTGTTAAGTGTGGGTTGTGAGGAAAATTTTGAAACTGTTGTTAAGATGTTTTGAGTTTTACGGCTTGCAGTTTTTGTTGTTTAAATTTTTCTTCTGGCTAAAAAATAATAGGATAGGAGTAAATAGTAGGATCTAAACAGAGCGGTTTTTCTCAAATTCGTATTTTTGGTTACACTAAAGGCCTTTTTTGTAGTTTACGGGAAATCTTTCTGCCTGGAAAAGATTTTCCCTACAAACAGCCTACTAAAGTTTATATTACCTTAGAACACTGCTATCAAACAGAATTATTCCCGTTTTCAGTAACTCAGCGACATCTATGTAAATGAATGTCTAAATACATACATATTATTGCATTATTGAAATGTCAACTCTCGATGACGTGTCGAGCGTTGTCAATCCAGCAGTCTGCTTTTAGTCCGGTCAAATTAGACCAAAAAATAGGAGTGAAGGTACAAAAATTCGCACTCAGCTCAAAATTGGTAGGATTGTTTAAAATACTATTATAAATAAAATATAAAATATCCTCATCGATTCGATACCTGGAAAAAAAATTACTCGGGGTCAAAGGTCACAAAAAACGGGTTTTTCGCGATGTTCAATAAAACGGTAAGTTTTATCATAAAATTAGTTCAGATAATCATCTATAAAAATTTAAAATTTGAATGTGGAGCACGACCGGCCGGAAAAAGGGATGTAGTTCTAAATATATGTAGTTGCAGTTTTGTACTTATATTACACCCACATTTTGGCGATTATGTTGTAAGTCCCGTGTTATCTTTGAAAGTCTGTCTTAACAAGAGGTATCGTGTTTTCCAGTAAATTGGTTGTGGAGGTCATCTACGCAGACATTCTTTCTATGTAAAATACTGACATTCAACTGCATCCGGTTAGACTGGGAGCCGAAAAAAAGATAGTTGGATATAGACTAGGCGGAGCATAGAGAGACGAGCTATCAATCGGATACAAATTCAGCCTACTGCGAAATCTTGATGAAAACCTATAACATTTTGCCTGCCTGAATCGAACCCAGGCCCTTATGTTCAACAGTAGAGTTTTCACCTCTCGAGACCAACGAGGCAGTTAGTTTTTGGACAAAGGTCGAATAAATTACTGTCACGTGGACTTGTATAGAAATCCAATTGAACATTTTCTGAATTGTAAACTGAATATTACATTTTTAGAGGAACGCACTTTTTCTTTTGCCCTTGAAACTACGGGCTTACGACCACAGTGGAATAAGCTCATTATCATTTGCTTAGGCCTTTCCCAACTATTTTGCAGCTGAATACCACTTATAACGTCACTGGACTAAGCTTATTTTTATTATTTATTACAATAATCCACGTATTTTACTTTCATCAACCACATTTCTCATTATTAAAACAAAATCTTTTTAATTTATCTTACTTACACACTCTGCCCATATCAGAATCATTTACAAATAATTATATTTCATTTTGTAGACCCAGACTCTAAACAAGATAGGCATATCCATGATTGAATCGCTACAAATTGTAGGCCTGGGGTCCGGAGGGCTGGTAAAACGCTATTAGGTCTTGGCGTAAACAGGACTAACGTTTGACCTGGAGGCATCTGCACTACGGTGCCTCGATGTCCTGTTATAGCATTACAAGTCGGTGTCTTGGTATATGTTTAGGTCGGAAAGGACAAACGTTCATTGATTGAGTTAGGAAAAATAAACTTCAAAAGGTGTTGTGAGTTAAATAGTGTTGGGACTAAGAATAAGGTTCTTAATGATAATATGCAGAACAGATGAGTATGAATTAAAAAAAAACAGCCTAATGTAAAATTTGAAAATAGTGGTGGATTGTGCGTAGTTCGACTGACCAATACAGACTGTCGAACTACGCACATTCCACCACTATTTTCTATTTCATTTAGCGTGGTACAGAATACACATTATTTCCCATTTTTATCTATAATTTGCAAATAATCAGTACGGACGGCCAGACGCATATGACGAAAATTGTAAGGGTTCCGTTATTGCTATTTAACTGCAGAACCATAAAAACTTGTAACCCGGTGGAATAGGTATCTGAATATATGGTACCATGCGAACGAATTTGTCCGGATATGTCTGGCTTTTTAGCTCTCTACCCGGACTTTGTCCAGCCTTTCTAATTTAAGGGGATTTTTAAGGATTAAAAAAAACAAATGACAGTCGAAAACAAGTTTTTTTTTTTTAAATTAAATGTCTGGACTTTCCTGCAAATGTCCGGCTTTTTATCAGGACTTTTCCAATTTCGAAATGACAACCGGTCCGATATCTAGTCCGGTAGGTCCAGGTCAAGGGTCTAGGTCTTCGGTCCGAACAACGAATGGTCACGGTTTCTTATCTACCTATCAGTGGGTACAGGTCGTAAAAGAGACAATGTTTCCTAAATTAAAAGAAGCTTCTTTAGATTTTCTTTGCCGTAACTAATATCATGAGCCAAAAATGTCAATGAAACAAACCATAGTCACCGACTTCCGAAAGTAATGTTATTTTCCACATTTTTAGTGTTTTTTAGGGTTCCGTACCTCAAAAGGAAAAAACGGAACCCTTATAAGATCACTTTGTTGTCCGTCCGTCCGTCCGTCCGTCCGTCCGTCTGTCAAGACCGTTTTTCTCAGGAACGCGTGGAGGTATCAAACTGAAATTTCTATATGATACTTAGTTCTACTGTCCCTGGAAGCTGTAGAAAAATCAACCTTCCAAGTCAACGCAATCAAAAGATACAGCCACTTAGGCCGCAAATTTCCGCAAATTTTCGAAACTCGCACGGGAATCAAAACCTACAGGGTACTTCCCGTGAACTTAGAATCTTGAAATTTTGTACGAAGTCACGTCTTATAGTACAGATATAGGAAAAATTACGAAAACCGTAAATTTTTAGTTTCGTCATATAAAAAAAAGTTATATACCCACAGGTTTGTACGGAACCCTCGGTGCGCGAGTCCAACTCGCACTTGACCGGTTTTTTGGAAGTCGGTTTTTCTTTGCAAAAAAGCTTTTTATATCTGAGAATAGTCTTTTCATGTCATAGACAAAACTGAAGATCTTAATTAAAAAACCGGTCAAGTGCGAGTTGGACTCGCGCACCGAGGGTTCCGTACAAACCTGTGGGTATATAACTTTTTTTTATATGACGAAACTAAAAATTTACGGTTTTCGTAATTTTTCCTATATCTGTACTATAAGACGTGACTTCGTACAAAATTTCAAGATTCTAAGTTCACGGGAAGTACCCTGTAGGTTTTGATTCCCGTGCGAGTTTCGAAAATTTGCGGAAATTTGCGGCCTAAGTGGCTGTATCTTTTGATTGCGTTGACTTAGAAGGTTGATTTTTCTACAGCTTCCAGGGACAGTAGAACTAAGTATCATATAAATTTCAGTTTGATACCTCCACGCGTTCCTGAGAAAAACGGTCTTGACAGACGGACGGACGGACGGACGGACGGACGGACGGACGGACGGACGGACGGACGGACAACAAAGTGATCTTATAAGGGTTCCGTTTTTTCCTTTTGAGGTACGGAACCCTAAAAACAATTTTGTCTGTGTCAAATCAGCAATAATTGAGAGATCTACGATATTGGTACTTATGAGTTGAACCACAGTTAAACTGTGTGAAAGTCGACAGCCGGAAAACGCTGGTTCAAAAGCCAAGACAACAATTCTAAAGTTCTTGTTGGTTCTAAAACTTCTATGTTTCGTCAAACATCAACGTAGGTAGGTATGTGAAAATTACACACCTTACATTATTTTTAAATGATATATGTGGCATGCAGTATGTTGACAGGTTATTTCGCCAAGTATTGCCGGGCTATAAGATAGATATTTTATAAGTGTTCTTGAATGCAGTGTTTTTTAAACAAGTCAAGCTAAATTCCGCAGTTAGTAACCTCACTAAAGGTTAACAATAATATCTTCCTAAGTCCAATTTTCCAAGAAGCTCTATAATTTCTCCTCTAAAAGAAATTACAAGTAATTGCTAATATTCCTGTTAACCTCTCCAATTAGGCTCAAATGCAAATATTTGCAGCATCGCTGAGTTCTCTACATTAGTAAGGTACGATTGGAATTCAAGACCTCTCGATCTTTAGCCTAACGCCCTGGGTCGGGTACAGTTCATTTCTTAAACGACAGGCGTGATTTAACACCTAGGCAAGGGTTATAGTCATTGGGAATGATGGCTGTGAGGTCCCGGGTTTCATGTTTAGCGCCAGAAAAAATGTGATTGTGTTCGGTTCTTCTGGTTTAATTTACCTAAGGATAGTAATTAGGTGTCGATTGTGTGCTAATTTTCCTACTTCTTTTTACGTGGTTAGTGCCTGAGCTATTTTCCTACGACAATTATCTGTTATTTACCTAAAATTTACTTGATTATTCGCTGTTTGTTTCTGTTTTGTAGATGAGTAAGTATACTGAAATATGACATCACGCTGCGATGTAAGAACTTTTCATTTCCTTGCCCAGTGGGTCGTAAATGATGAATGAAATTCCTCTCTAATAAAGAGCTGGCGGGGGCGGCTCGACTAGCTTAGAGCCGTGGCTTTGTTTGCTTGGTATATAGTTTCCATTCGTATGTTTATGTAGTGCTTTCAGAAAAAATGTGTCCTTTTTTTTCAATAAATAAGAATCTGTTTCCCTGTGTCTCCTTACTTATAGTGAAGGGTCCTGGTCTTTGGGTAGTAATCAAACTTGGATAACAATGCTTGTAATTTTCCTGTATAAGAATATGTCCTGAAATAGGTTAAATGATTTCTTTTCAAACTAATCAAAATATTTCGGTTTTAACTTGTTACCTGTTTAAAAACGGTCAGCTGCTGCATCGAACATTTGGGTCGCTGGCACTCCCATATTTCCTGCGTACACCCCAGTACCTAACTACTGACTGCAAATAATAAGACCATAGAGAAACACAATTACTATTAAAATCATTAGAGAAAGCGAACAAAATCATATTAAAATAAACAAACGAACAACACAACTCTTTTCGCAGTACTTTTATAAACATTCTAGGATTTCCAAGAATACCTACCGGTATTCAATACGGGGTAAAGTTTCTTGACACTGTAATTTGAGGTCCTATAGAAATTTGAGAGGTCACTGAAACTGCTTATCTTTCTACGCTTTTACTATGAATAATAGTGCTGATAACGTATTCACGATGGCAGACATTGAGTCGTCACATAGTCAACTGATACTTTATATCATAACACGTGTGTTATAATATGAAGTTTTGAATTATTTGTTGGGCACGATTGATAGAGCCATGCATGTACTGTTGTAGATTCTAACTAAGAAAAGCCACCCTCGGACTTTGTTGTTGAAAGGAAAGCAACGGAGTGGAATTAGATAGGTTTATAGGTACAAATCTCCTAGGAAAATTAAGCGCTTCGGGAATCATCGTCTATCATAAGAAATACGAATGCTCACTGTTGAGATTTAGTATAGAGCTGTTACAACCATAAAAGTACCTGCCTATTTTGGATTAGCATGTTCACGCAATTGTAGATATAACAATTATTCTATTACACCCATTCAAAGCACCTTTTGAGTGTAAGTTGACGATGTGCGACCGGGGTAGAAAACCTAAAAAATCAGAAAACTTCATAAGATCGCAGAATGATTGGTACAATATTATCAAGCGCGGGAGGTCGAAAGTTAAAACTTTTGCCTCTGTGAGGGGTTACTCTAGTCTGTGGCGGGACGTATGTATGTACTAATTCTGACAAACAAGACGAAGATTACCGAAGCGCATAGCTTTTCTGGTTTACCTGTTTATACATCATAAAGATGAACATATTCTTTCTGTGTGATTAATAAAATATGGCAATGCAACAGCTGGCGATCATTTATTTTACTATTTGTTCAATCAAACCACAAAGTTAACGAAATAAATTCTACCAAATCTAAATCAATAAATAACGAAGATAGATAAATAGGAATGTCATCTGGAAAATAAATTGTAAATTAATTATCATAATGACCTGTAACTCTATACTGCAGCTTGAAATAGCTCCGTTTTTAAATACATATAATAGCTGATGACAGCTATTCGCTGAAGTGAATAAATGTATGTAGGTACAATTGTACAGTTGCCAATAAAGTCAAGTTTACAGACCGCATAACGGTAAAAAATAGTCTGTTGTAGTTGACCACAATGACTCTTAAGTTCTCGACTTTTTGCAGCGAAGCAAACGCAAAACGCGATATTGTTGCGATACTGTCGCATGATCGCTGGCTATGTACTATATATACGGCCCACGTGACCATGATTCTGTATCGCTATTAATCGCGCTTTAGTCGCACGTGTGCACCACTTCTGTCACGCGTTGCAAATGCGACTAGCGCGGCAGAGACAAAAAATTCGACGTGAGCGAAGGCCCTAAGACCATATTAGTGTGCTGGGTAGTCAATTCGTTGAGAATATCTCTCACCAGATTATGCATTAAAAACACTAAAATCGCTATTGATATTTTTCCCATGAAAATGCATGAAACAATATTTTTTCCCCGTTATTTCAGATTTGGATCTCGTAGTAAAAGTTGCCTCCGAAGTTGCCATCCTTATGCACTTTCACCCCTGAAGCATTGCCAATGAAATGAAAGTCAGCGTTAGTTGTTTGTGTTGTAAGAAACAGTCGTATTCTTCTGTTTAGTTGTAACATATTAATTAATACGTCACCAATCAGTTTTCTAAGTGGTCAATGGTTGGTCTATTTTCAGCAGAAAAGACAAACAAAATACTTATGAAAGTAACTGTGTGGAAGTCGAAATATAGTGCTAAATCCAAACTCACAGTCCGGTGGTAGGTATATATATTAATTAAGGTAGGTATATTAGTAATTAAAACACAGACATACACGTTGCTTATTATGATATCACCTAAAAAAAATACATTTATAAGTTAAAATAAGGTCCCCAGTCCCTCTGTGTATAGAAGTTAACGGAACACTTTTATTGCGTAATGAATGAGAGGTCGGTGCTCGGGCCCCGGGGGTGTAAGGGGGTGCATCGGGGTGGGGTGCAATACCACCCTACGAGCCTTATTTCGGGTCATCGAGCCCGACCTCGCAAGCAACGAACGCAGCTTGAACCGCCTTGCAAAATGGAGTTTTCATCTTGGATTATTAATTTTAACAAAGTGTTAGATTAAACTAATTCAGTGAAAGCTCTTACCTTATTACATGCATGAATTATGGTCTTCGAATTATTCACATGTTTGTTGGTGTTTTTATGAATAATGTCAAAGGCTACTTATTTCTTGGCTTGTATGCTAATTAGATTATCAAAAGGAAATTGATAATTAGACTCATCCTGAGCTCTTGACGTTAACATGCCTAAAAACAAAAATGTTGCCATACAAAACAGGTTGCGTTTAAAAAAAGATGCTTTAATTAATAAAGAACATTAGCGCCCCAGCTAGAATATTTATAACGTACCTAGGTCACAGGCACAAGTACAAGCCACTAAATGATTGTTAAGTCAATATGAGCGTGTGGCACGTTAGCGGTAGGACCTCGAAGAAAAACTAATAAAGATCTCAAAGCATCGATAAGTAGCATGTTTAAGTTAATAAAAGAAAATTAAAATAAAAGGGGATAAAGCAATCAATTTCTTTTCCGTCACTCCAAATTAATGTAATAGTCACGTACGTTCTTTGATAAAGCAATTAATACCAACTGTGGATGTTTAGTCAATTTTACGTGAGAAAAGATCGTTTTTTCATGTCCGTATGGATTGAGGAACCACTTTTCGTATGTTAATGAAATTATTATAGTTATTTAGAAGTAAGTTTAAAATTTTTGTAGGCTCGATCCTTTATTTTGTAGTATGATACTTCAAAAGTTATGTGAACATAAAGGTGGCTCCTCAATCTAAACATCTGAATTGAGGAGCCATCTGGAACACGGAAAGTATTAAATAAATGTTTTTGAAAATTTTGTATGATTTAGTAGTGATTGTTTATAGTGCCTACTAAAAATCTGCGTTCGGTACTGTTGATATTCAAGAATATACACTACTTTTAATGTGGGTCCTCAATCTATACATAAGAGCGTGAATTTCTATGAAAGTAATTGGTAAATTTATATATTCAACTCCAAAAACATTTAGTAGTAAGTGTGTTCGAATTTGTAGCATATGGACAAAGTAGTAAAACTGAGTGAATTTAGCAAATAAAAGCAATTTATTTGGCTCCTCAATCCGGACGTTACTGAACCTATGTCCGTATGGATTGAGCCATCTGAGATCACAACGGAATCAAAAACCAGAGACAACATTTAGTATAAAATATCTACTAAATACATATGTACAAATCAAAATTGTATATATTCGGTATCTGAAAAACAAATTACTTTTCAGTATTCCATGAGAATACGCTATTAAAGGTGACCATGTTATATGTGAATGAAACCGGGATGACTAGTTTTCTAGTTTTTAAATTTAAGTGTATTGAAAAATGTATTTGTGTTTTTAAAAGTCACGAAACGCTTTTTGGCCTGATTTTGCCACAGATAAAATTAAACAACTATTCTAGAGTCGGCGGTACTTGCTTTATTTTCACAGCAAAGAGGCGCATATTTTTAAGGCCTTCATATTTAATGAAAATAAACATTATTATTTATAAAATGATGTGCTTTTATCATCAACAAATTTACATCTATTTGGGTTCTAAATTAAAATGTATTTGAATTTTCTCTTTTTCATATTAGGCTGTTTAGCGGCTTCATACCTTTGCCTCTCCATCAACCTGGCGAACGTAAAGCGTGGAAAAAAAAGCAAATAATTTAATTTCATAATAGTTCATGACAAAAATACTTTTAGTTCTATTATTATATTTCTTCGAAAGTTTATTGAAAACCGTCGTTTGATACACGTGGGCATTTGTTACTGCAGTTCTCGGCTCCATAACACCTACGCCTGCGGCTCGTGTGTGAATTCCACCTCGGCCGCAATAGCAAAGTGGTACTATTATATAATTTATTCATGGACACCCTTCAAAACGATTTGTTAGGAAATTAAGTGACAGCTAATAACTTCGTAGATATTTATTTTTTATGGCAGCATTATACATACAATTAGTATACATTTATACAAAATAAGATGTTTTTTTTTGTTCCAAATTTCGTCACAAGTTAGTCAAGATTAGAGGCAAATCTATTTACAGAAGCATTTCAATTGACGAGCCAGTTAAAATGTGCCATATCTCCCAATTCACTCATTTTTAATTACTAATTCTTGTCCTACAACTATAATATACTTACTACTAAATTATGAAGAAATTGCGCAATAATTGAAGTACAGCTACTTAGAAAAACGAAGAGTCGTATTTATGGTCTGAGGAGCCACATATAATGTATGGTAATTTTTTAATTTGAATACAACCGAGCTCAGATTTTGTCCACTACCTACTCTCAAATCTTACCAAATTATGATAAATATTTATCTATGATGTTCCTAGTTCTGACGTGGCTCCTCAATCCAAACATTTAGATTGAGGAGCCACTTTTATGTTCATATAACTTTTGAAGTATTATATGTACTATAAAATCGAGGATCGAGCCTACAAAATTATTAAACTTACTACTAAATAACTATATTAATTTAATTAAGATACGAAAACTGGCTCCTCAATCCTCACGGACATGTTTTTTCGACCTTCGATATGCATCAAAATTCAGAAGCGTTACTCATTAACACTTTAATCTTTGTACTGTTGCAAATAGTAATGTGGGTAACGTTTGAAATAATTATGTAGAATCGAATTACGTCAACGTTGAATCTTTCACGTGCCGAAAACAGTTTCTTTGATGTTTGTCGAGGACGTTAAAGTCCACTATTTTATTTATTTTAACACGCTCACGTGAGCCTCCACCAAATGTTGTAAATGCACGTGACACGAGTGAAATAACGATTTGTATGTAATGGGAAACATTTATGGGAAACGAATTGCGAATAATTTTACCATATCGTATTGGTACCCGTGTACATGTTCATCAACCATACAATATAGTATGTTGTCCAATTCCTATGGAAAATGGAGCCGTTTTTTTCGGATTATTAAATTTTCTAAGAGTTATGGATATTAATGTTGCTGGATGGAGAGGGTGAGGAAGGACAAAGAATAGATGGATGGATTGTGTGAGGAGAAAGGAGTAAATGATGCCGTGACGTCTGACAGGGGAGAGTGGAAGAAGAAAACGTGTTGCGCCGAACCCAAGTAGTATGGGACAAGGACAGGCAGATGATGATTGAATTTTATTAAAGCGGGTCCTTGCAGACCCTGTAAATCTAAGAGGGTCTAACCACCGGTATCTTCCAACTTCATTATTATCGCAATAATCAAAAAAATTGGTAAGAAAAGAATCTATAATATTGCCCGTTTTGTTGGAAAATGAAGTGTCGGCGCAGGGCCTAGCGTTGAAAATCCAACAGAGCGGTTTTGGTCTAGTGTTAATAAAAAAAAAGCATTAATATGTTATTTAGATTGATCCCATATCACTTAGGAGCAACGATTTTACACTTGTCAAAGTTATTTCAATCACCTTTGTGTTTTACAAACTTATGCCCGCGGCTTCGCTCGCATTGTGGTCGGAAATTATCCCACTGGAACATTTTAATATAGCTTATGACCCCCGAGGATAGTGTACCTTCCCATTAGTCAAAGAAATTTCAGAATCGGATCAGTAGTTCCCAAAAAATTACCCCTTACATCCCAACATACGAACAATACCACATTAAAATATTAGTAAATAGATTTTCATAAACTATCGAAGAAAAAAATGGTATAAATATTAATTTCTGATTCTTTAGCCTTAAAGCCGATAGTTATCTAAATGCATTTTAGTGACATTGAAATACAGACTGGCTTTTTAAAATGACAGCCACATCTTGAACGAAATGTGTTTTCTATGCAAAGTTATACTAATTATTTTCCGTCACCACAAAACGCAGTAGACATTCAAGGCTGTCTAATTATTCAGTTTTCATTAGTCACACGTACACGTATAATGTAATCTTTTGAAATTCTTAATTGTTATAAATGTTTTTATAAGACATTTTAGTTCCGGTTCAGCGATTTACCTACGAATGCTACTGTTTTGTACTTAGTCTCGGATTGTTGTGTGCGAATTCCTGAATTGTCTATGGTTAAAAATGATAATGAACTAATAATGGGTCGTGAGTTTTCCTGATTTGTTTTTGCATCTACTTACATTTTAAGGACACTTGTTTGCAAAATTCAGTTTTTGTCAAACAGCCTGCTGGGTGTAAGTAGCCATTCATTTGTTGAAAATAATTTATACAGGGTGGTTTTCGAAGAAGTTCAAGAAGTTCATGTTTGGTAACCCTTCTATCAGCTCCTTTCCAAGGTAGCACGCGCAATTGAAGTTTATTTAATCCCATTGAATGACTATTTCATGAAAAAGTCATTCAATGGGATTAAATGAACTTAGAGCGTTGTGTTTATTGATGATTTTAATTGAAATGACATATTATTTCCATACGTTCAATAAGGTGTTTTGCAAAATAGTGAAATATGCCTATAGTTATAAATTATTTTAGTCGCTTTTTGTGTCTGTATAAATGACCTTGGTTATTTTAAACTGTGCAAAGGATTTTCATGGAATTTTAATTATTTACAGAATGTATTCCGGAAGTTTAATGCGTGTAGGTAATGCGTTAACGTTAAACTTGTATAGGTTTGATATAAAATTCCATGTTTTGTGAAGTTGTAAAAGTCGTGGGAAGCAAAGATGGGTATCTAGTATTATTTATGAAGCCAGGTTTTTTTTTGGCTCAGTAGCAGACTTCCAACTAACTTTAGTACCTAACTGTAGACTCTAATGCACATATAACCAAACCAGATGGCGGTAGTGTTGGGAATGATGCCCACACACAGTTCAATGAGACAATTATTGCATTCGCCTTATTTGAAAAAATTATAGATGTGGCCCTACAAACGTTGATAGAATTATATTACAGAGTTATAATTATTTATTTATTATTTATATATATTTCTTGAGGGTGAAACGAAAACGTATTAGGTATAAACTTATCTGGGAAAGATAACTGCAGTCTGGTAGGAAAGCAGACCATCGTTGAGAATACGAGATAATAAGGTGGATTATCTATATACAAGGTCACCGACGACGTTAAAACGGCTACCACGTACTCAGTACATCATTCTGAAAAATCAGCTGTTCCAAACATTTTAACCGTGTAGGGATTGCAGGTTTGTATGAAACAGCTGTTTGTTTGGAATAACCGACGGATCATTTCCATTTCGTGGGGTTCAGAACTGTATATGTACTGAATGCGTGGTAAGTGTTTTAGCGTCGGTGTCCCTTCCAACCTGTATTTATTATTTCCTTTTATGTTTTTCTTAATCTTATTTATAGACGGAGAGAGCCAGTTATTTTATGCCATCAATTGTTTTTAAAATCCTTAGGCCAGTGTTCACTTACAATTAAATGCACTCTTGGATTTTCACCGCTAGGTGCAGTGCCGTAAGTTAAATTCCCAACGGTGCAATCATATTAAGGCATTAATTTGGCAGTTGAATAAGGTGTTTGTTCAAATGATTAACACTCGTTTTAACGTCTCATTACACTCAAACATTTTAAGAGAAATCTATGAAAATGATATGCCTAAAAGACAATTCGACAAAAACATAAAGATTAATTCAATCGATATAGTTTGCATACACGCAACTTGCAAATGCATTTTTTTTTCGTTCTAACGAGAATATTTAATAACTAAACGCTGTTTGCATTTACCGCGGGGTTGCGGGGTAGGCGGGTAGTGTGGCGGTGTGAAATAACGTTGCAAGATTGGGGAGTCTTTTCCCTTTTTTCGGGGAAATATATTGTTCCTGGGGAAGATGTGGGGGAATTGAAATCTTTGGGGAACTTTTCCCCAAACATATCAGAATATTAAAATTAGGGAATCAAGAGACAGTCACAAAATTCAATACTTAGTGCAGGCAGATAAAAGGTCGGGCGGTGTGCACTATGAGTGTGCGTGTGACCCGTCCATTTTAAGCGTAAACATAGTTTTATATCTCTGCATTTGTTTAATTTCCAAATTGCAACATTCTGGGGTAAAAAAATAATTTGGGGTAAATTCTGAAACCTGATCTACCAACCCTGGTGTGGAGCTATTAATCCAATGCGCGCGCCCCGACAGGTGAGCCGCGATAATCTTGCGGACTGCGAGCTGCGCCTGCGCTTACAAACGGCGTGACCTTTCCGTAATTGAATAGGCGTGCGCGTCTCGAGCGCCGCACGCACGTTCTAAACGCACGCAAGCGATTAACTCGCTATAATGATAAAAAATATCATCTTCACCTAGGGTAACCATTTCGCAAATTTGATAAGTACTGACTAAAACCCAGACATTTTATTTTTTAATCATTCTTTTTTCGTAGTAATTTTACTGATTTAATTTCCTAAAAATCCTCTAAACTTCTTGAAGTCCTTAAAGTTGTAGTATAAGACAAAATCGGCCAAAGCCCGGACATATGACGAGGTCAGACAAAATAATGTCAAGACTGACCTGGCAAAGTCCTGACGAAGAGCCCAAAAGCTGCACATGTCCGAACTAATTCGGACGGATGTTAACCCTATCTTCACCCATATAAGTACAGCTGATTTTTGCAACAGCCAAGTACAATATATGTACAGTGTAAATGCATTGTTTGTGTGTCACTCATAAATTGTCTAAAGAGTATAATGTAGACTTACACTGTTCCCTATTCAACAAGAACATCTATAAGTAGTGTAAAAAGTCTATATGTATAGAGATCGATATAAATCTTCTTTACGTAGGCACTTGTGGTGACAAAAACATAATTTCCACAATGTTGAAATGACTTAACAATTTCCTTGGACTAGTAAACCATTCTACTGACTTAATTCCATTCGCGTACTGATGTGGATGGCTGCCTCCTCCACATTTCCTTACATTTATTATGTATGTAAAACTGCCCTTACAACGCGAAGGGATGTAAAAAATGCGAATGTTCTCTCATTGTTTTGAGTTTAATGGCTTATTAATATATATCGTTATTATATGCAAATGCTTATTTCTTGGTATCGAAGGCGTTTTCTTGCTTCAATGGATAAACGTATGAGAATATTATGAAGAGATAAGTTTTATCTGCTTAGCGTTTATGCCACTTACTTACCATGTAATGTTTTTAATTCTACTATCATACAATTTGGTTTTGTATTGAGAAAATATATTTTTATTTAAGTTTAATTAGCTAGCATAACTCCGCAGATCTAAGTCAGGTGTCGCTATCAGGCGAACCCTAGAAAATAAAACATCATATTTTGGTGTTTATCGTATTAAGATAAATAATTAACTTATCACTTGCTTGCAAATTTAATATGATCAAAATTACAGGATATTGACTTCAATTTATACGGATAAGCAGAGAGTTAAATAATGTGTTTTGTGAGCAAGATTATTACTTACTAAACCAATGGGACAAATTAATGCATGGAAAATTAATTCGTGCAATTTTATAGCTAAGAAGATTTTGGAGATTAAAAACCAGTCGAAAAAGTCAGTTGCAAACAACCTGATTGCCATCTTCTATTCTAAGCTGCTAAAATTATAATACAAAAAGGAATTATTACAAATACATATTAATAAGCTCGTTATAGGCGTCATTTGCGGCCAACGTGTGATCATTTATAATACCTAATTAAACATAGATGATAAAAAAGTATTTAATTGGACAATTAAAATGCTATATTGGCCATAACACCTTTCACAAGTAATTATAAAGGTAGACGATGAATTTATCATTACATTTTTTATTTATCATTACCATTAGCCATTAGATATTTTTAGTCCGGCAGAACCTATCTTCGAACTCATAAAACACTCTGTATCAAGATTCATATTTAATTCTTCTGTATTAACATTTGTAATCATTTTTCTTTTTTCTGTCTCTTTGATAGATTGCTTACTTAAGTATCAAAATTTATGCGACAGTCAATTGAATACAATGATGATATTAATTGACAAGAGACTCATAATTCGTCCATAATCGTTATTATTTGTCTTTTGATAAATTGCCACTGCTATATTGATTGATCTATGAATTGATGGATTGAGTAGTGAGTAAAAAAGTAGTTGTCAGTTTTTTTAATAAGATACGTTACTCGTTGCTATCTCATGCAGTCTATAAACTCTGCTAATATGAAATAGGCCCTTGATGCTAAATATGTCACACAAATGTAGACGAAAAGACGGGCTGTTACATTGTTTACATGCTAGCTGTTCCACCAGTGTAGCTGTAGCTGTGAGAGGTTACACCCGCATGGAGATTCCCACAACAATTGTGCGTGCTCTTCATGTTACTAGAGGTAGAGAGATAAAGGTCGAAGTAAAAGCATGTATAGACAGTCAGCGTACAGTCATAACCCATGTTACGGGTTGAGGTGTTTAAGTAGCTACTTAACAAGTACTTAACTGTCTATTTATAGTTCTTTTTGTGTATCTGTACATAGGTATTGTAAATTAAATATACTAAATAGTTTATTTTCACAATTAGCATAGTCAGTAGGTACATTAAAACGTGTTTGGAGCCTTCTTTTAGGCAAAACAGTGCGTGTATTAGGAGACTCCGCGCGTCCATATATATTATTTATTACAAAAAAAGTGTACTGTGATATTTGGACCACACTTAAGTATTATTACACGATGTGGGTACACTGTTTATTTGTAATTAACTAACAAAAATATAATAATGTAAGCAGTTAAGGTTAAAATTGCTGTTTGTCTAGTGAATTCGAAAGTTTCTCAAACGTTTAGTGAATTTACTCCGGAAGGTATGTGTGTAACATATTGTTAATAAACTTACAAATGATAAAGAAATCTCCATGGTTTAATCAAGTTGTGAAACCGTGTGAAGCAGGGGCGGGTCACTAGTTCTAAAATAAAGCTTTAACACGTAATACGGGGGCGAGATTGCACACGATAATTGATACATCAGAGTGCCTCTAATCGGCCGGAAAACTGCTTCACTAATCGTTGCACATTTCGATTTTTCTCCTTTGATGTGCTTAATAATGCATGAGTCCGATCGGCGCTCTCACGCGGCAGAGCAAATTTACGGACACCCTCTGTCACCCCCCGGACACCGATGGACACGGATGGACACAAGCGGACAACAGCGGACACACACGACTGAGCCGCGTTTGTTTTGATCCCGGGATCGAAGTCTAATTGGGTTAGGACACGTGATTATAGGTCACTCGATCTAGATTACGTGTGAATTGGACTAGGGGTGTCCGATGTTGATGTGGGTAGGTAAAAGTATGCTTGATTGTGCTCTTGAGAATGGGTGTTATTCCTTTGTTTTAAAGTGCATTTTAATGGCCTAATTAAAATAGATCGTTTTGACTTTGATTTTGAATCATTCATTTTGATTTAAACACTGAATCTTAGTGTATTTCTGTTATGTGAGTCAGTTTGTAATGCGTTTCCAAATGCATTAGCTAATTGAGTAGACATTATTTAAATTAAGCATGCAAATAATTTTATAATTAGTAACTATGTCAATTTAGACTCAAATTATTAAGATGCAACTTCTTATACACCTTGATCATACAAGTTTTTTTAGTCCAAAAATGAATAATGCATTAAGAAGTGCATAATTTTTAATTAAGTTCTATAAAACTAGTATATACATATACTAGTTAACATTTGATTTTTATCACTTTACTGTATTATTAAAATTATTATTTTATCACGGAATTATAATATTTTTTCTTCATCAGCTAAATTGGTGTTAAGTTTTTACTTGCTTGTAAAATTATCGATGAAATTTCTTGTATTTTGCTTATTACTAAGTAAATAAACATCATGGCTGCTTTTTTTTTGTAAGAGCAACGTGCAGTTTCAGGCTTGATGCGTTTGGTAAGATAAATGTTTGTTCCGTAGCCGTCTGAATTTTGGATTAGTGCCCAGTGAAAAGGGAAAAGTAGATTTAAGTCAATCCACATTTTATATATGGCATCTAATTATAAGTTATAAATGTCTCTGTTATCAGTATAAATAAGTGGGTTGCTGGTGGTCAGGTGTAAAATGATGATATTCAGCACCTTATCACTACCTTTATCACTTAAATATGTTGACTAAGATTTGTTAACAATGTGTCAACAATCCCACATTACTTTGCACTGTATTAATTTATTTTTATTTTTTCTTTTAGCCACTTTCTAGTTAACCTAGCTTTGTCAATGCCGTGAAACTCTGTTATTGGCTTAAGAGATAATTGTCATCATCTCGCTGTCCATGTTCAGTGTATGCAGACTTTAAGATGCTACTTTGTCGCAACTGTATTGTGCTGTTCATTGACAGTGGGGTGAAATTTCACTTAAATGTCATATTAATAATAAGCTGTTTTGAGTTTCCAATAAATAAATAAATATATAAAATAAATCCGGTTAGACTGGAAGCCGACCCAACATATGTACATTTGAGAAAAGGCTAATCAGTCGATGATATCAGTAGTAAAGATGTAATTCTAGAAATGAAATACATACAAGCTTACATTACATCAATAAGCATCATCGTATCATGAAACGATAAAACAAAATCAGTTCAAAATAAATAAGCTTTCCCACGTATCGAATAATCAATCGAATAAAAACTAAAATTCAAATGGGCGTTGGAATAACATTCAGTTTGCAGACGAAGCCGTTTTATTTATAAATAGTATCGTTCCAGTTTGCAGTGGGTCAGCGCGGTAGTGGTGGCGGAGTCTGTTTATTGATTTGCTAACGGTCCCGGTTAATTTTGGCAAGGTGGGTCAGACAGCTCCGCTAGATACCGAATACAATGCAATTTTTGAGCACAGTCATAGTTTCAGAGATATTTGTTTTTTTTTTTTATGGAAAGTGAAGTAGCCTAATAAAGTTGTATTATGATTAGTTATAGAATCGGGCGTTACTTTGCGGAAATCCATAACATTAAATGTTTATAATATGTAAAATGTTTTAATTCTTGCTCGGAATTAAAACTAAATGTTGTGAATAACATTTAAAGTTATAATATTGCAATTTTTGCAAATGACGGTTTTCAATTCGCGCAAATGTAAGATGTATAAGATAAGATAATTTATTTGCGTAAAACATGGTATACATAGGTGTTATAATAGGATATGTGATCATACATGTTTTGCTTAAAATTAACGCACGCAAATTTAAACGAATAAACAAATTTACAAAATTATAATTTTATGTTCAAAAAAATCCTCGATATTATAAAAACCAAAAACACGTTAAAACATTTACGCCTTTACCGAAAGCAATTTGATAACAATATGCAAATCGGATAGAACTTTAATTACTTACAATGATTACGACAAAGGCGGTTTGCTTACAACTATGCTTAAAATGTTACAAAAACAGGATGGCCGGCTCTAATAGGCTTAACCTTTGGAATTTCACCATAAACGCAATTAAATGGCCGCGCATGCCCTACACGCACCCTTACCTCATCCACATACGTACATACATAGAATTATCTTTGGAATATTAGCTGTTCAAATTCACGCACACAACGTCGAAAAGTATGCGAGTAAAACATGATCATGTTCGGAAATATAACAGCTGCTGTGAGCGTGCCATTTGACAGCTTTTGATGTACAAAGTCAATAAAAAAATAGTTCACATTCCTGAAATTTTGTTCATCATGTTAGGGCCTACTTAATTAAAAATTGTGCTTGGCTTTTTTTTGGAGCTTATGCTCACCTTTAAATTGTGTGTCAAAATGTCTAGGATAAGTATGCACTAGTTGGACGATGGGTATCTATCAAACTCCAATGAGGTTACACTTACACCCTTCAGGAACAACCTTTGAATCGACTATGGTCTACATGATTAAAAGGTTATTTCTGAAGGGTCCAATACCGTTAACGCCTAGAGTCCAGGGGTAACGAGAAGTTTCTTAAAGTGCATTTTATGCACATTATCGACCGACACGCAACACAGGTACAGCCGTTGATATTTGGCAGTATCATGTGGATAGTACAGTATATTTTATCAGGTTACATAACATCATGCTTGTAATCCCCGAATGGTTAGGCACAGGTGTACCTAATAGTACACCCACATTTCGCCAGTTATGTTTAAGTCCCATGTAATAGCGCAAGCGTATTGCCATCAACCGGGCACAAATACGGACTCCGTGACTGCTGATGCAAAAACTAAATAACATTCTGCCCGACCCGGGAATCGAACCCAGGACTTGATGCTCAGCAGTTGCGCTTGCGACCACTAGACAACACGGCAGTCAGATTAAGATAATAATATCATCATACTGTGATCATCAGTCCACTGACCGTAGCGTGTGGGTTCAACACCGTTCTCTTTAACGGTGAGTGGGAAAGACCCAACTTAGCTTGGTACGGAGACGTTCACTGACTAATGCTTTGATAGAAAAAAAATACGAAACCACCAACAGCCGTACATTAGGAACTGTACCATTTGTGTTTCATAGAACTTATGTACTTAGATGGAATAGCATTAAACGTAGGCAAAGGTGTAATCATGTGCTGATTCTATGTTTTTTTTTCTTTCAAGCCTTTTTTGTGCCATGGAGTCACCTGTTTAGACTTTAATTTTGCAGATTTGGTTCAGGTGCTTAATTCAAACAATAGTTATAGTAGGACTAATTAAGCTCTCATTTGCAAATTAAATAAAATTAGACGAAGAGGTGTCCTTTTTCCATGTTTTTCTTCTTCTCCGTGCTCCAGAAAGCACATGAAATCAGTTTGACAGCTAGTTTTACCAACAGGCATGGTGTTACCCGGTAACTGGGTCGTAAAGGCCAAATAGGCAGGCCTCCATGTAAAATACTGGCATTCAGCTGCATCCGGTTAGACTGAAATAGGCTAGGCAGATGTATGAGCTTATATCTATGGTATAATTTCAGTAACTGTCAAAACAAAGACAGTAATAAAATGAAGCTAAGGTCCCAGTCAGTTGCCCATTAAACAGCATATAACTATCTCTATGGAGAAGAACGGGGAAGAAACTCCATTGGCACTCTTTTACACAACCAACCCCATTCCCCCAACTAAGAAACACATCAGTAATTCATTTCCATAATAAATAAGTCATGAAGCGCGTACCCGTCAATAAAACTAAGTAGTGTGTGACTCGACGCAGGCGCAGTTGTGTGAACCGGCGCACGCGCCTCCCAGCGCAGGCGGCGCCAACTTCACGCCTTACAATCATTCGCTCGCCTTCATTATACAGTACATCGAGTTAAGAACACAAATTTCAGCAATTAAACGTTTATTAGTACTAAATGAAATGGGTACAGAAGTATTTAGAGACGATTGTTTCAAGTAAAGGAAATAAAATGGACCTATTGTGTTGATTGTACATTGATTAACTAGTGCAGTAAAATACTGATTAAATCCTTTAGAAGTATCATGGAAGTATTCTTTTAGAGTTCTCATTTATTTATATTAAAGTTGTCATGTTTAGTCAAATGGAATCTCACTGACATCTGTAGATAAGATTCAAGGACCTGTCAGACACGGATACAGACAGCGGGATGAGCTAAACTCCTACAGTAAGAACTGGTCGTTAAAAGCTTTGAATAGAGAGAAGTGGAAAGACAATAGGGGGTTGGGGCTTTAGGGAAGGCCTTTGAATCTATTGTTTGTTTGTACATTTACACTTATTTGTTAGGTGTAAAATTTGACGACATCAAAGTTCAAAGAAACATTTTGAAAAAAAGAAATGCCGTGCGTAGGTATATCGGTAAGAATTATTGTCACTTTGTACAGCTAAATGTCTGTTAATTAATAATGTCTGCTAAGTAGGCCTTCGTTACTTAACGTACAATGTTTTTTGCTCCATTTTCGTACTATTTCAGTGAGAGCTGGACTAGAACAACGTGATGCGTGCATTGCACACGCAAAACATCGATTAATTATGTTAATCTTTCCTCGACATTTATCTACTACCACTTACCTTGGTTAGAAGAAACCGTCGGTAACACATTATTGGCAGATTCCTCTAACTAACCAACCGTTATGCGTTTACACTTAGAATTGCGTGCGTGTATCAATAATATCACACACACAAAATATCGGCACAAGAAAACAGAGGCCTAAACCTAGCAGTGGCTGAATTCGTGCTGTGGATAACGAAGATGATGATTTGTAATAATAAGAGTAATCTTTACCAATACAAGGATAGATTGATAGAATACTCTTTATTATTTGTACTCCATGCAAATTATAGGTATGAAACAGTACATGAACAGAACAACACATACTTACGTAGGATGATGTGGCTAGAAAGGAAGGGACTGATGAGTAGACGACTATAATAGAGAAGCATGGAAGAAGAAGACGTGCTACGTCGACTCCAAAATTAATTGCGATAAGATCAGGAAAATAATGGTGGTGATAATGATTCATACAAGGTGTAAATGAACCCTTCACGAAGTCGCCAACCAAGCAGTCTGTACATCAAATTAGGTAACTCTACGCAAACATTATAGCTGGGAAACCCCTTGTATTTTTGGGGTGAAAAATAACGTTTTACGGTAGGACTCAATGTAACGCACTCAAAACATTGTGCGAAGGATGCTTTTAATAGTATGGGATTCGTGGAGATATTTAAAGTTATAACATTGCAAAACTTGTATTTAAAAAAAAAACTTGTGAAAAAGTTTGAGCTTTGACCCAATATATCCGTAACTAGAAGGTTCCCAGGTATGGTCTAGATTCTATAAATCTATACCATACCTGGGAACCTTGCGATAATTTTTTGTTCTAGACTCTAGAACAAAAAATTATCGCAATGTCGGGAAGAACAATTGCTTTTCGGCTTCATTAAGCGTATTTTTACACGCATTATACAATGAGTGAGTTGAGATCGATGAATGGAAGGAGGATTGGAGTAGTTTGCAGAAGTAACATTAGGCAGCTGGGAACAAAAAAGAAACCTCTGGTAGTCAAAGAGATTCGTTTTCAGACGGTAACCGACAGGTGAATTAAACCAATTCGAATCGAACTAACATGATTTAAATCGATTATGCTCTAACAAACACATTCAGAGAAAACTTTCCTAATTCACGAAGATGAGTGTACATTCAATGCAATTCTTTTGATTCCGACATATTGCTGAATGGGCGGCAATTGAGGCCAGACGTAATAAGTTTATTTCTGTGAAAAAAATAAACAGCTTATCGAATGATTTGATTCTAACAATAGAGTAACGGGGAAATTGCATTAGTGATCTGCGACGATCTCTTATGCTTTTGTTATTTAAGAAAGTACCAAGTTATGTAATAGTTTATCGTAATAGTTTATCAAAACGCTGACGATTTACCCGGTGGCAAATATGTACATAGATGGCACCACTAGGTTCAAGCAGTCATGTCTTATCTGATCCGTCGGCGTCGATAAATAAATCGACTGACAAAATTGCTTGCTGTTTATTTTTTGGTATTCCTTACCCAAACCTTTGAAACACACAAAACAGTGGTGCTGGTAACTAAAAGTTCTAGTGACATTCCGTGCTTCCACGTATATACCTACAAGGTGTAAACGGACCCTTCACGAAACCGTCACCCAAGCGCTCTGTACATCAAACTAAGTAAATGTACGTACCTACTGACACAAAAAACATTGCTGGCAAACGACTTTTTGTTTTGGGTGAAAAATCACGATAGGACTCAATGTATCACACTCAAAATGCTTTGAACAGTACGGGGCTGGAAGTATTTAAAGTTAAGTTATGAAACTAATTATGACATTAAAAACATGTATTTAAAAAAATACTTGTGCAAAAGATGGAACTTTGGCCTCCAATAATAACCCGCTACCGATATGATTTTACCCGATTTGGCCTTTTGGCTTCGTTGAGGATATTTTTGCACTCATTATACTTCCACAAAGCAATCTTGCTCGTCATCAGCTGCCTGTCCTTGTCCCATACTACTTGAGGTCGGCGCAACACGTTTTCTTCTTCCATTCTCCCCTGTAAGACGTCACGGCATCATTTACTCCTTACACAACCCATCCATGTTTTCTTTGGCCAAGTAATCTTGGACTCTCATGACGAGTTTTCTTCCCATTGCTACTGTTAGTCATTTTAGTTTTTAAAAACTTTATTAGGTTTTACTGTAAGTACCCAAAAGGCCATGATACAAAAGGTGGCCATCACAAAATAACCCGTCATCAATACTCGTATAATTTACGTGTTATTGATGTTTTGTAATCTCTTTTCGTTGAATGATGATTCGACAAAATCTCTCATTACCGAATTCAGTTCTAATTATTTTACACTTCAGTTGACAATCGCGCAGATTTAACAGGAAAATGTTTTCATTTTTTGTATGTAGGTAGGTAGTAAACCAACTAGCGTTAAGAATAGTCTTTACATTTAAAAAAACTTTGCAAAAAAAAAAATATTTTACCCTTATTAGTTATCGCATCACACACAAATCCTTGTCAAGTATCAATTTCGCAATTTCTTTTACTTGGATGACATATTTTTTCCAGTTATTTTGATTTCAAAACCAAACTGCTTAACCGATTTCGATGAAATTTCTATGGGACCAATCGGGAAGTAGATCCATTCAGATAAAAGAAGAATTTTTCAAATCGGTTCATAAATGACGAAGATATGAGGTAACAAACACAAAAAAAAAACATACAACCGAATTGAGAACCTCCTCCTTTTTTTGAAGTCGGTTAAAAATAAAGACAAGCCTCATTAGTCCAGTGGTCACAAGCACGACTGCTGAGCATGACGTTCTAGGTTCGATTCCCAGGTTACGCAGTCTTATTGCCTTTTTCGATCAGGAATCCCTCAGTAGCAGCCACGCAGTCTCGATTTGTCCCCGGTTAATGGCAATGGCTCGCTTCATATTACATGGGACTTAAAACGTAATTGGTGAAATGTGGGTGGTACTATTAGATCAAAGAGATTTGAAAGACTAATAGAGCTGACATTGGGAATTGAATTTTCATGCATTTTTTTTTTATCTTAAACATTTTAGATTTTGACACACGAATGCTAGCTGACAAGCGGGCGCATACGCCATAACATTAGACGGAACGACTTGTTACTAAGTGGTAACAAGTATTGGATTACGATTTTCTTCGTCTTGTCCCGTCTATCGCTCGTAAATATTTGAATGTCTTTGTATTAGGTACACCTCTGCCTAACCCTTCAGGGATTACAGGCGTGATTTTATTTATTAAAGAAAGTATATTTATTTAGTAGTACCATACTACGAGTAATCACCTTCAATGGTATTTACATAATAACTCCGCGTGGTTTTTTTGCAATAATTATACAGTTTACCTGATTAACGTGGGGGTGTTAAGTATGAAAGTGCGAACTATTCAAGTGAGAAGCGTTATTACAATTACCTTTAAAGATTACAATGGCGAATAAGAAACTGAAATTAAATTTTTCATGCCTCATTACTTATATATCGACACTAACTGCCGATAACTTAACTTTTTCATTAACTGATGAATATAGGAGTTAGCACACCAAAATGTATGAATTTAGTCGGTAAGAATTTATTGCCTTTGGCACAGTTATATGATGGTAGAGTCAGTGTTCCCAGGGTGTAATAGGAAAACTACTACAAAAACCGATAGCTTTTCCAATGGAAAAGGTTTTTGTTCTGATTAATCAATTAATTATTTTAATCTATTGAGATTCCATACATGGTTGTTTTGTCTTGCGATTGTTCTTTATGGAATCAGTAAAATGACCTACTATAACTGCCTTTACGTAAACCCACTGACCGAACCATGCCAGTCGGCAGTGATCAAAGGATAACGGTAAACCCAAGTAATTGTTCCATTACTCGCCTATTAATTACTTTTCAATCCACTTATTTATTTATTAAAACTTTATGCACAAGTATAAATAACACTGTACAAAGTCGGACTTATGCCACCTTCCCAAACCATCAGCTGGCAATATCATCTTCATCCATTACCTGATAAAGGAAATAATATAATTAAAAAATTACACTATTTATAAGCCCACGTGATCTCTGCTGCAATGAATCAAGCGCAGGTGTTGTGTCACTCGATTCCCGAGCGATCCGAGAATGTATCGAGTCAGCATCTCGGTATCGAGAATCGAGTTGTACTTGTGTCGTATGTGAACGGGCCGCACATTGCGAATGAGTCATGTTCGTGTGAACATCGAATTAAGTTACAATAAAAGTAACGAAAGGCTTGTAGGTGTCCGGTAAACGGAAGTTGGTACTATGAATGAATGGTAGCTGTACTGGTAATTCCAGTGATAACTTATTGCTTTATAAGCTTGATGAGGAAGGCGAGTGATATGTACGTGGATTGGTGAGGAAGTGGGGCAGTGTCTAATGGTTTTCGCATACCGACCCAAAAAAACGAGTGTTATTATCGTGATCCTATACTATTAAATGAGCAATATTTGTAATCACTTTCTCGAAAACGGCTCTAACGATTTCGATGTCAATTGCAATATGCGCTTTATGCGGTCTCATATTTAGGAAAATTCATTTTCTCTATTTTCACCCGAGCAGAGCTCGGTCGCCCATGTACTACAATGATATGTGATCTTGAGGAAGAGATGAGCATTTTACATACCTATGTAAAATGCTCATTTCTTCAAGAAAGTTTTGACATGACTTACGTAGGTACTACACGTGAACTGTCGAAGGAGGTCTTGATAAGAGTTTCAGAATTAACCACCTGTAAATTAAAACCCAATCCCTAATAAAGATGTACCTACATACATAATCCTATCTCTTGGTTACTAAGCATTACGTTCCTACCTGCCTTAGGTTCTTTACACAATGCAGCAGGTGTAAGAATTTAATTATTTATTTACATAAATCAACAAGAAGAAATCCCGTAGGCTTGCTTGGGACCAAACATAATCGTGTCCCATGTATTGTATGTAGATTCTCTTTTCTCAAGGCGTTAACATTACCGCCTTCGGGTAAAATAATAAATTTCCTATACGTACAAGGCTCGGGGTAACGACGTTATGATATCATTATTTCGTGGCTGTAGATAAGAGGAACTGATATAATATAAATTGTTTCGTTCACACTCTCTTTAATAATGTTGGTATATACGTATAAAGTAGGTATTATGTGTGTGCTTGTATGATGGTGAAATTATTGCTTATCTTTTGTTTTCACTATCGACGGCCATTTCGGCTTTTCAGACGCTATTTTCCTGGGTTAGTCCCTGAGTACCCCGATCCCCGAGGCACCCGTACCGGAGTACCCAGATTTATTTTAATCTTGAGAAAGTCAATCAAAAGTCACTTTAGCTTAAAAGGACCGTCAGCAGATGAAGTCCGGAAATCAAGCCCAGAATGATCCAAAGGTGGTTAGTCTGATAAATTGCATAGCATAAACAAAACATCTGTTTTTCCTTGAAGGGTGAGGCAGAAGTGTATCTATAGTAGAATACACCCACATATGGCCAGTTATGTTTACTCGTAAGTCCCAAAGGGCCTGTTACCATCAACCGGGCACAAATCCAGACTCCGCGCTGCACTAAGAAATCCTAATGAAAAAAAACAATGAGGCACTCGCAGAGTTCATTTATAAAGTTATTATATTTAAAATTAAAATGTAATAAATACCTGTCTTAGTTAGTCAAACATAGTAAAAACGTTAAACGTTCATTAATAGTTAAAAGTTCAAGTTGATCCGTTAGGTATTAAAATAACGCATATTTACATGATGACAATGGTTTCATCGTTAATTCATTACGTTCGTGACTAAAAAGCTGTCAATTATCAATTCTAATTACGTTTGCTTATGTAGATAAATTACTTGAAGATTATCCGCATCTGATTTTAATTGAATAATTATGGTTCACTACCTTCTTTTCCAAGATTTTATTTCGGTAAAAATAAAAATAATGTGAAAAACTTTATGAAAAAAAAACTTTTTTCCAAAAAAATAACCGACTTCCAAAAAAAAAAAACATGAAAAATAACTTTACTTTCAGAAGTCGGTGACTATTGTTTGTTTCATTGACTTTTTTGCCACCGACTTCCGAAAGTAAAGTTATTTTTTTTGTAAGTTGGTTATTTTTTTGGGAAAAGTTTTTATTTTACCCTTTTTAGTCCTCGTATCACACACAAATCCTTGTCAAGTATCAATTTTGCAATTTCTTTTACTTGGATAACATATTTTTTCCAGCTATTTTGATTTATAAACCAAACTACAGAACCGATTTTTAACAATTTCCATAGGACCAATCGGGAAGTATATCCTTTCAGATGAAAGAAGATTTTTTCAAATCGGTTACTAAATGGTAAATAAGGTAACAAACACAAAAAAAAATACAACCGGATTGAGAACCTGCTCCTTTTTTGAAGTCGGTTAAAAAAGCGAAATTACTGATTAAATAATCGGTTTCCCAAATCATGTTGTTGTTACAATTAATGTTCGACTTTCCCTACTACTCTCTTTTATTATATACATTTATTTATAACATCACGCCTGTAATCCCGGAAGGGTTTAGGTAGAGGTGTGCCTAATAGTAGGTACACTCACATTTCGCCAGTTATTTTTAAGTCCCAAGTAATAGGGGGCGAGCCTATTGGACTTAGACTCCGAATCGATCTCAGACCATCGAGGCAGTCTATCTTTGTGAGGTGTCCACACAATCAGGATAATTTTCGATATCACACATGTTATATTTCTAGTAAAGTTCTATGCAACCAACTAACACATTTGATTACACATAAACGCACTGAAAATGGCCGCGTAAACGTTTTCGTCACGACAAAAATGTACTTGTAATCATTAGTCGGACCTGAACGAGACGATTGCGTGCTTACTAGGTGGTCGAGGTCGTAACTGCAGTGGACAATCGATTCATGGTACCAATGCGGCATAGTATGCGACACTATAAATTGAAATCGAACACAAACTTTTAAATTCACTCTTTTACAATACATTGACGACACAACTTAGTCTTAAAAAACACCCTAAGTACAACACCAGCAATGTATCCAATGATACTCGACAACTCCCACTCAAGATTAAATTTCTTTATGGTACGCCGTCATCGCACGCGATCGATACTTAGGTCGAAAGAATCGAATGACAAATTTGATGTTTGACTTATTGGCTATAGCAGAACTTTCTATGGGTCTATATTGGTTTCCGATCGAACAACTCGTGATATGGTCACTCGTGTTGCAAATTTCGCTTGAAGCCTCCATTCATACCAGTGAACCGATTCCATTTAATTTGATAGGTTACATAATAAGAAAGGATATTGCATTCACTAATGCAGTATTATTAAAAGATACATCGTTAGTATTCTACAAGCTATGTCGGTATCTTTAACGCTCTAATTCTTTTAATTACTGCTGCATAAGCAGTGACACTCACGCATAATTGCGAATTAACGTGAAAAAATATGACCTTTAGTTGCACACGTCTTTTATAATTAACCTAGGTTGTGGAAGCGTCATTGGAGGTCTAAATAAACAGTTTTTGTTGTCTTATGTCCCTTTGCCTGAGGCTCTTCATACACAAGTATCCCATGCTCAACAGTGGGCCTTTGGTAAGGCTCTTGGCGTCTTGGCGTTAAAACAGTTGTATACTTGCGTCACCCGTTAAACGAAGGGGCCAAAAAACCGCGAAGAATGTCTAATTGTTAGTAATTTTCTATGACTTGTAATCTATTATTCAAAGGATCGTAGTCGCTATTGTGTGACAACGCGTAAGTATCGCCAGTAACTACGTGAGTGACAACGAAATGTTCGATTATTTATTGGTAAAGGTCAATTAAAACATGTAAGTAAGTTACAAAGTTCTGCCGTTTGATTATGTTATATCTTTCGCACATCAATATTTGATGATCGTGTATAAAATGCTAATTTAATCGTGCTATTGGTACTAACTTACCTAAGTACTGCTGTTAAATTTTTTCGTTTGTTGTTAAGGGCTGTTTCTAGAATTGCAATTCACATTTTCCTCTCGTCAAAAAAGGAAGCGAATAAAACCGACGACGAAGAAATAAACAAGTCTGTGCTAATTACGAAATTGTCATCGAGGAAAGGTTCGCAAATTACCCTCCAATTTAGATGTAAAATGTCGTCGACAGACGGACGGATGGACTGACGTTTTTACAAACACTAGTAATTGTTCATTGTGTACAACTGCTTTCCTACCTTCTAATTGAAAACTATGCGCCACTCTGCATTCTAGATATCTGTGGGAACGGCTTGGGCACTGTGAGTGGAATATTTTTTATTAGACAAATTACACATTTCGTAATCTAATTTTTCAGTGGGAACACGCTAGGGCAGGGAGTTTTGAATTTATTGAATTACACAGTGCATTTATGTTTTATGAAGATTTTGTTTTTGTTTTCAATGGCTGTCACGTCCTACCCTAACCTTCACAAAGTGGTCTGTCTACCTGTAAAGATCCCTCACAATACCCTGAAAACCCTAATCAAAACCCCTAAAATCCGAATGATATCTCTATAATTATTGAATCCGCTAATTACAAGTTAAGCTGAGCTAGGTTGAGCTTAGCCGTTTAAGTTACCTACCATAATAATCGGGACCTATCTACTTGAATTAATGGCTTATTTTATATAAAAAATAGTATATAGAAATCTACTTTTTTATATTCAGACTGAACACTTGCAGCTATCCGAACAAATTTTCTATTCCACATTTAAAACGTGTGAGAGGTGAACATGCTCCGCCGACTCCAAATAAATTGGGATAGCAGGAAGCCTCCTGCCTCCTGATGATGATGATGATTCGAGACGGCGTTTATCTCTTCATAATTCCAATTCGACTGCCGCGTTGGTTGAGTGATCGCAAGCGCGACTGCTGAGCATGGAGTCCTGGGTTCGAATCCCGGTTCGGGCAAAGTGTTATTGTGGTTTTCCATCAGGAATTTCTCTGTAGCTTGATGAGGTTCATGGAAATAGGCTCGCCCCCTATTAAATGGGACTGAAAACATAACTGGCGAAATGTGGGTGTACTATTAGGTACAGTCCTGCCTTATCGTTCGGTGATTACAGGCTTGGTATTACGTGATTTAATTCCAATTACT
Organism: Standfussiana lucernea; assembly: GCA_964057025.1. Lineage (NCBI taxonomy): Eukaryota > Metazoa > Arthropoda > Insecta > Lepidoptera > Noctuidae > Standfussiana > Standfussiana lucernea. The sequence continues at coordinate 6,030,670 of OZ059793.1, forward strand.
TGAATATTCGTGAAGTTTGTTTGACAAGCCGCCCATACTAAACCCCTACAGTACCTACCTATTACAGGTTGCGTATCCTAGTTGAACATTTATGTTGTTCAGCATCCTCGGTCGTGACATAGGAGAACAACGCATTTATCTTGCCAACTGATCACACGTAGACTGAGTGAACTAATTTCTCACACTATGGATTAATGGCTGGACGAAGGCAATAAGCTGGCTTCCTATTACGTGGGCTTGAACATAACTGTCGAAATGTGGGTCTACAATACAAGGTGTTGCTTTGCATCCTCGTCAAATTCAAGGAGGTAACTATGCTAATGATTCTCGACCCGAATCAATAATAAAATGGGTACGTAATTTTTTACATTTTTTTCTTAATATCGGAAATCAATAAGTGTACACCACCCGTATTAAAACGCGGCTCGTCTAATACTAGCCCTATAACCGCGCTTTCACACACACAAACAAACGCAGACGTTTATTCGATAAACAGGTGATTCTCCCCTTTTGAAAAGGGCTTCATTCTGAAATAGTGTCAAATTAAAACAAATAAAAAGCAGCGTTTATTATTATTGACCAGGTACCGTAATTAATATTGATTATTTACGTCTTCTATGACAAACTCCTGAATTTTGACGAGGTTGCAAAACTACACCTTATATATAGATAGATAAATAATTTATTATTTTAGCCTTAGGGTAACCAGTTGTGATGTTATTTGAATGAATGAAGTCTCATGAGCATCATCTTACTCGACGTATCTCTTTTCAAAGTCTATTTTTTAGGTTCCGTCGCTGAGGCAAGCGACAGACTTGCCCAGGTCGCTAAGTACTGGTCGGACAAAATCGGAGTCATCGATTCGAGAAGAAGAAGAAGCAGCTTCCGTTCACACAAACGTATGTTTACATATCTTTAGAGCTCCTCAGTCAGACGTCAATCGTTTTTCTTCATTTGTTTGATGAAGTACTTCGTGCAAAAATAATTATAAGCTGCAAGTATTATTATAAGAGTTGTATTACGGGATGTCTTGATTGATCTCCTTTAAATGCTTTTAAAGAATCTGTTTGTTTCTCGGCGCAACAAACAATATCTGTTACGTCGGTTTTCTAATTACTTACTGTTACTTTTGTGATATTAACCCTGAGTCGATTAAATCCGTTAATTATAAGGTGTTCTTCTGCTATACCCTGTTCAGTAGTACCTATCGTTTTTGTTAGTGTCCGTATAGGGCTACCATCTGTCCGGATTTGTCCGGACATGACCGGTTTTTTAGCACACTGTCTGAATTTGACCTTTCGACTTAAGAAAACCTTTTTTTATGGAGCTGTAAAGGGTAAAATGGTAAAAAAAAAGTTTTTTTTGAAAATTGCAATTTGGTGGTTTGCCGTCGGGGCTTTTTAAATATGGAAATTATAACCATAATCATGTTGATTTCCTATTTTATCTTAACTCGGAAACCGATAAATCCTCTTATTATAAGTTACCCATACCCTGTATCCGTTGTACAATCGTTTTTTAAGCAGGTTATCGTCCGTCCGGATTTTTATCCATCCGTCTGGATTAGTACGGCAAACTCATTTTAAAATTGAACATAAAACCTATTGGAAAAAGAGAGATAATTAAGAAAAATATTTCTATTTTTTTATGGATTTCCGGTTTTCTGACTTTAATTAAATATTGATATCATAACCCTAATATATCATTTAATAATAATATCATGCCCACTTCCTAGTTTTTCAATGTTAACCCTTGTATTCTCTAATTATAAGCTCTCTATACCCTGTACCGTGGTACTATCGTTATTGTTAGCGTCGGTAGGCCCGCTCGTGACGCGCCGCGACCTCGCACTTATCTGGCGCGCTCTCACGACGCAGCGCTGCGCCGGCGCAGCTTGCACGACCACGCGCCGCTTTCGGATGCGAGCAAGAACGAGTGCGGATGCACTGGATTAGGGAAGGTTATTTTCTGGACGTTTACGAGTATGTACTTTTTAAAGGCTATGGAGTTTCTTGTCCATTCTTAGCCGTGATACGAAATTATCTTTGCGAATAGGCAACTGTGTATAACCTATTCTATTTCCTCATATTTTTAAATTCTGTTTTGTTGGCATTCCAAAGTGGTTTTTGACCTAATCGAAATAAATGGTTCTGTCTTTGGTTTTGACTATGGCTATTTGACATTCGCCAGTAGATATACTTAACTGTTGGTCAGGGCTTAGGATGTTGATGTACAGTTATAGAAGATATCTTTGGCTATGGCAGGAAAGTTTGTCCAAAAAGTAAATGATCTAAGTAAAAATGTAAACCCGTTAATGCTGTACAACACACCTGTTGTGTGTTATTATCTGTAGAAACGTTCCTTATTTTAGGAAATACATATGCCTGAATAAAAATCAGAAATGCTTCATATTTTCATATTCTAGAATTCAATTTCTAACTGAATAAAGTTAAAGATTATAAAATCTAACATAATAAAAGCGCATGTTAGAAGCTTTCACAGAAGAATAACTCTTTTCTTCGAAGCTTTGTTCAACGGCTAACAAGAATAATAATAATGAGCTTTAAACAGAGCTTCATTTGTATAGACTCTTCGCTTTTGCTCTCTATAATATTGTTATTAGCAGCTTTATTAAATACAAGGAACAGACCTGAAGTAGATACAACTTTTAAGTGCAGCTTGTTAAAAAGAACATTTTTATCGTTGTTTAGTTATACCATTGCAGTAACGACCTTCCTACTCTCCACTGCATTCATACTAATGATATTATTGCGAAAGTAACTTCTTTGTAATGGAGTTTAGAGGGCCTATTCTTAGAAAATATACGTTTAATATTATAATTGATGATGACTAGCTATTGCTCGCGACCTTCGGCTGCGTTAAATTATGATAAAAATATTACTTCCCTATTTTGATCGGATTTCGTTAATAATTTTAAGGGTTTTAATTTTTGTTGCATGGAACCCTAATCCCTTTTGTAAAATAGAAGGCAGTTACTACTTATAACATCAGCTATCTGCCAGTAAGAGTCTCGTCAAAATCCGTCCAGCCGTTTCGGAGATTAGCTGGAACAAACAGACAGACAAACAAATTCTTTGTTACAAGAAGTGTCGTATATATGTACTTTCATATGCATTCAAAAACATAACATCACGCCTGTAATCCGCAAAAGGGTTATGCAGAGGTGTACCTTCTAGTACACCCTCAGGCGCGATGTTATGATATAATGTTATGCATTCAGTAAAAATCTATTATTTTGAAATTACAAAGAAACACTTCAATCCTATTTAATTGTATAGACATACTTTCACATGCATTCAGTAAAAAGCTTTTATTTTGAAATTACAAAGAGAAAATTTTGTTTATGGTGATAGCTATATCCAGGCTTTCAGTACATAAGGTCTATGTTCGTCTGGCTCTGTCACGCTGTCGCTTGCCATGTTGGCTTATGCATTAATTTATGCAAAAGTAGGTTGAACTCCGATCGTATTCGAAACACAATACTGCGCTCCAAAATAAATATAACTGACGTGGCTCAAAAGGCTGCCCAACTTAAATGGAACTGGGCAGGACGTATCTGCCGCATACCGTACAAACTGTGGGCCAAAATAGCAGGAAACTGGTGCCGTGACACAGTGAGGCGGCAGACCACGAAGGAGATGGCGGGACGAACTGGACAGGTTCCGTCAGAATTGGAAGGAAGACGCGTGGGTTCGCGAGAAATGGAAAGAGTGGAGGAAGGCCTTTGCCCAGGAGTGGAACAGAGCAGGCTAGAAATAAAAAGCTTTAGGTAACTCAAAACGAAAATCCCCTTAATTTACTGAAATCCGCCACAATGGAGCATGGCACTCGTGATTTTCATTGGCAGCTTTGCTTTCCACCCCCCGCTCAATATAGGCATCTTCCGTTTTGTGCCATGTTATTATTAAAAAGATTTACTGTGTGTGAAAGAGTAAGGGTATCGTTGAAATAACAGAGAATATGAGACATTTCAACTTTCGTCTTTGAGGTCGGTCATGTATCGGCAAACACTTTGATGATGCAGAAGTTTATAGACTGAAACTATGTATTTTATGAGAGCAAAAACCGAGAAATTTGACGATATTATTGTAATCAGATTAAGAAAATAGAAGATTTTTGAAAAAAAGTAACGAGCCAATTTTGAACACAAGGATATAAAGGTTAAGATTGGCTTGATACATTTTGCGATTGAGCCTCTGATGCCTTGGAACGTGTGATGAAATACAAGTTGGATTCACGTTGGGCGCGAGATACCTCTTTTCAGCGCCTGCTTTACGCAACAAGAGCGAGTTTTATGAACTTTAATAAAATACTTGGTTATTAAGCATATAACCAAAACCAAGCCCTTAAATATATTAGTGTTAAAATATAAATAAAGTTGATTATCCATTGCTGTTTTTGTTTGTTGTTGAATTACGCTCTTAAATATGACCATACCGTTCTCATACATCCTGTATAGTGTTTCATCGGTGAGGAGAAATTGAATAGCTTAGTTTAGTTTAATTAACAGTCCTTTGGGTAATATAACATTATTGCAGGCACGCATGACTTCGTTTGATGGCCAATGGAATTAATTAGCTAACTGTAGTTACAGTTCAATATTTTGTTTCATTTAAAAATTTTAGTAGGTAATATAGGTACCTAATTGAATAGATCAATAAATAATAAAAATTCAATTCAGGTAGGTGCATACTAAGTATAGGTAATAATATTTTTGACAACATATAGAGCACATAACATAACATCACGCCTGTAATTCTGGGGATAAAGAATTAGGCAGAGGTGTACCTAATAGTATGTTTAAGTCCTGTGTAACAGGAGGCGAGGTTATTGCTACCAACCATCAGACTTCGTAGCTGCTACTGAGAAATTCCTGATGAAAAAACCCAAAAACAATTTGCCCGACCCGGGAATCGAAACCCAGAACCTCATTGCTCAGCGGTCGCGATTGCGACCACTAGACCACATTGCACATTGTTGTTAAATATGTAAGAGCAGCTTATTGTTGACATGTAGGTAAGTACAGATTTACATCTTCAGTTCTGTTCTTTACAATTAAGTTTGAGGAGGGTACACTGAAGTCAAACATTCCATGAGAAATACCGTTATAAAGAACCCACGGTTTGTCAATTAAGGTAACTTGTAATAAGATAAGTCTCATAAGACACCTAATTTCTCAATTATTGTTATTTAAGCAGGATAAAAATGGTTTTTATGGCAAGCTTGCGACAATGAGACACAGCAAATAATTTGTCGCTATTTGAGAAGCGATAGTTTAAAATTGTATGACGTGTTGTGGGACGTTTCTTTCCCATGTTTGGGGCCTCATACAAGTGTGTTCCTAGGTCTTTTTGTCTCGAGCATGCCTGCAGATCCTTCCTTGTTCGACGCAGTCAAAGATTATTAACACAAAACTATAAAACACGTACATCGTAAAATGAGGACGTAAATTTTGCGACGCGGAAGTTTTTAAAGGCTCACTTTTTAAACAAACTCGATCTAGAATTCTCATCATTATCGGAGGCTATCAATGATGCACAATATCATCACTAAATAATAATAAAGCTGGTAAACCGGTAGCTTGGACCCTGTGTCCAAAACCGATGGACTACAAATTTTATATTTTTAAATGTTTTAAATAAATGTCTAATGAAATCTAAAAATTAAATGATAGAAGTAATATGAAACGATTTTGAATCAATGAAAAGAAGTATTCCGTATAGTATAGTATAATTTGAGCACCGATTTTAAGAGCACCAATTCTTAGAGCACCAAAGATTATGCAAACTCCTATTATGGAGCTTGGTGCTCAATCGGGAATATCTTTCAATCAGTGCTGAAATGGGAATACTTCAATGAAATTGGATTTTAAAATACGAAGTTCTCAACCGACAGCCATCACACAGAAGATGTTAAGGCGCTTTTGGCTTGAGGACCTATCACATCAGCGGGACAATAAAAAAATCTCGATTATTGTAGATTACTTTATCAACTCTTTTTCATACCGAGACGTTACATAGTTTAGCCTTACAGACTATTTTTTTACAGCTGGTACCGATAAAGGCAACGTGCCTGCCCGCACCGGTTCGTGGAGATAAAATGACATGATTTTGTTTGGTATGTTTTACATATTTTTGGGATGGTGTTGCGAAAAGCCAGGTTTTTTGGGTCAGCCCGATTATTGTAGACGTAGCTTTATTTTATCAACGCTTTTTCATACCGACTGTATCACTTCTGTTTCTTCTGTTCATACCGACCTTACACACAGATTGTTTCCAACTGAAACTTCTGCAAATATTTTCTTTGTGTCAATTATGCCCACAACGCGTTGCAGGCTCTCACGCTTTTCTCGTTTGACATTGATATTATCAGTACTAGTTAGCGGTTTTGCAAATAATAACAATGATACAACTGCGTTTTAGAATATCCTAAGACCTAGATCATGCTTAGTCTCTGTAATTTGAGAGTAATTTAATTAACGTTAGTATCATAACGTGGGACTAAGTTAGACGATTATTTTAAAGTTATAACATATCATTATGCCTGTTATTCCCGAAAGATTGGACAGAGGTGTACTCTATGCAGAGGTGTTGTCTTATGTTATACAGGCGAGCCCATTGTCATTAACCGGGTACCACTGCAGAGTTCGAGCTGCTGCTAAGAAATTCTCGAAAACCCAATAACACCTGACCGACCCAGAAATAGAAGCCTGGCCCTATAGCTTAGCAATTGCGCTAGGGACCACGAGACCAATGCGTCCTATTTGAAAATTGATTGATGAATTTTTACTTTTTTAATAACCTTGCATGTCCCATGTATCTGCTGGGCATGGACCTCTCCCATATCCCTCCAAGTACTCTTCTCCTACGCCACCTCGAACCTGCCGTCGTGAAGCGAAACAATAAATAAAAAAAAAAATAAGAGATCAACAAAATCAAGCCATTTTATTTAAGGTGCTACATATTACATCACTGAACTGAGTTGGATGATTTATAGACGTTAAATACATAAGCCTCTTTAATAAAAATGCAGTAGGCACCTAATTAAAAAAACGGTGCATTTTTGACTCTGAATTTTAGACTTGCGTGTGTCATGTGTTACACAACCATTATTTTAACGTCCTACGTGGTGTTCGTTTTACGTTTTAACGTGGCCTTGTTCGCTCTGTTTGTCACGTTAGCTCGCCCTATACGACGTGTGTATGATTGACTGCATGTAATTGTATGGCGGCCTAGTCCTAATCACTTTGACATACAATCGACTAACAATAGAAAAAAAAGTTTAAAAGTTTCTTCGCGTTTTTAAGTGAGAATCATTCGACCTATGTTTGTTTGGAAGTCCATAGCTAAACTATAAGATAGTGCTAATTACACTACAACTGGCAAATCAATCTATACAAGTACTAGTGACTCGCCCCGGCTTCGCACGGGTGCAACGTATATACTAAAGTTTTCTCTACTGTAGTATGCATGTATTATACATATAAACCTCCCTGTTGAATCACTCTATCTATTAAAAAACCCGCATCAAAATCCGTTGCAGAGTTTTAAAGATCTAAGCATATGTACATAGGGACAGACAGACAGCGGGAAGCGACTTTTTTATACTAATTGTAGTGATTATAAAGAGGTAAAGTTTGTAAGTATGTATGTATTTCAAAAATTCTTTCACACTATTGCCGATTGCCATATAGAATGTGTTTTTCACGCGGGCGAAGTCGCGAGTGGAACATAGTAAGTTATAAGTGGCTTATCGATTCTCCATAGACATTTTGTTTCATTGTCACCACACCTACATTACCATCACAATTATCGAACTTGTATTTACACATACCATCACTCCTGTAATCCGCGAAGGGTTAGGCAGAGGTTTTCATGGGTAAGGTTTCATAAAAGCTTGTCACGTTAAATTTTTCTTTGCCTCTTCTATTCACGTGACAAGCTTTTATGAAACCTATTCCTTATTTTTAAAAAGGTTTTTTTAATTAATATTTTTATTATTATAAGTGGTAGGTCTTAGCAGATGCTACTTATAAAAACGTCTGGAAGCTCATAAATATGCTAATTCACTGGAAGTTCTATATTCCATTATAAATTATATTTCTAATACTTAAATGTCTCGTAAAAATGTTTTAATTTAAATGGTTTAGACGTCATATCAGATGGTCGCTTAAACCCTGTAAGGGCCACCGCACACGTTTCTGTCTGAATGCACGCGGGTCGCGCGGTATCTCGCGATCTTGCCATTTGCATCCAACGTCTTGGCGGCGCGAGAGCGAACTATGCTTCCTGTGTGAGGCTCTGAACTCGGTTAGGTTTTTGTTAGGGCTGTATTTGTTTAAACCCACGACATTCCCGCTATAAGAATTCAGATGCCCGTGAAAGGTGTGAAACCTAATTGGCTTCAACGCCGCAGGCTCGATGTTAACACGAAAAATATTTTTGTACAGTCTTCAGATAGTTGACATGGGACTGGCTTATTACTTTATTACCCATACATTTTTATTTCCAATTTCTTGTCATTTAAAACCATAATTATTTTGAAATGTTCTCGTAACACTAACACTATATTCCCTTGGTAACAGAACGTGAACATGCCTTCAGTTGTTCTACAATTTCAGTTCAACAGATTCGCAACAACACTACGAGTATGCTGCCCTCGTATCTGTAAACAATTAACTTTCATAATATAATGGTAATTAAAGTCACCCTGTTACCAGTTCGTCGTGCAGTATGACTTTACGCATCCCTGTGCGTGGTCGTGCACTGGCAGTAATGACAGGCCGCACGCGCGCGCGCCGCCTAATTGATAATGGTTGCGGACGTGCGCGCTTGCCAGGCTCCATGGGAACTGCGCACGACCATCTTCGTTGGCTCGGGGTGGTGCGACGCGACGGTCTTATAATAAAGTGTTACTCATGAATGGCCCTGTTTTGTTTTGTAAGTCCGAATTTCACCAAAGAAACTAATGGAATCAGCACCACTACACAGTGTCAATATTCCGTAGCAAAGTCGACATTCAAAAGGTGTTGAAACGAACACCTGGATTCTTCACCTTTTGAAAGTTAACCTCTGCTTGGTAGAACTGCTAGCTGCTCGCTGCAAGGACTTTTAGATTGAAGGTGCCAAGCACTTGCCAAAGTCGGTCCGTGGATTCGGTATATTAATAATACATGGTCATAAATTATTAATATACCGAGTTTTCTCCATGCCTCGGAAAGCACGATAACCCGTTGGTCCCGGCTGTCATTTGTAGCTTTTTGACAGTCGTTACAGGTAGTCGGTGGCCCGAAAGTCTGACAACCAGTCTTACCAATGGGCTTCGTACTATCCAGTACTAATTGGGTTATGGAGGTCAGGTAAGCAGTCGATCCATGTAAAATACAGATATTACTGGTTAGACTGAAGACGGAAGCAGACTCCAACGTAATTGGGAAAAGTGAAATGAGGTAGATGAGCTTCGCCCAGAACTCTGTCACGCTGCGTTGAAAGCGGTTTTGGACAGGTCTCTCAAAGTGCAGTTGGAGTTTCACAAATACCAGGACATCTCTTATGTGACAGCTGATTGTGGAACTCCCAGCTGTTCGCTATAATATAAGACTTTTGAGGTATCGAGTGAGCGTGTTCTCTTGTTTAAATCTACTTTGTGCTCTGTATAGTTTCGCATTAAGATTTACATCGCCCTTACCAGCTCTTTATGTTATAGTTATCGTAAAAACTAGAATATCTAAGTTACTTTTATAGTTTTAAGTCAACATTCTTAAACGCACATTACGAATATTTACGCTAGTACTAAAAGCTTAGTATAAAGTATGTTTAGAACGAAGAAATTACTAAATGAGCATCTAACTCTAATAGAATAGCAGGCAGGTGTAAATAAATAGGTAGGTACCAAAGATCGTTATTGATGCGTAAGACGTAATTCTTTCGCACAGTTATTTCACATATGCATACATTTCAGGGCGAAACTGTGTTAAAAAAAAATATTAATTAGTTTAATTACATATTTTATTTATGCATTGGCGTGTAATTTACTATCGATCTAAACAAAAAAGTTCTATGAAGTCATGTGCTAGAGCTCCATAATTACTGAAAGCGATAGACCGGAACATAGACGCATGTTTACGTACTTATGCAGTGTTGTTAATAAGGCAGTTTAAAGTAAACAAACAAATAAGGTGCAATGGAACGTAGAGGCTTATTTGAGAGTTTCGTAATTCCCCGTGAGATTAGATAATTGATAAGTCTTCCAGACTTAGGTTCTCTATTAAGCCTCTGGGGCCGAAGTGACGTACTAATTGGTTCTGATCTACGTATTAATTCAGCGAACACACACTTAGTTCAGTTCCTCCAATAGGACTGGCCTTTTATCCCCATTAAAACAACCCATAATTAATACCAAAGTGTCAAACAATATTGTCATGTCATGAAACACAACAGTTAAAAAAATAAATAGCAAAGAGTATAATTACCTCATATAAAATCCATCTTTGACCCGGTTGCAACCTAAATGCAAGCATTAGGCACACGCAAGTTCGCAGCGAACTGCGTGTCTACCCGGCCGGGGTTCGCATGCAAGCCGTTACAACAACTCACCTAGCTAGGTATTGGATGCAGACGTGGAAAGTAAAAGAAGCGTAATTATTAGTTACGTTAGCTCTATAATATAATTATGATTGGATGGTGACGGCTTGCGAACTTACGGGTCGCACTTACGAGTGTCATGTTTCGGCGCCGTGGTTGAGCGACTGGCTGCTGCGCTGCGTGTCGCGGGCCCGATTCCCGCACGGAAAAAATATTTGTATGACCTACAGGTAGTTTTTTCGGTTCTGGCTGTTTGTGTTTGTGAGTTAAAATGTCTGTAACCCACGATACATGAGAAATTCCTAGTGTAAGGCATCGTTTTAATGAAAAAAATTGGTTCCAAGCAGGCACTTTACCTTGTTTAATTTATTTCATAATTACTGCTTTCAAAACGGTGAAGGAAATCATTTCCTAGAAACAAAAATTTTAAGTCATGTAACATCCACCAACCTGCACTGGGTTCGCCTGGTGGATTGCTTCCCAATTTTCCACTTATATAAAGGTGACCTATGCTCCAGCAGTGGAAACTTCATAGGCTGTAATCAGGTTGTTTGCAGCAAACCTAAGTCGAGTTGATAGGCGATTTCAGCTTTGTGAACACCTGCTACAGGCGGAACGCGGGAATCCACCTAAATTAAGACAGAATGTGCTGGATAAAATAAAAAAAAACATTGACCAAAACAACTGTGGGTTATGAAGGCTTTATCTAGTGAGAAAAGGCAGGCTCCTATAAACTAAGAACGTGTTTTTTACATTTATTAAATCACTTTTTTTCTGGAACCTCAACTTTTATAACAAAGTAATCTGAGCTTAGACTTTGAGCGCAATCAGGAGCAAAACATTTGTAAGAAAACATAATACCTATTTAAAGAAAAATAAAAGGCAGAAATGCGGAAGCTAAGGATAGAGGCGATTTTTTCCCCTATCGTTGACCTATTTAGAGGCGTTCGTATTGGTCGACTAAAATATAAACCCTAATACGCTTTTTAGCACGATACCAGGTCGGCATCACCTCACCTCATTTTGACTGGCTGATCTCGATCCGTGGCGGTCCGTTACGGTGTGGAGGTTTATACAAAGAATACCGAACTGCTCCAATAGAGGCAATACTGATTTCCCGCAGTGCTCATTATTCTCTGTTGACTTAAAGTCGATATCAAATTGTAATGCAGATTATATCGAACAGGCTTCCAGAAAAAGGAGTTGATCGCTTAGAAATAAAACATTAATATGGATGTCATTCTTAACCTGAAACAACCGTTGTGTGGCACTAAATCTCTGATTAAGAAAGAAATCTTGAGTTTTTAAAAAAAGCGTCTTATGTCCGATTGAACTGCAACAGCCATGTCTAGTCGCAGGTCATCCATCTGCATTTAATGTTGCCATTTAAATAAATTATATTTTATTGTAGTCTGAAATTAAAATTTAAAAAAAGTAATTAAGAGGTTATTGACATTAAATAAAAATGAGTAGCTCTGCAACTGTATAAAATAGCTAGGGCTTTTCTATAAGGAATACATCCGTGTCTAGAGTGATCAATTAAAAATAATGCCAACGACATTTTTAAACGCCCTTTTAAATGTTTTATAGGCAGGTATATTGTATGGAAATCGATTAGGATCAATAGGTTATGTAAAACTGTTAGGAATCAACTTGTTGAAGGATTTAATCAAATGTCACTTGATACGTATATATAACATGTGAATTTTTATAAATTCGGTGTCTGAAAGCTTAATCAAGTCTGATCAGGAAGTCTTTTGCATAATGTCATTCTAGCCGTAACGATTGGCTAACAGACTAAAAATAAACTTAATTTTAAAATCTTATACGTCCTCTGTGGTCCTCAAGAACAGAGTTCTAACGTTACACAATTAGTGACGAAGTAGGTATTTGCTATCTTCGATTGCGGACGAATATTCGAATCCCGCAAAGGGATGAATGTTTGTGTACAACGAATGTTGGTTTCGGCTTCGAAGTTCGATGCTTCTGAATTATCTTTGTGTGCATTTACACTTATAAGAGTACCGGAAATCCTACCTGCAGGGCTTTTACAAACTTTATCCTTGGTAGAGTAGATAGGGATAGTTGGAAAACTGGGACTAGGTTACAGATGTAAATAATGAGATAACTATTGCGTTATGACATTTTTTTTAAATGTTACAGCACCATGATGAGATACGGGCCTTTTGACATCGTACAGGACCAATTTAGTTTGGTTTAATTTTTAGTTGTTCTTTTAAATTAATTTTGTTTAATTCTTTCTTTCTTCATATTGCCTTTTTGATAGTGTTGTAGAGCCTAAAATTATTGATGCAGATACATACATATACCGAATCTCGTTCGTCGGTGTAGTAGTAACCAACATAATGAGATGCCTGTTTTTGGATTGTAGGTTGCTTAGTCTAGCTTATTCATGGCCAATCGCTACACATTGTCATCACCACCAATTAATCATCATTTATCAGCTGAAAATGGCCCAAAGCTGGGCTTTGTCCTAGATTAGCATCACCACATCGTTCAGTCTTGTACTTCTCGGTCCATGTACCAGGGACGCCTTCTAACGCTGTAACTGCCGGATAAGTGGTGGCCACTCCAGAATCTTTTGACCCTATTGCGCAATTCTTCGGGCTATTATGTTTTACCTATAGGTACGTAAATAGAACTATAATTACTTAATATTCGCAATACAATAATTACTTACTGGTAAAAAAGTACTTAAAAATGCTGGAATTAATAATTCAGTATGACTGAGTTTGGTATCGTTAATCAAATCCAATACGATGCTTCACGACGCCATCCATAGTTACAGAGAAATTATTGAAATTGTGTAGGTGGGTGATGGTGGAAAATTTACTTACTTTTCCAAACTAGACAGGAATCTGTCGTTTTCAAGTGACTAATATGACTTTCAACCGGATTGACATAAACTTTACGTCACATTATATTAATCCAATACATTTTTGGTTCCTCTGTTTGACATGGAACTGTTCGTTCTGATAAAAAATTGTTTAAATCTCTTGAAAATATAGATTGGAACTCTGTCTTTATTACCTTGGGAGCTTAGTTAGACCTTTCATTTGAACTAAGTAGCATTTCTTAATTTTTTAATAGAACAATTTACTATACCATTTTTAAATTATTTTAAAGCCGAAATAGTTTCTACGTAACCTTTATTCTTTTTAAAGATCCTTCTTTTCAAGTTGCCATATCAGGTGATCCGGTTATGCAACGACCGGTTTATTACGTTAATAAGGATATTTGTAAAAATCTATGATAAGACACATATTGTGGCGACGCTTGTATATTTTTTGCCATAATAACGACGCATTTTATTATAATTCTCGCTGTCGAGGATTTTCTAACAATTATTTATTACTGTTTTATGCCAATATAAATTATGGAACTGTTTAATGTTTTATTAATTTAACATTAGGTGTCGAATGAGGTGATGGGAGTAATTAGGAGTCACCTGCTACATTGCTCTTCCCACTGGACTTTGTAAAAAAAGTGTTTTAAAATTTTTGAAAAGAACATAAAATAAGCGGAAGACGTGCCATCGTGAGCACCAAAAGATCTAGACGAGTGTCAATTAGAATTAATTCAAAGCATGTCTTTCTACAACAAACAACAGACTGGCATGAACTTTTTGGAAGCTTATTTCTACCAAACACATTTTTGAGTTTTCGATCATCATTATCGATTAAATATCACTTTGTCGAGCTCTTCTAGTTACAGCTGGCAAGAGCGTGGAGATCAGTACAACCAGAGACAAACCTATCTATGCTCAACCCTTGTTTAAGTCGGGCTGAGGATGATGCTTATTAATTTATCAGCTTGGCCCATACATTTTCCATGTGTTTAAAATATGTCCGGTATGATTGGTGGATTATGTTCTCGATTGTTTAATTGGGCCGGCATCCAAATTGCAATCGAATGTATACGGTATTTCTGTATGATCAATTAAATTAAAATATTCATTCTACGTGGAGAAAGGGACATCGACGCACAATATAACCACCACCACCACGGTAACCACGTATTTAGTACATCTATTCACACTCAACAAATCCTATCTAGTCATTTTTCTCTGTCATTTTTATATATTCAAAAAACCTTCCTAACATCAATAAGGTTTTTCAAAGACCATAGACTTTAAAAGCTGCCAGTAATATGTACATAGACATAAAATTCTATTAAACTAATATTACAACACATCAGTCCATAAGTCCGTCAGTCCATCAGTCCATCAGTCCATCAGTTCGTCAGTCCATCAGTCCATCATTCCGTCAGTCCATCAGTCCATCAGTCCATCAGTCCGTCAGTCCATCAGTCCATCAGTCCATCAGTCCATCAGTCCGTCAGTCCATCAGTCCATCAGTCCGTCAGTCCATCAGTCCGTCAGTCCATCAGTCCGTCAGTCCATCAGTCCATCAGTCCATCAGTCCGTCAGTCCATCAGTCCATCAGTCCGTCAGTCCATCAGTCCGTCAGTCCATCAGTCCGTCAGTCTGTCAGTCCGTCATTCCATCAGTCCGTCCGTCCGTCAGTCCATCAGTCCATATAGATAAATTGGTTATCTTCATTGGTTTTCCCAACTGTGTTGGGGTCGGCTACTAGTCGACTATACAGACTGTCAAAGAGCCGGGACCAACGGCTTAACGTGTTTTCTGAGGCACCTAGAAAACTCCGTATGTAATTGATGGTCACTCATCCACGGACCGACCTAGCTACTTATATATATATTTTTAAATAATCTATACTTCTATACTAATACTATAAAGAGGAAAGATTTGATTGTTTGTTTGTTTGTTTGATTGCATTGAATAGGCTCCGAAACTACAAGACCGATTTAAAAAATTCTTTCACCGTTGGGAAGCTACACTATCTCCGAGTGACATAAGCTATATTTAATTTAAAAAAAATAGGAACCCTTACTCCAATAATGTAACCCAAGGTGTTAAATATGACCAAAAAAATACCTTACATCGCGTGTGCTGCGAAAACTATTGATGATAGAACAAAATAATGTACTACGACTTTGCAGAATACATTATTATCTACAAAAGTGTCGCGACAGCATATGTCGCATATGTGTGTATTATCACAATAATTGTTCTTTTATTTTAAAACTTGCATTGAAATCCCGCCGCTAGAAAAGGCTCTTTATTTGTACCTTGGTAGTAATTTTTATCAAAATAAATTACTTCATACTCAAGACTGCTTCAATACTCTTATATAACTTTTTGAATTATTCAATTCGGACATTCCATTCAAAAGATATCACGAGTTCAAAAATGTAAGTATTAGAAAAAAGTCGCGTGGTCGCCGCTCACTCCGCTCGGCTTACTATGCGATGTAAGGCGTCACTGAGGTACGGGAGGGGAGTCAATGTTAAGAAATTCGGCCCCCTAAACAGCGGTAAAAAAATAAAAAATAAGTTTAATGGCTTTTGTTTGTAGTTATGATCTTTTTACAAACATTTGAAATAAAAATAAAATAATCGAATATAAAAAATAACAAAAATTAAAAATAATAATATACGTATCCAAACTTTCTTTATAATGTACTCTTTTTTAGTAACCCGGCGCAAAAAGGAGGGTGTCGGTGTGTGAGTGTATATGTGTTAAAATTTATAATTTTTGTTAAATACATATATTTTTTTAATATTTTTAAATGTTTTTTTCTATTGTTTTATATGTGAATATTTAAAAATGTAAAAAATAAGAAAGAAAAATAAATAAAGAAAATAATATATGATAATTTATTCATTGATCTGGTCTCTAAAATGTAAGTACATTTGTCATAAGTAATGTAAATGTTTGTATGTTTGAATGGTAAAATATGGCTGAACTCTGATATTTACATAATATAACAACTGTTGTGTATTACCCATAACCATTGCCCCATTAACCCATTTGAAAATAAAATTCTATTCTATTTTATCCTATCCTGTCCCGTCCTATTCCGTCCTATCCCGTCTCGTCAAATTTTTGTTAAATTTACCCGTGCGAAGCCGGGACGGGCCGCTAGTTAAATAATAAGTAGGTAATATAATTATCTAAGTTATATAAGGTGTTGCTTTGCATCCTCGTTAAATTCAAGGAGGTAACTATGCTAATGATTCTCGACCCGAATCAATAATAAAATGGGTAGGATTTTTTTTTTTTAAATATCGGAAATCGATAAGTGTACACCACCCGTATCGCGTACCCGTATCGTGTCGTATACGCGGCCCGTCTAATACAAGTCCTATAACCGCGTTTACACACACACAAAAAAACGCAGACGTTTATTCGATACACGGGTGATTTTATTCTTTTGAAAAGGGCTTCATTCTGAAATAGTGTCAAATTAAAACAACTAAATAAAGCAGCGTTTCTTATTATTGACCAGGTACCATAATTTACATTGATTATTTACGTCTTCTTTGACAACCTCCTGAATTTTGACGAGGTTGCAAAACTACACCTTGTATATTATATAAGTCTATGTATAGTTCGGTTAGGCTAGTTAGGTCCACCGATACCTATTCAGTATCGTAATAATCTTACGATTTTCCGAATGATCATATATATTTTTAGAGGAATTTTGGCATAAGTTTATTTGGAGTAAGTTAAGACGGGTTAACTGCAGATTAATAGACAAAGCGTTACTTACTCGAAACATCTATGAAAATATAGGAAGTAAAAACAGTTAAATCCTTGTTAAATAAGATTAAACACATTGGTAAGTCGCGAGAACAAAATTACGAAACAATTGATTTAACTTCAGGGTTCTAGCAATAACTTGAAAAATAAAATTGTATTTAAACTACTGTTTTAACTTTATATCAATGCCACAAAAACCTTTATGTTGAGCTTGAATATTTAAAAAAAACCTTGAAATGTTGACTCATATTTTAATAACCATGTTTTTTTTTTAAATTTAATCAATTGTTACCAGACGAACACACTCGTAAAACTGCAGAATGTTTCGCCAAATCGGAAAATCTTCATTTGCTTATTTACATAATCTATATATATAAAAATGAATTGCTGTTCGTTAGTCTCGCTAAAACTCGAGAACGGCTGAACGGATTTATCTTATCTTGGTTTTGAAATGTTCGTGGAGGTCTAAGGAAGGTTTAAAAGTTGAGAAAAATTCGAATAATTGCCGGGAAAACCCTCAAAACAGCACTTTTCTATTTCCCATACAAACGTTTTCTAAATAAAATGGAGAGTCAATTTGTAATTTATTACCGCTGCATAAAGTTCAAATTCGCGTGCGCGGTGGAGGATCTAATGTCGCGTTCCGAAACTCAACAAAAGTGAATCGCGAACGCGACCAAATTGAGGATAGGATATGTAGATAGGTACTAGGAGGGTAGGATAGGTAGGCAGGTACTAGGAGAATAGGATATGTAGATAGGTACTAGGAGGGTAGGATAGGTAGGTAGGTACTAGGAGAATAGGATATGTAGATAGGTACTAGGAGGGTAGGATAGGTAGGTAGGTACTAGGAGAGTAGGATAGGTAGGTAGGTACTACGAGAGTAGGATAGGTAGGTAGGTACTAGGAGAGTAGGATAGGTAGGTAGGTACTAGGAGAGTGGGATAGGTAGGTAGGTACTAGGAGAATAGGATATGTAGATAGGTACTACGAGAGTAGGATAGGTAGGTAGGTACCAGGCGAATAGGATATGTAGATAGGTACTACGAGAGTAGGATAGGTAGATAGGTAGGGAGGGTAGGTAGATGGGGTAGGTAGATGGGGTAAGTAGATAGGGTAGGTAGGGTGGGTAGTGTAGGTAGGCTAGGAGGGGTAGACAGGGTAGGTAGGATGGGTAGAGTAGGTAGGGTAGGAGGGGTAGACAGGGTAGGTAGGATGGGTAGAGTAGGTAGGGTAGGTGGGGCAGGTAGGGTAGGTGGGGTAGGATTCATTGACTGTTAGGCGGTACGAAGTTTGCCGGGACAGCTAGTCTATCTTATAAAAATTAATTGACATTTGTTAGTCTCACAAAAACTCGAAAACGGCTGAACCGGTTTGCCTAATGTTGGTTTTGAAATATTTGTAGAAGTCCAAGGAAGATTTAAAAGGTGAGAAAATAGGTATAGGCAGTAGGTTTGGCAGTAGGTAGGTAGTAGGTAGGCAGTAGGTAGGCAGTAGGTAGGCAGTAGGTAGGCAGCAGGTAGGCTGCAGGTAGGCAGTAGGGAAAAGTGCAATGCAACCCATGCCGGGTACAGCTAGTTAGTAATAGAAAGAAGTTAAAAGAGAAAGGCCTTTTTCAAATTGACACTGTGACACACGCTAAGAAACCATAGCACGTTCAAGAAAACCAAATATGGGAGCAAACACAAATGTTAGTAATAATTGAAACGTAAATGTACTTTAAAAAAAAGCGTGTGGTATAACCGTTAATTGTGCTCATGGCCTTTGCCAACATCTGCTGCCTATGAAAAGTCGAAAAAAATAACGCTGTGTGTATTCGATTGTACTTCCCTCGAAGCAAATGCCAACTGTGTGGTATCTTGAATTATGTCATTAGACACGTAATCGTACAATGTTCGAGGTATTATTTATATCGTTTGCAGTTTAAGAAAAAGTTTTTTTTTTCAATTACTTCTTCTGGTCCATGACGGCGCTTATGAAGGGCGACCTTTCTATCTCACTTAAGCGTAAGCTCGTCGATATGTGTATCCTGCCTATCCTTACCTATGGCGCCCAGACTTGGTCTTTGACGGAGGCTCAGAAGTCCAAAAACAAGGTTTGCCAAGTAGCGATGGAGCGTAGCATTTCAAACATCAAAATCACCGATCGAGTGCACAACACCACAATACGCTCCAAGACAGGCATCGTCTACGTTGGTGATAAGTCTGCGAGGGTCAGGACAGATGGGCCAGAATCGTCACACAGTGGGTGCCTGAAGACGGTCGTCGTCACCGAGGTAGGCCCAGGAAAGGCTGGCGTGATGATTTGGACTCGTTCCAGTCTGATTGGCCAGAGAAAGCAAAACACCGGAAGAGTTGGAAATGAATGGGAGATGATTTTGCCCAGCAGTGGGAGAGAATAGGCTAATTAAAAAAAAACTTGGTTTTGGTCGCAACTGTCAGCGTAATTAAGAGCGACAAATTGTCTTTTGCCAGATTTCATAAATACTACGATTTCCAAAATTCCTTAGGTAATATTATTGCACTGTTGGATAGGGAATTTCAACTGCTGGCGCTAAGCTGACCGTTGAAAACGCAAGTTTTAAATACAAGGTATAAAGGGACCCTTCACGAAACCGTCAACCAAGCATTCTGTACATCAAAATCACGTTTTACGGTAGGACTCAGTGTAACGCACTCAAACATTGTACTGATGGATGCATTGCATAATAGTCATGGAGGTATGTAAAGTAAAGTTATAGCATTAAAAACTTGTATTTTTTTAAACTTGCGAAAGTTTGTATGTATGGATGTTTGTTACTCTTTCACACAAAAACTACTGAACGGATTTGGATGAAACTTGGAATACAGACAGTTCATAACCTGGACTAACACATAGGCTATAGGCTTTTTATCCAGGTAATACGATCCCGTGGGACAATAACCGAACTCCACGCGGGCGAAGTCGCGGGCATAAGCTAGTACCTAATAAATAAGAGACTCAAAAATAACTAAAACTTTTTCCTTGACACTCAAAAAAATACATGATCAAAACTTTCCCACCGGATTGCACCATATGTCTAGTTAAACTCAGTTTTATCTAAAGTACTACGTAACGTTATAGAACTACGAATAATAGTTTTGGGTATATCATTATACTTACAGGTTAAAACTGCTGTCAGATAGTAGAACTGTCTGGCTAGAACTAATTTATTATGTCGTGTAGATATAATACAGTTTGTTCACAGATATTTTACCTTTGACTTTTGAGTCACGGTGACGGTCACGGTGTCATGGTGATCTATATGTTCGTAGCGATAAGGTTGTTGTTGGACTGCACCTGCCAGAGAGAGGTAAACTAATGTGAAAGAATTGTAGTCATATAATAGTTTAACAAACTGTCTGGCACACTACCCATACCGCTAGATTAGTCGGGATGATGACATTTTTGGAAACTAATTCAACAAATGTATAAATTATCTTCTTCTATCTATCTATAATATATATATATATATATATATATAAGCGAAAGGTCACTGACTCATCACGAAATATCGAAAACCGCTTTACGTATAAAGATGAAAGAAGATCGGGCCGACTTCTTTAGACTCTGGTTCATGAAGCTTTATTGATTTTAGGGTATTCAAATCACTTGTTGTGTTTGATGCTTTTCAATTACCAAAGCTCATGGAAATCGCTTTAAAAAGGGTATAAACAATGCTTTTTGTAAATCGGATTTTTCATTTTAATTAAAAGCAATACAAGGTAGATTATTATGTACAAACGGTATTTATCAATATGGGCAGTATGAAGGCTTCATCACTGATAAACATCAACGTAACCTTCACGACCATAAATCTTAAAGGGGTAAGCAGACATGTTTCATCGTATGTCGAAGTTCACAGTTGGTCGCATTAGTTATTATGTGTTGAAAACGATCTGTTTGCCAGGATATGAAAGAATATGGGATCGAATTGTGACACGTGACGAAAAGAGGATTCTTTACGATAACCGTAAGCGAAAAATGCAATGGTTGACTCCAGGTCAAACAGCGCAACAGTGCCCTAAAGCAAAGCTTACCAATAAAAAGGTAATGGTAACTGTTTGTTGGTATCTGCATGGTGGTGGTGGTGGACTATAGCTCAGGTCTGGTCAAGCATTATCAGCAGATGTTTACTGTGCCGAACTTAGAACAATGATGGCGAAACTGGCAGTGAAACAGACCCGACTCGTTAATCGATCTTCACCATTATTGCTCCATGATAACGCAAGACCTCACACTGCATGGGACACCGTTGTAACTACAGGAGCTGCAGTTAGAAACCATACGTCATCCTCCGTACTCGCCAAACCTTGCTCTAAGTGACTATCACTTTTTTGTGATTTGGTAAATTTTCTACGTGGTAAAAATTTTTCTTCCCAGAAGGCAGTACAAAATGGTTTCACACAGTTTGTCGAATCTAGATCCCCAGAGTTCTATCGCAAAGGCATAATTAAACTTCCGATTAGATGGCAGCAATGTATAGATAATGAGGGTAAATATTTTGATTAAATAAATACGTTACATCTTGGAACAAAAAACTAGTTTTAATTTTTCAGTATAAATCGGTAATTTCATACTTTAACCTGTAGGAGCCGTTTATAGAAGGCAACTACTCTACAAATGTCAACTGTACGGTGCCAATCGTCTCAGAGTAAAATGGCGGTGACATACAGACGCACAGAAAGGCAGACGGACAGGGCGAATATATAAAGGTTCCGTTTTTACCATTTGGCAACGGAACCCTAAAAACGATAAAACCATTTGTTTCTAAAGTAAGCTCACCTGATGGTTTAAATATACTACAGTCTGAAAATAACTAAAAATGCGGTGTATAGAGGTGGTTATTGTGGTTTTATAAAAATAATATCTATTTTTTTCTAATTGGTGCCTTAAAAAAAGTTACTTAGTGTGATAGGCATTTTCTGTTGACTGAAATATAAAATTGCGTTAGACAAATTTCATATCTTCATAACCACGCGGACGAAGTCGCGGGCAACAGCTAGTTATTTATAATATCGTTTCTCAAGCTAAGTAAATAAATATAAATTTCGTCGACTGCCAAAATTTTATAATTAAAAGTCGGCAGTCGGGAGTTCACCTACCAGACGCAACAATCAGGTTAATTATTATGAAAATAAGCGCCAGACAGAAGGCTTAATTTGACCGGAAGCGGATGTTGATATAAACAGCCCAACCTGTCTGGCTAAAATCGAATGTCGGGCAAAGTATGCCCGCTGGGCATTTGTGTCGTGCAACGAAGCTGAATAAGAGCATGAAGAATTAAAAATAATTTCAGTGAAGCGTACAAATATTGGCTTGATTTTATAAAATAACATAATTACGCCTGTAATCCCCGAAGGGTTAGGCAGAGGTGTACCTAATAGTACTACCCCATTTCGCCAGTTATGGTTTAAGTCACATGTCCCATGAAAGTTCTTTTTAGGTTCTACAAAACTACATTTTTTCAGAATTTTTCTCCTTTTATTATAGAAATTAGAGGGACAATTTTACGGCTTCAGAAGCGAATTAATATCTCATCAACCATTGACATAAGAAAGAAAATATATGTGGAACCTCGATATAATTTTTTTAAGAACTGTCGTTGTTTTTAACCTTCTCGTATCAAGGCTACCCCTATTTTTTATTCATCATTTTCTTCACTTTTGTGTAGTGGATTATAGAAGACACCTGCTCCCCAAAAGCTGTGACATACGGACGGACAGGATGAATCTATAAGGGTTCCGTTTTGCCATTTGGAAACTAACACTAGTTATAATTGGAATTTATTAATCAAGCAGTCAATGTCTATTGGATGAGCAATTAACCTTCTTCTACAAGAAATAACTCAGATGCATTCGAATTTACAAGTGTGATCTTTGCCATAACATTCAAACCGACCTAGCCTAGGTTCAGACTGGTTAGTCTAGTTTAATTGGAACCGACCATCAAGGTCACCAGGTAGACGCCGAAAAGCCGACTTTATTAAAAAAAAATATTTTTTATTTAATTAATTGTTACTCTAGTAACGTAACGAATATAGAGAAGTATGTTTTACGGTTTAGTTTGCAGAATTGAATTAAGTACTTATATATATTTGTTGGTCACGGCTGTCATTTTTCCATCTTTAATGGTCGGATATCTGCTACGACCAGAAGCCAGAAGTCTCTTACCCAGTAACTGGGTTGAGGAGGTCAGATAGGCAGTAGCTTCATGTAAAATACTGGTATTCAGCTGCATCCGGTTAGACTGAAAGCAGACCTCACCGCAGTTGAGGTTTGCGACACTGATAGAACTAAAAGAGACAACTCTTAAATTGGTACATACATGTAAAGTTTTCGTGTCTTTGCAGGTGGAAGTGCCGAGGCAGCCCGCGAAATACAAATTTTCTTCGGTTTTTTTGCAATTTGCAGGTCGCGCTGGCGCCTCCCCTTAATATTTGTTATAATCATCTTTTTTATTACTTGGTTTTTACTGTGTTATATTTATAAAGGGTTTGTTAAAACTATTGTTGGAATCGGCATAACCTAATCATGGTGGCTTACTTCGGCTCCTAAGGAACTGCGAAAGATTCTTTAAACTGTTTTGCATTAGCATTTTATAAAGAAATAGACACGACACTCACACAAGGATTTTAAAATAAAAACGTAGACACTTATATACGTATTATACATACTTCTTTAATTATTAGTAGACGCAGACACTAGTTTGCATTTTAAAAAGTCTCTATTTTCAAGGTTAAAATGATTCACTATGAAAATTAGCTTCGGATTTGATTTATTTAGCTTTGCATCAATTTAGTTTTAAAACAATATTAGGATGATTGAATTATAACATTATTTCCATGATTAGGTCTTTATTTGATCATGAAGTAAAAATAAAGTTTATCAACTGCCTTTTTTTTATTTAGCTTCTTTTTATTTTTTCATTACATGAAAATAAAATATGCCACGACAACATTTTGGTACCCTAACATAATTTAATTTCTATTAGTGTGATGCATGGCGAATTCGACGAACAACTTTAATTATGTTATAAAAAATGCAAAAAATAATATCAGCAAAATTAAGGTACCGTTACTCCACCTACTGCATAACGTTTAAACAGCGTCTAGATGCGTCAAGCACATATACAACTAGACAGACAAGTTGTATGGATGACCAAGGTGGGTGTTTGGTCGATATAAATTTAATATCCGAACAGAATTTTGTTCGTAGCCTCTGGCTAGTGGTCAGTGAAGCCAGTACCTCATGTAAACATAGCCGCGTTTAGTCGGAGCATTGGGCCACGACTGGAACGTACTCGTGAGTCAAGTCGTAGAGCTATAGTAGGGCCATAACGCGCGAGGATTTGAATTTGGAAGCTTTTTTTTTCTTTTGAAGAAATCTGCCAGTTATTGCAAAAATGATAACAAAACTTTTTTCTCAATTATAGAGTAGCTGAATGTATTTGAGGTTAGATTTGTATTAATGAATTGAACGAGATTTGTATTAATGAACGATGAAAAGTGGGGATATCAATAGATGCCATAGTTATTACAGAACTTTTATAATAACAACAAAACTGACAAACAGTCAGTCTTTTTCCGTTGAATTAAATATCAAAATTGCCTTGATAATTTTTGTTCTTCATCAACATAAATATTTTTTTCTCCAAGTCATAAGACCTAATAGAATATGTATCTTAATATCTTTTAATCACCGTGTAAACCACGCCCCGACTAGACTTGGCCTAGCATTGACCTCGCCGAGTGCTAAAATAATAAATGTCTATTAGTTTCAAATGCTGTGGCGATGGCGGCTACACATGTCTGATGCACATTTATGATATAAAAAAAAACCTGTTTGCAGAATATTTTATTCTACATTCCGTAATGAGGTAATTTTCTAGTCTAGAAGTTCTGTCTGGTCTATGGAATGCGACGCCTACGTCTGAGATCCTAAACAATTGACGATCGATTCACGAAAAAAAGCTCTACCATATACCAATTTAGGGACCGTCAATATAGGTCGTAACTATTCCTTGAACCCTTAAGCCCCCCAACAAACACTTTAAGGCGTTTCGTATTACTACAACGATTTTCCGGAGAATTTTTCAAATTCAAAAATGCTTTTCTGTATCTTATGTTAATCCAATACACTTTTTTTACTCTTTGTCCTGGTTGTCGCTGATTAAATGTCACCTTGTGTAGGCCCTTCGGATTAAACGTGACAACACCTAGCTATAGGTTAGAAAGTGGTGAAGTATAATTTCATAATTATTTAATTTCTGAAGACGAGGCCGTCCCTGAAATAGACGACAAGACAACCTAGACGCGTACCATGGAGTCTGGTTCAAAGTGGAGCGATAAAAAAGATCCTGAAAGGACTTTCCTTTGCCCAACAAACGGAACAGTGTAAGCTAATAAAAATAACCATTTTGTATAGTAGCGTCTCATTTAAAAATATTTCACCTAAAAGTGGTACTTATAAAAGTCGAGAGCAACCTTTCGATTACAACAATCGCCGCAGACAAAGCAATGACAATAAAATCGCATCGCACAACACTACAGATCGCTGCTCGTATAAGTTTAGTGGCTCGCTATAAAGCATGAAGCGCGCGTGCACCGTTTTCAGTCAAAAACAACGCTATGGCCACGACTGCGAGTGTTGCCGCGGTTTGACCGACCGCTGCACTGTCTAGCTTGGCACAGGCCGCAACAGGAATAAGACAAGCTATAGAGCAACACGCTTTAGTCATTTAGTCTTCTGCCTCTCTTTGGCTTGATCAATATGAAAAATAGAGTGTGAAGTCTCAAAAACATCTCCCGATAATTGATGGGTTGGTATGATAGGTGTAAAAAGACATGACATTGGCATACCCCGTCGTTTTGTTGTGATATTTTTTTGTGCTGGACCATACCTGGGAACTTTCTAGTCACGGAGATAAAAGGAGGTTAAAGTTCCAACTTATTCAAGAGTTTAAAAGAAAATACAAGTTTTTAATGCCTTACTTTAATTTAATACCTCCATGACCACCTTCCCGCGTATTCACAACGCTTCGATTCGATTTCGATTTCGGAAAGTCGTATGTCTATCTCGCTCGTTTTCGTAATGCCAAAAAAAGACAGACATACGATTTTCCGAAATCGAAATCGAAGCGAAGCGTTGTGAATACGAGGGCTGATTTGATTTTTCACCCCACAAAAAAATGCGAGTACTTTGATGTACAAAATGCCTGGTTGCGACTTCGTGAAGGTTCCTTTTGCACCTTGTATTTCCAAGCTTACGTGAGTAGCTGAAATTTTTTGTGACTTTTGCTCAGCATGCAGTGAACAGGTCAAATAGCCAGTTTGGGTGCGCGTAGTGGATTAATGTGTGAGTATGGTATGGTATAGTATTGTATGGTATATATTTTATGTGTAATGAGGGTATCGAGTTTCGACTGACTCCATACCTTTGGCTGAAGTTATACCTACTTACGAGAATATTAGGTTATTCAGTGGTAAAAAAATGGTGATGCTATTTCATAAAATAATGTCGTCCGTTTTATTTGTTAGTTCTCTTTTAATGGTAATTTATGTGACGCTCTCATTTGAAGCTGATTATGCAAAGTTAAAAAAAAAAAAAAATAATTTCAGTTTGTTAACTTCGCTGGCTTATTTATAGGCTTCTGGATTTCAGAAACGACAACAAAAATATGAAAAAATCTTCTTGGATTTCATGTTGGTAATAATAAAAGATATTTCTTTCTACATACGTAGAAAGAAATATCGATTAGCGTCGTAATCGATGCATTTTTAACAGGCACGAAGCGCTGTAGTTAAACTGTTCAATGAAGCAGTTTATTTACTAGGGCCAAGTGTACATTTACGTCAGTCAGAGCGCCAACGCAATAATGCAGTCTCCATTATGTGTTTTTTACAGTTTGGCTGTTGCTATGACTAATCTTAACCCGTTATTCCACATTTCCGCAGACGGTCATAGGCTCATAATCTTTGCGCCACCGCTTTTTCTAATTATTTCTTTCACTGTTATGCTAGGTACTGTGTATGGAACTCTTAGGCAAGTGTGTTATGCATCTTTTCGCGTACACTTGCCAAACACGTATGTTCTTGAAGAAAAAAACATTCAAATAAACCTCATAGAAAAATAAACTAGCTGCCAGATTACGAAAAACAATGCATCAACAATAACTTTACTGTCCGGTTATGCAATATGTAGGTTAGTATGCAAACAAACACGTGAGCAAAGAATAGAAAAACATCAAATTCTAAGAAAACTTAGTGCTTCAAAAACAAAGTGAGTTTTGTGCATGAATAGAATGGTGACAAGCAGTATTTTTGCAACGCTTAAGGCATTGCAGTGCGCAGAAAAATATTATTCATTAGCCTTCAGACGTAGTTGCATGCATCGTTAGAGCATTAAGCAAGGACAACTTGTAACGTTACGCATGAAAACGCTTATTAGCGACTGCATAGTTTTTTTGTTCTAGCATCGGTGGGGGCGTGGCGGGAAAAGTTGCACATTATTTACGACAGCCACGAAGGCGATGCGGCGATAAGGCGCGTCGCAGTCGCCGCGTCACGATCTCCACTATCTCCCGATGCCGATATTGGAACTATAATATTATTAAATACACCTTAGTGCGCACTCAGCGTTTGGACGTAAAGACTATTGACCTAATACGGATCAGTCTAAATCGATTTCGGTCCAACGTGCGAGGCTGCCTGGGGATGTTCGACGCGTAATTATATTATTATTCAATTTCGCTGACAGTTGAATGCTTTCTATATAATTTGGAGTAGGTGTATGGAATGATCTAGGCGTTCTAGGTGTTACGAATGTCTAGACAAATAGTTCTGTCTAGACGGGTTACCTAATGATGTTGCTGTTATCAGGCGTGGATAAAGCGGAGCCGACATGAATGTATCGGCTGGCTCGTTTTGATATATTGTATTGAACGAGTCTTTTTTAGTTTTAGACAAATATAACTGAACATTTGTCTATACTTTCGTGTGCATTGTTTTGTTTTGGTCTTTGTTTAGTCCTCATCTCTCATTTCGTAGGTGTATCTATAACTTATGATGTCTTTCAGGAAGACTGACATTAACATGCATTTTCGTCTGCTGATCAAAGTTGCATACAATGTAAGTCCATGCAACTTTTTATGGTCTAAAATTGATTAGTAATATTGATTCCAGGAAACTTATTTTCAATGTCATTGTACGAAAATATCTATAATAACTACATAATAATCTAGTATGTACCTAAATAACAGGTCCCTGATCAAATCAGATGTCATTGGTAAGAAATGAAACTGAAGTCGAAGAAAACTAAAAACGTTGGATTTGGCGGGCCATCTTTTTATCTATACAAAAGTTAATCTCACAGAACAGATGGTTGACATCGGTATAGTGTTTCTCTGACACTGACAGGAGGGTGCTGTTGTTAACGTGCGTGAAATTATCTGAAAAAAAATTACATACATACATAAACTCACGCCTTTTTTCCCATGGTGGGGTAGGCAGAAACCTCAGAACGCCACCTGCTACGATCCTTACACATTCCTTTTGTCTCGTCCACGGTCATACACGCACGCTGGTTGCGAGTGCTAGGCACATGACCTTTATGAAGAACCTCACCAAAAAGATCAGTGTCTATGGAAATTGTATCGAACATCAAGATAGCAGCGTTAGTTCGAATTGAAACCACATGCCAAAAGACCTATGCAGTACTATATTTCATTTTGCAGAAAATACGTAGTTACTCAATTAAACTGATGGTTTTATCTATAATGTAATCATCTAAGTACGTCGTCATATAAAATCCCAATATCTAATAAAAATATAAAGAAAACAAGCGCAATAAAATAATTATTCAATCATTGTTATTTAAAGAAAATTATACTCTACTTTGGATGGGTAAGTACTGATGACCTTTGCAATCGTCTGATTTTACCCGACTGCGCCAGAAGGAGGGTTATGTTTTTTTTATAATAATATATCTTATCTATGCACCTGCGATGCCCACACTTCATAATAACTCTCCAGATAATAAAACAATAATAAATTAAGTACTTATAGGCATATGATTAATTAATTTGCGATTAGTTAATCTAGATATTGTAGCAATTGATTATAGTCAGTCATTGCCTTTTTAGGGTTCCGTGCCTTAAGGATACGAACAAAGAACGAACAAAGAAACGAAATGAACGAACGAACGAACAATGCGCTGTCTGTTTGTTCGTCACAGGGCTGTATCTTTTGAACCATAATACGTAGACACTTTCCATAGAGTGTATATTACTATAGCCGCTATAACAGCAATTAATAAAAAAATAACTTAAAGGGGAGACTCCCTCTAATTTATATACAAAACGTGTTTTTACTAAACTATTTAAAAAAAATGTTAATTTTGTACGGTGGTACGGAACCCTTCGTTTGTGAGTACGACTGGCACTGGGCCGGTTTTTTTTTTTAAATTGTAGGGTTGGCTTCTATTGCCTGTTCTCCGCAACCATTGGGTGGCGGAGTATGGACAATAAAAGTCAACTATAGACTCACAGACAGACACCATAGACAGTAATTGTACTTTCTAAATAAAGAGCCCATAACGTCGCCACAGCTGGGACACAGAACATGTTTATTTCCTACTCCTACGCTATTCTTTTCTGAGTAATTTCGCTGTGGGATCCAAGACAGTTAAATTGTTTCTCTGGGACTTCGTCGAGCTTCTCTGTCTCGGCGCTTTTCTGGTGGTAGCCATTGTTGTTTCTGACGTTCAGGAGTCGCACTCGTTTGGGAATAGTGTAGAGGACATGCTAGGGCCTCCTCTGGAGAGAGGGCTTGGGCGAAGATTAATCCATCACATGGTCCCAGTGCGCATTGGTGGATGTCCCGCTATATTCCTCCGTAGTTTTGAGAGCAGTGGCTATGTGCCTACCCATGCTTGAACCTACGCCTTTATAGTATGACCACTTGAAGTGTGCAGTTCATGGTGGCGTTGCTTGTCAAGAAAATTTGCATCGATATGTCAAACTTGGTACTTTTATTTTAGTTTTGTGTTATCCCGACTGCACAGATGAGTTTGTTTAAGTGTACCATTGGGGCACCATTGCTCTAGTTACAAAGCAATAGTTTATGGTAAGATTAATAAATAATCACCTATTTCCTTGCTTCTAACTACAGGTAACGACTGTCACAGATATCTTATGACAGTGAGGACTGACAATTTAACTTACGTTATGTACGTAACGTACGTTACGCAAATGTCGCTTTGGCCATAGTGAATACTCACCATGGCCAAGGCCGCTGGAGGGCCAAGGTCTTCAACCATCAAATGAAATAAGTCAGGAAAGCATAAGCCACTGCTTTCTTTAGACTTTAATGGTGGTTTTGTTTTTTAGTGTGTACATGATGGCCGACATCCATACACTGATTAAAGCCGAAAATCACAAATCAATCAATTCAAGCGGCTTCTTTGCTGGAAGCACCTTGTTGATAATCACCATGATCAAAAATCAAAAATTGCAATTAAGTTTGGTTATATTATCAAAACATTATATTAAATCAGTAATCACATGAGTACAATTGCGCGTTTTTTGTTAGAAACCGCAACCAAGAGATAACAGATGTGACCGATAATTGGGGTCGTACGGGTCTCCAAAAATTGAGAACATGGGCCATTCTGCAAGTGCCTAGTGAATGTCCGAAATACCTTTTACTTCGGGGGATTCCCCACGGAAAATCCCAACGTGACGGTCTTGATTTTATCAGCTTTTTCACAAAAACATCGTCCAAATAGTTTATTTTTACGTTTTAAGAATTCTCAATTCGATTGTATGTTATTTTTAAATAGCTGTACTTGACCGTGAAAAACATGTCACAACTTTCTTCTACCGCGTGTAAGTGGTG
This sequence comes from Standfussiana lucernea, assembly GCA_964057025.1. Classification (NCBI taxonomy): domain Eukaryota; kingdom Metazoa; phylum Arthropoda; class Insecta; order Lepidoptera; family Noctuidae; genus Standfussiana; species Standfussiana lucernea. The sequence continues at coordinate 6,061,832 of OZ059793.1, forward strand.
TAAACTTACATCATAACTTTATTTCAAGCTTGTTTTACGTTTCCCCGAAAAGCACCACTTATAGAAGACGTTCTTTGGAAAAAGTTTTGTTCAAAATCAGACTAGGAAACCTGATGTTTATTAGTTGGAGCTCTATTGACCTTTTCGATACAACATCTTGCTGATTGACTTACTTTCACATTATTTTACCCTCTGATATTAAACCTCCATGAATCCAATATTATTTTAGGAACGCATGTTAAAACTATATTGCTACTCAATATTTTATTATTTTCACAATAAGATATGAAGTATTAAATTCGTTTCAGAATAAATCAACTGCAACAAACAGGCACCTAAGTAACTCCATACTCCATATATTCCATAAAACATTAATAGATTATTGTTGTATTGTTCCTACTCGTTAAATCATAATTAGGAGGCTGATAGCAGGTTGATTATTTTGGGCTCGTGTAGACAGTCATTGACCCAAGCTTTACTCGATCATGGGAAATCCTAACCCAACAGAGCGTAACTATCCATGCCAAATAAAAACTCGCTCTTAATGACAGAAAAAAATCTGGACAAGTACTGCTTAGACGTGGATCACCGTGGGTTCCTTATAAAAAAAAAAATATTAATTTGATAAAAAAGATAAATGATGTTCGTCCACAAAATCTGAAACTGTGGTTTCTTACGACCAATGATTTACCTCTTTAACAAGAAGATCCAGCCTCGACAAAAAAAAAAAAACAAATTAAGTATTTCAGTTGTAACCTACAACTACAAGATCCCAGACAAATTATTCAAGTTACGGAGGGAAAGTTCGACCGCAGAGAGATGATAATGAAAGTTCTATTGGCGAAAGCGTAACGTATAGTGAATATAGTATTTGGATGTAGCATAATAACGTCTAGAGACTGCTCAAATATATAAACACAACACTTGTATTTTATTTTGCTACTTCTTAGTTTAGGTAGGTACTTAATTGTTTTGTTAGATCCTCTTAGTCAGTTCCTACTTGAATTTATTATTAATTTACATATTAAATATTAAATGTAAGCTCAGAAAAATATTGTGGTTTTATGAAGCTTTTAGTTTAAACTACCTACGTACTTTTACTTGCTACAAAAATCTAAATCGTTTAACATGATTCTTGTCAGCGGAACCCTAAAATCCAAAATAAATAGGTAGCTTACGGCTTCTTTGCTGACGTTTAAATTAGGTTACCGCCTAAAGGAGCAAAGCAGCCCCACTAGTGCAGATTTATGTATAGGTTATCCAAGTATATTCTATCATTTAATAAGCGACGCTGATACCTTACGATCCGGAAAAGGTTACAAGGCAAAAGTATACATAAATACATGTACTTACAGTTCGTTATGATATCATTGCATTTTATTGTTAGGGGTGAAATTGTACTTGCGTTCATTGGGTTTAAACTGATGACCAACATTAATGATGAGGAGGAAACAGAGGAAGAAGAATGAAGTGGAAGATCAGAAAGTATAATGTTACAAAGTGTCAGGATTTTTTTTAGTATAATTTACCATTTCTTACCTGAAATTGTTAACTGTACGATGCTATTTTATGTACGTTATATGTTTACTACCTATTTATCTTGTAAGACGAGGGAGACTGGTCTCTACGACGCAGGGAATCCTAGTGTTGAGGCTAGTGATATTCAGCTTGTGTAATGCTCTCTTGAACAATAAAGCTTTTTATTATTATTTCCTTTATTCATCTATCATCTAATTTTTTAATATAAAAAAAAAAACATAAAATAAACATTAAAAATATAAAAATTGTCCGCCGGTATCGGGAGCAGGGTCCAAGCTACCGGTGGTTAAGGCTCCAGAGACAGGAACCTTTTCACAATGCGAGCCGTATTTAATGCCTTCTGAATCAGGCCCTAGATCCAACCGCCTAAAGAGAAGAGAGCCTCGAAAGATGTTCGTCGAGGCTCTTGGCCATTTCTAATATAGATTATGATTATTTTTAAATGTTCTGAGTGATTTAAATACACACATAATAGACCTTTTTCAGCACCAGCAACTTTCATTGTGAGGTAATAAGTTATATATTCAGAAGTATACACCAAACGGAACAATTTTAAATAATAAATTTAAATATGATTAATAATGGGGAAAACCTAAAGCTCTTAAAATCTAAACTGTCCAAACTTAAATGAAATCGCAATGACTTGACAACGACCTATACTGAATTGCTGTACTTACCCACCAACTTAATTACTCAATGACAAGTGGAATTCAAAACGTTTTTTCAGATCGTACATTTGAGTTGCAAAAAAAGTGTACATACCTAAGTGTGTTGTGTGTTCCTAACAGATTCTGTCGACAAGTGTATGTTTTAATATTAATTAATGGAATGACAATAAATTGTTGTTGTAATGTTACACCTGTATTTTTACATCAATTAAATTAAAGGTATTTCGTGTTTTTTTTCCTGTATCTTCGAGACATAAAAGACTCAAAAATTAGAACAAAATGGGCTTAGGATAAATTCTTGATGGCTAAAAAAATAATACTATTAAAAGCCCAAAAGTACTGAACGTTAGAATGACGCTTTCAAGGTGGTCTCATTGGGGTTTCAATCGTACCTGTAATTCTGGTTAAAGGGGAACTACAGACAGTGTGTGTGTCTAGTAGTCTTGTGAATTTTGGCAAGCAAACTGGCTTGAAAAAGTGACAGGGAGGCATTTGCCCCACAGTGAGATTATACGTACTAATTAGTTTTAATCCTATCTAGTTTCATTATATTGAGATTTCATAAAAAAAATGAAATATAATTTGAAAAATAAATAAATGTTAAAAAGTTTAAAAAATAGATGAATCTGGTCTCGTCTTTATGGGTGTTTTAGGTGTAGACATTGGCATCCTCTTGCAAACGAAATTGAGTCGCCTATTCGATTTATATTATAAATCGAGTCATTTATAATTTGCTTATCTAATTAAAGTTTACTTTTTAATTTCTAACCATGAATATTTCTCGTTCCGACGATTTGGTCTAGCTCTCGGTGTTGTCAGCCTAATTTTACAGTAGCACCATCGCTAATTTGCGTTGGCGGTACAAGTAGGTGCTTGAAATTAAATATTTAAATAATTTTTTTTTTTGAGTGGAAAGGCATCGCTTCATTTAAAATACTCATACATTTAACTGCACGCAGGCTAGTCAGATGATGATTTTCTGGAGTAAGGCATGTCTCCGATAGATTCATCATAAGTCTTGCAGATAATTGTTAAAGTATTCGTTGGACTTGGTAGCAACTCTTTGCCCAACTTGGGAATCGAACGAAATCGGTGTTCGATTCCCAAGTTAGGCAAAGAGTTGCTAGGTTTCCATCAGCAATTTGAATCTGTGTCTGGTTGATGACTAGACTCGCTCTTATTACATGGCATTTAAACTAAACAGCCAAAATGTGGGTGTACTAGATGGGATATTAATTATGTATAAAAAAACAGCTGGAGTTAAGTAATAAAACTTAAATACTAACGGTCGTTAGAAATATTTTTCTGATTAACTGTACCTTTCTAATTACTCAGTGTTGATGGGCAGTAGACGCCTTAATCGCGAATGAAATTAGAGTAGACGTTTGGTTATTACCTACCTACATTTTGGCTATAAAAAGTGGCAGCCGCAGGGTTATAGGATTTACGATAACTGTGCGTTAATAAATTAGTAAATTAATTACCTATTAATAAATTAGCTAAGCTTGGCTTGCCCTTATAGCCGACAACTCTTCATGATGTAAGGGTTTCTGAACAGTCTGCTTGTCTTATGGGCTCGCCTTATTTTCGGCCCCTAGGCACGCCACTACGTGAATGAAGTCTTGGGATCCAGCTTCTGATGCAGGATTTTTTTATTTTTACTGAGAAGTACATTCTGCCAAAACATATATTTAGTAACTATCTATTAAATCAACCATGACTCCATTTTAGCCCATTAGAACGAGCATTCACACTTAAACCAACTTATACAATGTGAAGGCGGGAAAACACAGAAATGATATAAATGTACCAAGTTTGACATATCGATGCATTTTTTCTTGACAAGCAACGCCACCGTGAACTGCAAACTTAAAGTGGTCATACTATAAATCCTTGACATCTTGTCACCCATGACACCCATGACTTGACACAATTTGTTAATTGTTATTGAATAAATGAAATGAAATGTCTTTGGTTTGCAAAGTTATCTAGCAACCAGAAATAATAAAAATTAGGTACAGGTTTTCTTGCATAAATGCATACCAAACTCTTTTGTTAATCGAACCTAAAGGTACATCCATACCGAAATTTTATTAATTTTTAAACTATTCCTATAAATTTTTGTATTCTCTTGTTAACGTTACTCCACAAACAAAAATTTTAGTGTGGATACATCTTTGGGTTCGTGGTTGTATCCAGGGTAAAGGCCACCATTCATTTCAGGTACCTCAAATCCTACCGACCATTACTAGATACCAACAAGTAATGTGACTTCATAGAATTATTCATGTTTATCACTATGACATTCCATCTCTAGAGAAATAACCTAGAAACACCGATCCATATTATGACCTTAATATAACTGACCCAAATTAGGGGTAGGGGCTGTAAACCCCAACTCCCTTCTCCTTCGGGACACAAATTTCTGCATCTGTTATATAGCAACATGCGGTTGAGTAATTGATATAACAAAGTATGACGCCAAAAACAGACAAACAAAAAGTAGATCAAAACCAATTCAGATCTTACCGCTACCGTTCAAACATCTAAACTTCAGCCAACTTATCTGAGGAGGCGGGCAAACACAGAACTAAAATAAATGTACCAAGTTTGACATATCGATGCATTTTTTCTTGACAAGCAACGCCACCGTGAACTGCACACTTAAAGTGGTCATATTCGGAACATTTCGCTACCGCCACATTTTTCTTGGCGATGTCCGATGTCCTAAATAGTTTTCTATTAGCTACTTCTATTTTTTGTCACGCGCAGACAGGTAGGCACTTTTTTATCTGTTTAAACTTAAGTTTTTTCTACTTGAACGGCCAAAAAGCCAAATTGTAAAAGTAGCGGCACTCGTTTAAGGAAAAATGTTTGAAATACTACTGTTATATGGATTTTGTCAGTGCCTACTGTAATAGATTCTTTGAGTGGTCTTCCTTTATCATTTAATGATATGTTAGCTACATAAGCACATTGAAGTTTTTTTGGCTCTGGACAAAAAAAATACGGTAGCAGTAATTTGGAATTTGTTTTGGGCATTATATTTTTTTTAAAGTGAACCTTTTCGTTACTTGTATACTTACAAATACCTACACAGAATCGAAAAAAGTTCGATGTAGTTAAAAGTTTAGTCAGTAATTAAAAAATATTATGAAATAATTTTGGAATACAAACTTGTATTTCAAAATATTTGCAAATTAAAATTACCAAAAGAAAAAAAAAACAAAAAATCTTGCCTCTTTTTAAAAGTACAACGTCGCATAAAAACTGTATCAAAGGATCTGCATAGATGGCGCTGAGGTCGCCGTCCGTTGATAGTTTGCATAAACGCGGGACAGGAACATTCTCCCAAGTTTGTTTTTCGAAGAGGTAGTGTAAGAGCGATAGATTTACGGGGGGTAAAGGGAGGGGGATTTACAAGGGTCCCTGCGGACTTTTTTGTTAGTCGTCCATTTTATTTCCATGTCGTGAATATTCTTGCTAGTCTTTTTTAACAATTAGTTCCGCGAAATAAAGAAACTGGCGTTTTATTTTTCAGGTTTTGTTTTCAGTGATTCTACAATAGCTGGGTTTTCATCGTATTTTATGTGACTCATTGGTCGTAGAACTTGTTCAATTATTGACGAACTAGCCGTTGCTCGCGATTTTGTTCGTATGGAAATGTTGATGTGAATGTGTGTGAAAAAAAATAGCCTATAATCTATCTTCTTGCCTAATTTCATTAAGATCCGATTAGCCGTTTAATCGTGAAAAGGCAAAAAAAAAAACAGAGTTACCTTCGCATTTTTAATATTAGTATGGATATCAGAGAACAATCAATCAGACGAAATTAGCTTTCAGTGTCGCTAGACAACAAAAACTTGTCTTTAGGTAACTAAAATTTGGTTAGTAAACTTAAACAATCACGGAATTCAGAATACAATGGATAGGTACAGGTCAATAGGGCATCCAGCTCTTTATTAAGTACTTATTATTTATTCCTGATACTAACCTAACAAACGAAATAATAGTAGGTAATTATCGTCAAAATCGATACTCAAAACATGAAAAGACAATTAGAAACTACGCTTTTACAAGTTTCCATGTTGGCAGCGCTGCCAAAATAGGCTACGCAGTTTTACATTTCAATACTGAAGTTTTTTCGCAGCTATGCAAATCTAGCACTCAAAAGGAGTATTCTCATTAACCTAGTTTCAAATAACATATTCGGCACTTCTACAAGTAAAAGATAACAAAATGAAAATGAAAGTGATGACAAATGGTGACATATTTGGTTGCCATTTTTAATATTTGTAATGTGTTAAAATTACCTAGATTTGGTATTATTTGTATGAGATGAAAAGAAATAGTAAAAGGACCTGAATTAAACAATGGTACACTGAAAAATAAATCTTTGGACAAAGAGCCTTAGCAACAAAATTTGAACTAAAATTATTTGGGTTTAATTTAATTGAATGCTTGTCTCATTATCTAGGCTGTGTCCGCTCACCGCCTGTCTGCCGTCTGCGCCCGACAGCGCAACGGGCGTTGCATCGCATGAAATTCGTCTGTTGTCTCTTACGTAACGCCAGCCGCGCGGCCGATTGATCAACCCTAAATTAGTGGATACGGGGAGAGTGCGGCGCGCGGAGGGTTACGGCAAACTAGGTTGGCCGCGGAAGCACACTAACCCCTAGAAAACTAGGGGTGCGAAACTCCTCCCCCTTTTCTGGTCACGAGAGCACAGCGATTGGTCCGTCCGCCTCAACCGCTCGCCCCTCACCCAGATTACAATCGGTGGGGTGCGCTCATAGAAATAGTGCTATGTGCTTATCTATGTACACCTATATACCGCATAAGTACATAATATATGGGGAGCCCCCAATTCGTGACATTGAAACAACCCTGCACTGTCACTCCTAACGCCATATTTGTTGGCTTCACTCAACGCAAATATTACTTAATTTATTTTTTGAAACCTGTGATTTTTCCGAGCCATTTAGACCAATAATCTTTTGCTGCACAGGTTGTCAAGTGTAGTATCAACAATATTTAACTTTCAGTTCCTCGGAAGTTTGTTGCATAAATTGTTTTTTGTAATTGTTTTTATTTACCCTACTCTGTCCCACTGCTGGGCAAAGGCCTCCCCCATTCCTTTCCAACTCTCCTGGGGTTTAATTAAAAAAAAAATTGCTTTGGGAATTTTACGACATCCCCAGAGTTTTTAAGTTAAGGTCGAGTTATTATTATTAGACTACGCTAATGTAAGCATGACTGACCTATTTTCAAAGCGTTCAATACAATGCCCAAAAAACTAAAATTAAAGAATTCGCAAGTAATTTTTACAACAGCCATCTATTTACATAAATGTTCGTTTTTCTTTTGTTCTGTAACTCTCTCTCCCCGAGTTTTCTTTATTTTATTACAATCGAGACTATATTGAATTCTGTTTTGTTCCACTGAAAATAATTATTCATTTGAACTGCCGATCATTGAGATCATGGTAAATTAATTATGGGTATCCTGAACCCATCTCAAACACAATTCCAGGTTGGAGGACCTTCACAGAACATGGCTCACTTTCTATGCTGCCCACCAATAAAAGGAGGTTCTGTATTTGACTCGTATTTGTGTATGTCTGATATTTCACAAAAGCTCAATTAAGATTATCCTTTGTGGAAGTTTATGTGCAGCAGTAAATATTTACGAGTAGTCTGAATGGAATTAATAGAGTAATAATAATTTTGCCTCTTCATAATATAAATAATAATAAAACGTATAAACAAATCATCATCGCGCTCCATCATTCACTCACTGCTGAATAAAGACTTTGGCAAAAATAGAGGTGTGTTCTCAAGCATTTTATACCCTCCTACCGTTTCTTCATAAATCCGTCCATCGATTCCATTCCATTCATCTATTGTCTGTGGATTTGTCTTTCTTGTGATTTTTTTTTCACCAATATATCCACTCTGAAACATCTAAATGATGTTTTATGATGAGCAGTAACCGTAGGCAATGTACTCCTTTTCCTCTCATATTCTTTAATTATCTGAGATTTTTCTACCCTGTATAAATATTTTTATTTTTCCTTATTAATATAAGTAAGCTGAAACATTAACTGGAGCACTGGGGCAATGCAGACGCTACATTCACAACTATAATTTGTTGGCGGTTTATTAAACAATAAGTTAGGAGTCTGGCGAAGTTTAACTTCAAGGATGTAAGAACAGATTGACTCGCCTTTGGAAAAAGGATAACGTCGCTGTAGAATGAATACCTCGTATGTCAATTTTTTTTTTTTTTTTGTAAAAATCGTATGAAAACCACGTATTTTATAATACGGCTAAACTGTGAACCCAGTATATGACTACTAGTGCCATCTATTATATTCAAAACATGAGACAAAAGCACGTAAAAATATTTTAAACATTGACAAAATTAAACGTTTTTTTCGTTTCCTGTGAAGTTTGGTTACATACGAGGTTATCATTCTACAGCGACGATAAGTACATAGTTTATTTTGTTTTATTTTTTATTATTTCTGTAGAAAGGATAATTCGTGTTAAAACTGACGACAACTTATCGTTGCTCTTCGATATTTGAACGAATAAGTATAATTTTAGGGTGAATGTTTCAATCACAACACAGTCACAACAGCATCGTGTTAATAACTGGTCTGTCGTTGTGGAGGTCAGCATAAATAGGCAGTCGCTTCATGAGAATTGCTGATATTCATCTGTTGATTCTCTGTAGGCTACAATTCAACCCCAACTTAGTTGAGAAAGGGTTAATGATTTTGTTGTTTAATTGTGTAGTGTTTTCAAAAGATAAGCATTGATTTTAAAGAGTTACAGAAACATATTAATTTAAGAAAGACTACTGTCATCAATCATCATCATTAAACTGCCCTAGTCCCAATTTATTTGGGGTTGGGACAACATGTCTTCTTCTTCCATACTTCTCTATTACTCGTCATCTCATCAGACACCTCTTTTCTTGCCATATCATCCTTCACACAGTCCATCCATCGTTTCTTTGGTCTTTCTCCACTCTTATAGACTACTGAAATTAATTTTTGGATAAAATCAGTACCTATGTCGATTTATTAGTGATATGTTCTCTCGTTACAAAGCTTGAATTGCGAATGGTTTGGTCAAACCTGTTACGAATAACCAAAAGCTTAAATAAAATATTTGTACAGTAGAGTGCTATTTAGTTCTAAGTGTACTTAGTCTGTTCGAAGAATAAAAAAACACAGCAAAAAATCATCATTGTTGATCTAGAAAATGATTCTAAGAAATTCATACCCGTTTCTTGGAAAGTACTTACTTGTTTTGTCGGTAGTCTAGACGGCATTTTACCTGTCAGATTACTCTGTTACCGTAGCGTAGTTTCTGATTCGAACTTCCACGAATCTCCACATCTATGGAAGCTGTGGGTTTCCTGAGAATTTGACATGTTCCAAACAGTACCGTGCGTTGTCCTACCCTGCTCTTTGATGAATTAATTGGAGTTCCAACACCTATAGTGATACAATTCCAAGAGGGTAGAAACCCAAGATATCTAGACTTTCAGTAACGGCAGTTTTATTATTCACACTGTCCGTGCAAAATTATTTCTAGGTTAAATCATTTCATTTCCTGTACTTCTTAACAAAAAGCCTACGGAATTGGCTTTCTGACCCGTTGCTATGCCGTAAACTAAAATAGCAGGAAAACGCACAACGCGTATTATTACTTTCTTTTTTTTTTCGTCATGGGTCATCGACAAATCATATGATACACGAAGCTTAACTAATCCGCGAATCGGGCAGTCGGTGGACACTGATTTCTGGGTTGAACTCTGATTATTGTAAAATTTAAGCGTGATATTCACACGTATTTATTACAAGGCTACGGATATAATGAAATACAAAATGGCTGACTCGCACGGAAAGGAGATTAATGTCTGTTTTCGCAGACACAAAATGATATTCGAACGAATGCCTTAATTATTGGAATGTTTTACAATGCGCTGTAGGGATTTCCACGTTCGGTGCTTTAATGTAGGCAGTTATTTAAGTGTTGTCTCATGTTAGTGAAAATGGGCATTGTTTTTAGGTACAATTTACTTCCATTTCAAAATAGGCCTCTGCCTACTGGCCTCTGCCAGTAGTAGTTCTCAACGACTCTTTATGCATCAGGGTGTGATGATAAATGCAATATTATATGAAACCGATTGCTTAGTGATACCAGTGAATCATTTTGGAGTCATCAATATCAGTGAATGAAGTTGGTCTACGCTTTCTCCAACGCTCAGTTTTTTCTTTATAAATATATTGCTATTATTTACATATCTATGTATAAGCTTCGATCCCATAAAGCTGATGTAAAAGTAGCATTTAATTAAAAAAAAAAACAATGCTACATGTCCTTCCATGTTCATTTTTGAAAAAAGAATTGCTATCTTCTTTCCAATCTCGACGCGGTTGCAGACTGAATATGGATATACTGAATAAGTATAAATTACTTCTAAAGCCGCCATTTGGAAGCTTTAGACATAAATGTTTGCTTATGATATTTTGTATTTTTGAGTAGCGCTCTTGCCGAGCAAAAGGTCCAGGGTCGATTCCCAGGTCGGGCAAAATGTTATTGGATTTTTGCACCAGGAAATATGTAATAGCACCTTGAAGTCTTTACTTTATTTTGATGGCAATAGGCTCGCTCCCTATTAAATAGGACTTAAATATAACTGGCGAAATGTAAAATTTAGGTAACTTATGTTTATTTTATGTGAGTCTTATTTGTGCGGAATAAACAGATTTCCTTACTTCTTTCAGGTACACCTCTGTATTATCCTTCAGTGATCACCGGCGTAATGTTATGTTAAATTATTCCATCCTTTGTCAAGTCCAAGAGATTCGTGTGCTCAGTTGCTTCCAACATTGTCGTTCAGCAGCCGCGAGCGAGCCAACTTCGCCTGAATGAAACTCGCGTCGAAAGACTTTCGTTTTCCATACGAGCGGCTCACATGTTCGCAGCTTTGCATTTGTTTCCCGCTTTTTCACTTTTGACGTCACACGATTCATGAGAACGCTTTTAAAACAATATCTTTGATGCTGCGTTACGCATTTTTTTTTGGCGGCCATTTTGGATTCGGATTATTGATTTTAGAATTTTGCTTTATGCTTTTTTGAATGACAGAAACGAAAATGAATACATTTTACAAGGTGAAACTTTTGAAAGTTGTAGGCAAGACTTTCATAAATGTACGAGTCTAGAAGAAGTCACTCGAAAGTGACCTTAAGATGCTGCATTTAGTAAGGCATGACGCAAGTATTAATAACTTCCTCCTTTCGGTCGGTTAAAAATAGATAAACATTACCTACATAACATATTAAGTCTTGTTGCATACATCCCCGACGGCTTAGGCAGAGCTGTAACTGTGGCTACATGTTGAAGTAATACGTGAGGATACCCCATTGCCATCAAGAGGGCACTGATCCATACACCGAGTTGCTACTGAACAAAATCCTGATGGAAAAACCCAATAACACTTTGCACTTTTTAACATAGAAGCAGAAAACAAAGGATTGATCATTTGCAGGGTCACTGACGACTGCACCTTAAATTGGAAATGCACGCATTAAGAGATAGCGCACAAGCACAAGGGCAAGGTGAGTCGTAGTCACTGATAGGATGACATGTGCAAGTCTAGCATCTCCTCGTATGAAATACTTCGTTGCTATTTGACTGCACCTTAAATTGGAAGTGCACGCATTAAAAGATAGCGAGCACAGGCGCAGAGTGAGTCGTAGTCACTGATAGGGCTACAAGTGCAGTCTCGCATCCACTCGTATGCAATACTTCGATGCTTTTGTTTGTACATTTTGTAGAGCTCAATTCGGGTCAGTGTACTAATTTAGGGATCTAAATTAGTATTTATAATCATCACCATCATTGAAGCCCGGAGCCACGCACTGTTTGCTGCACCCCATTTTTTCCTGCTATTCTCCCCGGTACCGTGCGTTCATTAACCAGGTGTATTTAAATTATGATTTTCTAATGAGGAGAATTTCAATCTTTTAGGGTTTTATTTTCATAATATATGGAAATTGCTTTGACAATATTTCTAATTGTACATCCCACGTGACTTCATCTAGGTATGTAGTGTTAAAACACGATGCGATTGCATCATTGTTAAGAAGGTACAAGAAGAGACACAAAGTCCACAGTTATTGCCATACTTAACCAATAACAGTTATGAACTTGGTAACTTTTCGATATATTTATTCCTATTTTCGATATATAAATCGCCGAAAGTGAGATACATCAAGGAATCTTCTAGATTCTGTAGTAGGCAATTGGCACAGAAGCTAAGTGATTGCCTACTGCACTTTGGCGCGGTTTCGACTCCCGCACCGAACAACTGTTTAAATATGTGACCTGCCAATAATTGTTTTGAGTTTCAGTTTTGTGTAAGAGAATTGTGCTAGTTAACGTTTCTGACATAAATATATGATTATTCACAAAATTTCCCGTTCAAAAAAACGTTAGTTAAATGTCTGTTATTAAATCACATCATCACACTTTTTGCGCATATACAGCTGAACGGGTTTGGATAGTAATTGGCTCTCAAATAGACCATAGGTCATATCTTAGGTTAAGATCCGCGAGAAACTACCAAGGAGATTTTATTCTTCCAAAATTCTTAAAGCATCCAAATATAGAACATAGTTTGACAGAACACCTCTAAGTTACGACAGCTGTAGATCCCGCCAAGATACCCAAAGTTAGTCATGGTAATATTGTTATGTCATCGGACTAGACCGAGTCTGCAAAGTTGCATATCAGTACACAATAAGAAGTAGGTCATAATATTGAGATGCTACGTTTTCTAACTGGCGAGGCCAAGTTAATAGCTTTTATTTTCAAATAGGCTGTTGGACCCGGCAGTTCTTCACAGATCTCGAAGCCTGAAAGTCTTACTAAGGGGTATCGTGTCACCCAGTAGTTACTGGGTTAACCCAGCTGGGATGTAAAAGTTAGTTATGCAGATCGCTCCCTGTAAAATACTGGTATTCAACTGCATCCTGTGAGACTGGGAACCGACCCAAACACACCAGGGAAGACACTGCAGCATGGAGGTGAAAAACGAGAAATAATATGGGGTCACATTTAACTTTTGGCAAAAAAGGTTAAAATAGACGAACTTGGATCCTTCCGAAAGGCTTGCATTACCTGCAATAGTTTTCCCAAAAAGGAGAGGGATACCTTCGCCTATAGATTGACAAGACAGACTAGATACATAGATAGAAAGTTAAGTTAATAAAGCTCACTCTGCTTGAGGCAGATTAGTTAGTTAAAATATTCAGATTGCCGTTTATTAGTAGCTTGACTCACGAAATGTTAGGTCTCCTCTCTCAAGGCTGATAGTGTCAAGAATTGTTGCTGCACAAAATTTAAATAAGAAGTGCCATGAGACTAGAAGTGCAAAGAGTGTGTTAACATATTAACTACTTAGTTTTTTTGACAGAGATTTTATGCCACCCATGGTCTCCTTACTTGGCTTAACATGCCGTCGAGAAATAACTCAAGTTGACACAGCAAATAGATTAATTACTGCACCGATAACTGCGCAGGCGACTGAATTACACGATCACGTACGCACTCCCAAATTTTCATTCAAGGTCGAAATATTTATCTTATATTTCATAACCATTCTTTAAAACAGCTGTCAATATATGCAATGCATAAGTAAGAGTAAACTGTTTGCCACGGGCTATACATCTGGCACTGAAGGCCTATGTTGTTTGAACAGGCCTTGTAAACTTTACAAGTGGATGCGTGCTATATTATTCTTCTTAGAAAATTCGCGAACGCAGGTGTCACGATGTCTTATCGTGCTCCGTGGCTATTTTAGTGACAGTCAAGCCGGGCTCATAGATAACACTCACTTACCTACCAAAAGATACTGGCCGAAACTCACGTATTGCATTCAAGCAGATAATGCAATAGATCAAGATTGTACTAGAGAGCTAGGAAGCCCGTTAATTCCTCTTTCATTTATCTTACTCAGTGTTTCTACACCTGTCGCTAAGAAACGGGTGATGCTGCACTTTTTTCGTACTGTTAAAATAACAAAAGAATTCATCTAAGATTTTTTGTAATCTTATTTCAGGCAATAAAACAAATGCATACAAAGAGGCGTCTAATGATTTCCGTCTGGGATGTAGTGTCTGTTTCATTATTTTAAAATATTGTGCCCGGCGGGCATTCGAAATACGTCTCTTTTAAAATAAAAAATTTCTTATTTTCTATAGTCGTTGATCATGCCTTCTAATTACTTCAGGTTTCGCGTCGCGTTCGTTTATGTGGATGCGTTAGAGTGTATTCACACGTCGCGCCGCAGCCTTAATAATAAGAGGAATTTATTTTTGATATTATTATTCATCAGTTTTTTGCGATAGAAACAGGTTTCACACTTGCAAATGTATGCAACCGTCTGGCGCATACATTATTTTTAGTAGCTATTTCTTTTGTGAGTTTTGAGCGTCGCCAGTTACCTATGACAACATTGCGTTATAATAATTATGTTACTGCTGCGAGTACAAAAAGCCAGGATTTTCTTAGCGGGCCGACGACGTGTGAGTCGACCTCAAGGCTTTGTGGCCGGCCAGACAGACCGAAAAACATCTAACAAAAGAAGCCATATGAACACGTCTAGTCGGTTTTAGGAATTCGCGCTAATGCGTCTGGCGACCCACTTGAATACATTTGCGGCCACTCGGACGTTATAAAATTATTTAATAAGTAGCCTTTGCCCGCGACGTCGTACGTGTGGTTCTTAGAATAAAAAAAGATAATTTCTGTGGTAAAATGTAGCCTATATTTTAAGTCGCCTAACTTAAAATATAGGCTATATTTTACCATAGAAATGATCTTTTTTTTATCTAGCAGTAAAGCGGTGAAAACTGCGTTCAAATCCATGCAGTAGTGCAGTAGGACAGAAAGAAAAAAAATCTAAAAACAGTTGTTTTGGCTTCAGTTGCTTTAATAAAGACACCCATATAATTTTTTCTTTCAATATCTTCGATGGACAGACATCGGCCTGTTACAATTTTATTATATGTATAGATATAGTCTATTAGATGCGTCTGCGGTGGAGTCTGCGTCTGCAGCGCGGACTAGATGCAAACTTTTTTGTAGTCATTGGTCATCTTAATTTGGCTAACTGTTATCAAATGTATCATTCGAGACTGGGCCGCCTTTTATAAACCTGAAAACTGTATAGAGTGACGCAGGATTTAAGAGCCTCATTTGCGATTCGCTATCGCATTGAGGTTGGCTGTCGGAAAATCCAATTTTGGGCTAAAACTCGCCGTTGTGCATGCAGTTGTCCATATTATATTGCAACAATATGTGAAATGTATATGTATATATAAATGTACATATTTTAATGTAAGTGTGAGTATAATAAATAAATAATAAGAATTATGATGTTTTTGAAGCTCGTAACTTGCATCTGTAATGGTACATAAAAAAATTAAATTCAAAAGAAATACATATTTTAAATGACATGATAATAAAAAAGCCACTGGGAACATTATCTGTATAATAATAATATTAATTGGTCTTGTTGTTGCAGTTTGCAGTAACTTATCGTCCCGTAGTTACTAGGCGAGCAGAAGATTACACCGGTGTCAAAACATTCGCATGCCTGTTGTTGAACACGTGTATTTAGTAGCTATATGTATGTGCATGTTTTTCAGACACACACATTTGTGTGAACTTTGATGAGCTTAGTAAGAGCTAGTAATGATTAAAGCTTCGAACGGGATGTGGTAACCGATTTGGAGCTGACTTTTTATACGTGGAGTACATTTCTGCCAACCCCCATGGGACAAACGAATGAGGTTATGTAAGTAGGTATGTAAAATTGACGTCTGACTATCTTTATATGGCAACGGTCAAAAACTCGTAAATTGCAGGATATACCTGGTCTACTGAGAAAGCATGAAAGATTATTCGAATTCGTGGTTTATGCCAAACAATACATAACATTACATTATAATCAATATTCGAGAACACGAAAAAGAACAGCTACTTTTAAAAATAGCGACAATTAAGTACCTATAGAGGTATTAATTTTTGTTTCTCTCATTTAAAAGCTTGCGTAGACAAGAATGTCTGTCTTAGAAAACACCAAAGTTTTGTCATACCAGACGGCAAAAGAAAATAATTCAGTTTTTTTTTTTTTTACTTTTCTCTAGCCTCTAGTTTCTTCCTTACAATTTGTTTTTTTATATTTTTTTTTTTTTTTAGATGGGTTTGCTCTTGACTCTAGTCTAGGTCAGAGGTGACAGAAACAGAGTCGACGATCAAGCGGGCTTACCCAGAAGAAGCCTGGGAAATTGAAATTGGTACCAATTAAAATTTTATTGTAAACGAGTTTTTTTACAATTTGCTTAAGAAACAGCTAGTACATTGAACATGCTGCTTTTTATAATGTCCTTTTGTCCGATTTGATAAGTTAGTCCCGATTTTCATTAAAACTAGCCGACATCTAAGTGAATGCCGAAATGACAGCACAATCTTGGATTTCCAACGCTCTGCTGTCTACTGACAGTTGAAAATCTAACTGAGCATTTTTATTTACACGTGCGTTTGGGTGCCATTATTCTGTAACAAAATGTGACACTTCAGCTTTTGACAATTTGACAATTTTTTACCATAGCCATTAGCAGCCAGAATATAAACTTTTTGGATAAAAAGGTTTTATGCAACACTGATTTAGTGTTTTCAAGACATTTTGGTGCTAATAAAAAGAGATTTTCAAAAACATTTTTTTTTTGTTTTATTTGTTGCTAGCGCGACTGCTGAGCATGAGGGAGGTCTTCGGTTCGATTCCCGAGTCGAGCAAAATGTCATTGGGTTTTACCATGAGGAATTTCTCAGTATACAGCCACGGAGTCTGAATTTGTGCCCGGTTGATGGCAATAGGCTCGCCCCCTATAACATGGGACTTAAACATAACTAGCGAAATGTGGGTGCACTATTAGATTCACCTCTGCCTAATACTTCGGGGATTAGAGGTGTGATGTTATATTATGTTGTTTTCAGAAACATTTTAAAATTGCAAAATCAGACAAAAATGTCCCGACTGCTGGGGCACAAGCCTATCTATAATTATCATTAATTTTTAATCGACTTTAAAAAGGGAGGAGGTTCTCAATTCGGTTGTATTTTTTTGTTGTGTTTGTTACCTCATACCTTCGTCATTTATGAACCGATTTGAAATATTCTTCTTTTGTCTGATAAGACATACTTCCCGATTGGGCCCATAGACATTTTATCAAAATCGGTTTAGTAGTTTGGTTTTTAAATCAAAATATCTAGTAAAAATATCTTATACAAATAAAAGAAATAGCGAAATTGATAGTTGACAAGGCTCTGTGTGTGATACGATAACCAAAAAGGGTAAAATAAAAACTTTATTGCAAAAAAATAACCGACTTCCAAAAGTAAAGTTATTTTTTTTTTTTGGTTTTTTTTTTGGAAGTCGGTTGTTTTTTTGTCCATCGTTAGTGCTGTTTTCGATCCATGTTTGTTAGTATAGGCACGATTTTTATGACTAGTTATGATTCTACGCCTATAGCCATAACGCTCTCTTGTCTGTGAAATAAGACAAAGTAGGTACGCTAGGTTCTTATTAGGTATTTATTATTACTTTTATCATAGTTATAACGTTAGTGACCGGTTATTTGTTTTTCTAAGAAAACTATCGCGATGATTAGTTGATATATTAGTGAAGGAACATTTGAAAAAGGTTAGGTATCGAGAGCTTTTTATAGGATAGGATGTTTTAGAACTATAGAAACCTATGCTAGCGTTGAGGTATTTTTAATATCTATTTCAATAATCTATTCTATACACATAAATAAAATTGAAGTGTCTGTTTGTAATGTCAAAATAACAGCTTTTTGCTGAATGCATTTGAAAGTATTTGGTACGTTTATAAAAAAAAAAAAACGATTTTTTAATTGTTGTCAGTATGTCTGTTTAAAATAGTAGTCTAATCTATCTAAAGTAGTTATATTGTGACTGCACAAAATAATGGAAATTTCACAGAAAATATGTCTATTTGACTTTCTGAACGAAAATTGTAAAAAATCAACCATGAAACAAGGCACTAATTAAGGCAACTAATTAAGCGAATTTGCGTAATTATCTTTATTGACTACTAGACGAATAATTTCGGCTTGAACGCAGACAGTTTACAAACTTGCGCTTTTTAATTCTTTTTTACTTCGCGGTTGCCTTACAGACGCCGAAACATGGGGTCGTTGACCAGCAAAGATAGTCTGGCCTTGTACGTCTGTCTATGAATTTGTCTAGTACTATACACAGTATATACGTAGCTATACAATACGTACAACGCATGATACGTACTGAAAATATTCCACTACAAAGCTAGCTACATGAAGACTGAATTTACAAAAATCTTTGGAAGGAAATAAGCATAGATTTTGTAGTCACGTGCAAAACTATGTACCCATAACAATGAACAACGTGTTTTTTTTTACAATTACTGTTATGTTAATTCTAAAATACAATTGTGTGCGAAGATGCGGTTCGCATAACACCGTGCTTAATTTCAATCAATGCTTTTGGAAAAATCGTTACTGATTTTCAATTAGTATGTATATATTTTTTGCTTCTTATATTGGCCATAATACGTTATCTGTTATAATTTATTATAGCCATAGAAAAATATTTTCATGGTTGTGGAGGTCGGATAGGAAATCGCTCAATGTAAAACAATGGTTTTCAGCTGCATCTGATCCCACCGTAGTTGGGTGAAGCAGATAAAAATATTTTAAATTAAAATCTATGTTCATAAAACTATCGATCTACTACTTTAACGTTAATTCTTATCGTTTCTGTATCAGTTTAACGTGAATTTCGCTCTGTGAGTCACCTATAAGCAATTAAAGCCGTAGTGCAAAATCATCAGATTCGTCACGTAGATTTTATGCTCTTTATAAACAAGAATCGGAGAGTTTTCCTCAATATGTCATTGACTTCTGGTTTGCTGTACCAACAAACCAGGCCTAGATAAAAACTGTCTTTAAAAACTTGAGAATCGATGCAAATAAATTGCTGGTGCATGGTGGTACCAAAAGAAAATGTTTCAAGTCATATTTTGAAATATGAACATATTTTAATATTTAATGATATTCTTGTTAAAATGAAAGCACAAATATGAATATTTCAATAATTATTCAAAAATATAAAAACGCTATTTATAACTCAATAATTCAAATTGAAAGTTAATGCTCAAGATTTGTGTTCCTATAAACAGATATTACAATAACTTGAAGAATTATTGAAATTTGAACCCAAGAAGGAACTTTCACTGCCTCTCGTTTGCATAAATGCATTCGCATTAATATACAAACGCATTTATTTTTGAATAGTTTTAATTAAAGTTAGTGATGTGTTAAGTGTCTAATCCACTTGATGAACATGGAGGGAGGACTTTGCGCAATAGTGCACAGTGGAACAATATGGGCTATCTGTGATAATATATTTATCGTAAAAAGTTCAAAAATAAACAAGTTAAATAACAATATTTTAGTAACAGTAAAATACAGTTTGATTTCAAAGCTTGGTATACGTATTAGCTCGCTATATATATTTTTTTATTTCAAAACGTCGCGTCATCAGCGTATTGTTTAAATTAATCAAACTAATTAGTGTTACTTTATTACTGAATAAAACTAAATGTTTCCATTTCTTTCTAAATTTAAACACCTTATTGTAAATCTTCGACAATAGCAAGCGTAACTATCCGCTCAAAGCGCAGAAGGGGTAGCTTTTAGAATACATGTATGATATTAAAATTCTCTGTAACCTGAACTTCTGATTTTATATACCTACATTGTTTTTATCTATGAGCATAGATACTGAGTGAGAAGGGTCTGATAACAATTCTTAAATCATTTTGTATACAGATATTAACTGTCCAGAATTAAATGGGATAATCTTTGATAACGAGTACTACAAAGACGAAGGGTGGAGGGTTTATCCTAAAACATTATTTAACTAAATAATGAGAGAGCGTACACTTTTGCAGAAAAAAAAAATGGATACAACGAAAACGCGGAGAGACACGAAATAAGAAAAAATAATATCAAGGCCGCTTTGAAACAAGACGTTACCATTGAACAAGCCTAAAGTCTAGACCGACCCGTGAACGCTTGAAGTAATGAATGTCAAAACATGAAGCAACAAGGATTATAAAGAAACGTCTACACAAAGACTGAACGGACCTTTATTTTTCTGTCTGTCGTGGAAAGCGTTTGTTAGGACAGGTGCACATTACATTCGGCTCAGACGTCTAGTGACGTTCAAAAAACGTCTGAATCTCGTTGATATGGAGACGAGAGTACGAGACGTCTCACAAATCTTGTTTCAGCAGAAAGTAGCACGTGTGCGCAGAGCATAGCCATTTTTAATGTCAGCCGAGGTCACGAGTCGACGGGCTAGTAGAAAAAACGATGCCTAACACGCTTTTTAAGCGCTAAGAAGTAGACGCCGCAAAAAATGATTCCGAGCGTCTGCGTCTGACGCGACGTGCAGCGAAAACGTCAGTTGCGACCTACACACACGGATTTATACGGACAACCAACTCGAATTGTATTTGCCTAGGTTAGATACTTGCAGCCAAAAGACTATTATTTTTGTTACGACTACAATAATGACCGAATCCATTATGTTAGAGTTAAATTTAGAAGTTAACTGAACCGATTTTATGGGTGTCATTAATTTGTTAGGTGTCTTTGTATGAATTTGTGTGTAAGTGCAGATAATTACAGGACGTTTGGTGTTTATGATTAGTTGTAACCGACGATATGGAAATATAATATTAATGATTATTGTTTTGGTTAGTTATTTTATAATTTCCGGGTTTTGTTGTTGCAGAATTAAGAGGTTTTCTTTAGGAGACCTAATAGTTTATTTGCAAGTCTTTTTTTTTTGTCAAGAGGTTTTCTACAGGTATTTAGAATATATATTAAAAAAAAGGTTTTTAATTTAATGTTCACTGGTAAATTAAAAGACACTTTGCTAACTATTGCGATAACAATATTCTGAAGAACACACTATTTTGGGAATAAATTTGCAATTTGCTTTTAACAAAAACTAATGGCAGATACGTAACTTACAAGAGTTATGTATGCAAATAATTAGTATCTGCATTTGTCAGATAACATTTAAAAAAATGCAATAATTGTACCGGTACACTGTACGCTTGGCTCGCCAGCACTTAAGTCTAGACCAAATTAACCAAAAAAAGAAAAACAAACGCAAAGTTAATTTTATTTCATCGTGTGGTAATTTATTGGTTTTTGTACTAGATAATGTCGTTGGTAAAATATATATGTAGGTAAAACATGATTTACAACCTAAGTTAGGATAGACACATATGGGTGTAAAATACCTCTTCACGAAGCTGAAAGGCACTTGTTGTCCCCGTCAGTACGATTTTTTTTTTTTTTGTGTTCTGGACCTTACCTGGGAACCTTCTAGTTATGGATATATTGGAGGTCAAAGTTCTAAGTTTTCCACAAGTTTTTTTTTTAGTACAATTTTTAAATGTCATAACTTTACTTAAAAAAAAACCCATGACAACTTTACTATTCAATGCATTCATCGGCACAATGTTTTGAGTGCGTTACTCTGAGTCCTGCCGTAGACTGATTTTTCACGCTAAAAAAGTAAAAAAAAAAAAATTAAAAAGTTATTTCCCAGCAATAATTTTAGCGTAGAGTTACTTAGCTTGATACAGAATGCTTGGTTGACGGCTTCGTGAAGGGTCCGTTTACACCTAGTAGGTGGTAGATCCCAGCGGTAACATAAAGTCTAATGTAATTGGTTTTTCTCCCTTTTAATTGTCTTTCTTTCTTTTGGGCTGATTATGATTATTACGCTTTCGAATGGGCAACTACAGAACTTTCACAAGTTATTATGCCCTGTGACTGGGACTGTAGCTTAGTTTATTTTTTTGACATTCAAAAGTGCCTGTAATGGTTTAATTGAAATAAATGCTTTGAGTTTGAGTTTGAGTTTGAGTTTATGTTGGTGCATTTATGTAGCTAGCTTAAAAGTGTTTTTTTTTTTTAAGTTACGCAAGATAAGGAAACGTTTTTTCCTTACAAAACGTGTGGATCTTCTACGCAATGTAAAAGCGCTGCGAAAGTTACGGTTTACCTACAGCTACAAAAGGTTACAAGTTTGCTTGGACCACACCAAATAACTTGTAAACACAAACCACACGATAATTTTAATTAGCAGGAAATCCGACATATTTTGATAATCATATTATTTTGTAAGCATGGCTTAGGTGCCTATTTTGTTCATTGTTGAAAACGTTCCAGAAAATACATAACATAATATAATATCACCCCTGTTATCACCGAAGGGTTAGGCAGACGTGTACCTCGTAGTACACCCACATTTCACCAGTATGTAATAAGGGGCGAGTCTATTGCCATCAACTGGACAGAAATCCAGGTTCTGTGGCTGCTACTGAAAAAAACCCCAATGGAAAAGTTTATTAACAATGTGCCCGACCCGGGAATCGAACCCAGGACTTCATGCAAAACATTCGCGATTGCGACCACTAAGACCCACGAGGTAGTCCAGAAAAAACGTTTATAAAATACATAAATATTGCTTTAGAAGGAATTCTCTATAGATTCACCTAAGTGAGCTTACTCTGTTAATAAAATAATTGCTACTTCAAAATATAATATAACGATACTCCCACATGGACTTTCAAGCAGAATATCTCAAAACAGAAATAACTAGAAACGCTCTTTGGAAATAATTGAGCAATCTCCAATAGATTCTCTAACAAATATTTATTTTATTTAGTCTATAAATTGCAGAAGGAATTCACCATTTTCGTGCTTTTCAATTTCAAGACCGACAAAGTAATCAGGATTATCTTATAAAACTAAATACGATCTGGTCCGTGCGTTCAAAGACTTACGTCGGGGTTTCTTTGAAGATGTTTTGCTGACTTAGCACGTGGCATTGCCACCTATATAGAAATTGCCACCACGGTTGCCAACGTTGCCACCCACGGCACTGCGATTACGTAAACTGCATCGTGCAATTACTGGGATTGAATAACTGCTGTTATGGTGAATCAGTTGACATAAATTGGGTTGATATATTTTATGGGTTTTTATCACTTAGCGATAATGTCACCTCCGTAACAGATACATTCAACAACTTAAAACTAAACGATGGCTATATTAAATATGTATTATAATTATGACCTCTTATGACCTTATTCCACGTACCCCAGTATTGAGGTGTTTAGATATTTATGTTGGGGATCATTTTATATTTCACAGACCGGTGTTTTTTTTAGTAGGGGTTGTTTTGAGTTAGAGCTGTCTTGTTATAACAGTAGCTTCTTTTATAAGTCTCACTTGCGACCCGCCCCGGCTTCGCACGGGTGCAATGTACATACTAATGTTTTCTCTACTATAATATGCATGTATTATACATATAAACCTTCCTCTTGAATCACTATATTTTATCTATTAATAAAAAAAACGCATCAAAATCCATTGCGTAGTTTTAAAAATCTATGCATACATAGGGACAGACAGTGGGAAGCGACTTTGTTTTATACTATGTTAGTGACAAAGTGGACGCTGTGCCTGCTTGTAACAATAATGAGAACAACCGTCAGGTTTTTGGACACCAGCTAGATATAGGCCTCCTGCTTTTGTCTAGGCTGGTAATTGGTAACCAAGTTTCTCCTCAAAAGAAAAAATATTACCAGCAGCTGCTTGGCTAATCGTAATCATGAACAAAGAAGTGAGCTTTTTTTTTCTCAACAAACGTCGTGCTAAAAGCGCTAGTGTAGAAATATCGTCATTCAGTTGGCTTTTAAGAAGAGGGACTACACACAATACAAGATCTGTCATCGTTATCATTGATGGATCAGTCCAGTGGTGGTGGTGTCATTGGTGGTTCAGTTTGGTTGTGGTGTATGTATGTGTGGGACTGAAATACGCTACCAAAAAGTTTTATCAATCCTGTTGACAGTCGTTGTAGGAATTTAAAACGCAAGGGATGACCACCCGTAGTTTACACGCTATCGCCAACACCTATTTTACATTTAGCAACTAAGTAACATCTTTACCTTTAATGTTCGACTCAATTAACATAACAGAACAGAACATCGCGCCTGTAATCCCCGAAGGGTTAAGCAGAGGTGTAACTAATAGTACACCCACATTTAGTTATGTTTCAAGTCCCATGTAATAGGGGGCGAGCCTTTTGCCATCAACCGGACACAAATCCAGACTCCAGACAAAATTGACAGCAAAGCTATATACTATTTCTTACAGAATTGAAACCAGCCCACAGCTAAGCTACGCAGCTTAGCTTTACTTTATACGAACACTAGCGACCCGCCCCGGCTGCGCACGGGCAGTAGAGCATATTATGCCTACCGTGCATTGTTTTGTTACATCTCAAAGGGATTAGGCAGCGTTTTCGATGGAAGCTCCCATGCGGCTTCAGTTTTTCCGACACTTCCAACAATTATCGTCATATATTTCAACCAATTTACACAAAACCTTGACAAATTATATACCTAAAAGTTTCTCATGAATCACTCTACCTATTGGTGAAAACCGCAACTACTGACCACTCAGTAGTTTTTGAGTTTATCGGGAAGAGACAGACAGACGCTGCGGAGGACTTTGTTTTATAATACGAGTATGTAGTTATGTAGGGGGGATTTGTACAGATGCTTGGCTGGCAAACAATGAACGGCACGGCTAGCGTGACAAACCTCTTCGTTCACATCCTACGTTGCACTGGATAGACGACTTTATTTCTTGAGTAGTAAGCTGTACCGTGGAAACTTATACCGGTGTTAATGACGGCAAATGCTTGGTATGTCAGGTATTTTCGTAGCGCCGCCAGTTCGTGCTTGCAGCGGCAGGGGGCGCTTTTTCTCGCTGCTAATGGATGATGCAGTAATTCTCTGTTTTAATTTATTTAGGGCCGATTATGACCGTAAAATAACGGAACATAGCACCTCGCCCATAATGTCCTATATTACAATCGTACTTCGCCAGTTACCTTTAAGTCCCATGTAATTATATTTATTGTTTTGTATTTATAATAATTACGAACGAGGGCCGTAAAATTGAACATTTTGCGTTAAAACTGTTGTTTTCCGACATACAGTTTTACTATCAAATAAAAAACCTAAAGGTATTGTTAATAGAATTTTGCATTTTAATGTAAATTGTATGGTTACAATGGCGGTCTCATCGCTGTTAGCGATATCTTCCAGACATCCTTTGGATGGACTGTACAAACATGAAATAGAAAAAAGGGGGGTAGTCAGTGGTGTACTGCTAATACTATACAAAATTTTAAACAATACGAGTCATTACTTATTATATAATATAAATATAATGCATATAAATACAAATACATATATGTATTTAAATATTGAATAAGAAATAGAATATTTTTTTAATAGTATAGGATAATTCACGAACTTATAAGTAATCCTTTTGCCCCAATACCAATTCATTCGGGTCAACATGTTTTCGTCTTCCATACTTATCTCAGTAATCACCGCCATTCATTCCATAACATCTTTCATACAATCCATCCATCGTCTCTTTGGTAACACTCTCATAGCCATCGATATTCACACTAAAAACATTCCTCACGATATTTTCTTTAATAAAAATTACAAAAAAATAAAATACCATTTTGTCACGATCTTTATGAATAGCTATGATTGAAAAATGCTGTATCAACAGAAAAGAAAGCTTCAGGAACAACAAAATTAAAAGAGGTTCCTAGCTAAATATTGATTTTACAGACTGCACTTTTGTCATACTTTCGACGGCTTTCAGTGACAACGCAAAAGAATTCAGGAATAAATTGGTATTTACCTAATTTCCGTTTCGATTAGTAAGGCTGTAAGAGAGTTACGTCGTATCTATCTTTTACTGTCTTATGGCTAGACGCCTGTGTGCGTAGTTATAAAAGACTAGTTTTTGCCCACGGTTTCGTTCGTGTAATGATCGGAAATTATTTACGAGGGAACGTTTTAAATATGGATCATGTTTCATATATGTGCCACTCGGGTGATAATGTAGCGTACCATTAGTGAAAGAATTTTTGGGGTCGGATCGAAACTACTGAGTTTCGAAGATTACCCCCTACATACAAACATACAAACTTTACCTCTTCATCATCTATACAAATAAATAAAATTTAAGTGTCTGTTTGTAATTTCAAAATAACAGCTTTTTACTAAATGCATATCCATTGAACAGTCCATTGGCTTATGTGAAGTGGTTGAAACGGCTGGACCGATTTAGACGCGTCTTGTACAGGCAGATAGCTCATGTTATTTAACGAGTAACTTAGGATCCTTTTATTTTAGAGAAGGATTAGGGTTCCTTGTAAAAATATTTAAACCCTTGAAATTGTTAACAAAATCGGATTTAAATATTGAAGTAATATTTTCATAGTAATTTCAGAGGAAGGTCGCGGGCAACTGCTAGTATTATATAAGACAAGCTGACCGGCGCAACTTGGTCTGCGTAACATTTTTGATTAATGCTCCGCTTCTATTGGTCGAAGCGTGATGTTTTATTAACGTGATGTCCTCGATAAATGGGCTATCCAACACTAAAATAATTTTTCAATTCTGTTCATGAGATTAGCGCGTTCAACCAAACAAACTCTTTAGCTGTATAATATTAGTATAGATAATATTTATAGTATAGATTTAAGTATCTTTTTAGCACATGGGTTAGCCGTTCTCTCGGTTTTGCCTAATATGATAATACTTTAATGCTTGTAACATCTGTAGACTGGTAAACGGTTTGCCGGTGGGGGCTACAATAGGCATTGCCTATTTTCTTGATAATATCTATTAGAAAAAAAATATAATGGACAAACGGAGATGTTAGTATACACGGTATTTAAAAAAGGCAGTATAATATTTGTAGCAAAAGAGAGAAAGACAGAGAAAAATCAAGAGAACGTAAACAATTATTTTACAAAAAAACATCATAGTGGGTTCTCGTTCGTCTCGTTAAAAAAGCTTAAGCAAGTTTGATGCGTCGCCTTGCCGTGTTATTATTTCTAAAGGTTTATATATTATACCTCCCTTTATATTTCGGATACATAATGAGCCCTAAGTGGGGGAAAATTATATCGAAACAGATCTATCAGTTTGTTTACACTGTCATACAGTACTTTCACAAGTTATTATGCCCTGTGACTGGGACTGTAGCTTAGTTTATTTTTTGTGTTTTGACATACAAAAGTGCCTGTAATGGTCTAATTGAAATAAATGCTTTGAGTTTGAGTTTTTGAGTTTTTAAGATTAAGAAGCAGACGAGTAGAAAAAACATCTATGATTACTTCGTATATTTAAAAAATATTTAGTTGGGTTTTCTAACTTCTTCTACAAGGCTTAAACATTACCGTCGAAATGTGGGTGTTTATTATACGCCTCTGCCTAACCCTTTAGAAAACAGGCAATTCGGGAAACTATCATAACACAAAAATATTAAGTTTTTAGAAAATATCCCACCCAACTTTAATTATCCTTGTTCTATGATTGAAAAAAAAAAGCCACCATAAATGTACTGCGAAAATACGTGACCGAATGGCACAAACGACACTATGTGGAACGCATCGATAAGCACACAATAAACTTAAACATGCGTATGTCTCAAAACTGTTACTTCTGTGTTGCGACAGTTTTTTTGAGGACCTGCGATGTTTGTCGATGGCTTTATGCAAAATTATCATTTCGTTTAGACAGTCCATCGTTACATAATTAGGAAAAATACCATACACCTGATGAAGAAAGGCGTTACCGTCAAATCTTGAAGTTGAGTCTCCACGCATTACACGCTGTTGCAACTTTTGCTTTTCCGCCAGCATCTGAAACGGGCGAGAGCGATGTTTGAAGGAAAGTTTGCAACGTCGACGACTCGGTTCGACTTGAAGCTTCAGAAATCCCCAATGCATTGACCGGAGCAAGTCAGACTAGACTATAACAGTAAAAATATATCAAAATTATGAAGGTATTTTGTTTTATGTGTTTCTAGGTAAAATAACAAAACCTTTAAAAATTTACAATATTATTTGAAAGTTTTTTGAATTGTTAATGCGTGTAGGTAAATTATGTTAATCATTTAATAATTTGGAGAAAGGTATTTATTTTTAAATCTTTGAATATTTTAGCAATACCTGTTGCTGCATTTGTCTCACTAAGCGCCACATTGGACTAATTAGGTATTATGTAAAGTCTATAAGAAATGTTCTATATTAAAATCACAACACTAGAAGCCACTCTTAAACTGCCAAAAAAGGGATAACATTATGAAATGGCCATAACTCATAACACTTTAAATATTGACATAGGTTGTCAATTTGCTTAATACTTAATTTCCCTGACGGTACATAGATACAAGTTACATAACATAACGTAGCACATAATATATTAACAATACAAACTAAATACAAAACTTTGGTCTGTAGTTACTAGTTACCAGGCTAACCACCCCGTCTTGTCCCATGGGTGTCTTTAAGGGTGTAACATCAGTGGGGTGGCAGCATCCACCTGTGAACTAATAATATCATGTGCAGCGATCGTCAACCCGGCGACTAAACCATTAAGTATGGGTTAGGTAAACAGGGGTGTACAATGTGAACATAGATAGAATATGTAGACCAAGATAATCGTAGATCTGATTTGGGAATTCATTCTCTAGCAAGAAACAAGAACTGAGCTGCGCGGTTGGCGCAGTGGCTGAGATCTGAATCGCGGGTTCGATCCCCGCACGAAACCAATATTTGTATGACCTACTACAGATAGTTGTTCCGTGTCTAGTTGTTTGTGTATGTGAGTTTAATGTTTGTATAAACGCATCCACGATGCAGAGATTGCTAGTGTGGGGCAACGTTAAAAAAAATCTTTTGTATCCATTATTGTTCTCAACGTAGCCTGCTTTAGGTTTTACCAGCTTTGGCCCGTGGTTTCGGCTGCGTGGAAGAATGGAGCTATCCTACGGGATCGTATTACCGGAAAAAAAAATTACCCAAGTGACTTGGGTAAAAACATACGTAGCATATTTTATGGATAGATCACTATCCACAAGCAAAAGTTCGTCGAAATTCGACCAGACAGAGTTGCTTTCGGATTCATACTATTAGCATAGATTTCTTTACTTTTCTTCTGCAGTGCAGACAAACAAGTATTTGATGAATAGTCTAAATTGATCGCACGTACAGCCTGTTTCAATCAAATAATTGATTTTGATTTTCGCTTCACTTCGCCTTGTATCTTGTGACCTAACCCGGATCAATGTTAATCCTTATTCTAGTCTACCCAGCCGTAAGGGGCCTTGCAGAGTGTAGACTTTCTATCGGCCCATAGTTTAGTCGGGTCGGTCCGCTAGCGCGCACACTAGGCCAACTAAAATGTCGGGTTGGTGACGAATGCGCAAACCAGACCAACAATCGTTCGACTGCGTTCGAACAATTTACTGGTTAGTAGGCGGCTTTTCATGAGAGCGCATTCGCAGAGTCGGCTGATTAAACAATCGGCGAGTGTGCGCGCAGGATAAGAGCGCCATACTGATCTAGCAGTTGGCCGATAGTTTGCCGATAGTATATTTTGAAGGCAATCATGTAGCCCATCAAACTAATTTAATGGATGAAAGATGAGACTTTTATGTACCCACTGCATCCTTCGAAGAAAAGGTTTCGTTATAAATTAATTAGACGAAAACCGGATGTATTTCCTTTTCAAAAGAAATAATTCTTCGTTGTCCTTTTAAATAACAACAGTGATTGCGTAGATTGCACATATTATGTCCCCGCACCCCTAAAAGAAGTGACTGGGAGGCACACCGTGCGGTTTTAGTCAATAACATCCTGACAGATCCCTGCGCAGCCCCACAGAGTATATTTTTGAGACCACACATAAAAAATAGTTAAAACCGCGACCAACCACGCACGAGCCGAGTGGGCAAAGCGAGCGGTGCAGTGTCACAACAGCGGCCGGCGAGCGCTACATCCAAGTTGGTCCTAGTGTAATTGCTTTGTTTGGGTTAGCATATCCTCACACGATAAACCCGTAACCGTTTTGGCCTAGGACAAACGACACTGGCCAGAAATCGGATTTGACCGGTATTTCTTCTTTATCGTGTGATTAGTGCATAACCTGGTGTCCCCTGGTGCCCATGGGCCTCTGACTTGGCTTTACATGCCGTCAAGAAATATTTCTAAGGCATGCTGGTTTCCTCACGATGTTTGCCTTCACCGAATCAAGTGATAATTATACAACACGCACATGATTTCGAAAAATCAGAGTGCGGGTCTTGGGTTCGAACTCGACACCTATGATTTAGCAATCCAACGGTCACACCGCTAGGCTATCACTCCTCAACGGTAACATAAATATTATGTAAGTTAATAGGTATTAAATTCATCAGCTCATAGACTACTTTCAGTTCTCATAGAAACTTTTATTAGTATTAACACAGAAATTAAATTGAGCAGTTACAAACACCTCATTACCTATAAATACGAAACACAACACCACACAACTGTGGTAATATTCTTAGAATTCGAATTGTGCTTGCCTTAAATTTATGACTATGTAAAATTTTTGACGCAAACGGTTATGATGCAAAATATTCATACCTAATACACTATTACCTACGTACTATTTTAACTATTATATTTAGGTAACGATATAAATGGTGAAATTTCACTTTTTGTGCTTACTTTTTTATATTTCTTATATCCATGTATCGATGTGAGATGCAGAAGTATTCGCAAGCTAATTGAAAGTTTTATAAAACTTGAAAAAAAACACTTTTCTGTCAGTAAAATAATAAATAAATTATAAAATAAATAAATTGACATTGATACTTTTTCTGGTCAAAAACTTCAGCATAAGATATACAGCTTACAGTGGAACTGTAAAAAAAGTTCAATTAATATTATTCAACGTTGTACTTTTACTTCGGCGTCTATTTTGCACTGATATAATCGACTCAATATTATACTGGTATTCAGCTGCATCCGGTTAGACTGGTAGCCGACCCCAACATAGTTGGGAAAAGGCTAGGCAGATGATGATAATAAACTCAATATTCGAGGCTTATCTAGCATTCTATTGTTTTTTTAGCACTAACTTACTCTTGGACTAAGACCATGTGCACGACAAAGACATACACAAAAAAAACAGCCTTTTTTTGTTTACTTACTTTTAGACATCTCTTACGATGTTTTTGTGTCCAACACTTGTAATATTACAAGTGTTTATTCACATCATTGGCGAGCACTAGCCTGACTGAAGACAGACGGACTCATATCTGAGCACATCCTTAGTTTTCCTGTTCGAGAAAAGTTGAATCCGGAACTAATATGAAGCTTTTGATGGCGTCTGAATCCCATATAAGTGTATAGTCCCTAATGCAACATGACACACACATGTCACGAGATCTGAATAAAGCTATACCTCTACTATACTATCGCTATACCTCTGCCTAACCCTTCAGGGAAAACAGGTGTCATGTTGGTATAATTTTTTAACTTCTATTTTTGATCAATTCATACTAGGCATACAATACACGTTAAATAAAGTCTTATAAAAAAGATAAAACATTTAAAAATATTTTTCTCTTGGATTCTCTAATTTTGCTGACGAAATATAAGAGAGCTGATGGCTCAATAATAACAGCCGCACAGGTCGATCTTCAGGTTGAGCCATGCTTGCCAAGGTCGGTCCGTGGATGGGTGACCATCCATCACATAGAGTGTTTCTGCCATGCCTCTGAAAGCACGTAAAGCCGTTGGTCACGACTGTCATTTGCAGATCATTGACAAGCGTTACAGTTACTCAGTGGTCTGAAAGTCTAGCAATCAGTCTAACCAAGGGGTATCGTATTACCTAGTTACCAGAACTAACCGGCTTCTGGAGGTCAGATGGGCAGTCGCTGCTTGTGAAATATTTGTATTCAGCTGTATCCGGTAAGACTGGAAACCGACCCCAACATAGTTGGGAAAAGGCTAGGCAGAGATGATTTGAATAATTGAATACAAATAAGAGTGTATCTCATACTGATGTACGGGCGATGCAATTTTACAGGAGACCTTGGCGCGACCGATGTTGCTTTAATTGACAAATTAACTTTAAATATCGAGTTAGGAAAGAGAATTTAAAATAAGCAAAAGATAAGTTTGTTTCGTAACTGTTTATGCAGTTACGAAACAAACTAACTTGTAGTAACTAGTTAACTTGTTTTTGTTGAGGTTTTTATTTATTTTAGTCTTTGAACATTAATTTATGTTTTGCTCACGATATTGGCAACATATTTTAAAACAAACTATTGAAATGTATAAAAAAATATTTAAAAAACACGTCAAATATATTATGTAGTATTTTGCATGGAGTGACTTCCTATCTATCCTGCACCACATAGTTTCTAGGTTACCAGTATACCTCACCGCAAGATTGTCAGACTTTTAAAGATCTACAAATGACTGCCGGGACCAACTTAACGTACTGGTCTAAGCACGGACTGGTCTTTTTGCCTAGGTCTTGGTCACCTATCCACGGATCTACCTCAGCAAGCGTTTCTTAACAACGAAGATTGAAGCATGCGGCAATTATTATTTGTTCAAGAGTGACGTATAATTAACTATTACCATTACATTGCCACGTTGGTCTAGGTCGCAAGCCAGACTGCTGAGCATGAGGTCCGGGTTCAATTCCCATGTCGGGCAAAGTGTTATTAGGTTTTTCCATCAGGAATTTCTCGATCCACGGAGTCTGGATTTGGGCCCGGTTGGTGGCATTATGTTCGCCCCCTATTACATGGGACTGAAAACATAACTGGCGAAATGATGGTGTACTATTAGGTACACTTATATATTCTGTCTTACCCGTCGGGGAGGAGGTACAGGCGTGATGTTTGGTTATGTTATTACCGTTAAATATGTCACCTTTAACTGAATGCTACGAGAATTGTCTATGAATGAGAGAGAGAGTGATCTACTTTGCGGAAAACAAAAGCATTTATTTCAGCTTCTGTTGACGCTGCCAACTATAGAAATAAAATTTAGAATTCTCTTATTGTCTATGGTTTTAACAACATAACTAGCCTCAAAAGTGAAAGCAGCAAAGTCATGTTTGAAAAGAAGAGAAGAAGAAGGAAGGAGTAAGTATGAACAAATTTGGGATAGAGAACAAGCAAAGATTAGATTTTCTAAGGGAAAATTTAGACCCTTATAAGGTCTAGTCCCAGTCTTAGTTAGCCTTGAAATCTTCAAATAGGATTTTGGAAATTATTCAGCGGTCCTTATCCCAGTTTATTTTGGGTTTAGCTCTGCATGCCTTTTTCTTCTATATATCGGTTACCAAAGGGGCATCGTATTACCCAGTACTAGCTGGGTTGTCGAAGGCAGATAGACAGTCACTCTATTCAGAATACTGGTATTCAACTGCATCCGATTAGACTGGAAGGCGACCCTACCAAAATCAAAATCAAAGCATTTATTTCAAGTAGGCCAATTACAGGCACTTTTAAACTGTCGAAATAAAGACAGCAATAAAAAATTAAGCTACAGTCCCAGTCACAAGACATAATAACTGTGAAAGTACTGTAGTTGCCCATTCCAAAGCGTAGATCTCTATGGAGAAGAATGGGCAAGAAACTCCATGGACACTCTTTTAAATCATATTTTTTTACAAAAATCTTGGATACATCATTCTTGTAGAGATGGTACATTATGTGAGAACGATGTAGCAAGACGTGCACGTTAAAAGTGTCCACAGTACAAAAAAAAGGCAATTAAAAAACAAAATAATTAGTTCAAATAAACCGTGGCAACTAAGAGATGACCAGTCACAACTGACAGCGCCTGTTCACGAACATGACGCATGGATCAGCCATCATTCAAATCAACCATTTTGAAGGGAACTAAATGACCCGACACACACGCCACCATCAGCGAGACATCAGAGTGAGCATGACATACTCTCAACCGCCAGGGCACATTCAAGTCGTGAAAAAAAAAGTAGGTTTCCTGTGAATGATAGCTTCCTAGTACATAGTACTCACACAATATAGGCTATGCGACTATATAATACTACCATAGTTGGGAAAAACCAGGCAGTTGATAATGATGATCGCTAACAGTTGTAATCTCAGGTTTCATCTCCTTTCTACTACCATCCATCTTAGAACCGAATTGTTTGAATATGGATGGGTGTTCACTTATTTCATAAGAATATCAAGAACTGTCTGTGATCTCTTAATGCAGGAATGTTATAGTACTATTTCGAGAGTGGGAAAGATATGGATCTCTTTCTTTTGGATGGAGGTCGTAGGAGACATGCTGACCTTATCGCCACTATTTTTAGAGTTCCTGATATTCAGTCGTTCAGGAGGTAAAGTTCAAAGATTGCAGGTAGCTGGTGGTCGGTCCATCGTTTACGAGCACAATTTCCTTAACCCGCCTTTTACTACTTGCACGTAATAAAGTACTGATGTACGTGTCTCTATTTTTAATTGGTTTGTTATACCCAACTTACATAAATTATGTAATGCATTTCTGAGCTCCTGTAGTCCTTGGAAACGTTAAGTTATGATTTTTCCAAAGCAGCGGAGTATGCCCAGAACATGTTTTACATTACAAAAAATAATTTACATATAATCCAATTCTTCTCTACCATTACTACATAATTTTCAAACACGTTTTTGTTGTAAACAGAAAACAGTATATACTTAGTTGTAATGCAAATCATTACGGCATAACTAATTTTAAACTACTTTTTGAGTATGTTGAGATTTGCTAGGCTGCCTCTACCGAACAATATACGTATTAACGAAAAACGTGCAAAACATTGTTTTGAAGGATTCTTCCTGTTGCATTATACAGTTTATTTAGCCATAATGTTAGCGGCGCTAGAACTGGCAACAAAAGAATTGAATACAATAAAATTAGATATAAAAACGAAACTAAAATGTGACTATTAAATGCACATGCACAATTTTGAGATAGGTTATCTTCGGCTTTTTGGAAGCGATAAAAATTATGCCGTTTTATATCTTAGTGGCTTTTATCTAACCTTGACAATAACATGTTTACAATATCAGTGATATTATATAAGCGAATAGTAGGTAGCGAGAGATAGCACAGCGGCTAAGTGGCGGCGGGCACCTGCACCGTGCGGCTCGGCGACGTCGCACAGTGAAAGGCGATGCGCTTGACCGTCGCGGCAGCGGCGCGCGGCGGCAGCGCCGGCCGCCGGATAGGACGCAAGGGCGCCGTGCGTCTTGCCGAAATTATTCGGGGCTCGCTGCACAATCGATTTTTCCCGCCCGATGCGGAAAATTCTTCGGGGCGGGGCGGGTGTAGTGCGACGGGAGGAGGGGGCCGAGCGAGGGGGGCATAGCGCCAGGGGGGCAGGCGGAGTGCAGCGGGGCGGTGCAACGCGCGCCGCCGTCCCGGCCGTCGGGCAGACAGTAGGACGGCGACGCCACTGAGAGTCGGTGACCACGGCGCGAGGAGCGCGCTCGCCGCACAGTGACATGTAGCGCGGCCGCCGCGCCGCAGCCCCGCGACACTCCGCCGGTGGCGGCGCGCCGATGCGCCTGCCGCCCGGCCCCACGCCGACGCCCGCGCCGCGACACGACACCGCGATCCGCAATATCCTCACCAGTGTCACTTTCACTGTTACACCTGAAGCGAGCCCTTCAGCCCGTCTGTATTGACGACAGTCGTCGGATGGAACCCGGAGTGCGCCGATTCGCATCAAGGTTAGACGAATATTTGAATGTGAGTGTTAGTGCGCCGCCCGCCGACGATCCAGCGCGCCCTAGCGCACCCCTGTACTTCAGCTGTTCGCGCACACTACAGTAACACATAGGTAGGTCGAAAACACGTGAGAACCCACTCGCCACGAGCCACTGACTCATGTAAAATTCCAACAGGCCGTTTTCGGTCAAACAGTTTTCCCGAAAACTTCCTTTCATCCATCCTGAAGAAAATCAAAGCTGACTCTTACAAACAAGTATTTCAGTCGCTGAAGATCGTTATAATCTAGCGCCTTTCTTAGATGATCAGGAGTTGTTTTCCCGCCTTTGTGTATTTAGCGCCAAACTGGTTTGTTATCCTTCGTAGTATTAGATGGTCTAAGATTTCGTTTTTTATAGTAGCGTGTATAAACATTTATGTGAGCATAGATGAGTTTTATGTAAAAAATCGTTCGTGAGTCAGTGTTGGACGATAACGTGACATCGCACCGGGCGGAGCATGCGGTGAAATTGGACTGTGTCTAGTTCTTGTTTAGTGGCTAAAATATATGTTTAATTGATATAATATAATAGACAATTAATTAGTTTATGA
The DNA here is from genome assembly GCA_964057025.1 of Standfussiana lucernea. Classification (NCBI taxonomy): domain Eukaryota; kingdom Metazoa; phylum Arthropoda; class Insecta; order Lepidoptera; family Noctuidae; genus Standfussiana; species Standfussiana lucernea. Next base: position 6,098,514 of record OZ059793.1, read on the forward strand.
GTAGAGTATTCAGCGAACAGAAGTGCATGCAGGTGGAACCTGGTATGTGAAGCTGTGCGTGTCGCACATACAGGGGTACGGCGATCGCACGTACAGTCAATATTTAAAAAGCAGCTTTTGCCCGTCGCATACATCGCGTGACATTAGAAATTGGAAAAAAATACTACCTTCCGTCTATGTAGTGATGGTTTTACCCTTTAGCTAATCGATTATATCGATGAGAATTGTATTGCATTGTCGGGCAGCTTGAAATCAGTGAGCGCCGTACACCGAAAAGTTTGAAATCTGTCGTCTTCGTGACTGGAAACTGAATTTTCTTTGTCTACCCTCAATTTTGAAACACAATGTCTATTTTCATGCTTATGCAATAAAGTATAAGAGATGTATTACGCCGATCATCACCACCTATCGTTATGTTTTTAATTATAAAACTCACATGTAATGACTTTAAGACAAAGCCCCATTGCCGCCTGAAATAGTTTTGTATCTCTTACGTTCGCATCAAAAGCATTAACTTTGATTACAACTGAGTTTCTAACGTAATACACAAAAGATTACCCGTATAACTGATGCAAACTTATTTTTCTTTAATGAACATATTCGTTTTTTTTATGTTGTTTAGGAGCATTGTCCTGCCTTTGTTTCCGGCTAACTGTTGATGTAGGAAAAAGATTGTTATACAGGACTTTTATGTCATAGACAACCCGCTTTTGTTTCAAATTTTGAAGTTAACGGTTTCCAGTAACCAAAGATGATTAATTTAACTAAAAAGTCTTTGTTACAATACGCGGTCCCATTGTAATTTTATTAGAAAAAGTATCTTACTTACTTAAACGGAGTAAAGTTATGCCGAACACTACCATTTATCCAGATGGATAAATGGTATTGTTGATCTAATGATACTAAACTTGATGTAACTTTAGTTCGCATTTATTCTCAAGGGAGTAAAAGTTTATAACTAATTATGAAAGTATAACATAAATAGCTCATTGCAAGCAATAAGTAGTTAAACAAAGAATACTCCTATCCAAATGAACTATTATCAGAAAAACCAACCCATATTGTTTTACGAAGAGTTTCAAATAATTAGTCATTATTTTATAAGAGAAAATAGTGACAACGAGAAAACACCTTGGAGGCTTCGAAGCTTTGAGTCTTAATACTCACTAGTAGTTGTCTAAGTACCTATGATTAATTTTTAAGACTTCTGCCAATTTAAAAAAAAATTACTTTCTTATAATTAAGTTTAAAAATAAAAACAATCTTAAACATAGTTGTTACGTTTTCTCTACCATCATGCGTTTGCAACACCGGTTCTTGGGATTATCCATATTTTTTTTTTGCAAAATTAACCGTATTTGTTATAAGTTATAAGCATTTGTAATCAACATGGAATCAAGAACATGTTTCCGTTTACAATGATTAAATAGTTTTACAAATAAAGAAAGGTACACAATAACTTTCTTAGGTTGACATCGGCATAATTCGTAATAAATACATATCTGTAATAGTATCTTCCTTGTGGCGTTCCAGTGGTTAATGTACCTAATCTTCCTCAGAACAATTTGCTATGAAAACACTATGGATGTGTGCATTTCTTTATTGCATCAACTTTTATAGCTGTTTAATTGTGTTTGATCTTTTGCCGGAACTTTAACTTAAACTTAGGAGGCCGAGTAACAGTCATGTGGAGGTTAATTTATAAACGTCACTTAAAGTTAAATAATCACTAACGTCATTTTACATTGAACTATCTCTATAATGAAACTTTATTTTACTGAAACTTAAAAAAATAACACAAATATGTACGTAGAGAAAAGAAAAATAACTCTGTTAACTTTAAGCAACGTTGATAAATATAATATGCTATCTACATACAAATATAAAAGGTATCAAATATTTTAACAATACATTATATTATTGTAGAAAAGAAATAATTTATTTTCATAAGAATTAAATAAAAATAAAAGTTAGTCATTTAAAATCAAGTTGAAATAAATCATAGTTCTTTTTGTCGTGAAAATATAAGTCCATTTATATTGCAATGGACGGATGGATACTTTATCAATAAATAAATGTGGTGTGGTATAGTGCTGATAAGTGTATCTTGATTATATCACATTATTACCTATTTTATAATTATTACATCACGAATAATGAACATTTTATAATCAGATAATATTTGTTCCAACATACGTATTAATATGGTAGTTAATCTTTTACAACTCCGCAAGTTTATTAACTGAAATCGATACACAGTTAGTTCACCTTTCATACCATAAAAATGTAATTAAGAAATATTTAAGTACTCAATCTTTAAAGTTTGTAAAAGCCTATATTTTCCTAAAACTGTTGATTGACATGTACATATACAATAGACTACTTACAACGAACGAGATGATTTATTGTCGTACTTATAAGGTGCCAAGTATTTACCACCAAAAAACAACAAACCGAAGAATCAATTAAATGCATTAGCGGCTAACTGGAATATATATAGAAAATGCCTTGGAAACTTTAATTTGGTATTTTAAGATAAACTAGACAGAAGAAAACGTGCAAAACTTAAAAGAGTATAGAACAGTGGGCCTACAGATTTCAATATCTAGTTTGTGCAGTAAAAACTGGGAAAAATACACAATTTGCGATAAATAATTAACAACGTTAACATCTAAACAATTAGTCATTTCTTTATAAAGAGTTTATTAAAAACGCAGTTTAATTATCTTATTTATTTATTTAACAATTTATGTACACACTAAATACAGAAATCAAGAAAGGAACAGAAAAGAGAGTACAAAGGTAATGCTTATTTCGAATGAAATCTCTTTCAGCATACCCTAGTAATATTACTTAATAAGTATTCACGTGACACAACTTAAGAAAACGAATGGGTGTAAAAGTACCCTCAATGAAGTCGACAGTCACTTGATTTCCCCGTCATTGCGATTATTATTATATTTTTTTTTAAAGTGGTTTCCTAGCAATAATTTTTGCGTAGAGTTACTTAGTTTGACGTACAGAATGATTGCTTGACGGCTTCGTGAAGGGTCCGTTTACACCTTATGTATATAAGAGTGATTTTTAACCCATGCTTGTGGGGTATACTTAAGCTTAGTTTATCTGATCGAGATCTGTTTGAGCTTTGATGTCTTGACACATTGCGCTTCTAAAAACTATGTTTAGAACGAACCTTGCGTGCAATGGCGTTATTGATAAGTTTACATGAAGATTTTAGAAACCGGACATTTGTTTCGTTAAACTTCACATAGTGAAAAGTTTCAATCGTAAGCGTAGATTTATAAAAGTGTATAATTTTTTTTGATGATAAGACCAAAATATTCTTTATTCGAAATACCACATTCAATATAACCTAATTACGTAAGGTTGCACATAACTAGTAGTATTTTGTCCGTAGGTATAATTTGTGAAGAACTATGTGCCAAAAAAGGCTGATACTTATACACACGCTAATTCAGAACATCCTGTACGTATGTAATATTCGCGGTTCACAAATAAAACAGTAATAAAGTTCATACTTACGAACATGAAACGGAAAATTTCATGATAGAACAAACACATTTGTAGATGTCCCAGTTTGAACTTTACCATATATACATAGATAGGATTTTATTCATCTTTCATCCGTCACTGTCATCTTACAGTCAAATGATTTGATCGAGTTTTCAGTCAATTTCAGTGAACTGATTGTGTCAAAATTTTACTTGTACTTATGTAGTTGAGATGAGAGATGTCGGGATGAGTTGGACTCTTTCTCAAAGGATTGGCCTAAAATCGAGCTAGATCGCGAAAAGTGGAACAAGGAAAGGGAGGCGTTTGCCCTACACTGGGACAATATAGGCTTATAATAGTAAAATATCCAATGACAATATAATCATGTTGTCTTATAGACGATATTCTTGTGTTTTTCGCGATGATCGGACGGTCCAATGGATATTAAGTGCAGCGCTTGATATGATCTGCTAGTAAAATAAATGCAAATTCACAACCGAAAAAATCGCATAACTTTTTATAAGACGACAACGTGCCTATGTAAATTTAGTATTATAACGTACCTAAATCTATATATATATATAAAGTAATCAATAATCTTTATTACACAAGAAAGTGGTTACAAAATTGTGTGAAGTCCCTGACTCCTGTGCTAGGTGAGAAACCTGTGTTACAGGAGCCAGTGCCCTCTCCCAGAAGAAGATATTACAGAATCTTATGCAAAAGATTAACAAAAATAGAAGATTAACAAAAGTAAGAAACTGGCTGGCAGACTGATTCACTGACTGACCGATCATGCTGGGTCTAGAAGCATGAAATTTGGCACAAACGTTCCTTAAATGACGTAAGTGTGCACTAAGAAGGGATTTTTACTAAGGGGTTAAAATAGCGGTTGAAAGTTTGTATGAAACTTCGTCCACGCGAACGAAGTCCCGGGCAACAGCTAGTCTACTATATGACAATGTAGCTACCTAGTTTAACTGTAAGAAATCCACATAACTACCCAGACCCAGACATGCAGCTGTAATTAAATACTTTGTACAATTTATTCAGGTAGAACATTACGTTCGTTAGTTCGTTTTTTTTCCATCAATGATCGTTTGAAGCAATACGTCTTAGATTAACGTCCGTGCATCGGTCGATTACGTTTCTTCGGAGATTAAAAGCAGCCGCTTTTCACGTAAAATTAACCTTGTAATTAGAAAACTATAAAGCCGACGGCTTGAGTCTAGAGTTCTAGACACATTCTTAGCATTGATTTTAAAATGTCTATGGATGATAAAGCTGTAAAAACTCGAGTTTTAGATCTGTTGATTGTGCTGTTATAGATAGTCTTTTAGGCCGTTGATGTTTTCTCGATTTTGAAATATCACATGTGAATTATATGTTTATAACAGAAAACAATAACAAAGAAAAAAACTTTTTTTGCAAAAAACCCGAACCCGATTTCCAAAAAAAAAAAAACAAAAAAAGTGGAAAAAAACTTGACTTTCGAAAGTCGGTGACTATATTTTGTTTCATTGACTTTTTTGACACCGACTTCCGAAAGTAAAGTTATTTTCCACTTTTTTTAGTGTTTTTTTTAGAAGGCGCTTATTTTTTTTTTTTGCAAAAACGTTTTTATTTTACCCTTTTTAGTTATCGCATCACACACAAATCCTTGTCAATTATCAATTTCGCAATTTATTTTACTTGGATGACATAGCTTTTCCAGCTATTATGATTTAAAAACCAAACTGCTGAACCGATTTCGATGAAATTTCTATGGGACCAATCGGAAACTGTATCCATTCAGATAAAAGAAGAATTTTTCAAATCGGTTCATAAATGACGAAGATATGAGGTAACAAACACAAACAAAAATATAACCGAATGGAGGACCTCCTCCTTTTTTTGAAGTTGGTTAAAAACATTATAATAATACAGGTTTTTTTTTAGAACCTGCAGTAGTAAGTACGTAACACTGGCACCATGGTGATAGAGCACAATGGTTTAAACCGCCATAATTGATTTGGAAACAGAACACATCAATTTTATTACGGCTTCTTGTTTTCTTTTACTATTTTCGTATTTTCGTCAATAACGTATGAAAAATGTTCGCCACTTACACCCGTATCTATAAGCAAGTCAAAGTGATTACTTGAGTAAAAGTAATTATTTCAGTTCCTTGAAGTTAGAAGTGTCAAAAGTCAGATTTCTTAGCTTTGCTTTCTTTGACGGCTCTTAAATCGTTCAAATTGTTGTCTATTGCATGAAATGTTTGCTTAAGTAATAACTTAAACTTGAGTAAGTAACTTAAGTAATAATTTAACTTGACTATCGATAACAGGAATAAACGAAATTAAATGTGATGCCATTCGCGTGACGTCAAAAATACTTAAATTATAAATATTGATAAACCTCTGGCTAGACGCTTTGTTTCGTTTCCAGACAATTAAAATTTCAATGTAATTATATGGCATTGAACCTATAAACCAAAATAACCGGAAACCAATGAAAATTGGTTACTCAAACTGTCTGCCAGTTGTAATAGTTTAATTATTTGCCAAATACTAATGATGTATTAGTTTTATTTCTTTTAGTGAATTTTGTGTTTATTTTTACATGTTACCTAAACACGAAATTTCATTAGATACGTGTATCATGTTTTTTTTTTTTTAATTCAGTACTAAAATTACGAGTGCCGATCGTCGAGTCCTACTTTATGTTCAGAAAAATAAGGTCAGAAGTACAAAGTCTCTGTATTGGTACATCCGACCTTATGCTTCTGATCACCTTGCTAACTGGTTAATATTTTTACTACCCTCATGTATTTCATATCTATTTATGAATAGAATGTCGTGAGAAATTTTTTTAATATGGAAGACTATACGAGTATTAGCATCATCATCTGCCTAGCCTTTTCCCAACTATGTTGGGGTCGGCTTCCAGACAAACAGCTGAATACCAGTATTTCACATGGAGCGACTGCCTATCTGATCTACACAATCCAATCAAGACTGGGTAATAGATACCTCTTGGTAAGACTGTTTGTCAGACTTTCGGGCCACTGACTACCTGTAACGACTGTCAAAAATCATACCAAAGAATGTATGAGAGTAGGATCATACAAAAGAAACTGATGAACTGTGCGAAAAATGATATAGCTTGAAAGGGGGGAACTGGTGGGATGACGGCTAGGTAAACAGAGAAGTATGGAAGAAGAAGACATGCTGCGCCGAAACTTTGGTTAACACATAAAACGGGATAGGTATTTACCATGTTTACAATCCGTTTTGAGTTCCTGTTACAAACACCATGATCACGGATAAACTGAAGTTATTGCGAGTGTGTATACCGTTTTATGTGTTAACCAAGTGTTAGTGACCATTTCACTATAAAAACTTATATGCTACGCCCCGACCCTTAATAACATGGGGTAAATGCAAGTTAACGATGACGAGAGTAGAAATCAAGTTCTTGCTGTAACTTGCAAAATCTCGTGGGTATAATTAACCTGGTCAAGAACTAACAAAGTTAAGATTGCAAATTGTACTTACTAACACAGTTGCAGACATTTGTTAATTAGGTACTTACTTATCATTACATCAAGTCCTGAGATAACATTCACCGTAAAACGGGGTGAATAGAATCGCAGGGGTGAATGGAGACAAAACTTTGAAAGGGATTTTAATGTATCAATATGGTATGTTGCCAACAAGGCCTCTAAATAATTAAATATAATGAAGTCAATAAGATAGAGTCCTTGTTGGAAACATACCATATTGATACATTAAAATCCCTTTCAAAATTTTGTCTCGATTCACCCCTGCGATTATATTCACCCCGTTTTACCCGGTACGATTTTCTTTATTATTTTCTTAAACTTGTTTGAGGATAATTTAATTGCTTTTATTACAATCTTAAAGATATTTTACACAAATCAATTAAATTACAGCAAGAAAATATAACATTGTAAGATACTGGGTGGAAGAGCAGAGTGTTAGTAAATAAATAGTTGTAAACTGTCATAATTTTCTGCCTAGCCTTTTCTACGTTGGCGTCGGCTTCCTGTCTAACCGGATGCAGTTGAATACAATGATTTTACATGGAGCGATTGCCTATCTGACCTCCACAACCTATGCACGTAGTTAGTACTGTGTAAACTGTAAGTTATCAAAATATCCAAAACTGTTATGCTGAATAACTTTTTTTCATGGACAAGTTATTTATTTACTTATTACAATTAGAGGACATAGAAATAATGAGCTCGAAATCAGAGAAGCGACAAATGAAATAATGTTCATATTGTTGATTTTTTTTATAATTATTATATTGCTTTCGACCAGTTAATCTCTTGCTCGACCACGTTACTAATTCTATTAAAATAATCATTATTTATTGATTTCAAATAATAATAAATTAAAAATAATATCAATAATGTTGTTTTTTTTTTGCAATTACAGATAATACTGAATTTAAATTGCCATTGTGTAATTGCAAACTAAAAATAATTTTGCAATTAATGTCACGCGTAGATTATCTTAAGGAATTGATACTCAAAGTGACTGATAACAACATTGTAACAATATGTTTATCAGTCGTCCACAATTTTTGAGATCGTGAATAGATTTTCTGAGTTACGAATAGTTGTATGTGTTTAATTTTCAGGAAATAGGCAAAGTGAGGTATTTTTCATTGTAATTATCTCACTGCTTCTTCTCTGTGAGGAGGGGGAGCCGACACCCACCACATGGACCCAGTAACGATTTGTTGTATGAAATCATGAAATGTATGAAAGAACATACTCACTCTTATTTGTTTAAACATTTTTCAGGCAATTCCAATGATTTGTTTGTATATTTCTTGTAAATAGAGCCTTGACTTTCAACGTAGGCAAAATCATGTAAAAAAAACGTGATGCAGCAGAATTTGTCAAAAAAAATATAACATTAGCAAACAAAACACTTTGAGATCATTAATTTGACACCTCAACCAGACAAGAAAAACGAAAAAAAAACCTTATATTTTATGTACTTTTAAACAATAAACCTACATGATAACATAAAACTTAATTAATACGCCACGTTAACGATTAAACATATTTTCAACCAATTTTAATAACAGCGATATTCGAATAACTTTTCCTATAATATCAATGTCACAAAATGCATTTAGCTAATTTAGCTTTCCTTTTGAATTTCCTGTTTGAATTTTAAGGGAAGCGGGTAAATACAGCCGTATTAAAATATTTTACAAATCTGTAGGTATATTTGTATTATACATTTATGTTATATGTGTTTTCAATGAAGTATAATTACATCATAACGTTGTCGTGGGACAGGAAAGGTGCAAACGAAAACAAACATGTCATGAAGAGCTCGTCCGCTAATAGAAACACCTTATTATATACACAACTGCATCCTATTATATCGGTAAATACCTATAACAATGTACTACGATAGCAACTATTAGTAAGGTATACAAGCCACTTGTAGTAGCGAGTGGACGTCAAACGCCAAACAAAAATAAAACGCAGACCCTTTTTTGCTATAAGCAAGAAGTTGTATAGTCTACTGGGCATTTATATCTAAAATACCATATTATCTGTATTTATTTTAACATCAAAATATTATTTTATAGATTAGTCTAAACAAGTAATGTGGGACCTAAGCACAATGAAGATTCTTGGTGTAAATATGAGGATTGTGAGAATTTCTATAGCTCATTCAAGTGTTAAGGATTATTTTATTAAAACAAATTCATAATAAAAAGCAATGGGAGAGATTAGAAGGAGACCAGTTGCAGCAGGCTTAAAATAAATAAAAAATCCTCTTTAGCGCTGTATGTAGCGCACAACACTTTACGTACATTATCTAAAACGCGCGGGTAGTGCGCTTGCGTTGCCTGCCGTCTGACATCGGCGCCGACGCCGCGGCCGCTCTGTGTAATGCCTAGCAATTAACATTGACGCGAAATTCATCCGCGTTATATTTCGGGCATAGCAACTATATCTGCAAGCGAAAAAGTTACCCGCCGTCGCTGACGCACTCACACTAGGAAACACTAACACATGTGCATGCAGCGCACAATAGGCCTAGGTATATAGGTATCGTTTATACCAGTCTACACACACACATACATCGTCGTCTATGCATGTGTGCGTCCCGCCACAGACTTTACCCTTGAACGCATGCGAAACGCTAGATAATGCCACACCGAATTGGTGCATTGATAAAAAATGATAACCTGAATAAACCGTTGGCAGGTTTTAGCGATGACATACCTACTTTGCAATTTTTTCGATTTTTATAGTTATAGTGTCATGAAAAAATGCAATAAACTGTATTAAAATTACATTTAGAGTTAGACAAAGAAATGGCAATATGTTCTTGTTTTTAAGCCTGACAGCTATTGTTACTGATCATTTTATCCGCCAACGACCTCATATCGTGAACAGTTGTACTGATTTCTATCGAATACTAAAATAATAAAAAGAATATTATGAAACTGCCATTACCATTTTGGCAGCACTTCATGCGATGTATCGAGCCTATTTATCTTGGAGTACCATTCCGTGATGATAAATTTGCGCGTTTTCAGAATCTCGTTGCGTTCGCGTTTAAACCCATTTGTTCTTTCTTTAATTAAATATGAAAAATTACGATGAAAAATTTTCTTTCACTGCATGCTCACGTGTCTTCCAAGTTATAATGAAATTCTGAACAATATTTTATTTCACACCACTTACGCAACACGTCTTGTATCGTCACGAAGAGTGACAGCGAACAAAGTGGTAGACTACAAACGAATTAGTCAATCTGGAGTGTAGACAAACTTGAGTTCGATTGTACGATCGCATGCGCCGACACAATCGCCTTCCCTGTATAACATTACCTCCATTTCTACCATCTTTATCAAAAGTTCCTTGTCCAAGTTCTAGGTAACTCGTTGACTTTTATGTCTTGCCTTTTTAGTGGATAGTTGTGAACTTGTGATTGCAGTATCGTTAATTTTATGGCCATGTAACGAAGTTCCAGGATTCCAAGCAATATAGCACTTTATTGTTAATAACAAGGTGAATTTAAGAGGAGGATCTTAATGAACTTATCCGTCCAATTCGATGAAGGGTATTTGCAAGAAAAATAACATATTTTTTTAATTAAAATTAATAATATAATTAGAATAATTAATAAACTATCTTTTATATTTTTTGTAATGTTAAAAAATGTGTAAGAATGTGTCAAAAAAATTATATTTCTTTTGACTAATACGAAGATGGTTCTAGTATCTACACTACAACCATTTTTGGAACAAATTTCCTAGTTACATATTAAGTACATGCCATACAATTAGTTTTGTATCTGTCAATTGGCTGCAGACGAACGCAAGAAATGTTAATAGCCCGAAAACATGTTCCTAAAATAAAAACCGCCATTTTGATCGTAATTTTATTCATCTTGTCTAGTCGAATGAACATTTTTTTTTTTTGACGCATTCATACACGTTTTGTAACATTACAAAAAGAATTAAGATAGTTAGATTAGAAATATTTACATTTTATAATAAAATAAAATAATTTAAAACACTGTTTAGTAATTTTAATATGTTTATTAAATTAATATTTAAAACATATTTATTTAATATATAAATTGAGTTATTGCCTTTTTTACAGTCTAATCATTTACTTACTACAAGAAGATGAGGTTACGATTCTACGAGATCTTGACCTGCCAATCTAATAAAAAGTAAATTAAAAAAAAATCAAAATCATTAAAATTGACTACATGACCATTACCATACAGTACAAGTAACGTTATATATCATCTGCCTAGCCTTTGCCCAACTATGTTAGGGTCGGCTTCCGGTCTAACCGGATGCAGCTGAATACCAGTATCTTACATGGAGCGACTGCCTATCTGACCTCCATAACCCAGTTAGTACTGGGTAATACGATACCGCTTGGTAAGACTGGTTGTCAGAGTTTCGGGTCACTGACTACCTGTAACGACTGTCAAAGATCTAAAATGACAGCCGGAACCAACGGCTTAACGTGTTTTTCGAGGCACGGAGAAAACTACTACTCGTATAATGGGTGGTCACCCATCCACCGACCAACCTAGGCAAGCGTCGCTTAAACTGAGGATTGATCCGAACGGCAGTTATTATTTAGCTATGAGCGAGCGAGCGAGTAACGTATACTTGTAGTTAATTTTTTTTTTATAATTAAAATATAGACTACAGGCATACACCATATTAAGCAGAGATTACAGAACGCCAAATTTTTTATGTGGAAATTGCACACATTTTACGTATGATTCCTTTATTTTAATTAATTAGGTTAGGTTATACATTCGATTTTTTTTTAATTTCCACTTGCAACGAATCTTACATAAGTATATTAGTAGAGTAATTATGATATAATCTATATCTATACATATAATAAATCTGTAGACGTGGCGTTTCTGTACATTAAAAATATTAAAAAAAAAATATTAGGGGTGTTAAAGGATAACAAACAGAACCCATTTCTAATGTTTTTAGAATTTTTGTCTGTTTGTCTGTATATCTGCAGTCTGTGAGTCTTCGGCTATGTTTGTTTGTTTAAGTATCACGTGAGGAATATAAAACTAATGTGGTTAGTTTCAATGCACAAGTATTGTGCGTAACTTTGAAAAGGCATTAGTTTTTGTTTCATTGCAATCCGTGCTCTTAATCAAAAGATATTTGAATTTAAAATGTTCAAGAAGCAATCATCATCATTACTTAATATACATACGATGACATCTATTGAACCAAAATGGTACTAACGAATAAATGTGTTCACAAGATCAGTTTTAAATCGACTGCCCGAGTTTTTCAAAAAGTTACGATAGCAAAAGTTACTCTATATGGCGCTGCTTTGAAAATCTACATAATATAGAGTGACTGTTCGATCGTTTTCCATGCATTTTATTTTAGCAGTTTAACTCCGTGCTCCGTGCTCGAGATGGCGTTGTGCATTTGACGCCAGTTTTTGAATCGCGGTGTTAAGATTTTCCATGAAAGAACGACCCTCGCCGGGTAAACTGCATCGATGTCGGTTGTTAGGTATCTTTCGTTTCGTGTTGTAAAAGTATTTGGTTTCATATTTGGTATATATATATATATATATATATATATATTGGTCTAAATAAGTTAAATTATTGTTGTAAAAGTATTTGGTTTCATATCTATACTAATATTATAAAGCTGAAGAGTTGGTTTGTTTGGTTGCACGCGCTAATCTCAAGAACTACTGGTTCGAATTGAAACATTATTTTAGTGTTAGATAGCCCATTTATCGAGGAAGGCTATATAAGATCACGCTGCGACCAATAGGAGCGGAGAAAAAATGTAACGCAGACGAAGTTGCACGGGTCAGCTAGTACTTCATAAAACTGTCGAAAATTCTGCATCACATTTTCAAGGGCAAGGACTTACTCTATACTAGTCTTACGATACATCCTCGTTGTTTAGTCTACTAGTGACGTAGATAGCTACAAATCAGACGTCACTCAAGATTTCCTGTTTAGTCTTAACTTTAATCTAGTTTACCTAGATCGACTTGATTTTTAAATAATTTTAAAATAAGGTTTAATATTAAAAATAAGGAGCTAGATAAATAGTCGATGAGCTGAATAAATTAGGCTTCCTCTATCATGCCAAACAAATATGTTCTAAGTGTGCTTTGTTCCGAAATTGGAAAATATTGATGACGCCATAATATACTCGCACTATGTATCTATGTATTATATGCATGCACATACACATAGTAAATAAGTTTACACTAGTCTTCATTTGCAGGCATGCAACGGCTTTGCTATTTGAACTACATTTGAGAAATACAAATTTCCTTGTTCATTCTATTTAAATCTCCTTTATTTATTTCCTTTACACATTTCTTATATTTTTAAATATTTCTTAATTAAAAATACAAAAAAAAATATAAAAAAAAAATTGCCCACCGGTATCGGGAACAATTATTATTAAACTTATATAGGTATAAGTTGGTAATTACTGATGTTAGATTTATGTTGATATTTATTTGATACTGTTTTTGTTTCAAGATAGTTATTACATGATCAGCACTTTTTCTTTTCCAAATGACTTAACTATAATTTTTACTATCTAGCCATAGCGCTGCCGCGCCGGCAAGCTCAAAATAATCCCAATGCATGAGTTGTAAACGCATTTTAAATTGCGATTGACGAGATTCCTAACATTAGGATTTCGCCGCTTGTAATTGCTATCTGATATTGGTGAAGACATCGCAAGATTTCTATGCATTATTATTTCAGGATTTTGGTCTCGTCAATGGAAACATGAGGCCCTTTGCAAAAGAACATTTTGCATTGACTCATGTCTTATGAAAAATAATAAATGCATAGGTTATTTATTATTAGTGTGGATTCATAAAATTTTATAAACTCATAGGTATTTACGTATAAAGTATGCATTTATACAATTTGTATAATAATGTTTTAAGCGTGGCATGCGTCAATACTACATTTTTTAAGTGCCAACAAAATTAGACAATAGCCTTTTTATTAAAGATTATTTTGTATTATACGGAAGAGTAAACTTGTATAAAGTTTTGCATAAATGAACATCATAATAGCATGCCTGCGTAGTAATTTTTACTAAAGAACCTACCTCAAAGCGTTCTCATTTGATTTTGAAAAGCATATTTGAAATTACGCAGCGTCTCTACGACACTAAGGTGACTTAGGAATACGCGTTCAAGGTTTTATGACTTAGCTGTCTGTTCGTATTTATGCCTTTAATGTTTGATCAATTGAATTCCTCCTGTCATAATAATAATTTTCCGGTATAGTCGTCAAAAAGTATAATTTGCAACGTGATTGTGCAGGTCATTTGACTTGCCTTTTCTCAACTACGTTGGGGCCGACTTCCAGTCTTACCGGATGCAGCTGAATTCTAGTATTTTACATGGAAATTATCAGACTATCTACCCTCCACAATCCAACTACTGGGTAACACGATACCTCTTGGCACGACTGGTGGGCAGTCTTTTGTGACATCAGGGACCAACTGCTTAGCAGTCGTTCTTATGGTGGATCCACACAGCCCGGCGGCACTGCCGGCGGCTTCACCACAAGCAAAGCCAAAGTAAGTGCCGCCGACAGATGCGGCAAGCGCGGCTGTGAATCGTACAAGTCATATTTCAGTATTGTTTTGCTTGCCGTGGTTGATGCGAATTGTAACTTTTTAGTAGATATCGGTTGCCAAGGCCGCATATCTGATGGTGGAGTTATACGTAACACTAGTTTGTTTCAAATGATACAAGATGAATCTGCACACTTGCCACAACGACAAACATTATAAGGAAGAAATACGCCAGTGCCTCTTTATTTCATCGGTGATGACGAAGTCGAAAGCCGTGACCGAACTGTTGCCGCCGGCCGCTGTGTGGATCCACCATTAAACCAAAGATATATTCTACTAATGTATTTGAAAGACTACAAAGACACAAAATCAAAGGGATTCTTAGCTTCCGCCTCCCGTTATTTAGCTTTTAATTTAGCAAGAACTCCCATCGCCCTTACGATACCTTTTGATAGGGGCATCAATAATAAATATTTCAAAAGTCACTTTTATCGATACCTTATCGAATCAATCACTAAGTCGGCGATAACGAAACTGCACGTTGCAAAAAGGATTGCGTGTGCGCTTTTCGGTAGAGTCTTTATACGCTACGCATGGTTTATGTCCTATACATGTTTTCTAATTTATCCTTATGATTCCCAAGGGAAGCCTTTCGTCTTACCCATTCTTCACTATCTGTAGCTATTTGGGCCCAATTCTTTAGGTAAGACTAAGTCCTCTGGCCACCTTCTTTTGAACATACCGCGTGGCCGAGTTCTGTCGTTCGGAACCCAATCTGCAGCTACTTTCGCCCAATTTTGATACGACTTGCGGCAGATGGCCTGCCCAGTTCCATTTTAATTTGGCGGCTGAGTTGCCTACGTTTGCGACTTGTGTCATGGAACTAAGTATGCTGTTCCTTATTAAAGCTTGTGACTACTGAAACATTTTTTTAAATGGGTTGATTAATTTCGCAGATTCTCTCCTACGTCTAAACTTACACTTCCTTATTATCATCAAATATAGAAATCATTGTGTAAATGCCAAAATTATGTATACTATTAGATTTACGTCATACCTAATGAGTACCTACGCTAAGGCTGTAATCAAAATAAAGCCTACGAAAGTTTGGAGAAATCTTGCGCCAAAGTTGCTTACGGAAATTATTAAGTATGAATAACACCGCTTTGTGTGCCCTAGAACTTACATTGGTTTAATATCTATTATATAAACTCCTTTAGAGAAAATATAAAACTCAAACAAGTTTTGAGCAAATAATATTTGAAGAAAAAAAAAACAATTCGATACCTATTTAACGATACAATCTGTATGAAATATTTACAACAACAAAAAAATCGTGTTATTTTTGTACGCCCGTTGATGTCTATTGAAGGGTTTCTTTCTTCTTTTAGCTGAGGACAGTCAACGCGACAAGTATTAATTAGTGAAAGCGGACAAAGTTTTGACTACTTCTTTGCATCATTTTTTGTTTCTTTCAAAATTACCGTAACTCTGTTCTGTTGTCGGGCCAGACATCATCATTGTTTCTAAGTTTATTTTTAGAACACTTATTATTAACTTAGGCTTGGTTCAAAATAAAATGATTGTCGGATAGGTGTCTTAAATTCGTCACAATCTGCATCAGAATCTGATTTGAAGTAGATTTTTTTATATATGCAATATTACCTCCCAAAACATAATAGAAAGCAAAAATAATTATGTTGTCAATTTATTGAATCATAATGGCGTCTAATCATCAAATATTATAGTAGTTTAAAAACTATTTACTTGGAGAAACCAGATAATGTCATGGTAGGCCATTAAAAAATCTCAAGGCTAGCAGGTCGAGATGATGTCGGTCGCAGATCCACAAAAAGCCTATGACGTGGAACACTAACCTTCGTTCGTCACTTCTAGCCTGCCCGCTCATTGTGTTCTATGTACCTACTTATTTGCAACTAAATTGTGCGTCTGCGCAGTTTTTGTGTCTTCTTTTTTATATGCTTGACATTTGATTAACTTTGTAAAATGTTTGTAGTGTCGTGTTTAACTAAATGTGGGAAAATAAATGTTTTTTGTTTTTTTTTTGTATGTTTTCATGTCGCTGGCACAATTTGAAGTTATTTTATAGAGACAATGATTAAATGAAGCTAGCTAGATACTCAAGCTCAAATGGTTATAAATCTAAAGGATGTGCGGCAAAATTATTTGGTAAATAGGGGACCATTTACAAAGTAATTTTGCCGCACACTCCCTTTATATTTTTAATCAAGCCATGGAAATGATTTACTCTCAGGTACCTATTACCTGAGAATAAATCATTAAGAGTGAACAGGTTAACTAGAACAGTAATTATTTGCTAATATACTTACCTTAAAAATGCTAGTAGATATAGATTAGTAGCAGCAGGAGAGATGGTGTTTTGTAAACGATTGCTCTAGGAGCCCTTATTCCAATCAGAGGTTTTTCCATAGACACCTTGGGTACTTAGGAAAATCCACAGACATGACACTGTCCGGCTAAAAATAAACGATTAGCACTCTGGGTCTTTAGTAACTTAATGATAAAGGCTGACTTAATTATGATGGTTTATCTTGTAAACTTATACAATGTGTAAACGGACCCTTCAAGAAGCCGACAACAAAGTCACGTGTTTTGAATATCAAAGTAAGTAACTCTACGCAAAAATGAATGCTGGGAAATCATTTTTTTTTGGAGTTCTATTTGGAATCACGTTTTTCGTTAGGACTCAAACATTGTGCTGATGAATGCATTGAATAGTACAGGGCTTATGGAGGTAAATAAAGTGGTAACATTTTTAAAAAAAGTTGTGAAAAATTTGGAACTTTGACCTTCCAATATTTCCGCATCTAGAAGGTTCCCGTAGGTATGGTCCAGAGCAAGTACCTTGCGGCTTCGTTGAGAGTATTTTTATACCCGTTATTTTTGAAATATTGTCTTTTTTTTTTCTCCCGGAATATCAGGTTATATTAATGGGTGACATAATAAATCATTACAATAAATCGCTAACTACTTATAGTTAGCAGTTTATTGTAACTTAAGAGCAAAGGCCGATGAGGCAAACTTTAAAGAGTTAATATTCAAAGTGGTCAATAGAAAAAACTCCTTGACCGACCATTTGTGTTCGACCACTGTACTTTGACTGCGCTACCAACTTGCTTTGTGCCGATATCGATAT
This sequence comes from Standfussiana lucernea, assembly GCA_964057025.1. Classification (NCBI taxonomy): domain Eukaryota; kingdom Metazoa; phylum Arthropoda; class Insecta; order Lepidoptera; family Noctuidae; genus Standfussiana; species Standfussiana lucernea. Next base: position 6,116,332 of record OZ059793.1, read on the forward strand.
AAGAACTGCCAAAATGGCACATGTTAACACCGGAACCGACAGGTGGCCCTATCTACCATCTTATCGTATCATTAACCTGCGACGTTTATAGAGATATTTCTTCCCTTTAACAGCTGTTTACAAGTTATTATTAATAGCGAGAGTAATTATCAACTTGAATTATTATGGAATTCTATGGAACAACTCTACCGCAGACCAATAGTCGAAAATAACCTACCCTTTACGGCCCTAGATTCTTTCACTATACTATAATTTTACAATGGAGAAAAATCCTTTTTTACTGTTATTGTTTGGCCAGGGAATCAGAATTGCCATCCAATGTGGCAATGCTATACAAGCTTTTTCGGCAGTTTTCCCGTTGAAATCGATGCGGATAAAATATAATATTTATTTCCTTTTGAAGTCTCTTTATTAACTTGTAAATTGTGATTACATTTTTTTTCTGCAAATAAAGCTTCAAAGATGATTTTCGACGGTTGTTGCGAATAGCGCATCACTAGTTTCAACAATTGAAAGCATCGAACTATCACGTTCTCAAACGGTGAACTTTTATTTGCACTATTATGGTTTCCTCGTGTACCATAACATTATAATGCAAACTCTAAGTTCAAAACGCAGTATGCGAACTCACGTTATTATAATGTCATAACATTAAACATGCAAATCGAGTAAAATAAGATTCTAATCGATCCAGTGCGAACGTATAAAAACATCGATGTTCTGTTTACTAATTGCCCGACACTAAATCGTCCTTAAAGTGCTTATTATACACGCATTGCGTACGTGTAATTGCAGTGAACTTTAACGTTTAATTAGCCGACGAACTAATAAAACGTCGATTCTTTGTACTTGCCCTGTTAATTCGAACAAGTTCAATAGTCAAGCTTGTGGGACCATCTATATGTACATATATGTAATAAAAAATCTATAACTGTTATTTCCACGAGCGAGTATTCGCATCACTATAACGCCATCGCGAAGGACTGCGTGTGTGTGGGAGTCACGAGCCTGTATTTTTCTTGTCTTCGACGCACACATGCGTAGCAGAGAGCATCTGTAGTTACATAATTCTGTATGCAGTAACGCTACGTATTGTTGAGCATCGGTCTAAAAACGTGTTGATGTTGAGTTAAATCATTAAATAGGGTCACGGGCTTATCATTTTTTATCGTGTTTTTTCATTTTTGCATCAAATGTAGCGCTATCGCCACGATTTTGCTGTTTAATTCCTGTTTTTATCAAATGTTAGTGTACCTAATTCAAATTACGGATACTTATTTGATAAATTGGACAAATTATGCTTAAAATATTTTTCAATACAGTATCCAGCTGCGTAATTACCTTAATTTAATGAGAGCAAACAAGACATTTGTTAAAAATTAGTTTTAAAATTAAGTGAGACTGACACGGACTCAAAATAGAACTTGCTGAACTTAGTCCTTAGAGAGTGACGATGTTAATGACCCTTTTGGTTAAAATAAAGAATAATAAATTAAATTGAAATATTCGGTATGAAAGCCTACTCAATAAAATTCAAGATTAAAGAGAAAGCTTCACATTTGAAAAATACTTAAATATGTATGTATTGTAAAGAATTTTCCCAGGCTCTACACGCCTTCTCATTTTTTTTGAAGCAGGTATTAAACAAATATCTATTGATAGGTATGGCCAGTATATCAGACTCAATCTAAAACAGAGATTATCTAATCCCAGTGAATAAGTTAAGTTCCTTTTATTGCTCATCGCATAACTGGCGCGACGACCTCGCGAGCGAATTTTTTTGCCGTTCTCATACATTTTGGGAATCCCACCTCTGAGTTGTTGTTGATCTATAATTTAGAAATAATAACACGGCACTTACTACTAAAGGAGCAATAAGACTACAAGAGCTGATATTTTATTTGAAGAATGAATAAACGATGTTTAAGAAAGCAGGAAAATAGCGTGTGTTTTTCGAACTGGCAAGGCTGCATCGGGTATCTTCAAAAAACAAATAAAAAGCGATATAACATAACTTAAAATTTCGTTTTTCTATCTTCACAGTAACAGCCTAAAAATCCTGAAACATACTTTGTACCAGTAGCTATGTACTTCCGCATCAGTTTTCTAAATTCGTTATTGATATTTCATAAGATTTATCAAATCTATTTTTCGAATATAAATTTTAAATGTACCGGACCAAAGCTGCTAACGTTTAGTCTAAGTCTCGGGTGGCTAGACAGGTTTTACGCGCCAGAATATAAACAAAAAACCAGCCGAAATGTTCGTCGTTATATATTTAGAAGTTTTTGCTAGATATTCTGACTCGTACGATCGATGTGAGTGCATTCATTGACTGGAACTATGTATGATTTGCTCTGTAACACATGATTCGAAATTTAAGAGTACAATTTGGGGATCTACAAGGTGTAAACGGACCCTTCTAGAAACCGTCAACTAAGCATGCTATACATCAAACCAAATAACCCTACGCAAAGATTATTGCTGAGAAACGGCTTTTTTTTGGCGGCGAAAAATCGCGTTTTACGGTAAAACTCAATGTAACGCACTCAAAACATTGTGAAGATGTATGCATTCAATAGTAAACCGGGGCGTGGAGGTATTTAAAGCGAAGTTATGGCCTTAAAAATTAGTATTAAAAAAAAAAACTTGTGAAAATGATGAAACTTTGACCTCCAATATCTCCGTAACTAGGAGGTTCCCAGGTCTGGTCCAGAACAAAACAATGATCGCAATGACGGGGGGAACGAGTACCTCTCAGCTTCGTTAAGGAGATTTTTACACCCTTTATACTTTCTTGGTGCACTGGTCATTTTGTAACTCGGTACAATTTGTCTATTTTACGTGGTCATGATGGGTACAAATGGAAAATTCCCTTTCTATACGCTAGCTAATGCGTTCAAAACAACTAATTGACCCAAAGAAAAATGTTTACTTTTGATAGTTCTAATAGTTGCTCTGATCCTATCGCAGAAACCTTGCTGTGTGTATGTGTATCGCAGGATTTCACATAAAAAAATATGAAACCTGATACATCATCCTACCTCTTATCCACCTAGCAATGGTCTTAGATGCGTTACCTGCAGATGTGTAGGTACCTACTATTTTTTTCATGATGATTCACGCACACTAATTTAGTTAATGACTTTAAATCTGTCTGGCACCCAGACATGGACATTTATAGTTTTATTATCTACTAATCTGTCTGTAACAAGAAATCAACTTTTGAGAATGTAGTCATCTCATGAACTTTCACGGGCTGGACTTTGATTTTAATTTATGAGATCACTATCATTCAAAATAACATCTTAGATATAATATTTAATTTTTAAACGCCTTGATTTAGTTATTTCGTATGAATAATGTAGATACTAAGTGACCTCGGATTCCTTTACCAAATAATAAGGATAAGACAAGATTTTTAATATAAAAATCCTTATTCCTTAAATTATTTTTTCTTATATAAAAATTGCAAATTCTTTCAATTCCTGGTTTGATTTGACTTTAGATATGTAAACCACAGGCGTTATTATATTATTTTATTCTTGAAGGACAACATAACGCTACGCCGCATTATTATATCGGAATGATCTGTTACTTACAGGTTTTTTTTTTTTTTTGGTAACATTGCCAGTAGGCATAAAAGCCGTCCATTACGATGACTGTACCGTGCTTCCGGAGGATATCGAAGAATCCATTTATAGTTTTTGCAATACATAGGTAGGTAATCATTGCTTGTTGCTTTAGATTCTAACCAAAGAAAACACTACCTTAGCTTAATCTCACTTCTAGAACTTTCCTCTGAACCAGGAAGTGATTTTTCCCACGCTTCAGTTTATAATTTACATCGTCTTATCTCAAAGTTTTTAATAAGCATAGGTAAAGTATGTGAACGGCCCACGTATAGAACGTAATATTATATTATCTGTGCTATAGACATAATCATACACATGTGTACAGTGTACGATCTGCTTTCGATACCTCTACAAATGCAGAATAGACTTCCTTCCCTGTGTCTGTCAAAATATATCTTCAGATATTGACTTCCCTGCTTTATTTATTTCTGTCTTCCAAAATATATATCATCGGACACACAACAATATCATGTGATTCATCAAGCTGTAACCGTATCAATATGAGGGGAACATAAATCGGACATTTCGCAGTGTCACGCCCAAGCCTGTGACATGGTTTCCTACAATAATAGTGGATTTATTGCGACGATGTCGGATAGGCGTCGTTCCGTGCAAAAATCTTGCGTAGGCGCTACATATGCTCCGCCCGCGCTATTCGTGTACCCCATCACTGAACTCGTACGCATATTAATGTCTTTTTTTAATGTCGCTTCTATAGCACTCTTAATTAACGTGTGTCGATTAAAAGTGGAGCACTTCAAAATGCCATCATCATCTTATGTTAGGGTTGGCTTAAAATCGAATCGGATGCAACTGAGTATCAAAAATCACTTCAAAATATCAATATGGTTATTTGTAGGACAACTGAGATGAAAACTAATACAGAGAAGTATGGCAAAAAAAGACATGCTGCGCCAAGCTCAAATAAATTGGGATAAAGGTAGGGAAATGATCATTAAGGTGAAAAACGGTTGAATAAACCCGATGCTGAATTAGCAAGTGTAATCAGTCTATCGGATGCGATAATGATCAGACACGAGCCTATCGAAACGTGGAAAAAAAACAGCAAGCTCATTGCCTCGTGTTCTAAAACAGATAGAATTAAAAATGAAGATACGAATCAGAAATTTGCTGCTACATCTTAGGGTAAACCCACATTTCGCAGAATAACAAAGACCATTTTCAACCTCTATATTCCTACTTAATAAAATCAGTACTTTAACAATTATTACTGGTTTTTGATATGTACCATGTATAATAAAAAACTGAATTGAATAATTTCTCTAAGACCTTGTATAGACCTTTCGTTCGAGCGTTGACCTCTTAGAAAATCGGCCGAAAACAGCATAACAAAGCGTCTGTAAAATTCCAAAGTATTTAAAATTCTAAGTATGGTGTATTTCTATGGAATATTAAACAATTTTACGGCCTTTTCTTTTTTTTGAAAGTGTTTACTAAAATATCATCAAATATCAATATTTTTTCTTAAGGTACGATATTCTATGTTACATTTGTGACTCAAATCAAAAATAGAATGACCTTTAATATTATCGCAATTCGTCCAAGCGATTAGCATAGGCTTATATTTTTTTCGCTCATCTATATTTAAATTATACGAGTAATTATCGCCTGACATATCCATCAACAACAGTGGAAAATTTTCTCGTAGCAGTTTTCTACGAAGTGCTACGAGAAAGTATGCACGATTATCTTGCTACGGCGTTAGTAATTACATCCTTTGACAGTCGTTTCGGGCAATCAGGAGCCCAAAAGTTTGACAGCCAGTGGATACCAAGGGGTATCGTGTTTAGTCATAGGTCTCGAGTTCGAAGTTCGAACCCAAGGCACACACCTCTGATTTTTCGGATTCATGTATTGTATCATTATTACTAGCTTCGGTGAACATTGTGAGGAAAACTGCATGCCTGAGAGATATTTCTCGACGGCATGTAAAGCCAAGTCAGAGGCCCATGGGCGGCATAAAAACTCTGATACCAAGTTAGGCACTAACCACACGAAAAAGAAAGATCGTGTTGCCCAGTAACTGAATTGTGGATGGTGCTAGCTGCATATATGTATGTTGATAGACTGAAAACTGACCCTAATATAATTGGGAAAAGACTAGGTGTGTTATAAATGACAACATAATAATGTCGTATCAACCAATTTGTTGACCATCCTATTTGCAGACAGCCGTACAATGCTTTTTTTTAACATAGTGTGTTACGTTTTGCGATCTCGGAACAAATCTGAGAAGCGTGTAAAGAATTACGAGTATGCGTTATCCTTGGCTTGACTAATAGGATGTCGCGAGACGGGTGCGTAAACTATTTTTCTTGATAGTTAGTACTAGTATTATAGAGATTTATGTCGCAGGAAAATAAGTTTTTCAGATGAAATATTACTTCTTATGAAGTCAATTAGTTTTATATTGGTCTATGGAATCGTTTTCACAATAAATCAGGCTGATGTGCAGAAAAAAATACATATGATGAGAAAAACTGTGGATATATGTTTTTTGGTGTCTCAACTTTTTTATTGGACTGTACATTTTTTATACGTATCGTGACAGAACGGGTTAAACAACAACAAAAATCCCCTCTCTTTCTACCAGAAAAAAAAATGGTTGACGCCCACATAACACGGCCTGTACTTCATAATTACTTCACATACAATATAAAAATGTAAATAAGCAATACGTATCGTGCAAGCTCGACTCGCTCTGCTGATGCCCAGACCTCCCCTAGAACGCAACGTGATCTTGCCAGGATAGTACCAATAATCACTAAGCTGGGAAAGTAGATAGGCTATCTCTATACTTTGATTAAGCGCATATACTTCGGTCGTTATTCGGTTATCCGGATGACTTTACCTGACACGTTTTTACATGGGAATTTTGACGAACTCTGCCAGATTAAGACAAAGAATGTACGCTTTTTAGGGTTCCGTACCTCAAAAGGAAAAAACGGAACCCTTATAAGATCACTTTGTTGTCCGTCCGTCCGTCCGTCCGTCTGTCAAGACCGTTTTTGTCAGGAACGCGTGGAGGTATCAAACTGAAATTTCTATATGATACTTAGTTCTACTGTCCCTGGAAGCTGTAGAAAAATCAACCTTCTAAGTCAACGCAATCAAAAGATACAGCCACTTAGGCCGCAAATTTCCGCAAATTTTCGAAACTCGCACGGGAATCAAAACCTACAGGGTACTTCCCGTGAACTTAGAATCTTGAAATTTTGTACGAAGTCACGTCTTATAGTACAGATATAGGAAAAATTACGAAAACCGTAAATTTTTAGTTTCGTCATATAAAAAAAAGTTATATACCCACAGGTTTGTACGGAACCCTCGGTGCGCGAGTCCAACTCGCACTTGACCGGTTTTTTTTTTCAACAGAAAATATTCTTGGACTTTTTTGTGAACTTCGTCTACTAGCAAATCTACACTCCGATTTATATCCGAAACTTCTCATCCTAAATTCTTTCACCGACGGAAAGCTATACTATTGCGGAAGGCCATGTTTTAAGGTGTAGGTGTCTTCGTCGATATCGTGGGCACAAGCATGTGAGTAAATAAACAGAGCATCCTTGAATAAAAGAACAGCTGTTTTTTACACCACCATATGTAAAATAGGCCTTTTTCTCTACATGGATCTGTTCGTCTACAAAGTCCGTAGGCCTATTTTTAGTCTTCACAGACGGCGACTCACGCTTGCCCATTTTTTATTAAATACGCGTATAAAATGAGCAACCTTCAGAAAATGCAAATACCGCCAACTGCATGTCAGTCGTTACCCGACTAGTCTGGGAGTGATTAGAACCAAGGCCATAGTGCTAGCTTCGAATTTTTAACAAACTACTGTTGGCGTTTTTTTTTTGATGAAATATAATTATGCATATATATTTGAATATTAGGTACTTATATTATAGGTATTAAGGCGTCAGTCTGGCGATAAGGATGCAGAACTAGTTTGATGTTCACCTGTGGTTATAATGAGTCTCAAAATGTGTTGCATCTATTGAGTCTACAGAACTATGTATAAATAAAATAATGCTTGTCGAACTTGCCTCGAAACAAGAATAGAATTGATAATTTTCTCTGCCTAAACATACAACAATTAAGATTTATCAATAATGTTAATGGCAGTATTTTTCACATTTTTCTGCCTGCCTAGAAGGCGAATGAAAATCGTAGCGCTCATGACATGACTGTCCTGCCAAAGAGGGTCATTACTCACTTAGGTACCTATCAGTCCGCATCGACTTTGGTCCAATTTTGTAGCTACTATAAGGACCTTTTCACATTGGGAAGGCGCCGTGTATCCGGCAATGAATGTAGATATGGGTAAGCTAGACTCCACGCTGATAAGCTTCACAACGAAATAAGAAAGACACAAAGAAAACTTTTTTATTTGTCTCGCACAGGACAAAATGATATGAGAGTAGAGACGAGAAGAAAACTAAGCTACGCAGAAGGCTACACTAGGGAGCTGGCTATGCTTAGGCAGTAGGTAGACTACACTAGGTCGTAGGCTACACATAGTAGTAGACTAGACTAGGCAGTAGCTGTGCTAGGGATAAAGCAACACAGCGGAATAGGCTCCACCATGGAGTAGGCTACACTAAGTAGTAGTATACACTAAGGAGTATGGCTACACTACTTCGCTACCGTGCAGTGCTACTTTGCCGGCAACCTGAGCGAGTGATAAGGCGGATGAGACGTCATGACAGACGCTATCATTGCCGGACGTCTAAACTACGCAGGTCATTATTGACCTGTAAATGTTCCTGGCTGAACGTGGGACTTCCTATGACGGATGCAATGAACAACCGAAGGCGATTTTTCATAATCGTACTGTAGTTTGTTGCATCTAAAAGGAGCCATGAGGCCTTCACGTTGTCTTTTTGTGATCTTTTATGACATTCAGCTATGAGTTTCAACTAGTCGAATAACTGGGTACAAATACCAATAACCGCCTAGTCTTTTTCCAAAGTGTAGTACTGTATAACTGGCTGGTCTGCATTCTGCAACTCCACGTCCAAATCGCGTATTTTGTGTACATATTCTTTAACTTATGTATACACTCTGAACACGTCCCTAGAAACAGTACCGTACTAGCTACTACGCACATTACTCAATTCAAACTCGAGTCATTCTATATTGAATTTATTCGATACGAATTAACTTTTTGATTTTCTCATTTTCTCAAAATAAAACAAAAGGTTTGAAATGATGAGAAGATATTGGAAATAAAGTTGACATTGAATTGGTATCTAAATAATAAGCGAGCAACAGGCTCACCTAATGAATTGGGATTATTCCAAGTGAGCCTTTCTACCTCTAAGTGAAATCTTTAATTATGTAAGGAGATGGACTAGCCATTATAATCATTGTAATTACATATAGATTATCATTCGTGAAAATTAACCTGAACAATTAATCCTTGTTTTTAAGTGCGTTTACATTTGGGATTGGGATGTTGAATTTATGCAGCTAAATTTTAATAAGCAGCAGAGAAGCATTTTTATTCATTAAATGGTTTTCATAATTTGATTCTCACGTTTATATAATTTAAAAAAAAATGTTGCACAATGGAATGCACTGAAATAAAAAATACGACCTATACTAGACGGAGTACACAGCTACCATGAATTCTGTTCATAATTTTAGACAAAGACACCAGCGCAGCGGCTGCGTTGAAACTTTTCGTCGGTTATCCTTGAATAACCATACTATAATATTCAAAAAAAGCACTTAGATAAGTGTTCTGGTAAGTATACCAGATCACTCCAGACTGAAGACTCCAGACACAAAGTGTCAATCGCAAATAAATCCACTGATCAATTTTGAAAACCTAAAATAACCTCATCAAATTGAGTCGACATTTATATCACACTTCCTCATTCAACTCGTTCCTTGTTCACTTATATGTTATAGCTACTTAGTTCTTTACCGTATACATGATATCTATACATTTATCGACGAGGAAAATAGTTCCAAAATATGGAACCGAACCTAGATTATAAAACCGCATTTATTTCAAAAATAGCCTAAAATAACATGCCTGTACAAAATGTTGTAGTTTGTGGTTTTTAAAACGAATTTAACATTCTATGGGTGATAAGATTACGTATCAGCCTTTTGAGGAAATTGGAGTCGAAAATAGAAAGGAAATGAAAATTGAATGCATTCTACATTGTGGGCAAAAATACCCTGAACCGTCGCGATTTTGATAAAGACGTAGCTCAATGTTAGGTATAGATTTAGGCGCGACCGGATGCTCATGCGTTGTCGGGCGTCGGGCAGCGTCGGGAAGCGTCGTCGGGCCGAAGATAACGCGTCCGTCGGCGACCGAGCGACGCGACGTGCGTTCGACCTGCACCGGGCGTATGCGTTATTTCGCGCGGCCTTGATCCCCACGCCGCGCCGCGCCGCCCGATCAGCGCGTGTTACGTAAGGCCACTGCCACACACTGCAGTTTCAGGACGTGTGACGTCACCCTAATGATTGAAGAACAGAACAAAAATAGAAAATGTTTAATGCAATTATCGATACTATACTTACATAAAAATTAATTGACGTTTGCTAGTCTCACAAAAACTCGAGAACGGCTGAACCGATTTGCCTAATTTTGATTTTAAAATATTTGTAGAAGTCCAAGGAAGGTTTAAAAGGTGAAAAAATAGGTAGCAGGTAGGTAGGGAAAAGTGCATTGCAACAGCTAGTTATGGTTAATAATGATGAACGTCTGTGTGCGTTCGGCATGCGCTTCCCGTTCGATTGTTTTGTTTTAGAATTTTATAACATTATTTTTATAATTGCGATGTTTATTTAGGTTTGGCATCAATGGGAAGTGGACGGGGAAATGGATTGTAAAAATTGGTTAAAAGGCTTAACATAACAAGGTACTTAACTCACACGTGCGATCACTATACATGAATTATCAGATAAACACCTACATAAAGTTGACTTTTTAAATAAACATAAAAATACCGGTTAAGTATCCTGTCTATTAAAACGAATTAAAAACTATGCATATAGATAGATCACCTAAGCGAGGTCGCTTATAGGTATCAAGGAAGACTTAACTCTGTCATTCGCACCAGCGACTTCAGTCAAGTTTATTGGTCATAGCTATATCGGTCGGTCCACGTGACCACGCATATCATCTAGCTATAGTTAGGTACGCCTAGGCTATAGGAAACTGCACACGCAAAATGTATGAAGTGGCATACAAGTGTGAAAGACACCTAATGTACCATTAAATTAACATAGGACAGCTCACGATGCGAACTGCATCTTAAAGCCAAGGGTACACTGATTGCTAGGTACGACAAAAATTTTGTTTGAACATCTACCTGTACCTATAATATATAACTGTTGTTTTTATTTGTGTGCTTACTTTATAATGTGTTTTATTCAAGAACTAGCCATTGCCCGCGACTTCGCACGTGTGGTACTTAGAAAAAAAAAGATCATTTCTACGGTAAAATATAGCCTATATTTTAAGTTAGGCATCTAGCAGTAGAGCGCTGAAAACTGCTTTCAAATCCATGCAGTAGTTTTTGCATGATGCGCGTACAAACATACAGATAGAAAGACAGACGAAAATTCTAAAAACTGTTGGTTTGGTTTCTGTTGCTCTAATAAAGACCCCCCATATTTTTTTTTTCAATATCTTCAATGTACAGACGTCGGCCTGTTACAATTTTATTATATGTACCTATAGATTGTGTAATATTTTTTTAGCCATTGTTCCTAATAGCTATTTATTATGGCATGGATGGCCCAAGCCATCAATGCCAGAAGGTCTACTCATACTGGGGTGACTGTCTATAAAAGTTAGTTCCTATAGGATTTAACCTGGCTCCGGGTGTCTTGAATTCATGATTCCGACTAGAGTTTATTCGAGAAAACCTTTATTAAGGACAGAAAGATGAGCAGATGAGATCATAGATAGAATAGCTTTTCGCTTTTGGTAATCGGGAGAGTTCTTTTTTAGATGTTCAGTGATTAAAGTTGTCTTTTTTAGGGAATTATATAAAGCGAATTAATGAGTTCAGTGTTTTTTGGTCTAGGAAATGGAAGGCCGTAGCAGCCTTTTGTGCTGATGATGTGGACCGTATAAGTAGGTAGTTACTAAGGTAGGTAAATACTGTTGAAAAGTACTTACGAATTTAACAATGTTATCACTCCCTGCTCCATGTAGGCACCCCCAGTGAGTGACAAAATAATACTGCAGTAACTGATTAGTTGACTGTACCGGAATAATGATGGTTCTATTTTTTGCTTTTTTCCATATAAAATACCTTTTGTCCCGACTATCCTTAAAAGGCAAATTTTATATTGCCTACAACTAATGCATATATCCAATGAAATACGGGTTTACATGCTCGATCATCACTCAAAAAAAAAACGACCTTAACAACGGTCTGAGTTAATTAAGCCTACAAACATACATATAGCATAAAAGAAACACAATGTAGCGTTCGTCGGTCTGTCCACTCCTTTAAACATGTTAGCTAGACTATTGTGCTGTGAAGGTCGCCCATAGCTATACCTAACTAGGTTTACAAATGTGTGCTAGCATTTGAGCTAAGCGCGCTAATCTTACTTCCTATTTTATTATATTGATGACTTCTTTTGTCCTTCATTTGTTTCATGCTACAGGTTTTTGTTAGCATCAAATCACTCTATGACCTTGTACAGTATCTGAATAATCTGAATATTGTGAAAGCATAGAAAGTTGCCGTCGTAAAAATTTGTGAGTCAATATTGGCATAAATCAATGACCACTATTAAGCAGTATCGAGTCCTGAATAATCGGAAGAAAATCGTTTCGCGTTTTATTTCGTTTCATGAAAAGTTATACAGGGATCTTATTTTTACGAAAAAAAAGAAGGAGGTTCTCAATTCGACCCGTATATACATATTTTTTTTATGTATGACCACGCATAACTTTCTACTGAGAGGTCCAATTTTAATGATTCTTTTTTTTTATTGGACAGCGTATATCTCAAAGTTGGTCCCATTTAAATTTGAAAAAAAAATCCACCCCTAAGAGGGAAATACAGGGGTAGATATTTTTTTTACATCTAGACAGGAAACCAATACTAGGACGTTTTCTCCAAACCAAAACAAGTCATGGTCTAGTAATTTCAGCATTTTCAGTAATATCTTAGACGGTAGTCATAACGACCTCATTAAAACATCAACTTATTTATAATCTAACAACACTCTAAGTTAGTCTTACAAAAGCAGTTTCTAGTATCAAAGTACACAGCAAAAAATGCACACAAAGATCCTGAAAGAGTAAGTTATAGCAAAGAATTCCTGCTACTTAACAGTAACGAGAAACAATTATTTGTTCAAATGTATGTTCATTGGTTGATGTCTAATTGCCAAACTGTAAGACGTACCTTTTAGAAACAGGTGCATAGCTACAGGCTGTGATGAGAGAAAAAACTTTTTAATAAAGGTTTGTAGTTTTTAAAGAAATAAGTATCAATAGATATGCTCATAACAAAAGTAGGACCTATGTATGTAAGGACCTAAGTCTTTCAAGGACATTGCACACAAAGCCCATTTTAGCTCTCTATTTTGACCCTAAAGTTAGGAAATTAAATCAGATTGTTTTTCTAGTTTTGCGTAGGTTAGGAACAAGGTTTTATTTGAGATATTTCAGGTCTGAAAAACATTGCAATCCTAATGATAGAGTTCGGAAGAGAAAAAGTTTCTACGTAAACAAACCGGAACAAAAATTCCTAGATTTTTCCTTTGAATAATTTATGAATAAAACGCATGAATTCACGCCATTAGTCGATTTTATCTGGAGAGACAACATCAAAATGCCTGCGTAGCGTGTTAGCGGCAATTTATTGCATTTTTATCTAGTGCATTTTAGGAAGGTCATGAGATTGTAGAACCATTTACTTATATCACGGACAATATTGTCCTGATAAGTTGATAGATTAGGTATTTTTATCATTAAAATGATAAAAATTAACCAAACTCTTTCTTCATAAAAACAGAGAAATCATTTTACGAAAAACCGGATAGAAACAGAAAGATAAGACCTGTAAGTTTTCAGTTAAATACCATTACGGAAATTTAACAGGAAATAACTTTAAAACTGTTAGAATAGCTAGGTACAGTTAGTGCCTGAAAATTACAGTAAATTGTTCAAGATACCATCAACACAGCAAGCTCGTCGCCCATTATATTCTGTAGCCATTTACTAAGTCTAGAACAATGATATGACGTTTTTCTGAGAACCGATGGATGCGATGAGAAAAGGATCCAAAGGCTTTTGAAAAAAAAAAGATCTAAACACAAAGCGTACGGTCAAAAATTTAAAATAGAATGTTCCGCGTCCGCGGCCTTTACAACGAGCGTGTGATGAAGTGAGGAGTGGGGGCTGGGGGGAGACAGACGGACCGATGACATCACACGGAGTTGCAGTGCGGTGCGACCGCCAACTCTTGCGCAATCGTGCGCCCTTGATCTTGACTGCGTCGCGGCCGCACGCGTGTGCGCACAACACCTACGTTTAAATACTAGGTACACTCGCAGCTATATTTATCTTCGCGCATGTAGGCGCGAAGCGGTAATCACAGAATAAAAAATAATACACAAGTGGCGTTTTGTACTTATTAGCAAATCTGAGTGTTCCGGCTGCTGCGTCGGGTAGGTAAATGTTTGTAATTAGTGGCGGATGCGCACGAAATTTGATTTTAAGTTCATCTGCGGCGGTGCATTATGTTTTACAGTCTGTGATCACCAACTTCAGTTAGTTAAACAACATTTTTTAAAAGGACGTCGATCACATGGCAACTGAAACAATAATCCAGATGGAATATACACGCGCACTAAAAGGACTTATCAACGAGACGATTAAAAATTTTTAGCATACCCATCGAGACTGCGTTGAGCAAAATTAATTTATATTATTCCATGATGTTTCCGAGGTCGCAGACTAAAACGTTTTATGTTCACATATAAATTAGTATTATGCCTCCTAGACACAATACCTTTTGTATTTATATGACGGTTCGTGGATGATTTAACATGTATGTGTTGTACAAAGTAACACTGTATCAGTTAATAAGCGGTAAATGAATAATGAGTCTTGACTGGTGTTGAAAATAGGCCTTAAAATTGATAAATTGATAACACATAGGTCTGTGGCAGACGCAAATACACGTGTAACGATAACCATGAGTTCCTATGTATATACAACCTAATACATAAACTATAGGGCTGGGACGGCCTACGCAACGGACAGATTTAGATCCGGTTTCCGACAACTGACAATCCAAATAGGGTTTAGAAAACGGTCTAGGAAAATATAGACAAGAAAATTATGCGTCACTATTTGATAACTACATCCACATGGCGATAGAACATCTCATCTTAATACACAGATTATTGGCAGCACTTGTAGACACATAAATTTAACCGGTAAAAACCCAAGTTACCGCAATTATTTTTATTCACCGCTACGAACGCTGGATAAGAAGAATGGCTATAATGACATGTTGTACCGATTTTATACATGTATAAAGTACCCATGTAAAGATTGTTTTGTATTGTGTACCTCAAGTTGAAGCTGTTATCTCAAGTTGGACGTTTCACCTAGATATAATCACGTGATGTTTTTTAAATTATTAAATTTATCGGTGCTAAAGCGGATACGAGATGCACCGTGAGGTAATAAGTACCTACCTACTTATTATTGGTTTTAGTTGTCATACTGATTGTGACTGGACTGGGTATAGGTTATATACCTTCCTGAGGGCTGAGACAAGCGGCTATCGCTAAGACGGTAAACGGCTTTTAAAGGGTTTCGTATACCTACCTGCAAATGTAATATTTTTAACAGCCGCTCGGGTCGATCTTGCCTAGGTTAGTCGTGACTACTAGTGACCACCCAAATGCATTACATAGGTACAGAGTTTCCTCCGTGCCCCGGAAAGCGCGTTAAGCCATTTGTATATCTTTGACAGTCGGTACGCAGACAGTGACCGTAGGCAGTGACAAGTAGTCTTTGGTTGTCAAACTTTCGGACCAAGAGGTATCGTATTATCCAGTACTAACTGGGTTGTGGAGGTCAGATATTCATTCGCTCCATGTAAAATACTGGTATTCAGCTGCATCCGGTTAGACTGGAAGCCGACCCCAACATAGTTGGGCAAAGGCTAGGCAGATGATGATGATGTCAATCCAATACATTTCTGACTTTTCAATCATTGTTTTCGGCAGATAGGTCAGCTTCTTGGGCCATCATTTTTCTATGCAACTTAAATATAAGGCAGTGGTGATGTTTGAACCTTTAGGACCTTTGACTTTCACAAAAAGTACTAATCGTTGCCAGTCTATTTGTTTTCATTTTGAATATTTTGTAGACAAAAAATTTGTAGAGTTTAGAGGTTGTTGGCGCGCTAATTTAAAAGTGTTTCATCATACAATATGAAACTGAATAATTTTGTAGGTACCTATCGTGATCAACAATAAAAAAACCTCGTAGATTCAGTTGAGATTTTTTTTGTGTTCATTACGATCGGATGTTAGAATATTTTTTGTTGTCGTTACAAGAATTTTTCAAAAATTAAAAGTTAAAATTTTTGAACATTGAAATTATATTTTGATACTTATATCGATGATATGGACATGTTACGGTGGCTTTTTCCAATAAATAACGTTTTTTTTTGTGATTAACATATTTCCATTTGTATGTTACAGCGGCGGGAGCTAGCTCAGACATGGGAAGTGAGCACTATTGCCTAAGGTGGAACAATCATCAGAGCAACCTGCTGGGAGTTTTCAGCCAGTTGCTGCACGACGAGAGCCTGGTCGACGTCACGCTAGCCTGCTCCGAGGGTGCATCCATTAGGGCTCACAAGGTAATGAACATCCTAATTTATATAACACTAGCTTAATAGCTTTTTTATGGTTGGAAATTACCCCATGAGAACGTTTTAAATATAGCCTAAGACACTCAGAGATAAAGTAGCTTCCCATTAGTGAAATAGTTTTCGAAGTTGGATCAGTAGTTCCTTAGATTATCCCTTCCAACCAAACTATCAAACTTATATACTTTACCTCTAATTATAGTATAATTATGTAGATAGTAAATATGGATGACATAACTTCACTCCCGTAATCCCCCAGGGGTGAGGCAGTTAAATTATATTATCGTCCTTTATAAAAAGGGGTTAGCCTATTGCTATCAATCGGAAGAGTGTCCGGTTAGGAGTCTATTTGTGTACCTACACAGTCTCCAGACTGCTACTGACAAATACTTGATGGAGAACCCCAATAATAATTAGAATTACAAGAAACTGATAGATGATATGACCAGAAAGGGACTGAATACGGAGGTGATGAATGAAAACATGAACAACCTTGAACAACCTTCCTACTACCCAAAGAGTTGGTCCCATTAGCAGCGAATAGAAGTCCCTATGTGGAATTAAGGAAACGTGAAGCCTTGTCCTGGGTTTGAATAGGCTAGAGTGGTATAGAAAAAAAAAAATGGTATTCAACTGTATTCGATAAAACTGGGTGCTGGCCCCAAATTAGTTGGGAAATAGTTAGGCTACAGATGATGCTGATGGATAGATTGAAACGCAATCGCGCATTCGAACGATGATGGAAAAGGTTACCCCAAAACCAAACGATTTGCTTGGACTTTAATGACCCTTTAAGATTGGAAAACAATTGTGTCACTTTCGATTTTCCTTCAAAGTTCTCACTGCTGGCAAAGGCATTGAGTGAGCGATAGTGATTCGGTATAAATTTAATGACTTCTGTTTAGTGCGGCACGTGTAGCAACCTCTCGTTACGCTTCATTTCATTACTTTGTACGTATGTAGCTATTGTTAATCTGAACGCTCTTAAGGACCGTTTATATGTTCCGTCCTTTGTCTCCATAGCGCACAGATATCTAGAAAAGAACTTGCTGTTAAGTTGTCCTTGTCAATAAAACGCGAGCGTTTGCGGAGGTTCCGTGACAAGACGGAGTATGTAAAAGCTCTTTTATAAACAGTGTTAAGGCAAGATAAAGGAGGTAGACAATAGCTAATTTGGATTCGTGCTGAAAGTGAAAAAAGTTACGGGGTTGACAGAGTGTGATCATGGCTACCCGAGTAGGTATTTGGGTTATCCTTTTACCAACAATGATAGGGCTGCTTCCAGTCTCCCCGTTTTGAGCATTCCTATTATCTTCTCTCATTTCTGCTTGAACCGTATCCACTGAAGCTAAGCGAAGCGGACACGGGTAAAAACATCTGGCGTTAAGCAGGTGATCCCGGGCTCCCGGCTGTCTTTCGTTGCTCTCATACAGACTTTAAGGCTAATCAGAACAGAAACTCGAAAGTCTGACAACTACTTTTGCCAAGGTTAGGCAAATGCTGAAGTTTCCCGATACGTCCCGTCTTGTCTCGGCTTTGGTGGATACCGGACCTACGTCCCTTTAAAGTTAGCCGACTTTTGTTACTTTGCACGTCTCGACAGCACGGCTTTGTCATTCCAAGAATATAATTGCATATCAATACGATTAAATTATTATTAATTGCATCATAATTCTGCAATCACGCACTCTGCGTTCACCGAATATGTTACCATCTTTTGTTTCGTACTGATTAGGAATAGGAAGTTGTTAATAAATCCTAGTCTGGTAGGATACTTATGGATTATCCGAGCTAGGAAGAATCTGTTTTTAACGGGTCCCTCTCTGTCGGACTGTTAATGATACAGAACCTGCTGCGGTTTACGTTTAATTTTAGTTTTGTTACAATGCTTGATTATGAGGATCTGTGTTAGGTTTTCCCTACAACGTCACACCTATGGAGCCTGAAGTGTTAGAGTTCAGTCTGCTTTTAATATCTCTTTTCATTTGTAAATAGGTACCTTAGAACATTTCCCGACCAAACCAAGGCCCCATACTCAGCAGACGCGGTTACAGGACGAGCAGCGATTTAAATTTATTTTGTGTTTCTCTTAAGTCCTTAAAGCATCATTATAATTTACCATAATACTTTAAAACGAAGTTGCCAAACGTTAAATTAAACACCAGCCAAAGGGACGATAGCAAAGGAAATTATGCATTCAATCCCGTTTTAAGATTTAGTAGCCATTAATCGAGAATACGAGGAAATACTTTCATCTTTAACACGATTAGTTTCTGTGAATCGAGATAGGCAAAGGCGTTTTACCGCGTTGGTTTGTCTGTCTATTGAATTCTAAGTAGACGAGAGAAGAGAATGCGAATGAATTGAAACCCAGTGAAGGGAAATGAGAGACGCATCAAAGAATCAACGAACACTGCGAAAAAGATTCATAGTTTAGCTGCAGATGGTTTACCCATAGCTATGATATACTTAGACTTAAAACATTTTGGAGTTATTCATAAACGCTGATCAGTTAAGGAGGACGCGTTAATGTAGCCCGTGAAATTCAAATTTTCTTACGTTTTTTGCAATTTTTAGGTGCTTATACAAGCGGACACTGACCTGCAAATTGCAATTGATTAAAATATTATTCGCGACCATAACAAATGTGGCTTTACAGACTAATAATCATAAAAAGCATCAATACAACCCTCTATTGTTCATTTTATCCCAATTAATGAGTTTTACATGAAATAGGTAGTTAAAAAATGTACCTATGGTGATGTTCTTGTACTTTCAATCAGTATTTATTCTTATCTATTGGTTCCTCATCTCACGATCTGTAATTTTGAGAATTCACTTCCTGGATAATTTTTATGTTGAATAGCAACAGATTATCTACAATTATTGTATTCTGTGTCCCGAAGATAAAATGTCTGCATTAAACCCTTGTTTAATTGACGCAATAACACACTATTCTATTCACAAAGCAACAATGTTATAGCAGAACGTTCGCATCATTTTCAGGTAGTGCTGTCTGCGTGTTCATCGTACTTCCGATCTCTGTTCGTGGACCACCCGTCGCGTCATCCCATCGTGATTCTCAAGGACGTGGGTCTTGAGGAACTTCGGACCCTGGTCGACTTCATGTACAAGGGTGAAGTCAACGTCCAGTACTGTCAACTGCCTGCTCTCCTCAAAACTGCTGAGAGCCTTCAGGTAGGTATTACCGGTACTTAGGTATAAAATAAAAATATCAATTCATTGACAGAAAACGCACAGCATAAACTGCTGCATAAAATTTCATTTTTCTACAAAGGTTATTCTGGTCATTAACTATTTTTGAAAATTCATCCTATATAGGGGTCAAATACATATAATGGGATAACAATAAAATAAATAAATTAGTATGGGTTCATTATTTTTGCCGATAGGCAATACAAACAAACACAACTTATCTCTGTATTCATCCTTCGGTATACACGAGTAGCAAGGTGTCACTTACACGTGTAGACGACCAGGAATAAAAATAACAGAACTAGCTTCTATTGAGACTGGTTTTCAGCCAGTCTGCTATTGCTAATAAAATATTAAGGTCAAGTCTATTTCAATTACCCACTGAGTGGGCAGAACATCGGTCAGTTTTTATACAAAAGTACTGGCATTTTTTTCAGTTTAGTGTTATGCAGGCAACTTGTACCTACATACCTACCTAAGCCAGATTTTCAAAGATTTTTTTTAAATATTTTCCAGGTTAAAGGACTTGCTGAAATGACTACCCTAAGCGCCGCCGGCATTGAAACAAGAAAAGTTCAAGAACCAATGGAAGAGTGCCAACCACAGGACACGAGGGAAAGTTCAGAAACACATGAAAAGTTGGACGGCAGAGATCACATCCCGAAAGAGGATCGGCGCGAACTGAAAGACACACGGGAAGTCCGTGAAAGAGATAACAAAGAGACTCGAGACGTCAGAGAAACTCACGTTATAGAGAGTCACACAAGAGATTCTCGCGAATCAAGAGAACCAAGAGAACATAGGGACAGAGAACTAAGAGAACCTCGGGATTTAAGAGAGTCCCGAGACATTAGGGAACCAAGAGACCCTCGTGACTTGAGGGATCCCCGCGAACTGCGGGAACATAGAGAGTCCAGAGAATCTAGAGATATTTCACGAGATTTGAGGGAGGTTCGGGATCCAAGGGACTTACGTGAATCTCGAGAAACTCGTGACCACAGAGAAATGCCGGAAGCATCGCCCCCAAGGATATCCCCGTTGCTTTCAGTTCGGCGATTTAGGCCTGACATCACGGGCGAGACTCCAACCCTCTCACACCCTCCTATCCCAAAAGATGAACCTCCTGATGAGCCCATGCGATCGTCGTCACCAGAAGACGATACGGTGTCGATTCGATCAAATGGAGCACAAAATGAAAGTATCGGTACGTAAAAGTTGCGATACTTAAAGTTATAAAAATTATCCTATCATTAGATTTATTTTAACTAAAAACAACGACGAAAAGTTCCCAAACTTGTTAATTTTGACTTTCAACTGTAACATAGTATTTATGACTGTATTTGCTTTATGTAGTTTCTATTATACCGTACTATTATACCGTACTATTATACCGTATACCGTATGCCACCATAATTTAGTGCACAGCTGTACCAAGTTAAGAATGACTTTATCTTAAAAAAAATATTATTATCACTGTTATTTCCTGATGGTGTTAATTAATTTTAGTTTGAGTTGTGTCATTTATTCATAATGACGATTTTTAATACAATTTTTCCAAAAATGATTTGTTTTTTAGTCGCGCTGAAATTCGACGAATATGAAATCCAAATTCATCAGCTTTATTTTTTTTTTTCATCGAATGTAGTGTAATGTGAGTCAAAATAGCATTTCGCGTTGTATTCGACTAGTTACAATGGACTTCATAATCGCCTAAGAAAACGGTTACCTACGATAAGCGAAAAGGACATCTCTAATTTGTTTTGACTTTTGAAAGTGACATTTTGTAGTAGGTACTTCAATACCGTATCACAAAAGACCATTTCATTTTATGAAAAATACGTATTTTTTAAAGAAATGGAAAATCCAGTGAATTTGTATACAATGCAAGTAAAGACAACAAACTTACACATGATATCAATGATTTTTCTCGTACAAAACTGTGTAAAACAAGGAGTAATAACATTGTATAACTTGGGTGCAGTAACTTGAGAAAAGGTAAAACTTTTATACTTAGTTAAAAATCAATAAAGAAACAAGTTGTATTTAAGATTCAGTGTATCGGTCCACGTATACCCTCGTGTAATGTCATGATTAACTTAGCTGGAAGTATTCTGAAACAACAACAAAAATAAAATCGGAAACACTTCGACCTCAATCATCAGGTGCTTTTGTTCAATTCACCGCGTATAGGATCTCAGAATCGACTAGAGCAGCGTAATATAATTTAACACCTTCAGTCAAAGAGCAAACGGTTCAGATCGCCTGTGTATGGATTCCTAACCATACAAAAGTTATCCAGGCTTGTTTTTGAAGTTCAAAACAACGAAAATCATATTATCATATTCTCTATTTTCAGGATTAAACATGACGATAAACAGTCACAGCAGTAGCAGTATTCTAGGAGCCCATTACTCTCCAGTGGAGCAGCGGCTAAGTGTGCTGAACACTATATCTCACCCCGGATTGACCCACCCTTCCCACGCATCATTGCCTAGTCCGAGGAGTGAACCTATTGCAGGGCCCTCTGGACTGCCTCCTGTTCAACAAGTACCCCTGGTATGTTTCATCAGTAAAGCGTTTCATTTTTAATATTCCACTAATGTTTTTTTTTATTAAAAACTAGCTCACTGGCGCAACTTCGTCTGCGTTACATTTTTTTTTGATGCTCAGCTCCTTGGTCGCAACGTGATGGTATATAGCCTATAGCCTTTCTCGATAAATGGAATATCTAACAATAAAATAATTTTTCAATTTGAACCAGTAGTTCCTGAGATTAGTGCGTTCAAACAAACAAACCCTTTAGTTTTATAATATTAGTACAGATAATAAACTAAACATACTGAAGATACAAAACACAATTTGAAGAAAGAAATACACCTAAAAGTGACACACTAGTATTTTTAATTAAACTGCAATATTGTGAAGTTACTATTGATTTGGTTGTTGCAAAATATTGATATGAAAAAATTAATGCAGTACAGGGCACTTGCAATGAAAGTATTTTAAATTAGACTAAAACTGCCAATTGTATGTTGTGGTTAGAAAAATAATGAAAAGATAAAAGACGATTACCTTGATTGCCAATGAGTTTATACATTATATATTTACTATAACTAAAACCTACTTTTTAAAATTCCAGTCTTTGAAGAAAGAAATTGACTGGGACAGGAGCAATGAAGAGAAGATTGGGGAGACATCATCGGAATACCGCATGCAACATGAATCCGTGAGTATATTTACTGCTCATATTAAATGTGTAAAGATGTGTATGTATGTAGATAGAACACAATGTAAAGCTTCTTTTAAAACTGACTATGAATATTTTGCAAAGAAATAAAGAAAAATAATATTTATATTGGCATATTATTTGTGATTGCAGTTGATCTGCCTGCTACCTATCACATGTGAATAACTGGCGAAATTTGGGTGTACTATAAGTACTCTTCTGCCTAGCCCTTCTGGAATAGCAGGCATGATGTCATGTTGTTATGTAAAGAAAAAAAATGTCACAATTTTTTATTAGTCTTCAGCACTGCCAGCTGGACTTAAAACTAATTTATTTTGTATGTAGAAAAAATCTATCATTATAAACCCAGGTAAAATGTTTCCATTCTACTAAATAAATAATATTATTATTTGAAAAATATGAGTCTAACATTTTTTTATCAATACTTTACATTGTGTTCTTACAAATGTTGATGAATGTCATGTTTTTTATTGTGACATTTGCCGATATTTATGTATTTATATAAAGTAGGTAGATAATAATGCATGTGTGTATAAGTAGCTTGTAATAAATGTCTCTGTATATTATGATAGATCTGTGTTGTATTGCATGTTTCATTTAATTTTCCACAATCATAAAATATTTGATGTTTTTACCTACTTAAAGTAAAGTCTAAAAAAAGCCAGTGTCTAGCAAAACATTTATGACCGTACTGCTCCTACAAAACAGTATTTTATTAACTAAAAAAATATATATTTGCCCAATTAATTTAATGTTCAGACTGCCTTATGCTTGGCACATTCCAATAAGTTTCTTTAGTTCGTTTAAAGACTATGTGTGTTGTGAGTGGCTGCTTGATTAATGCTATATGTCAGGAACATTGTTGTATGTACGCCTACTAATTTAAGTGGTGGCACGAAATAAAGTAACTAACTAAAAGCTAACACAGTCTTGTGAAGATCCCGTAACTATTAAGTAACATTTAATTTGGCTGTTGGTGTTTATGTGTAAATTGATTAGTTACACGCATGCTTGTTTGATATGCTGCGCTATTTGAACATCGAGTATTATGCCTTGCTGTCAAGAAGTTGACCTTCATTTTGTTGGCCATCATTTTTATATCCATTCATTTTGTTTGATATATATTTTGGGCAGTTTTTTTATTTTAAATTTTGGCCATATTACATGCATACGTTTTTGTACGAATCTGTGATTCAGTACGCGTGCGCGTTGCTAAACAACAAGGCATTACGCGTAGCCGGCTCCCGGGTCTCCTGCACATTTTGTTGGGCAAAAATGAGCGTCAACTTCTTAATTAGATAGTGGAAATTAAAAATATACCGAGACTGCATCTCAATTTAGAAAGTAGTGGTAGAGATATTGCACACAGTTTGGTCCGTGTAAAATGGAACAAGAAAAAAGAAGTTGATGTTCTTTTTTGTGGTTGCAGGAGTACGATGGGTCCGGTAGGGGGCGAATTGATGAAGGGGAGAGGGGGTATCCTTGCATACACTGCGGTGCGGCGTTTCCACATCAGAGCAAACTGACGCGGCACATACTGACGACGCACACGCTCGACACGCTGAAGTACCGCGACGCCCTGCTGGGCCGGCCCATCGGGTTGCCGATGATAGGGCAGTTCAGTGACCCCACGTACATGAGCATGCATGCGGAGGAATCCCCTATAGAGCTGGACATAGGTGCCGTGGAGCCCGGGAACGTAGTGCTGTGCAAGTTTTGTGGGAAGAGCTTCCCAGACGTGTCGTCGCTAATAACACATTTACCCGTGCACACGGGGGACCGGCCGTTTAAGTGTGAATTCTGTGGCAAGGCGTTTAAGTTACGGCATCATATGAAGGATCACTGTAGAGTTCACACAGGTAAGCAATGTCTTTGTTTTTAATTTTTTCTAATTCTACAATATGTTACTTAGTCAATATAATATTTCTTTACTCATACTTGCAATGTTTACAGTTCATTGGATACTAGAATTAATCTTCATTTATAGAGTCCTAGTCGCCGGGCCAGCAGAAATGAGACGTTTTAAATTTTCATCTTTATTGTAAACAGCAATTTCGACTTTTAGATTTTTTAATTACTTTTCTGAAATTGCATTTATCTATTTTAAAACATTCACTTATGAAATCGCCATTTAGCTAGCCTTTTCTGAATATTTTTCAGTGCTTTAGAGATTTTATTTAAGTTACACAGAATTCCCGTCTTTATAACTGATGTCACCACCATTCCAGGTGAACGGCCATTTCGTTGCGGGCTCTGCGGCAAAACGTTCTCGCGGTCGACTATTCTGAAGGCGCACGAGAAGACGCACTACCCCAAGTACGCTCGCAAGTTCCTCTCACCCAGCCCCGTGGACACGGAGGAAGAGAGTCCGCATCAATGAACTTGGGACCCCGTTAGTGCACAATTAGCCTTCCACATATTAACCAGTAACACAAACTATTACTGGAAATAGTCAATGTGAGCGAGACGTGATAGTTGAATGAACAAATGGAGGACAATATGTTGTAATTAGTTAAGAATGTGATTAAAACGCCGCAACTGTGATCTGAATGATATGAATAATATTTGATATTTCACTAATAGATAATTGACACAATAAAGTTGATACGTCTTAAATTTATTTGAACATTTTTCAGTTCCGTTCTGTTTGCTTCATTTTCTTAAGAGAGTTTTTGAACGTTAGGTGCTTTCTTTATGCTTTAGTTTTAATAAAAAGTAAACTCATTCTACGATGGGTCATTAGACGGCATAGCCAAAGTTAGCTAGAGAAGTAAGAATCCTCTTAATAACGTTACTTTCCAAGTCGAGATAATAACAATTGCTTTTTAGTTTTATTTGCTTGTACAAAAATCTTTTTTTGACTGACGTCGCATGGGTTGCAATTTCGAAAATTAAGTATCGGAATTAATGAAGAAATTGTAAAATATCATATTAATTTAGAGCTGGCATAATCTTTAGAGACTTGCATATTTATTATATTAGTATCTTGTCAGAGTTGATTTTACAAACAAAATTAAAGATTGATTAAGAGTGCTTTAATTATTATTATTAGAGACCATACGAAAATTGCACTCAACATAGTTGGTAACAATTAAGAAGTTAGGGATTTGAGATTTTTACTAATTTTATGTCTTTCGAAGTTAACGACGCACGCTCCCCTGAGGTAATTCAAAAGCAATATTATGACATATAAATGTAAATAACATATAGTTTGATAATATCGGAATTTTTAGGAAATTTATTAGAATGTAAACGCTTCGGTAGTTCTGTATTCGGTATACACGGGGAGGGTTGTATATGTGATCATGGGAATCAAAGCTTTAAGCGCTGTTTCTGTTCTGTCCGAGTGCCGTGTCTCTTGCGTCGTGTCTCATTCCTCTTCGTCTACCCACAAGTTTAGTTAAGGTGCCGTTACTGTCAAATACAACCTTGCCAAACAGATGGATCCACACCATGCAAGAGGCATGGCATATACATATAAAACTATATATTAAATTTTCTATCTATTTTCATACTGCAGAACCACATTAATTTATGATTATACCAAAGTTTCAAACCCTGCGGATATCGACGTTTATTAATGAAAGCACCGCACTTTAGATTTTATCGTCTGAATTAATCCCTTTTTCATAAGTTAAATATAATCAGACATTCACTTGATCATTCGATCCCGACGGATGTGCTCAGAGTTTGAAACTGTTCGCGATAATCGCTGTGTTCAATAAATTCAACAGAGTCAAATACAGGGATATTTTATTGAACGTAAGATTTATTATTTTTCAACAGCACACCATATTTTTGTTCAAAATACGATTTTAGACATAGCCTTTATTTTTTGGGCTCAGAATTTATATAAAATATTTGTTTGTATAATACAAAGTTTCATATTTCGACATCACAACCGAGAAATTTAAAGCTTTGATTTGGAACTGATTGGATGTTGGCTCATATAGTCTGTAAGTTCAATGGAAAATTACTTATACATAATGTTGATTTGCCCACGGTACTCTCTGGCTAAAGCATACTAATATCTTTATAGAAATTTATATCATTATCATAATGTACCTAAGCGGTTTACGTAACGTACTAGTAGATAGAATGAACTGCCTAATCATTTCATAATCTTTTGGTCATGGGACATATCATTTTTATATAAAAAAATACTATAAATTTCACGGATTAAATAAGGGTGACTTACACTTATTTTACGAATATATATATTTAAAAGTAGGATATTGAAAATTCTTTGTAAACGTTTCGTTCTGAATGTAGGCGTTTAAATATCTTTGATTGTAAATTAGATATTTAGTGATTCATAATTTTGGGTTCACTCAAAAGAAAGTATTATGGTAATATAGAAAAAGATCTGTGATATATGTCTAATACAAGTTAGGGTATTCATCTGGGAATTTATGATGCGATCTCAGAATGTGATTTCAAATATTTAGGATTTTAGGCCACACAGTTGAGATCTTAAATCTTAATATTATGATGAATTTAATTTCGTTTTTTGACAATATTAAGAAATTTGCTTCTAAAAATTGATGTTGCGACATGAATTTTATTAACGCTAGCAACATTTAAAATTATAAATTCGTTATTTTGTAAATTCAAGTTTGTGGGACTAGAAGCATTAAAATTAGGAAACAAAAATTCTGCAACAGATCTCATTGCTATTTATAAGTTGATTAGGCATCATGTAGAAATTAAGGCCAGTATGCTATTCGTTGATTTAATTTTGGTATATCTAAAGTACTTATTTTAACTCTATATACATATTTGGATTGCAAACGCCTAACATTCCAAAATTATTCCAGTGTCAACTTGGTTACTTTATAGCAAATGCCACCGATACATTATATGTAGATATTATATGAGCTATTTAATATAGAATGTCTAAATTCTGTAGTATGGTTGCCGTGAGTACCGGGGCATTTCAAAATCGTTTATAAACTAAGTTTATTTCGTTTGAATGGAATGTTACGATAATAGTTATTGAATTAATGATGTGGTAGTTCTTAGTGGAAGCTCTTTCAGCACGTGGTATATAACACTTGTTTTCCGAGTATTATGTGATTGTTTATGTAACATGGTTGATGAGAATGTGTGCTTTATATTGATCGAAGTGATTTGAAAAATTGCTAGCAATATAATTTACATTCCATGAACCAGCCAATTGTAAGTTTACGACTACGCGCTGACGATACTTACCAGTTAATGTTTAAATTTACTTCGACAGTTTATCCTTATTTCCGTTTAAATGTTTCCTTTCTTGCTAGAACTTCGCCACGTCTTCGTCGTTCTAAGTAAATTTAAACATTCATGAACGATGAAGCGAATTGTTTGAATACCTACATATTATTTCAGACACTCTAAAGTTTAGCGAATTTACTATGAAAATAACTTGGGAAAGCAAAAAATAATGTTGGTCTACTGTTAAAACTCGCACAGTATATAAAATGCATTTTAGATAATAGATTGGTAGATGCGCTACTTTCCGGAGTTAGAAATGAGAAATGAATAAAATTCAATAAAAATGATAAAAAAATGAGACACCAGAATGTTGCTATTTGAAAAGCTGCACTCGTTTTTGTTTTATCAGAGTCGAACGTTACCAAACTGTATAGCAATATTGAAACCTTGATTAATGTTCCTCTTCTTATTTTAAGAAAGATTAAATATTTACAATTTACAGAAATACTTAATAGCAATAAATAAATGGTTAAATAATGATGCGAATTAACAAATTTGTACGAGTTTTTATCGAAATAGTTTTTTATAATAATACAGAATGCAGTTTAAAATACTATTTTGTTTCCTAACTTTCAGAGGTAATATTTATTATTAAACTAATGATATTCAAATGAGATTTATATCTATGTATTTACGTGTATATAGGTAATGTGGTAAATGTTGTTAGTGAAATATAAAGTAGGTACATGAACAATAGATTATAATTATTACCCCCAAGTGCAGTTATTCAAATTTTAACATTTGCCAGTTGTTGCCACGTCCCCGCAGAGTTCTCACGCCGTTAGCACAAATAAATGATACATATATAATTATATATATTGATAAACTTTATTATATATATATATATATATTTTAAATTTACGTAGGTATCTTTCTATGTACCTACAGAGCATGATAACTTTTAAGAAAACACTAGCACGAAATATTTCATGTGTTGAAATAGATACGACGTAGATTCATTTTTATATTATCATAAATTGTGACCACAGTTTTATATTTAGAGTGCCTCTTGCCTATACAAGACTTATATAAAGGCTGCAAATCACGGATTAAATAGAGAATATGTAGCAGATAGAGAAAAACTGTAATTTTTATGGTGAAAATTGTAAGTTCCGTTATGATATGTGACTTGCGCAATCATCTGTCCTATGATTTGTACGCCGAGGCGATGTACTACCGCGTTCACTGACGGTCGACTACTTTTGAGCCTTATTTCTTAGAGCATAAGGATGAAAAGTGGTCGACCGCCAGTGAGCGCGGTAGCAGCTATGAGTTAGCGCATTCCAGTCGTGTGGTATCGGAGTATCGAACAACCAGTGCTAGATTATGTTCTTGACCAATATATCGTACATTTGTGTTGTATAGTGTTAGATAGTATTGTTAAGTTTCGTCCAACATGATCGAGCTAGAGGTCCCTGAAACCTAAACTGGTTCATTTTAATTTAACTTACCATTTTATATAAGTGGCATACCTAAATATAGAACTTATATTGCAATTTTTCTAAGTTCCTGTAGGTGTATTAATTATTGTATATCGGTACAATTTGTTTTAATAATTATAATGTGTTTATTTTAAATTATTTAGAGTTAAACTTTCGTGACTAATATTTATATTGGCATAATATACGACTAGGTTTTAGTCGCTTCAGTTCCCGTAGTGACTATCAAAATTTTAATCATTGCTGTTTACATTTTTGGACTTAGGAATGTCTTTAGGTATATAATTAAACTGCGTATATTATGCTAGTATAAAATATTTTCAGCACAAGTTCAAATAACGTAGGTCCACTTTATTTATAGAGCTTAATATAGTTGTCGTTTCTTCGTCAGTGAAACGGTAAGTGTTTCCCCTTAAGCTCTTTTATTTAACATACATTGTTGACATTTTAGATTAGAGAAAATCTGTTTTGCCTTAACATTATTAATAGTTCATAATGTTGTAACAAAGAGCAGTACAGTTTTGTTGAAAATGTGTTACAGTATATCAGAACGGATCAAGGATCAAACGGTGTAATGTTTTGTCAATTTTGCAACAATCTAAACAGAGACCCATCGCTGTTGATCATTGTAACTTTTGAAACAAATATAAGCATATCATAGCTGTAAAAATACAATTTTGACAAATAAAAGCTCTACAATCATTACAGACCTATTCTTTTATTGAAATCGTCTTCCTGCTTCATGGATTATCACAGGTATAGATGCTTTATTTACTCTTTTAGAAATCATTATTTGATTCACGCATAACATAAGTTCTTGTTAAAATTCCAGATGTGCCTGGACATGTCTTGCGTGTCTCCAAGCATTCCGAGCCCCATCCCGGCGCGCTCGCCCACTGCACTGCCGCTGTGGTCCCCCCTGCTCGCGCTGCAGGCCTGCCGCCTGCGCCGCTACCTCAGCGACGACTGCATGATGTACCAGCACCGCCACATGCTGCACTCCGAGCGGCGCCGCTGCGGCGTGTGCCTGGCGTCCTTCCCGTCCGCCTGGCTGCTGGAGCGCCACGCCGCGCTGCAGCACGCCTCGCAGACGCCGTGCGACGACAAGCCCTTTGTGTGCGAGCAGTGCGGCCAGAGCTACAGGTACCGCTCCGCCTACGTCAAGCACCGCGAACAGAACCACCGCGCGCGCCTGCCCGCCGACAAGCTGTTCACCTGCGACGTCTGCGGCATGCAGTTCCGCTATCTCAAATCATTCAAGAAGCACCGGCTCAACCACACTCTAGAACGACTCCACACTAAGAATACCGACGCACCCGACGCAGCTGACCAAGTTTCCAGCACTAACGAGGCTTTGATCGGCCAGTGCGGTGAAATAGATCTGTCCATGAAGAAAAATAATCGAACTGATCCGGCGAAGACACCTGAGGTGATCCGGGACGCCGAACAAGACAGTACCGTCGACTCGAACGGCGCTTCAGACTCTGTCGTTACCGTAGACGACTCAATAGACTGTCGTACTTCGGGCGCTGAGAGCGAGAGTAAAAGGGATGACGACAGGACTTCCGAGGAGAAGAGGCGAGTGCCAGTCTCGTTTGCCAGCATCAGCTCAATGGCGGACAGTTCGGAGAGCGAGTCGCGGGCCGACAGCAGCAAGCATGAGAGCTCGAGCTCGCATTCGGGGATCCTGAGCTTCATGCAAAACGATGAAAGACAGAGGGACAGGGAGAGGAGATTCGCTTGCCCGTTCTGCGGGAAGTGCGTGAGGTCGAAGGAGAACTTGAAGCTGCACGTGCGCAAGCACACGGGCGAGCGTCCCTTCGTGTGCCTGTTCTGCGGGCGCGCGTTCGGCGGCAAGAGCGACCTGACGCGCCACCTGCGCATCCACACGGGCGAGCGGCCCTACCACTGCGAGGCGTGCGGCAAGTGCTTCGCGCGCGCCGACTACTTGTCCAAGCACCTCACCACGCACGTACACAACACACGCTGATCTACGAACGCGCCGTCCTTTTCTCGATCTTCGCATACCTCTGGCACAATATAACTGAACTCCATACAGTATAATTGCAGAGTAATCGCTAGGTTTGCGGGGTGAAATGGTCGGGGCTGATGTCTCATCCTGACTTCCTCAGGACTTTAGGCTGGCGCGTTCTGTCGTAAGAAGTTGCGACTATTTGATATTGACGAGCGTTTTTATTTATTATTCGTGTCGTGTGGCACCCCTGCTTATATTCCAGGGGTCCGCCACTATCCAGGCCATGAGCTGCTGTATGGAGTCGGTAGTTACATTGTGCCCCTATAGTTAATGACCGAGTCATATTATAACAGTAAAGCGGAATATTTTTTAAAAACGTTTTTAAACTTTACAACATTATTGATATAAGCAGGTTTAATTAGAATTTTACAGGACTATTTTTCGTTTTGGAGTGGTTTATGTATATTTATGACATAATTTTCTACATTGATTCTGAAAACAAAAATAGTGAACTGAATCGACTTGTGTTTACCGCGGAGCAATAATAATAATTATAATGGCCTTTTTTATGCTGCAACTATATTTTTGTGTTAAACACATGGCTTGGACAAAATGCTGATATATATATATCGATTTGCTGTTTCAGGCCAAAATTAATTATTTTAGTTTGTGCACATTTGAATCTTTAACGAAAGAGTTTTGCATTACGAATGCAGCATCGTTTGCTTGTCTCTCATCATGCCAGTAATTAGCATTGTTTTGTATAATTTAATTGTGCAATGCAGCGCATTTGATTAAAGATGAGGAAACATGTCTGTTACCCGCTTTGCATTTGACTACAACCTCTATGTTTATATCTAGCGGCGCTGTCGATCGATCACTATGAACATCCACAGGTGACAAGGCACACCATTCGCGTTTAAATGAAGGCTTAAACATAATTTCCTTTGCCATATTTTTGTATGCCTACGTATAATAAGATTTTTAAATAACTCATTCCATTAAAGAGGAACTAGAAAATTGGTAGTCGTGACGATAGGTTATTAGGAGAATGCAAAAACTGTGATTCGTACGATTAAGACCAGTCAAACAAGTTTTAGAACATCGAAAAATGTTTTATGTAATTTAAAATAACGTTATCTAACAATTAATATACCTATGTATTAATTAACTATAGTTTTAAGAAATCTCTCTGTGCCAAAATATGTACCTCATAAAAATAAACACTGAAGTAGATAAATTAATTGTCAATAATAATTGTTTGTACACATTTTGTTTTAGATTTGATGTTACAGTACAGAATACCACTGCGATATATAATCGACTACAAGATAAATATAATAGACAAACTGATTGCTCAGTCACCTACAAAATTCAATGAAAGGTTAGATTATATTTTATTGACTATGGATTTTATTCAGTTGGAAAATATTCGCCCGCAATGTTAATTAAATGCGTCCCGTATAATTCACGCCATTTCGAAATATAAGAATCATATATTTATATCAATGTTTTCTGTTTTATAAGAGAGCATTGTTC
Organism: Standfussiana lucernea; assembly: GCA_964057025.1. Classification (NCBI taxonomy): domain Eukaryota; kingdom Metazoa; phylum Arthropoda; class Insecta; order Lepidoptera; family Noctuidae; genus Standfussiana; species Standfussiana lucernea. Next base: position 6,149,547 of record OZ059793.1, read on the forward strand.
ACAAGAATATAAAACATTATTTATTTTACCGGAAACATGTAAAGTTAGTTATATTTTAAATAATAATTAATTTATCAATAATAATCTCCTCAAGACGAATTTTAACTGCCGATTTTGTGATATTCTACTAAATAAAATACAGTATAAAAGCTGAGTTAAATATTCTGTATAATTAAATCGATAAAAACACGCTTAAATATTTAAAACTTTCATTTTTCTTGACGGTCAAATGTCATGACATTTTCTATGACTTACAATAATATTTTTAACTTTATATATAAAGTACACATTTTTGATATATTGATGGAATATAATTACATATTTCGTTTGAATAGTTTCAAAAAATTTTAAATATTGTTTTGGATATTTTCTCTATTTCTATGACACACAGTGTCCTCCGCAATTTTTAATATTAATCCACAATTTGTAATTTTAAACCTCAAATGTTAAATGTACAACAGAGATTTATTCTTTAAAAAAATATAAAAAAAAACATTCTCATTTACACTCTGTCCGGAAATGAGCCTAAAACGATACTGTCAATTAAGTCTAGGATAAGTAAAATTCTCTCTATGCCGTTCAGTCATCAGATATTTTATTGAATAACATGGCGGGCAAATATTTTCAACACATACATATTAGGAACGGGTGTTAAACTACTCGCGTCCATAGAACGCCTACATTTTACCACAGTTAGATAGGAAGACAATGCAACGAAATATTCAGGTACAGGAAATGTTAATCGAAACATTTTAATATAGCGTAATTGATTTAGTTAGTACTTTTAACATAAGCCGGTTTTAACTGAGAATATTAACTTTTTTTATAGTTTTATTTGTTCACTGTTAAACATGATACAGTTAAAATAAAGTGTATTAAAATATAATAGTGACTTTGCCAGAGGGATATAATAAATAAGATAGGTAGTCGAAAACTTTTAGTATAAACGAGAAGCAATACTCTGAAATTTTTATTTTTACTACCGAAATACTCTAATTGCTAGAGGAGCGAATACGGAGACTCGTCATCTAATGTATTAATGAAAAAACTCGATTTTTATAAATTATAGCTACGGTGTATTAAACATTGCCATCCAGTAACGTTTCACAACCAGTTTTCGTATTCACTCTTGACGAGTTTATACATTTCTATTTAATAAACAATGTAATGCATTCACATTGTGTATAATGTAGATATTTTGCCATTACTTCAAATTTAAAATATAAATATTATTCAAAATTGATGTTGACTGTTTTTATAAGTATATCAGCGGTAGTTACTTGATGTTGTGGTGTAATTTAGTGTCTTATAGATTTAAGGTCATAAACCACTCAAAGTATAAATGTTTGTCTATGTCCGATGTGTGTCAGTGGCCAGTTTTAATAATTATAAATGTCGTTTCGGTATTCAAAAAATGTTGCACTTACTTTGAGTGGTTCATCATTTTGAATTTTCGTAGTGTTAAAATTGGTGTGGTATTCTTTATATCTGTTCTTGTAACATACATTTTAACTCTAATATATATTAGATAATTTAATTTTAAATCAGATTCTAAAATATAGAGAGCACAGCAAACGTTATGTAAATATGCATGTGCTAACCAGGTCAAATGTGATAAATTAGGATTTAAGTGATCTTTCATTTCGTTGAGATCTGTAAAGATTTTCAAATGATAACATTTTACCATTATGAGTTGAAGCTGTACCATATTTTCTGTTTTGGTATAAGAAGTGGGCATGTAATATTTTTTAAAATTTTCATTATTACCTATTTTAAACGTCGACTGTGAGGTTAACGGGCATTATTTATTGTACTCCTTTTTTATAGTCTTCATCTTAAGAGAACTTCCATGAAGGGAGGTAGGTAGACAAGTAAGATTGCGCCAGTCTGGAATAATGTAAGAACGTGAAGTGTTACCGTGTTACAGTGACGCACAATTTTGACACTTTTTAAAGCGTTTTATATATTATCTCCGTCCACTAAGTATTGTGTGTCTTGTTTCATTCTTTTCACCGACTGATGGCATTGTAGTGTCAAATTCTGATTACTGATTGTTCCATTTCATATTTATTGTTTCAACATCTTAATGCAATAGACACATAGGATTAATGGTTATAAAATACGGTTACAACGACTATTTATTACAAGTTTTTACATGTTTATGTACCGCAATAGGAGAATAATATACTGACGATCTTGTGTAGCTCATGTTATCTGGTGGGTTTAGTTAATTATATGATGTGAGACAAACGGTCACGTCTCTGTCAGTACCGAGCATTATTTGTGGAAGTGTTACAAGGAAGCGTCGATACGAGCCGATGCGGAGGCTGCCAGCACACGCAACTAATGACAACTGTAGGATATTGAATGTAGGGATAATGTTGTACGGAGAAGGCAAAGAATGTGATATTATTTTATGAGGAGGCGATGGAAGAGCGAGGCACACGCCTCTCACAGAACAGCCAACGACGATCGAACGTAGACTGATTTTCGGGTAGAAGTATAGTAGGCCAGAAGTTTCGCAGTCAATAAGTAATATTTATGAATAGGTGTTGATTTAAAAATGTTTTACAAGCCAAAACACAGTCTCAATAGTCTACGACATAAAACAATAAGAGAGTTTATTTAATTTTTAAACATAATTATACAGAATCTTTTATATACCAATCTTAAATTATTTTTCAGATGTATTGATTTTTATACATCTCCATATACAACAATGAATAGAGGTAAGTGTAGACATAGATGGGTCTATTAACCGCGTGGTGCTACAATGTGTAATGATATGTGATAGAAACTATTCTTCAGAGACATTTTATTTATTGAAGCTTCCATAGGTAATAATATAGTCACATTACACTATGATATACCCACATCAGCAATAATTTGGTTTAGGTAATTACATAAGGATTTATTTTGTCCAGTATTTTAAAGGTGTCATGTGGTTGGTCGAATGTCTCTTAGAAACCAAAGTATCCAATAATGTAAGGAATTGTGTTCGTAAGACTTGATGGTGTAACCATTCCACAATTTTAATATTGTATCTTTCACTTGTAATTTATTTCTATGAGATTTAAGTCGACCAAATGCCATCGACGTGGCGGTGCGAGTTTTAAAATTGTAGTTTTTTAAAATAATTATTTCTTATAAATACGTCCAAGTCTTATTACCATTCATAATAAGGCGAGATCGTTAATGTATTTAAATTAATGCAGAAAATGCTAGTTAGTACATTTTCGTTAGGTTTTGGCTGGTCAGATGTATTGGCTCTCAAACAATACTGGAATATTATGTGTACATTGTTTTATGGCCTTATTAAAATAAAGTTATCTCTGAATAAATTGTATGTATAGTAATAACATGAAACTTTCTTACCTGGTAAAGTAATGAAAATCGGACAAAGAAATATTTAATTGGTTTCAGTTTTTTTTTTAAATATATAATATTAGTATTTCCAGATATTCGGCGTGTATATTGTCCCAATGGCGGGCACCAGCGATGAATATATTGTATATATCTATGTATATCTCTACGACGAACGGTTTTTGTTGACAAACTTAATTTATGTCTTGGGTCAGTTTATCCGAAACCTAGTTGATAGTACATACATACTGTTACATAATATATTTTTTTTACTTGTATATTTCAGATAATTATTATTGTTATACAGATCGTTTTATATTTTTATCGTGATTAACTATTACTTGTTTTCAAGATTTTAATTTTGCAATATGACTATTCGTCTATAAAATAGTCCATTTAATTTATAATATCTTGTCCATTGTCCAAACTAACTTAGGCATAGTTCCATATTTTGGATGTGTATTATACCACAGTCTAAATTTAAATGCTATTGTGTATATTATTTCATTTTAATATCGATGTGCAAAATTATAGTAAATGTCTTGGATCTCTAAAAATAAGAAAAAAAAAGACAAAAACACTTTACGAAATTTCTAAATGTGCAATAAATATGTGTGTTGTAGTGTTACCATTAGGCGTAAAATTTTTAGCTCTGCAAGTGGGGCTATTGGTAATATTGGACGATGCTGTCGTATCGGCCACTTTATGTTGTTTAATATTACAATGATCTCAAAATATTACCCGCAGCCGCATTTGCACAGCATATTAAATGAATATTTGGCACTTATAAAAAAGGCACATTTCCCTGTCATATTGAAAATGGTTTGAAAACGTGTTGAAAATGGATTTGTTGGTAATTAATTTCATAATGAAATATATTTGTTTCATTAATCGTGGTACTTTTATTTTTCCTTTAATTCATTTTTTGCTAACCTCACTGTTAAATACCAGCCCATCACTGTCCCACTGCTGGGCAAAGGCCTCTTCTCATACAAAGAAGGCACGAGCATTGTTCACCAGACTCACACAGATTTCAGACTTATATTAATTATTACAAGTCCAGGTTTCCTGACGATGTTTTCCGTCACCGATGTCAGTGATGTCCAAGATCAACTTGGAAAGTACTTAAATGAGAATTAAAACAGTCACATTGGTGCTTGCCCGAATTTGAATCCACAACCTCAATGTTCTGTTCAATTAGGTACCTATATTACCTACATTTTTTTTAAATTCAATAAATGATTGAACTGTAAAACTTATAGTATATAAACTAATTAATTCCATTGGCCATCAAACAAAGTCGCACGTGCTTGCCATAATGCTAGATTACCAGATACCGATAGCGGAGATTAGTCATCGGTGCACGAGATATAGGTAATAGTGCGCAGACACAGATGAACTCCGCCCCTAAGATGACCCACTGACCGCACTCTGTTCCCTCACTCTCCTAGTCCGATGGAACGGCAATCCGACACGACCAGAGAGATCCGGCGCAGGACCAACGGCTTAACGTGCTTTCCGAGGCATGGGTGTAGGTATCATACCCCCAAAATCCAAATTCGGGGCTATTGAGAAAGTTAAACGGAAAAACCCAATAGCACTTTTTGCTCGACCCGGGAATCAAACCTAAGACCCCACGTTCGCCAGTCGCGCGATCACGAGACCAACGTGCAGTCCAGAACAATATATAGGTACTAACTAACCAACTAAGTAAGAAGGCAAATTAAAAATAAAATAAATGCTTACCTATAAATAGAAAATAAATTCTACTTATAGGAATCGAACGCAGGACCTAACGCTCCAGTAGTCACGATGAACATGGTTAAATCTATGAATTCATACACATCACAGGCACAATGAACCGGGTTCCCCATGTGAGTTCGAAACACTATTCTGCGAAAATCGTTAAAACGATGACTATAAAGCGATGCCTTGTTAAACGACGTTATGTTTTAACTACGTCTTATTTGTTCGCTGTTTTTTAATATCGAACCCTTGTTTCTTCGACGTTTGTTTGTTCTATGTAACGTTACTTCGAAAGCCAGTCATGACATGATTAGGCACGTGGACGCGGCAAAATGTCTTCGTCGCTTACTCGCTTGCATGGAATTTAACACGCCGAACATGACCGATCACAGCGCGAGAACTCCCGAATGCAGTTTCGGTTTCGGTCATAGTTTCGGCAGGTTTGCTGCCGAAACCGATACTAAACCGAAACTCGTTTTTTTGCCGAAACTCGACCGAAACCGAAACCGAACTTTCGGTCGGACACTAGAAACAAGAGTTCGAAGTAAGGTTATCGATATTAAGAAACAGTGAACAAAAAAGGCGTAAGTAGTTAAAACATAACGTCGCTTTACCAAGGCATCGATGTATAGTCATCGATGTAACAATTTTCGCAGAATAGTATTTCGAACTCGTTTACGGAACTCCAATGAACCGCCCGTTTAGGGTTTGTTCCTATGGTTGTTTAAATAAAGTAATCCTTACTTAGCGCGATGATTGCGATTTTAATTTATTGTTAAAATACACACATAAAATACGTGTGTATTTTAACAATAAATTAAACATTTAGTGAAAAGTAAAAAATAATATTGGGTGGGCGGTTAATTGTGCCTGTGAGTGTATTTTGTCGTCCCTCTTACAATAGGCACTTTCTTTTTAAAATAACGAAAATATTTAGGGGTTCTAGAATAATGGACCTTAGTACTTAATCCATAACATTTGTATCACAATGTCGGGATTAAATACCGTGTAGGACTGCCTGATTCTGAAACATACCTCCGACAAACGTTTCTCTGCTGAATAAGCCGCCGACAAAATGTTTCGTTTATGAGTTGTTCAACGACAGAACCATTCAACTACGAACGATTCGCCGACAAAACGATTTATTCATGAGTGAATCGACGAGAGAACCTTTCCACTACGAACGTTTCGCCGACAGAACGATTAATTCATGAGTGAATCGACGACAGAATCATTCACCAAAGAAGGATTCGTCGACGAAGCTTATTTAGGCATAGTTTGACACTACTAGTGATTAAATCTCAAGATAAACATACGTTTTGAAAGGTTATAAGAATCTATTTGCAAATGAAAATAACTTTTATTATGAACAATTACCTACACAACATGGTTATTACCGCGCCCAGCCATTTAAGTAAGTTTTTATATCCATATCATCCTTTTCTGATAAATGTTGAGTAATCCTCTCTTGATAGTTTGATCTTTTTCTCTTAAGCGTTGGTTCCGAAGAATTAATAAGTTCGATGGTGAATTCTGTGTGCTTTTGTTCTTTCTGGAAATCCATTATTGTTATATTTCCATTATTTCTATTATTGTTTTAAAAATGGAACATTTTCAAAACGAAGTTTCGAAGTTTCGGTTCGAGTTCCAGAAAGAACAAAAGCCCACAGAATGCACCATCGAACTTATTAACACCTCAGAACCAACGCTTAAGAGAAAAAGATCAAACTATCAAGAGAGGATTACTCAACTTACTTAAATGGCTGGGCGCACATTTCTCATTTAATTAATACAAAATAATGTGTCCTATGAACTTAAGAATTGTTTTTGTTAATCATAGTTGATTTGTTGTATTTTTGTTTTGGTAATAATCATGTTGTGTAGGTAATTGTTCATAAAAAAAGTTATTTTCAATTGCAAATAGTTTCTTTTAACCTCCTTTCAAAACGTATGTTTATCTTGAGATTTAATCACTAGTAGTGTCAAACTGTGCCTAAATAAGCTTCGTCGATGAATCCTTCTTTGGTGAAAGATTCTGTCGTCGATTCACTCATGAATTTAATCGTTCTGTCAGTGAAACGTTCGTAGTGGAAAGGTTCTCTCGTCGATACGCTCATGAATAAATCGTTTTTTCGGCGAATCGTTCGTAGTTGAAAGGTTCTGTCGTTGAACAACTCATAAACGAAACATTTTGTCAGCGGCTCATTCGGCAGAGAAACGATTGTCGGAGGTATGTTTTAGAATCGACTGCCTACAGTCCTACACGGTTTTTAGTGCAGACATTTCTGTTTGCTCGAAACATCCTGTGCGCTAACACAGGATGTTTCGAGCAAACAGAATCAAAAATGTTCCGGCACCTACGTAGGTAATCCACCAGTTATTTATTAACAATTCTCAAGACGCTGGAGTTCTCTACCTACGTACATGTCTACGTGTCTATTCCAAATTGATGAGAACGTTATAATTTCGCAGCACGGACGTGATTCCGTGTAATTCAGTGCCATGAATACAAATAGTGACGAAACTTGGGTACAAAGTGAGGGTGCGATGTTCAAGACGATTTCACTCACATCTTAGAGAAGACAGATTTTGAGGAGTGTGTTGTGAGGAGTGTGATAAACTGTACCTTGTTTAGGCAAATTTTCCTACTATTTGTCTCTTTAGGTAAGATGTCTATTTTCTTGTAGATTGAAATGTGGGTACCCGTATCTATATCTAAACAAGTCAAAGTGTTTACTTGAGTAAATGTATTTTTTTAAGATACGATTTTATAATGTAGTTTAGTAATTGCTTGAAGTTAGAACTGTAAAAAGTTAGAATTCTTAGGTTTGCTTTCTTTGACGGTTCTTACTTCGTTTAAATTCTTATGTATTGCATGAAAAAATTTGCTAATAATTATTTAAGCTCAAGTAATAACTTTAACTTGACTATAGATACGGGTGTAACTAATTAGGTACATAGCTAGGTACGACCTACTTAACGGTAGGTGGACCTATAACGTTTTTCTCTTGGGGTTCTAGTTTCGTAGTAGACTTGCTGTGTTTTCTTTTTGTGTTTCACGGAAGACCATGTTGTGGTTTTATTTAAAAAGTGAAAAGGTTTAAAAAGTGAATAGGTCAGAATACAAATCACGTGAAATTCATGAAATAAAAAATGAAATGACACACCTACTCACGGAACGTAGGTAGACATATGTAGTTTTATTTTGTATTAAATAGGTACCTACCAAGGCATATTTCTTAACTACCTAAAACAACACCTAGCTGAACCAAATTTCAGCGACCATATAAAACTTTTGACCTTCAACACATAATAATAGCGTAGTAAAAATATTAAAAGGTTTAGGTCGCAATTTCCGGCGATCGAGATTTGGCCTGTTTTCTAACACTACAATTTGTAATTCAGTAGGAAATAAACTTACAGTCACGGACTTTAATTGATGAGCCACTTGCCACTATTCGTGTTTTAGCCGTGTAATGCAAATCGGGTTCAGTCGGTTATATTCGCACATAGTACAGTAGTGACTACTCAAAGTCAGCCAATTGCAGGTCTACCGTAACCAACCAACAATTGTTTTGTCGTAGCTATAGTAACGTTAGCGTACGGAGAAATTATGATTGATAATTTCGATATGGGAAAAACTCGGAACCCACGATTTTATCCGAACGCGTAGCGTCCAAGATGACGTTCATGGCAAATAATAACTGTTTACTGCACATTAACATAAATAACACCTAACCCATCTTGGAAGAATTGACTAAGAGTTTTATTTACTATTTCTGTATTATAGTTTATATTTTAGATAATAATAATATACGAAAAATATAAATGACATAAAATGTGCTAAGCTAAAAAAATAGGCAACCTTTGAAAAATAGTTTTATTTCGTTTATCAATAAATATTGTTGGACTGACTTAATATCGAGTATTAGCTTGGCTGTCTATTACAGCTTGCAGTCGTAATTGCATGGAGTTAACCAATCTAGTGCCAATATCTCAACCCCTCGCATGTTTTTTCCTATACTTCTTGGCAATATTGAGCCAGATCTTCTTTTCTTCCTTCATTACTGTGATCCCATCGCTGCACCATTAAACCCCACATATTCTCTATGGGATTCAGGTCAGGGGATTTGCTGGCCATGGAATCGCCGCTGTTTCTGGATGTGCATCAAACCAGGTGCTGACAATCTTTGCTCGATGTATGGCACAATAATCGCGAACAAAATTAAAATTTGCCATTTCGTGCTGTGGATCCACAATCATTACAGATCCCTCTGTAACGTAATGCTCAGACCCTGCTGATGCATCGGTACAATTCTATGGCGAATTTCTTCAGAAATAGCAGCTGGATTTTTTTTGAAAATTGCGCGTAAATAACGTCTCTGACATCGACATTTCAACTGTCACTGTCTTTGGATAGGTTTTCAGAAATTACGAGTATATAATGAGCTCTAATTCAAAAGATGTCATTATCAAATACCTAGATTCGTTAAAATATGCGATATTGTATGGATTTATCATTGAGTCATTCTTCAACCTCTTTAGATAAGACTATTTTCGATTGTTATTTGTCATCTTGTTTACGAGCATTCGGTTTGAGTTCGTGTTCAATCGTGTAATCTTGTAAATGCATAAAACTGCAAAATTGGAAAGTTTGAAAGTGGCTTATCAATTAAAGTCCGTGACTGTACGTGTACCCAATAGCTGCACAAAGATCTTTGGGCGCGTAGCCAAAATCGGAACTTACTCGACGAACTATTTTTTTAATTTTACCGTCTGTCCCTGTCAATGTAATCCAAGCGCCAAAAGATCTTTGTAGCAGTGGATTTTAATGACCTATTGAGACGAAACGAAAGCGCCACTCTGTTTCGTTTAGTCACCACAGGTAGACACGATATCTTGAGTGTTCCGAAACTTAAAATGAAGTGGTTTCAAATTTCGAACACCTGCTTTTTCTCAAAAAAACGACGACTGAAAAGTTTGTTCTCCGATGGCATGACAATCTGTGTTATTCTATGCTACCGAACCGTGCTTCGCATGGTTTTTTTTTCGATTAGTAGACGAATCGAGATTTCTTTATTTTAAGTAAGTACCTACTTAATATAATAGGTAGGTTTTGCCATATACATATACATAGGTACCTAAACCTTTTGGTTATTTTTTCTAAAATATGATGGTGAAGGAACATCACAGTCACACAGACAGTCGCGAAAGTCAAATTTAATTAAAAAAAAAAAAATCTTTATTTCAGACCCATTACATAGTCCATAAATGGTTAGTATGTTAGTAAATAATTATTCTTATATGCTATGTTAGTATTATTAGTCCTTTACTTATTTACTTATAGCTACCCATAGCTAGCTTAATAACACGTGAAGATGTATTGTAGAAGAGATAGATAGGTCTGTCCTTAAAAGTTTGGAGTTTTTTTTTAAGTTATTCATGCTCTAGTTATGGACAACGTTTCCCGCCTCATTAACCTAGTATTCTAAAGCTTTTTAGGTCAATGCAAGGGTTTTTCTGCATCCCGACCGACCCTTTCTATTTTAAAAGCATCTTTTTATTCGCATACCTTAGGCTTTTAGCAACGGTTTACCTTGTGCTATTGGTGGAAGATACAAATAAAAACTATGGGTTGCCATCTACATGCGCAGTTTGGCATTTTAGTTTTTGTTGATGATCTACCTACTGTTTAGTTTTCATGGAATTACTACAGTTAACGTTAAATGAATATCGTAGCCCGTGGATGGGTCACTACCTGATTATCTATTATGAACATACAAAGACCTCACCATCCGTCTCAAAGTTGTGGTCCCGGTTGTCATTTAATGATCTTTGACAGTCGTTATGGGTAGTCGCCCGAAAGTCAGCATAAGACTGGTTGTCAGATTTTCGGGTGACGTATTGTGCTGTGTCCAAGGGGTATCGTGCTACCTAGAAACTGGGTTCTGGAGGTCAGATTAACAATTGCTCTTGCAAAATACCTACCTTCTGGTATTAAGCCAATCTAACCGAATGCACAGTTCGATTGAAAGCCGCCCCAACATAGTTGATGATGAAAATTAGGTTGTTACAATATCTCAGTGAAAAAAGCCCTCCATATACGAAATTCTAGGCTTTACCTTGGTACCTACCGAGATTCTGTTGCTATAATAGGTAGTTTTGATACTTAAGTCTGTAAAATACTTGTTTATTATAAAAGTTTTGAACATGTCGAAATTCTTAAAAAAAATCGAGAAAATACTAGTATCGTAACATTCGTAACCAGTACAAAACCATTGACATAGTCATACCAGTGTAGGTAAAAGCGTTTCCAGCGCACTCCAGCCCATATCACTACAGCTCGAAGGTTAAACTTGATTAAAATTGTACATACACACCTCTGTCGCCTCAAGCGTAAAGTTAAAGCGCTTTTTAGTTTGGAAAGCGACGCAGAGGGCCAACCGTTCCTAGTAACTGAGTTATGGATGCCCTGTACCTAAAGGCTAAGGCTATTAGTGAATTTTCCTGGATTTTCATGTAACCTGTTTACCTGCGTAAAGTGCAAGTGAGTTGAGTTGAGATTTGAAATCAACTTGGTTTGCAAGAGTAGAAGAAGCCTAAAGAAACGATGGATGGACTGTGTGAAAGATGATTAGGTTAGAAAGGAGCTGACTGCTCAGGTGATCATAGTATGGAAGATATGAAAAGAAAATAGGATAAGGACAGTAGGATAATTATATACTGCTTCGGTATATGTCTTACCTTGATCGGTGTCGGTTTTAAGTCAAACCCGCCGCCGCGCGTCGTATTCACAACGCTTCGATTCGATTTCGATTTCGGAAAGTTGTATGTCTATGTCGCTCGTTTTCGTAATGCCAAAAAAAGATAGATATATCTACGATTTTCCGAAATCGAAATCGAATCGAAGGGTTTTGAATACGGGGGCATATAAAACTAAATGCCAGAACCAGAACTATACATGGAGCAAATAAATATAAAATATTTATGGTGCCTTGCCAGCGCTGTGCTGCGCCCCCCTCTGAGCACAGCATCATACTGAATGGTAACCTGCTTGTTGCAGTCACGACGTGCAAGCTGTCAACTTTTTCTGTTCCGTACTGTTGTAATTTAAAATATTTGTTATGCGTTGCAAGTTTATTTTGCACGTCAAGTCTCTGCGACATTTAATTTTTTCTCTTTCTTTCTTTCAAATGTCTAGATCTGCCCACCACAATACAGTAGCTGGAGACAAGAGACATCATAGGCTCTACTGGAGTGGTCTGGCCTTTAGCCTGGACCTGGACCAGTCTGTTACTGTCTCACTGCATAGCAAAGGTCTGTTCTCTAACAGATAAGACACCATCATTAATTACTCCGCTTGCTCAAGGCAGATTATCACTTAATAGACGAAAAATATGCCTCTAACTTTACCTCGTAATAATGGGTGTAAAAAACCCGAAATGAAGCCGAAATTAACAGAGTGCCTTTTGGCTTCATCAAGGGTTTCTTATCTCCCCTTCAATTGCGACATATTTTTGCTGTAGACCACACCTGGGACCTTCTAGTTACGGAGATATTGGAGGTCAAAGTTCCAATGTTTCACAAGTTTACTTTACTTGAAATACCCCCATGGCCACCCTTTTTTATTTGTTTTAATGTTATAGCCTTATTTACCTTACATTACCTCCATGATAATTCTCAATGCGCCCACCAACCACCTCCCCTATTCATCAGCACAATGTTATAAGTGCGTTACATTGAGTCCTACCGAAAACCGTAAATTTTCAGCCCAAAAAAACTCGTTACCCAGCAATATTATTTGCGTAGAGGTACTTAGTTTGTTGTACAGAATGCTTGGTTGACGAAGAGTTTGTTTATACCTTGTATACTCTAGGAACTGACAATAACTCATAGTCATCCATTGTTCAGCAAAACGCAAAAAGAAATCTGGTTACTACGAACAGAAACCATAATAAACCCCAGAGGGTTAAACTGTGCCAGACAAAGGATAATAGGCTCGCCCCTATAGTATTGGCAACTAATAATGATATCGGTAAGCTATAACTACCAACCAGGCATACCTACATAGGTACTAACAGTTGTAGGTACTTACTATGTATATGAATCGATACGCACGTTACCTTGTCTCTTTGACAGCTGTACGATGTAAAGTATTTCCTAGACAGTTTTAGTATTGATTGTTATGGTAGGTACTATCAACGATAGATAATCTAGAAAAAATGCTGTCGATTTGTAATAAGAGTTTTTTTTTAAAGTCATCAACATGTACCTAGCCTCTTCCTAACTATATTAGGTCAGCTTCGGGAACTTTTTCATGTTATTTTCCTCCAATTAACAAATATTTATACCTACCTAGAAACTATAATCTACTCTCACACTTTCTTAATCTTCAATTTAAACTTGACTATTCTCTAAAGCGCACTTAGAACCAGCCTATTCTCTTAGAACTTGTGATTCTCAGTAAATTTTCGTCCCTATGAAACTGTCCATGAATACAAATATACATGAATAAGAATGTTAGTTTAGTATACGCTCGACGTGGATGCAACGAGGAGTGGCGACATGGCGATGGCGGCTCGTTGCGCACGTACGCTGCCCTACAATGATACTCGGAGCGTGGCCTGCAACTAGCAAAATTTAAATCTAACGTACTATACACATTTTCTACGGAACGTGAGAAAAATACGGAAGACCGGAAAACACACACGTTTTGATCCGTTTATGTTGAGCTACTGGTTTAATCAAACCAATAGAGGCAGTAGAGGCAGCTACTTACCAACTTTTTGATTAAAATAAGTCAATAAACCAAACCATGCCTTAGTATCCAAAATCTTTATAAACGCCGCAAATAACAATTGAAAACAAAACCCTTCAAAACCACTCCATTATTTATTCATTAGGTTCAATGTAATCAAGAAACTTCCCACCGAATGCCCCAATTTCGTCGAAATTTCACGAAAGAGCCGAACCACAACCGCGAATCTGCAATTATTTAATCGTTTTCGAGGTGTTGCTCCACGGAAACTGTGGATTTATAACAATATTGGCGATCCCTCGTGTAATCCAACTAGTTCGTTATACATTGAAGTTTGGTAATAGAATAGTAAATGGTGTTAGTTCATGAAACGAGTAATGGAAGTGACGCGAGTTGGGTGGGGCGTTCTGTATCGAGGACGTAGTGAGAGGTCATCGTATGGGGTGCCCCGGGCGCGATACCGTTCGGGGAAGAGTGATCATCCGCGGCGAGTGAGGGGTAACTGGGAGAATTTCCTCGAAATGATCAAAAATTAAACGTCTTAGTGCCTCCGTTAACTGAATTATTCAAGGATATTTTATGACGCCTTTATTAAACGGATTAGGTGTTTATTGACACACAACAAACATTTTGGTTTCCTAGGTTTGAAATCTAATTAAAGGTACATACCAACATAATATACGTAATTAACTGCATAGTAGGATAACTGAATCATTGTAGGTACCGTTAACTTCATACAATTCATTACCTACTACCTTAGGGGTTTACCTCATAGGTAATAATGGTAGCAAAAAAAACAAACTTCCCATAATGCCACAACTTAAAAGCCCAAAAACTACATATACCGCGCATTAGATAACAATATAACCGAAAAGCTCAACCTTAGATTTATTGGAAAAGTGGAAAACGTTTCTGAGAGCTTGCAACCCTCGCAGGCACCGGGCCAATTTCACTTCGGCGCTTAGTCTACGCTGACACGTCGGTGGGAACGCATCGCTGTCGAGCTCTCCCGAAAATAATACTTTATTATATACACAAAACGCGAGTGAGTGCTTGTGAACTTATACCAACTTTAAGTGTCGGTTTCACGAGACAATTACCCTTCGAACAATCCAGCCAAGGTCATCCATCAGCAATTTGACACCTGTTGTGTTGATATACTATATGTATGTAATTTCATATGTAATAAAATAAACAGTAGTATTCTGTAACATTGTAAGTATTGGCTTATGTTAATGTGGACTTGATTTGCGGACGTTAATTGACTAATTAATTACGTTATGTCACGGTGACAATTAGTTGATTGGTACTTAACGTGTCTTGCAGTTAGTATGATTAAAGCTTTGAATTTATGACTAGTTATTTAAATATTTTATTATTTTCTGTGTATCGATTTTTTTTAAATTCTCTTTCAGTTACTTCGATTCACTATGAATTATAAGACGATGTGGTCAGCATATACATAAACAACAGAAACATGCACTATAATATTTATATTGGAAAATCCGGTTTAAACCTAAAAGATGACGGTATTGAGTCAAAGGAATCTCACCGTTAATTCAAACTTCGAAAGATCACTGCCCGTTTTTTGCTCTCCAAAGGAGGCTGTTTTAATGCCAACACGATATCGTGGGTTAATAAAATGTCTTTAGAACTAAACATTCCTTTGAATGATTTATACAATACAGAAGTGTTAAACCGCAACGAAATTCCAGGTCACGAGTACCATAACTCAGAACATTCTCATCTTCTGCCAACAGTTACATAACACCACCCAAAATCGCTCTCAAATCCAAATGTTTATAATAAATACGCCACACAACTCATGCAGCATTAAACAAACAAACAGAAATACATATTTTAAAGTGGCAATTGGTATATCCTGCACAGTTGGCCGAGCCAGCGCTGGCCTGGCGGAAGCGTCGGGCTCATTCAAATAATTCAATTAAATCCCGTGTTGAGCTGAGGGCAGTCTCACTTTATGCTGCTACGGAATAGGGATGCCTAAACGTTTTTATTTTTAAATGGTCGGCAATTATTTTGTGGGACAAAGCGGTAAAGCGTGCAAGTCAGCGTTCGATTCTTGGGACGGGAACAGTTGCTGCTTTTTTCGAATTAACAGTTATTAGTAATGAAAAACTATTCCTAATGAATATGACGATGTCAAAAAGCCTCCCAAATCATCACAATCCCCCCCCCCCCCGGTAGGCAAAGGAGACGACTTTTTGACATGGGACATAACTTGGTCTTTAACGAAATAACATCCATCGAGTCGCCCGTATGGGTATATTTATTATATAGACTGAGATGTTGCTTTGGCAGTGACACTAGCAATTTGGATGCACAAATATGTTAGCAAAATTGGAACTTGATAAGAAAAACTCAAGATCATGACCTGATGATGCTTGACATTCATTAAAGAAGATAAGGTGTTAAGCACAATTAACATGAAGCAATTCTTAGATCTGACTGTCTGGGCGTCTGCCTTTATTCCGATTCATTTGGGGTCTCTGCCTAACTTTTTCACAACTATGTTGGGTCGGCTGCCAGTCTAACCGGTTGCAGCTGAATACCAGTATTTTACATGGAGCGACTGCTTATCTTACCTCCTATCGGACCAACCTAGGCAAGCACCGCTTAACCTGGAGATCGACCAGAGAACCTGCTTTTATTTAGCCACGGGCTCCTCAAGCATGCCTTCTTCTTCTACATATACTTCAATTAGTCATCATTTCAGTAGTCACCCTCTTTCTAGCCATGTCATCTGTCTGTAAGTTCATTTGTGTAGGAAATGGTCAGCCAATGAATAAAACAGACCATGTAATTAAGGGGTTAAAGTCATAATTCCTCTACCCTTTTAAGTCGTTACGGGAAAATAAAGTAATTAGGTGATCAATGGAATATACCGCAGTTTCTCTTGGATTTGGGTGGGTTTATATATTGGTTCGGCTGATAGGATTATCATTATTTATAGGCTTATTTTACTATATTGGAACTGACTTTATCACTATTGTGCCATGTTTTCCTGGTGCTTATCTCGGCTAGTTCTTCCTCGAGGATTATCGCGTCGTATTTCAAATCAATCAATCTCAATCTTATTTACTTTCTAATGTGAAAGTTTATTTTATAAAAGTCAAAGATTCAAGCTATTTAACATTATGACATTTCCGAAAAATCCAATTCACGTCTTACTACCCGAAAACCGAAATAACATTTTCGTGACAATCGGATTCATAGGTGCTATAATGAATTTTATTATGAGGAAACCTTGTTTAATGTATTACTTGGCTATATTTACATTTATTTTGTAAGATTCGCGTTCACGATCCTCTTCTTTTGTACTTTTCTTTTTCACATTGTTCTTTCTTCAATATTTGAATCAACATCAGCCTGGTCTTATTGTCAACATATCAAACTTAACCATTGTATGTTCTCTGTCTTATTCTTCAATACGCATTATCTTTAGTCAAGTCAACATTTACATAACCCATCCACGTTCTCTTTGACTTGTCTCTTCTCTGAATGTTAAGCTTCAGCGAGTGTTCTCGGAAATAATTAGACGCTTACACACGTTTCCCTACAATTAACATTTAGTACTCTTATGCCTGTTTATCTAGCTACATGTAAGTAAAGACCATGTCTTTTTGTTGATGTAGCTTTCTTATTCTTTTGTATAAGTATTATATATTCAGCCTATAATATTTCCATTTCTGATCTTATGATATGCGTGGATTTTTTATAGTGCTTCTACTGTTCTTCTTCTTCTTCTCGAATCGATGACTCAGATTTTGTCCGACCAGTACGTAGCAACGTGGGCACCTATGTCGTTTGCCTCATGCAAGTCCTGGAGGGTGAGGGTCTTTCGTCAGTAGTATCTATCCAGCAGCACTCATGATATAGGATGTTATAATGAAATTCCATACTTATCGTTCCCTTTGTTAAATTACGAACTATCCTCATCCTATTCGGGGAGCCGATGGTAATAGTACACTACACAAAGCTCAGGTTAATTTACAAGGCAATTTACTAATGGAGTAGGTACTTAGCTACTCTATCCCCGAAAAGAAGATTTTCCTCGCGGATTTACTGGTTCCCGAAAATGTTTTCTTAGCCACTGATAAATTGATTCCATTAATGAAAGCCAACTTCAATAAATTCCGTGTTCGGTTCGCCGCTATTGAAAATAAGGTTTTCTAAGAGAAAAATTCTTTCAAAAACTTCGATGATGTTTATTGAATCCTTGAAAAGGAAATTTTATGTATTCGTTACGTATCCTTATAAAATTTAGTTGTATAAGTTAAAAAAAACAACGCTGTTTTTCCAAACGTGGGAAGCACTTCAAGTAACTGTTGGTGTAACAGATATGGGTAGAATCTAGTACAAAATAATGGATAAGAAAAAAGTAAATATTTTGGTAGGTAAATAAATATTATCGACAGAGTCCCAACACTAGAACTACGTGTGGCTGGGACGTGAGTCTAGCTCACACGTAGTGACGCGACGTTGACACAAATGCATCACCGCCTCGTAAATCCGTAAGGATAGAGGGATAGGCATTCACTCTTATGGTAAGCTTTGTGGGAAGGGTCAAAATAAAATACTAGGCAGTATATTATTTCTTGGGACAAGCCCGCCACACTATTTCCAAACCACTGTAACACCTGAAAGTCATAATCTACAGTGGCGACTGCCAGAACGCTAGTTAGTATACTCTAGATACGTAGACAGATACTATTATGACAAGCCTGTGATCTTACACAGAAGGACAAAATCTCCTATTCTATGTATTTTGATTGCTCCGGTCTTGAGCAATAGTGTCAATCCTTTACATACGAGTCCAGTTCTGCTCTTGTTGATTTGTTGCCATAACGGTTCCTGCTGTTTTAAAAGCATCTGTGTGGTTTTAATCATAACTCTTCTGATGCCATTAAATCCAAAAGTAGTGTTGGTAGAACATTCGAAATAAGAACGAAGAAGAATAGATAGTGGCTACGTTCTTTATTATGCACCATCTGACCTATATCAATACAACTACTTCCACATTCCCTGTGACATAGCCATTGAGTACCTAATTAATGTTGCGGTCAGGAACAATAAACAATATAACGAATAGGAAGCTGAAGTATTTGTGCAAACAAATCATTATCACTCCGTCGTTCTATATTGTATTGTTAGAGCTCAGGGCTTGTCCCGCCATCTCTTACAGCGTACTAGGCGACCCGAACCAACTGGATGACGGATTTTCATAAAAGAATTCAACCCCAATTTCGACTGCTTCAATTTTCAAAAATTCTTTCATAACGGCTGCATAACATTTTAGCCTAACCTGTTCAGTTGCTAGCTTTGGACAAAATATTTTATCTTCTTCTTCTTTATCGCCTAACCTGCCTAACCTGCTAAACTTTAGTGCCTAACCTGGTGTCAAAGTTTTTATGCCGCCCATAGGCCTCTGACGCACATGAATTCGAAAAGTCAGAGGTGCGTGTCTTGGGTTCGAACTCGAGACCTGGCAGCCTTACCTAAGACCGTTGGCACTCCAACGGTCACACCACTAGGCTATGACTGCTTCTCAGAAATACTTTCTTAAAAGATTTTCTAAGTATTTATTACTTTAATGTCACTTCATTGTGCACCATCTCTTGCTCCAACTGAACAATAAAAATAATACTGCTACTCGTATAAAAGGTGATGTTAGGCCCCCTGTCCTTCGGGTATAGTCTGACAACTTCGCGTGACACGTAAATTAACTTTAAAACTTAAAGTTTCAGGGGCATTCGGTTTTGTAGCGGTAAATAAAAAAGGTTTTATTGATTATCAGGGAGTATTAGCAAAATGTTGAACGGATAATTTATGACGCATATTAATCGTTCTTGGAGGGATTGCTATGACTAGGACGGAAGTGAACACTGGAATGAGGACTAATGGAGACGTATGGAATGAAACCCGTACGCGGTGAACCTAAATACTACCGTGCTCCCTGACGGTCTACCACTTTTCAACCTTTATTACTCAGGGCATAAGGGTGAAAATTGGTCGACCGTTAGTGAGCGTGGTATCTATGGGGACAAAAGGATGATTATGATACAATAATTGTTTAAAAAATAATTTATGTATCCAATAATATCTGTTAAGAAACTATAAACTTATATGAAATTGAAACAAACACAAACTCAAATGTAACAACACACTCATGTATTTTTTTTTATTTTTTTTTCATTGCATGAAATAATAGTTATTTGTTATACAAGAGTGCAAAGTTGCTTTTTAACCGCGTGTTCAATTTTGATGACCGAGCAAGCGAAGGATTCTAAAATTGAATCATGAGCGCAGCGAGTGATTCAAAATTAGAATCCTGAGCGTTAGCGAGGGAATCAAAAGAGCACGAGGTGAAAAATCTTTGCACTCGAGTGCAACACGTAACTTTTCATTCCACCTCAGCGAGGAAATGACTAAATGCAAAAAAAAAACGTTTACAATCACAAGATAGGTACACTTTTATTTCAGTTTAGGTATTAATTACTACATTATGACAGGTAAGTATTACAGAATAATCTTTAAATTATAACAAAATAATACTAAGGTATAATTAAGAAAATTTTAAAGTAACGTTGCTACAGTTATTTAAATTGAGTGTAATATTTTTGTTTGGTACTGTAATATTGGTGTTAGTCACTTGTGTACTGTTTTTCGGTAAACTATCTGTCATACTTAATAGTTGTACCGATTCATCGGATTCCCTTGGCGTGAATGTTGGAGAGAGAGGGAGATGGTTAGGTGTTTCATAACGGCTTATTTTTGATGTAGAAGGGCCAGTCCAAGGATCCGATTGAGGCTCTTTCAGTGTAATGGCTCCTACGATGCCTTCACATATTTTAGACTTATTTTGGATGGAATCCTCTATGTATCCCTCTACAACTGCATTGGACTTCCAGCCTCCGTGGCGCTTAAGGGACAGGAGATCAGCTCCGGAATCAGCCAAAAGTGTGGCTGAAGTTCGTCGGAAACAATGACCCGTGTACAACAGGGGTTCTGGAAGTTCAAGAAATGTTGCTATTTCTCGTGGGATACTGCCAATTTTATTAGTACCCATAGGCTGTCTAACACACTTTCCATTGCGATACTGTAGAAAAAATCGATTGATTGGAGTGTTAGGCGGGCGTAAGGCTTGATATTTCTCAACAATCGTTACGTATTCCTTGCGAATGACGAAGTTGCGGTCTCTTTTTGTCTTTGTATTAGGTAAATTAATTAATAGTAAGTCATCTGAATGTTTCTCAATGTTTTTGACATTAAGTTGTGTTAGTTCATTAGTTCGACATGCTCCGTTTATTCCAATAATAAGAACAACCTGTAACGTAAAGAGTATTGTAGTAGATAAATGAATAAAATTGATATGAACGCATAATTATGCCTATCAACATCTACTAAGTATACTATTTAATTGAGATTAATATACTTAAGTAGATACTGAATGTGCAACTGACTTACTTTTGCCGCCAAATATACGGAATCGGGTGCTTCGTTAAGAAACTTTTCAATATCAGATACTGTGAAAACCTTCGATTTTTTTGGTTGATGACCAGATGAGGCTCTTTTTAAAAATGCCACTAATTTAGGATAGGTATCGATATGTTTGTCTTTTTTCATCTTTATTGTTGCTTTTAGCATCGAATACGTACTCCATAGAGTGCTTGCTTTCTTGTTCTCGGATAATTCTATAAAATATGCCAGCAAAACGTTTTCTGAGAAAGTTTTGGCTCCTTTTGCTAGTCGCCACGTGTTGAACATATCGTACTGTTTTAAATACTTCTCGCGTGATTGTTGAGGGAGAAAGCTCATTTGCGCATTATTAACAGTTTCAGTCAATTCTGTTGGCGTCAAGCAAACTAACTCGTCGCTAGAATCACTCATTTTAGTTTTTTCATTTGTTTTCAAGTTTCTTGTTTTTAATATAAGGTTTAACAATGACGTGAAAAAATGCCGCGTAAAGAACCGCGTACAAAGCAAATTGAAAAAAGAACACCAAGAAGGTTCCGAGTCTGAGTTTTTAACAAATTAAAAAAAAGTTGTATGATATATTCGGCACCATAGAGGTAGCAGTAAATAGGTTTAATGTTTTTTTTTAATTCACAAACTTAGTGCACACGATGTTCTAAATTCAATTTACTTTATCCTCTAGAGAATAAAAACGGCTTTTCCACTCAGATATTGAAGATTAAAAATACTCTTTCCGAGATGGTGGGATGAAAAAGGCTTTTTTTATTTTATTTATATTATATGTATCCATCTTCATAGAAATAAAGAACCAACATAAACCAGAGGGCTAGCCAGAATCAGCATTGCTATACAACGTGTCACTTTTCCTATTTTATATTTATATTATTTTATATTATTATTTTTTCTATATTTTTAGCGTCCTGTAATTCTTTTCCCATTTTGATTTTGTACATATTTTATTATAATTTTAGATCTATTTGTAGGTTGTAAATTATGCACAGATGTATTATTGGAATAAATACTTTACTACGAGGAATCCCTAAATCAACATAATAATGGTGCTCTCTTAATTATAGTCTCGTCTATGCTCACAAAATAATTAAAAACAAAATATGCAGTTATATTCTCGAAATAAAACCCGACCCAGCAGATTTTTTGCTAAAAGATACACATTTTAAGTTAAAATAATGAACGTAGACTGTTAAAAGAAAAATATAAACTTACGCTGAAACTGTTGCAAAGGTAGTTTTAATTTTAAAAGGTGTACCTAGTCATAATTGTCATAACACTGATTTAAATTTGCTGTATACAGTCAAACGGTGTCATTAACTTGATAGTGCCATCTTTTCACCGGAGTTTATGTCAAACTGTTTCTTTTGTATTCTCTTTCTATGATAGTTTTTCTTGAACGTCAGATCGTGCCAAATCAAGCAACCGACTATCTTTTATTTCCTATACGTCATGTTCACTTGTCTGGTTCATGTTGTGTTATTGTATTTGGTAATATTCATTTTTTATTTCTCGCTCACTGTAAGTATAGTGCCATGCATTACCTGAGCCCACTTCCCGTCTTTGACAGAGTTTTTTATTAGTCGCTTTTCATTCAAAATTGTTACTATTTCTATGTGGGTAAAGAAAGAAAGGAAAATGAATAAAAAGTGTTTATTTGACTCGCACAGGACAAAACAATAAAACAAAATTAAATAAATAAAAAAAAAGACACGCTAGCCTAAGTTGATCTTGTACGAGGCCAAAAGAACCCTATCTCAGCATGTTGCAGGTACTATGCTGCACCACGTTTGTATTGCTTTCAGGGCAGCTGAAGGCTGCAAATTATAGACCTAATCATTTCGTTTTATAATGCAAATAATAAAAGTCTAAATTATCTCTTAAGTGATATATTATGCTTAAATAATATATCATATAATATATTATTTAAGCACTTCACCCATCAAAATCTCGAAGCTTTGGTACTTAAGACCTCTAATTCAATGTTTAAATTTATTATTTAACGTAACCAGGTGCTTCTTCAACTCTTAGTAAAGTACATTAATCTTAGTACCCGGAGTTTTAATAAGATGATAATTGTCTTGAGCTACTGTTAATAAAATTTAATTACTCATATAACTTTGTAATTTAGAGCGCTCAAATGGTATGAATAATGCTTTTTCTTTAAAAGAATGAATAAGTACTTTGTTTTTTTTTATGAGATGACAGATTTTGTTGGAATGTGCCAAAACTTATACAAAATGACTGAGTTGGTATGGAAGATAGTTGTAGGAACTCGTATAGCATCAACACGGTACCATTCAGTGGCGTGCCTAGGGGTCAACAATACGGCAAGCCCTTAAGATAAGCAGACGGTTCAGAAACCTTGACATCATGAAGAGTAGTAGGTAATAAGAGAACGCCAAGCTTGTAGGCTCGTCTGAAAGTACCGCCACTAGTGTAATGTTAGATTTGACTTGATCTAGAATGCTCCTGGACCACTTCAGGTCATAGGCTAGAAGTCAAAGGGCGTTTAGATATTTCAGATCCATGTTTCGATTCCTACGTTGGCCAAAATAGATGTTTCTGGAATTTCAAAGTAGCAGCCACGGAGTGGACACAAATTTGGATTACCACTTGTGGCAATAGGCTCGCTCCCTATTACATGGGACTGAAATATAACTGACGGAATATGGGTAATCTATCGAATAAACCTCTGTTAAACCCTTCGGGGATTGAAGTTCTGCTGGAGAGAGTTGATGCTAATTTCTAACATTTTGTTTGTTTTTTTTTTTTTTATTTTACTGAGAATCTATGACCTGTATAATAATACAAGTACTAATAATGAAGTGCTCATAAATAGGAAACGATCGAAAATACTTTTTGTGCCTGTTTGATCACATCTCGCATGTTTTATCCTCACACATAATAATAAAGTGATTAAATGCACGATCAAAATAACAAGAAACGTCACAGATATGAAAATATCAACGACGAACCAAATTAGATGTGTATTTTACTTTTATTACTCATAAAAACAATACCATTATTATTATTACTCATAAAAACAATACTATTATTGTTACAAATTAGTAATTCGGCTGTAAAATGTCTCATGAATTCTTAAATTTTAACTTATTTTTTAGCGTTGTAACTTTCGCCAAGGATTTAATTTTCCCAAATTTTCCCAAATTTTCCCCTAAAACGATTTGTTTCAAACAAACTATTTTTTGTTGATTTAACCGTTTAGTTAAAGCAAGGTACGCACTTTATTACGGCCGTGCTTGTAGAACCGCTAATAAATCCCAAACTTATGTTATTGTCGCGTCTGTTTTATTGAATCACAGTTTTTGTTTTGACTAAGGGTCTTACCTCTATTTGGTACGAGGATTTATTCGGAAATAGATCGTAATGATTGTGCCAAAATCCAAGATGGTTGGATTGATTCACTTAACACATTTTTATTTTTCCCTAGTGGTGTGGCCGTTGGACTGCCAAGTTATAGGTCTTGATTTCAAACCCAAGACATCAAGACTCTGATTTTTCGAAATCATGTGCGTGTTGTGTAATTATCACTTGCTTCGTTGAAGGAAAATATCGTGAGGAAACCAGCATGCCTGAGAGATATTTCTTGACAGCATATAAAGCCAAGCCAGAGGCCCATGGGCAGCATAAAAACTCTCGACACCAGGTTAGGCACTAAACACAGGATGAAAAAGACTTTTGAATTATTTTATGTTCAAGCGTTTCACTTTTTTGATGAAATGCTTGTCAGGGCTGCATGCTAGATTCATTTCATGGAATTCAGTAGACAGGAGTTACAACTTTTTGTTTTGTCATACTGTGAGTGAGGTCTAAGAAAATCAAGACAGAGCTAGACTAGCTTCTACTAAATTCACTACAACAATAATTCTTCGGGTGAACATGGAATTTACGAGCTGACTTCCGTCGACCGCATACCTAGGTAGGTGGTACACAACGCTGGGACTACGTGCGTAATTCTTAGATCTTGACAAGCAGCAGCTGTTGAGGAAACAGAACAACAATATTTTGGACTACTTTATCACATGAATTATATTTGACTCACTGCAGGGCCAAGGCCTCTTCTAATACAGAGGAAGCACGAGCATTCATTGATCACCACGCTTTTTGAAGGCGGTTTGGCGATTTCAGACCTAAAAGTACTTACTACAAAGTCCAGGTTTCCTCTCGATGTTTTCCTACACCGATGTCAATGATGTCCAAGATAGATTTTAGAAAAAGACGCAAATTTCTTTTAATACATACAGACTAAAACTCACGCCTTTTCCAATGGAGGGTAGGCAGAAACTCAGAACGCGACCTGCTACAATCCTTACATGCTCCATTCTTTAATCATCCGTTCTTAAATCGTTCGTAATATACGCAAGCAGGTTGCAAGGTTGTTGTGTCTAATATGTACATACTCCAAAATATTCCTGTTTTATCGATTACAGAAAGGCAAAGGTCCTTCTTTACCGTCGCAACTTCCTATTTTTGGTTCACCTTTATACTATTTCCAAAATAAGCACCCGTGACGGAAAATAAAGGATGGCTGACCGAACAAATCTTGAAATAACTAACCTTTGGATGAAAAAATGTTTCATCGATAGATAATTTTCACGTGAATGAAATTAAAAACGTGTAATACCAAGAATTGCTATCGTTACCAGCCTTACCTTAGTTAGTTTTGCGGCTGCAAATAGTTCAAGGGCCGTTGTGGTTGGAAGTTAACTTAAAAAAAATCTGAAAGGTCATGAAAATATTTTGTTTACTACATTGTATTAAAGAATAAATAAAAAAAAACGTGTTTATGATTTCCACGCAGGCAAAAAAACAGCACTTTCATAAATATGATAGCTCCAGACCTAATTTTATTGAAACACATCCAAGAAGTAAATTTTTCTTCACATTAATCATAACTCACTGTGATAGGTGAAATAGATATTTCTATTTTAGTACTAGCAAAACTAGTAGTCACTTTGAATACAAAACTACAGAGGAGACATAAAGCAATGTTAACTCTCTGGCAAACAGAATTACAAAATCACCAAGTATGAAAGGACTTACTTGTAGTAAACCCATTTCTATATCAATTACTTTCCGAAGACATCGTTCACGTAATTATCGAAGCCCATCGAACGGATTCGATCCGACAAGTCGTGTTAGAAAGGATAATCAATATTATGAGGGGTGGCGCAACTGGGCCTTATAGCGAACTAAAAGGTTCCAACCCACAATTTATTACCTACCCATAGCCTCTTATATTTCCACTTCAAGCGTTCTTATCCTATTAGTGTCTTTTGAGTTACGTAATCAATAACAAAAGATGTTCGAATTGTCGTAGAGAAAATAAGTACAACTGCTGGAAACATTGTTCGGTTTTCTTGTCTAATTACGGTGATAGCCACGGTATTGTTATTGGCAACTGTTTCTTAGAAAACTGTTTTATCTAGGAAAATATCAAACGCGGTTGATACGGTACTGGTTAGATCTGAACAAAAACATTTCTCAAATAATGAAGAGCCGCCTTTCACACAATACCTCCATAACGTAATAAGAGGACACATTACGAATTGTAGGTTAATAAACTGTGACTAGGTGTTGGTAGGTATTGGTAATTATGTGATAATTTTGGTTGGCAAGCATTTTTTTAATCTATGGATGAAGATATTATTACCAACGTCCTGAATATCATCACCGTAATTCTATAACTCTGTGTTCGTCAAAATGTTTACTAGGAGCTGGCTCTTCCAAGTTGACTCATCTTTGTGCACCGGTATTTCTGTCTAAAACG
The DNA here is from genome assembly GCA_964057025.1 of Standfussiana lucernea. Classification (NCBI taxonomy): domain Eukaryota; kingdom Metazoa; phylum Arthropoda; class Insecta; order Lepidoptera; family Noctuidae; genus Standfussiana; species Standfussiana lucernea. Next base: position 6,176,714 of record OZ059793.1, read on the forward strand.
ATTTGGATCACTCGCAGCCTTTCTCTGTTTCAGCAAAAAGGGTTTAGACAGAACCATATCTTGTTTAGTCGGAGATAACAATCCGAGAAAAACTCAAGAGTGATTTGCTGACTGAAAGTCGGACGAGCTAGCAGCATACTGGCCTTTTATGTATGAGGATGCTTTATTTAGGAATCATAGCGAAGTCTTTCGGACTCCCTCTAGCTTTTCTGTATGAGGATGTTTTATTTAGGAATCATAGCGAAGTCTTTCGGACTCCCTCTAGCTTTTCTGTATGAGGATGTTTTATTTAGGAATCATAGCGAAGTCTTTCAGACTCCCTCTAGCTTTTCTGTATGAGGATGTTTTATTTAGGAATCATAGCGAAGTCTTTCGGAGTCCCTCTAGCTTTTCTAGTGACTTTTTTTTGGTTCATTATCATACATTTTCGGGGTGACATACGGTTTTAGTCCACAAACACCTTGTACTGCATCGATACGGTGAAAACTGTCTGCTGCTCTTAGTGTCAGCAAATTCTATAAAATCCTAAATCCCATTCCCAGATTATTTCGATATCGATTTTGAATGTCTTTAGGAACTGCATAAGTCTCCTAGGCCCCTGACCTTGATTTTCAGTAAAAAAAAATGTTTTGTAATTTGCGAACTGCGTTTCCAATGGAACGCGCCAGTATAACAGTCGCAGTGCTGGAAGTTCCTATTAAGAACGAACTACTAAATTGGAGTTCCATTATAGTTCCAAGACGTCATATCGACGCACTGTAATAGCTTCCAAGGTCATGGTAAATTACCTACTGGAATATTCATGCTGCAGAAATCAATTTCATAATGAAAGCAATTATGGCTGCATAGATTACTGGAAAAATACCTTTGAAATATGTTAATTTTACAGTTGATTTACTGGATAATAAATCAACCCACGACGACGATGACGATTAGTTATTATGGTTAGTTATGAGTCTTATTGAATTAAATTGGATTCGGATTCAAATACATTTTGCATTAAATAGGCCGAATTTTAGTGATGACATTGTTATGATCGACACATCTAAACAGTGTTCACGATCTCTCAGTGTTAATATCACACATTGACAGGTTTTGAACAGAAAACTGTCAGATCTTGAATAGAAGAGCAGATTTCCCTAATGAATCTACTCTTAAAGTCAAATAATAATCAAAAGCTTACACCAGTTCATCGAGAAAACGAATCACATCAAAAGTTCCAATTTCAATTTTATTTAATACATAGTTGTTTTAGAAATCTACTTTTCCGATTTCCGTTGCTACAAGAGCGTCTAGAGTCTTTTAGCTAAAGTGTAACGATGTTAGGAAATACGTAGTGTTGGCTAACCTAAGTAATTTGTTGCGACGCCTTGCGCGGCTCACAGGGTCTTTCAGAAATCATTGGTACGGAAAATATACTCGTATTTTCAATATCTTTTATTTCATACTTTTATTTTTGGAAGCTTCATTATTTAAATGCCGAACGATTAGGCAGAGGTGTACCTGATAGTACACCCACCCATGTAATAGGGGGCGAGTCAATTCATTATTTTTAACCGACTTCAGAAAAAGGAGGAGGTTCTCAATTCGGTTGTATGATACGATACTAAAAAAAGGGTGAAACAATAACCGACAATCAAAAAAAAAAAAAACCCAAAAAAATGGTAGATCACTTTACTTGCGGAAGTCGGTGGCATAAAAGTCTATGAAACCAACAATGGCCACCGTAAAGTAGAGTAGTCTCGGCTTTAGTCTGCGACGTCACACATAAGTTAAAAGAAAAAAAAAGTTATTTCCGAACGCAACCTTACCGTGTTGCCAACTGCTTCTGTAAACTATCTTTATTAAATTCATAGCGATTTAATGGTTTTACAACATTGGGCCCATGCCCATATAGCATGGAAAGTCTGGGTCGGCAACAAGCATAATTACCGTCGAACTTCACCTCCAGGTAAGTTTGTTTGACTATACAACTATTTACTATAGGTAAATAAATAAATAAATCAAGTAAAGTTATTTTCCATTATTTTTGTGTTTTTTTTGGAAGTCAGTTATTTTTCTGTTCAATATCAAACCAATATTTTTAATTGGTTGATATTATTTTTTCCTTAGATACTTAAACTAGAATATCCAACAGTAAAGTATTTAATTATGTAGTAAGTTTATGTTTAACGATTCTTCCACAAAACTGTTTCACTGTTTGTGAAACTTTAAGCAGGTTATTTTAGTCAATCGATTTGTATGATAAGGTATCTTGAATAATATTAGTTACTTGCCGAGTATCCATTACCACAAATAAATTAGGCATTCAACGTCTTTACAGTGTACACGTTTCCCATTGCTTAACATGGATTTTAGAATAGAATTCTAAAGGAAATAAAAAAAGAAACATGCGAGTGTGTAACGAATGACAAATGCATTTTTTCAACTCATTTGCAAGGGAAAAATAAATAAATTTTCAATAACATACTTATTTATTAAAGCTAAGTAAAGCACGCGTGTTCAATACACTATATTGTAAACCTTAAAGCAGTGCAACAAAGGTTACTTTTAGAGCAAGTGCGTTGAAAATTCCAGTATCTATTATCACTTTATCACTCTTCTTATTTCCTTACGGACGATTTTTCAGTCAGAAAACGAATAGACAATTATTTTTGTTGAGAAAATATGCCAAACGGCCATATTTATTATACACGAGCGCCACTTTTCGACCTTATTATTTAAAGCCTTATTATTTTATGGTGAAAAGTGGTAGACCGTCAGTAAACTCGGTAGTAGTTACCTGTAAAAGTTACTTGACTATTAAAACATAAGACTATATACGTAGAGAGATTACGCTACTGAGAAACATTTGCCGAAGCCAATGGCTAGTTAACATTACTTCCACCACTCAAAGCACTTAATTCGTGTAATAGAGCCGTAGATATTCCTAATAAACATACCTCTACGTGTGAAATCTATATCATGCCTCCCCACACGGAACCCGACGAACCGCAGCGATTGTCGAGCAGTTGGGCTCCGGAAACAACACTTATCGTAACAGCTACGTTTCATTAATTCATATTGTTGTTATATGTATTCAGAAGCGATTGGTTGTTACGATTGATTGATACGTCGTATAACGGTTTTGTTTTAAATGGGGTGTAATTTTGAGTTGAGATTGTAAATTCGACTGAGTTGCCGCGGTAACGCAAAATAATAGCGTCTTGATATCGGGGCCTCCAGCTGAAAATCAGAGTCAAGTGATATACCTTGTGTTGCCATCTGGCATTATGCTATGCTGATGCCAAATACATTAAAATATTTACGAACGATAGACGGGACAAGACGAGGAAAACAACGGTCTGTCTAGTGTCACACCCCGTTTGTTAGATTATTAGAGGGGTTACCATGATCTGTTAGTGCAGGAATGTTTTACGATAATTCCGAGAGTGGGGAAGTGACAGCGCTAGACAGCTGTCTAGCGCCACCTTTTACCCACTCTTGAAGTAGTAACAGATCATGGTAAGCCACCTGGTAGCATTCTGTATCAAAATCAAAAATATTCGGGATTCAAATTATTGTATTTATATATACTTTATTCACAATATTCGTTCTATCATTCTTTTAAATATCTTTGACTGAGACCCTTTTGACATTAAACCAGCCTTTCGTCATTTATTTTGTTTACTTTTAAGGTTTTTTTTGTGAATGCATTGGCATATACATTTTTTTTTCTTTCTTTTCTTTTCTTTCTGGGATAGTATTGTCTGAAAACTCTTTTATGATAAGAAAATGGACCAAATATGCACTTTGACACTGGATTCTGACAGATATTGGAAACCTGTTGATGGTGTGGGAGATGGGTAGGAAACTAACTAAGGATATTTAAATGCAAACGAATTCAATATATTACCGGTATTTACCTTGGCGGACCTGACATAAAACTGACAAAGTCTAAATAAAAACAGGAAAAAAATCCTAACTTACTTCAAATCAAATAGGTTAAGGTTGCTACAACGGTTCCTAATTAAAGCACAAAGTTTTGGACGTTTTAAATTCTCCTCGACGTTCCCCAAGAAATGCCTAAGGAAGTTTCCAACGTGTTTCGGTTAACCGACTAAGCCCTGAGGAAACATACATAATTAAATAGACGCGTGGGAAATGCATTTTTCATTACTTTATGACAAGTTTGTTAACTGATACGAAACAAAGAGAGCATTAGCCATTTACAAGCGGCAGCCTCTTGTTTTCAACGTAATTGTTGGCTGTTCTATTAGAAACTGTGTGGTAATGGCAGGATTTCCTAGCAACTGTTTGTTTTAGAAGTGTTAAATACAGTAGAAAATGTAACATGATGTATATTTTTTTCTTCTCTCTCGTTGGCACCTGAAGCAGCTTTGCACGTAAAATTAAACAACTGTCCCGACAGTATTTTTTACACTCGTTCGAATTAACAATTTTGGAAAACTGACAGTCTAAGAGAGTTGTCAGTCTTGAAACACTGACAGTTCTAAAAGACAAAACAGCCCCTCCCCATCGGTAATTTTGGTACTTCACTACCAAAATTACCAACGGGGAAGGGTTTTTTTTGGGCTGGCAATAATGGATGGATATGCTGTTTTATTGTCATTCAATCGATTATAGGAAAAAGATTATGGCAATGTCCAATGTCTAAAAATAAAACGTCCCCATTTCTTCTCAGTAACGTAGTAGCAGTAAGGGAAGACTAAAGGATTTTGCCTGGTGACTGGGCACAGCGTCCTTGATAATGTCACAAAGAGAAAAATGAAAAATGGCTCTGTTAGAGTTCAATGACTTTACGCGGCAGTCAATTCGCTTCAAGACAAAATGGATGATCGCGTACGACACCCACTCGTTGTCGGGAAATTCGAGGGCAAGCTGAAATGGCGAAGATTATGCAATAATAGAGTTGAAAAGAATAGGATTATTTTTCTTACAATATGGGAAAGTAGAAACTCAAGTAGCTTCGGTACACATACACAGTTTAGCTGATTATTCATGTATCACAAAATAACCACATAACTATGTAAAAAAATGCTTTCACAGCGATAACAACAAATTGTCAAAATCTCGATAAAACATTATACGAGTAGTATGACCACTTTAAGTGTGCAGTTCACGGTGGCATTGCTCGTCAAGAAAATATGCATCGATATGTCAAACTTGGTAGATACATTTATTTTAGTTCTGTGTTTTCGCGCCTTTACCGCCAACTTATCTAAGTTGGTTGAAACAGTAGGTAGATAGATACTATTAGCTGCAATGGTGCAAGAAAATACAATGACGTCATTAGATGACGAAAAACATGAACATTTCTTTTTAAAATGTCTGGTGTGGCCAGTGGGTATAAAATTTTGGATGTAGCAAAAAGACGATAAGTCAGTTTATAAAATTATAAAATCTAACGAGGAACTAATCTACTCAAGTATAATCAGCTATTAAATGCGACAACTTGATGCAAAGTGAACCTACTACCTAAGGTATTCACCATAGGTAGTAGGTAGGTTTTTCCATTGTTGAGCAGACAAAACATATTTTTCGTACGTTATTATAATTTCGATAAAAGCTTCCGTTGAATAGATATCTTCATAAACCTCATTAATGGAAAGCCTTCAGTGGACATGTGGGATTCGACATACGCAAGGATTAATATTGAAGCGATATTTACGACCTACTGAATTTTACTCTATTTTGCATAATGAAAGAAGAAAAATCCAAAAATTGTGCGCAGAAAATGTGTAAAATCATCAGTGTTTTCAATTCGAAATGTTGGATGCATTTCTTGCGACATTACTTGATTGAAGAACATAACTATCAAGAAGATTCGTAACGGTCATCTTTAGTGCCAATAACCTCAGCCCTGATGCAAAATGTTGTACCGAAATAAATTAAAGCTTACATTGAACAAATATTATGATTTCAGAACAAAAAGTTGCCATCTCATAAAAAAGTTACTTTTAAAAGTATAGATAAATGATACCTAAAGAAGTAAAATGAATTAATTTTCCTTTTGTGCCCCTGAAAGTTTCCTACCTGCTTGACAATAGCAATCATATTATCAAAGCGAGTTTAAAACATTTTATGAAAATGATGGAAAAGAAATAAAAAAGTTTCAGAAATTAGGCGTTTTTAAGGTCAGAATAAGCCTCCTTCACATAAATAAGAAATATTGTGATATAGACCCTCAAGGATTTGGTATGTTACGATTCGTGCGTGTGTTAGATACAATATTTACGAATGTGCTCGTTCGTTGTATTTTTAGACAGGATGCGTTGTAACATGTAGGTACTTACTCAAAATAATACATCTACACAAAAAATATGTACCTACTTGTTCTTTTGATTTAGTGTTCTTCTTGCAGTTCAGATGAAATGACTAAACCTTTTTTGCCATACATTGTGTCGAACTCAGCAGTTGAAATAGGGAGCCTTTGACCAGCGGCAAAGGTTCCCTTCCAAATTTCTTGACGAAGGTGGAGAGTTCGTACAAGACCAATAAATATCCAAAAAAAAATGGTTTAGTGGTCGCTACTGCTGAGCATCCTCGGTTTAATTCCCAGGTCGGATAAAGTGTTATTGGGTTTTTCCGTCCGGAATTTCTCAGTAGCAACCACGGAGTCTGGATTTGTGTCCGGTAATGGCAATAGGCTCACCCCCTATTACATGGGACTTAAAGATAACTGGCGAAATGTGGGTATACTATTAGGTACATCTGCATAACCCTTTTGGGATTACAGGCGTGACGTTATATTATGTGTGTATTAATTCTACATTTTGATAAGTAAAAAGTAACTTCTTATTCTTTAAATTACTTTAACAAAGTCAAACCTAACTAGTATAAGTAATTTGGGTAGGTAACCGGTATCTGAATCTTTGTCACAGTGAGCTGCTGATACTAGCTACATAGGAACGAGTAAAGTCACTGACCTTTAAAAAGTTCCACAAGTCAATAAATTGGCTCATGATTGTAAAGTTGGAAGTTGAAATGTCACCGTGGTTCTTTTTGTCTGGAAAACTTTTAGAATTGGTTGCAGGTACGTAGCTATGTATGTCGCTGTTGGATGGTAAATCAATAGCATAATAGATTTTTTGTAGAAGATTTTATTAAATGAGTGCTGTACTGTTTTCGCTTTGATAAAACAAGACAAAACGGATGTAAATATGATGAATCTCATTTATCAAGTCACTTCGGGCGTCTGTGTGTATCTGTCGCGTTGATCAACTGGAAAGTTTCGCAACCAATTTTGATGCTGTTTTTAGCATTATTTAGAGAATTAATTTTTGAAAGGTTTGTGTAATAAATTGTTACTAGTACAACCCGGTCACATTATCTCGAGACCTGGCGTCGATGACGTCACGTCGCGTCGGTGCTCTGTTATGGTGCGCAAAACAAGCATCCTCTAGTATGATATTATTATAAACAATAAGATTTCCAACAAAACAAATATTGTGTTATTTAATTTAATGTAGGTAATATTATTATAATGATATGATTAAAATGATGATGATGACGCATTCCAGCGAGGTCTCGAGATAATGTGACCGGGTTGTAGTATGATATAAATCAGTAAGATCTTAGAGGTCACGACCATCTAGTAATCTCCACGGTGCATTGTATTGGAAACTTCACCATGAGGTTATCAGTCTAAGAAGACTTAACAAAATATTGTCATCATTGAAGATATCGCTTGTTTGCGACAAGGATGACATAAGTGAAAAATTTAGATTTTTCGATGTTGGTTGTAGTTGAATATAAAATGAAGGAAAGCAATTATTAAATTAAGTAACGAAATACGTAAAAGAAACCTTTAATCTTTTGATAAAAAGTTTCTGTATGCAAAAAAAATATTGGCAATATACTGAAAATATTAGAACTTGCAAAAAAGCTGTCCTGTATTTCTTATTTTTCGAGTTATGTCATTATTCTTGCAAACAAACGATATGGTGCGTGATCGTTCTATCCCGTTCCAACTAAGTAAATTCATTTATTTTACTATTTGTGGACACACAGTAGACTATACGGGAAAATAAAGTATAATATTTGAGTACATAGGTACTGGTTGTTGTAAACCAAGAAACTTTATCACAACCTACACTATGTGCTACATATACCTACACACCAAAGCCGGCGGCAATGTGGGCAACTTTTGTTAGCGTTTCGTTGACGTGCCGGCGACATAGAGTCCATTATTTAAGGGTCCATAACACACCACACACACCAAAGACAAATGTCATCTGTACGGGTACGAAAATTGCCGAAATACGGCATTTGGTATTTAGGCTCCATTATGATAACAAACGATACATTCAGACCTTAATTAGAATTTTCGTTTTTCAGCAACAGACATAATAATCATATTGCCAAACCAAAGTTTTATTTACTTCATCACATTATCATTAGTGTTCAAATATAGACTCGTAAATTACCTTCACAGTGCGAATTTTAATTAAAATATCGCAACAAATGAAACTCAATTATCGTATCAGTCATAAATTAAAACATAGTAGGTGACACATAGTACAGTGATTAGTTAACATAATAATCAAGTTGATATAATGGACGCTTTATGAGTTGACAGCGACACGTAAATTAATTACTTACGGTTTCAAAGCGACAAATTAATATAGCGGGTAACATGTAGTTGGTATAATAGCTGCTAGTATATAATTCAAAAAACGCACGATGGAATTTCCCATCGGAAAAAGTGAAGAACTACCTTATATACATTATGGATTCATGTTGGAATTGGATTTTAGGCTACAAATTCAAATCATATAGGTTGGCAATAGCATCTTTTTCTGATGCCACCTAACTGTGTTGTCACTATATACGATTTTCATCACTTCAATTCCTCTTACCCTATCTATTACATAATACCGAGTAAGAGCGCTATCCTCTTTCTAAGAGATTTATCTCTCTTTTGATACAGATAGGCTGAGCCCACTGATTTACAATATAAAGGCAGAAGTTACATAAAATTCCAATATCTTTTGTTCTTCCAAATGCCCTGTAAAAGTCAATCTTGCGACGGATGAAGTTGTGTCCGCCCACGCTCCAAAAAGTATTGGAACTGAACACGAAGCTTGAGATTACGTAAAATGGTGATAGATTCCGAACGATTCCCTCAGGGCTGTTCGGGGTTTCTTATGAAGAAGTATTAACTCGCCGAGGAACTCCGTTTAAGTGGCTCATTTACAGAAAAAGGTTTGTGGTATTACGGTTCTATACATGTTTTAAACATGTAATCTAGATAGGGATATGAATAAAATGATACAGGATTGTTTAAGTAAATCTATCTTAGATCTCATGGAAAAGTGGGCGTCTGTGATGAGTTTGGCTGCTTAGAAAATGTACGTAGAAAAAAAGATGTCTTCCACATAAAAAGAACTCGATAAGCATTCCGTCCACGAGTGAGGGGTTGGGACGAGTGGGTCCCGGAGTCAGAATTAAGTGTGATTTATTACTTTTATGAGCCACTGTAGCCTCGAACGCCTTATTTGCGTGAGTGAGCTATATACTTTTACGATGGCTAGTTCTGACTGATGTTATTCTTCACTGTCATTCGTTCAATCATTCAAATGAGCAAAGTATGTGATCAGTAACCACAGTTTGTCAATAAAGTCTGTAAGTAATGACTTCGAATTAAAAGATTTTAGAATAAATGTACTTACTTAAACAGTCCAAAATCCAATACACGTCTTCGAATTATTTAAATATTTTTTCGAATCTGGTGAAGTGGATACTTCTACTACATCTATAAACACAAAGGGAACTAAGCGACACATAATTTGTAAATAAAATCAAGTCGTAATTTGTAGTGATAAAAGCGAAATTGTATTGCATCATCGAAAATGTTTTGTTATCATGGATCTCGTCTGCTATCGAGCCCTCCTCAGGTAAGGTATAATAATAATGAGCACGCAACCTCGGCTCACTTTCCATTTATTTACTTATCTACAACCTTCTAAAGACTGAATAGAATTATGGATATAAACATTAAGGTAAAGATTGAAGATACTCAAAGGCAGAGTAGGAACAAAAAAAAAAGAATTTAGGCTTTAAGTACATAAACACTTTTGACCTAGTTTCCTTTATTTGTAAATCAAATGAATTAATGTATTTGGCTCCATTTAGTTTGTTTGATGGATCGTCGTATTGAGCTTAAAAAATACGGATGAAATAATATGCCTGTCTTGAAGAAGATTAAACGTAGGTGTATCAATTGAGATTGTTATGAAGAAAAACACATGTTTTTTCTGAAGTTTCTTTATATCATTGTAATAGCAAAACGTTCATCTAATATTGGACTTTCTTGAAAGTAGGCAAGCCTGTTTAGGTTTCTTACTTTTGTATAAAACGAGTCGCAGGTAGGTGTTTAAATTTGATCTCGGCGAGTATCAATACAAGCGTAGGAGTTTCAATTTATTTGGGCTCTTACAATAGGTTATGTTATTTGATAGTTATCAAAAACACCTGTCTTCGAAGTTTAAATGTACATATTTTATCCTACTATTCAACGGTTTCTGTATCGTGCTTTTATAGAGTTTTATAGATTGATTTATGACTCGAGAACTTGACGCGTAAGAAATTTATTGTAAACACGAAGTTAAAGCGTTAACTGGTATTCACGATACGTCTACATAATTCAACTAAATTAATGGTTATAATAACATCACGCCTATAATCAGGAGGAGAGGTGTACCTAATAGAAGATACACCCACAATTTGCCAGTTATGTTTAAGTCCCATGTAATGGGAGACGAGCCTATTGCCATCAAACGAGCACAAATCCAGACTACGTGGACTCAAAAATTCCTAATGGAAAGCACAACTACATTTTGTCCGATCTGGAAATCGAACCCAGGGCCTCATAGTACAATACAGTAAATCGTAAAACCCCGTGAACAAAAAAGCAATATAAAAAACCGCTCCCACAATTATTTTATTGGTTAAAACGAATACCATATTTTTTATCAATCACATTCACACTATTTGTTTCACGAATGTATCTTTTATAATTTAAAATATCACGTCATGCAACATTTCAAAATTTCGTGTTTATTTGTGCATGACACGCTTCACTGTGCTCCGTACGACAGTAAATACATTTTCGATGTAATCGTTTATATTTTGCAGAACTCTGTTTCGAAGGGCCGTGAATTAAATTTTCCCTGGCGGAAAATCGAACATGTCCAATTGAAAATCGTCCTAACTTAGTGCTTTGTTCGAAAAGCTACGAAGTTAATATTTGGTAACTTTGTGTTCGGGTTTAAGAGCTTGTAAACGTATACTGGTACCTACATTGGTAAACTCGAAAGTCTGGGTTTCATGAGGTTTTTAGTTTTTTACATAATTTCCTTTACAATAATTAAAATCATAATTTTGTGCCACTTTGGTCGTGTGGTCGCAATCGCGACTGCCGAGTATGAAGTCTCGGTTTCGATTCCCGGTTCGGGCAAAATATTATTGGGTTTTCCATCAGGAATTTCTCAGTAGCAGCCACGGATTTGTGGATTTGTGTCCAGTTGATGGCAATTACATGGGACTTAGGATGCATGGAACCCACATTGCATGGTATTACCACGTCTTGTACAGACGCACGTACCTCTGAGTTTTCAGAATCATATGCGTATTGTATAATTATTACTTGCTCCGCTGAAGGAAAACATCGTGAGGAAACTAAACATAACTGGCGAAATGTAGGTGTACTATTAGATACACCTGCCTAACCCTTCAGGGATTCCAGGCGTGATGTTATGTTATGTTTTCTTTTTCCTTTAAAAACTAATTTGTAGGACTCTGAACATCTATCGGCCTCTTAGGTACTTGCTCGTTATAACTGATATAATGTGTTGTTTTGTAAACCTTTGTTACACTAGTTCCTGTCATGATGTTTTCGTTCTATGAAAAGAGGCATTAAGTACTGCTTAATCCAGGTGTACGCCTGAGTACACTGACGGTCTACAACTTTTCACCCTTATAAGTATAAGTAATAAGGTTCAAATGTGGTCGACCGCCAGTGAACTTGGTAGTATCTTTAAGATATCTAAGCTCTACAACACACTTTTGAGTTCATCATCGTCTACATCGATCAGCTGAGAGACATAGACCTCCTCTAAAAGTCACTACTTCGCAGCGGGTCCACCTTATGCAATGCCTAAAATTAATAAGACTAAATGCGGCATCATCATCAGTGATCGAAATAGGTAGAGCTAATGTATCTAAAGTTCAAGGAACAGAAACGAAAAGTGGGGACCACCTTACGACAAAAAAAAATCAGAATATTTTTTTCTGAAACTCAGAAATGTCTCGGAATCAGTTAAGTACATTTAATAATTATGTGATTTATTAATCAGTACAGTAAACTAATTGAATTCATTATTTTTCCTTTTTTAACCGACTTCGACAACACGGAGAACGTTCTCAAAAAGCCAGTAGATACGTTTTCTATTGTTATTAATTCAGGTAAAGAAGCTGGTATGAAAATTAAATTGGCTTCCACACTTACTTAGGGCGTTTAAACGAAGATAAGGAGATTATCTTTATTTTTTAAACAATAAAAATTATGCCTTTTTTTTAAATAGGAACTGTAATTGAATACGATAGTTGTTTACTTTATTAATTTTAGTTGTACTTAAGTAATGTTATATTTGTTCACATTCGGAACAAATATTCCGAAAAAAAAAATTAAGTCGTAAGGAAGTCTCCACTTTTATTTTCTGTTACCTTAGGCACATTAGCTCTACCTATTCCGATCACTGATCATCATCATTTTCATGCTCTTATCCAAATTCGTCATCTCATCAAACACCTCCTTTCATGCCATATCAGCCTTCACACAGTCCATCCATAGTTTCTTTGGTCTTCCTCTACTCTTATACCCATCCACATTCATACTCAAATTTTCTCACGACATTTCCTCATACCATCGCATAACAAGCCAACTGATTACCAAACTCCTGGTGATTAATCCATGATCTGTCTGTCACCAATCTCACACCGCGTTAATGTGGCGCAACACGGGTCCCCTATTTTTTTGCCACCGTACATTGGGACCCTAATTAATAGGTACCGACTCTTTCAATCAAAAGCCTTTTAAAGGCGCGAATATCAATTGTTTACGCAAAACAGATGCAATTCAATGTAATGCAAAACCAATGTACTATATAGGAATCTATTTATTTATAGTATTGTTTAGCCTTTTAATACTAAGGGTATTGTTCTTCCCTGCTGTTGTGTTAGGTGTATTCATCATTCTGCTTTTTGTGTGCGAATTAGGGCGCGATATAATTGTCTGGTGCTATGCATAGTATTTATGTTCAGTATAGATAATTTTGTTGGCAGAGCTAGACACATGTTCGCAACGGCATAATTCAGCGAAGCCGTTCGCCAAAATGTGGACATCTATACAAATAAATAAAATTGTAGTGTCCGTTTTAAATTTTAAATACTTTAATTTACTACTTTTATTTTAGAAGTGAAAAAAAATCTCTTGAAATTGTTGACAAAATCCGATTCAAATAACGAAGTAATATTTTATAATAATTTTACGCGGACGTAGGTCGCGGGCACCAGCTTGTACATAATACGTCTGTGCAACGGCTTTTTTCCTGGGAAAAAGCCGTTCAGCTTAGCCGAACGGTAACAATCAACCGCAAATTACCAAATCAGCGAAGTTAGATGACGAACGCAGCTTGCCGATTGACATATTTAAGTCGAATAATTAATTGTGTATTAATTTGTTTAGTATTTTCGGTATCAATTCGCATCAAATCTGCCGTTGTGTGTAGTAAGCATTAGGTCATTGTTCATGTAAATGTCATAATAGGCGAAGCAAGTTATATATTAGTACCTATAGATTAACATGTTCAAATGAATAAGTAGGTGTTTTTATGTTGCTGATCGTATCGAGATTTCCGATACGATCCCTGTAATGTGGCTCTTGACAAGTTGATAAAGTAAGGGGTTGATATGATTTAAAATAGAATACTTTAAATCATTTGGTCTTTCGTTAAAGAGTATTGCGTGTAGAGTTTTGGATAAAAATTACTCTGTAGAAATTTTTTAGTGCTTAGTAAAAAAGTTATCAAAGACAAGTTACGTATTGAGTACTAATGAGCATTTTTTTACGTCCTGGTAAAACATTGAAACTTTTTTATATGTATGTTCAATTACAACTGATAAAACAGCAATAAACATTTGAATTTGATAAAGATTAAATAATGATTAAGTATTTAGTAATGAGAAATTTAAACTCCACATGACTGTAATCACATACACATCTAGATTAATAAAGCAGTAAATAATAACATATTAAGCGTTCCTTGTCGTGACTGTACGATTCAAGTCACGGCGTCATCCTGTATAACTCCACAGCTCAAAACTGAACACCCTCTATTAATGTCAAGGGAAATATTTATCAAGGTCGACTTTATAACCGATAGCAGGCTGCCGTATCGTTAGTTAATTTTATCGCTATTGCTATTTATTTGCTCGGTATTGTTTACTGTTTTTCGGTATCGGATGTAAAAGGCGTGTTTATGAATTTGATTTCCTCTTGAAGGTTTTGAATGTTGAAGTACAAGGCTTATTTTGTTCATTCGGCATGTACATAGCTATAGCAAACTTAACTATATTTGTTTCTTGTCATGCGTTTGTGTATGTCGGACCGGAGGAAAACGTCCTTGTGTTTTTTAACATACTAAAATTATTTAAAACAAAGATGCTTTAGGCAAGCAATATAATAACAAACTGATTATTATATATTATATACGTTACACGTGCCAGTTTCGTACGGTATTTACGACGAAACAAAATATAGAGAGTTCTTTACCTAATATTGTGTGTTTATTTTATTAATTAAGGGCAAATAAAACATAAATCTTTCGGAAAGATTGAAAATTATGTTGAAAACCGTATCAAGTCGTTCTTTAATTCAAGCAGGAAAGAAAAGCCAATTTATGTTATAATAAATGCATAGATATTATACACCACTTGTGTTGGTAGTATATTAAACGAAGCATATACTTATCATAAAATAACCCAATTTAAAGCAATCACATTAACTTTAATATACGGATACTCAAAAAAGTAACATACAAGCGATAATCATAATGAAACACGAATATAATTACGAAGCCATTTTGTGCGGTAACTGTACCGAGCTGTACGAAAACGATTATATTGGCATTAAAATATGTTTAGACTTGCTTAGCTATTAACAGACTTCACAAAAATAGAGGTTAGGTACCTACTTATTGAAATGGATTATTTTTCCCCAATTATACATAGTATTATACGGGGTGGAAGGGACACTGTACTGAAAACGAAAATCACATACTCAGCACATCATTCTGAAACCCCCCACATAGCAATTTTTCGTCAGTTATTAAAAAAAAAAACAGTTGTTTCCTACAAAGTTGCAATACCTAAACGGTCAAAATGTATGAAACAGCAGATTTTTTTTTAATGACCGTCGAAAAATTTTTGTTTGGGGGTTTTAGAATGATGTACTGATTACGTGGTTACCTCGCGTCGGTATCCCTTCCACCCCGTATAGGATAGTACTGTAGCTTACGAACAACTAGTTTTGTCCGCGGAAATTAACTCACAGGAACGAACTACACGGATAAAAAAGTATTTTTTGCCCTAAACCAGGTCATGTTCTAACTGTGTAAAAAACGTTCATCCATTACGACTTCAAAAGATGACAGACAGGCAGACTTACAGACCAACAGATTAATGTAATACTGAGTGACTTTCTAATTCATAATGTGCACGTAAATACTTGCATGATATCTTAATTAGTAAATATCCAATTATTGTGCAGCTAAGCCGTTGGTCCCGGCTGTGATTTGTAGATCTTTGACAGTCGTTACAGGTAGTCAGTGGCCCGTGAGTCTGACAACTAAGATTGTGGAGGTCAGAAAAGCAGTCGCTCCAAGTAAAATACTGGTACTCAGCTGCATCCGGTTAGACTGGAAGCCGACCCCACCATAGTTGGGAAAAGTCTAAGCAGATGATGTTCAATTATTGTTCAAAGCATAAAGACAGTTTTGCACACAAAACTGAAAACGCATTTTGGTCGAAAATTAAACTCGATAAATTCGCTTGTTTGATCCTTTGCAGTTTGCACGCGTTCAAACGTGAGGCTTTTCTAACCTAACGTTAGACTGTTTTTAAAACGGTTTTCTTTTGTTTTTTCAAAATAATGCCATGCACACACTAAGTATACATACATGCAAATACTTATCCTCAGACAAATCATCGAGAAAGCCAGACAGTTCAATAGTACGCTGTATATCTGTTTTATTGACTTTAGTAAAGCATTTGACACTGTCATCTGGTCCAAATTATGGGAAATACTGCTGGAGATGGGCGTGCCTCACCATCTGGTACATCTTGTCAGAAAACTCTATGAAGGCAGAACGGCAGGTGTGCGTTTGGATGGTGTCGACTCAGAATCCTTCAAAACACAAGCTGGTGACAGACAAGGATGTATACTATCACCCTTGCTGTTCAACATATACACCGAATACATAATGTGGATTGTTTTAGATAACTGGGATAAAGGTGTGTCGATCAGAGGTAGAATGATATCCAACCTTAGGTAAGCTGATACCTCCTGGCGTCATCTATGGAGGATATCAGTAATTTGTTGCGGATACTCGAAACCACTAGTCTAAAGGTTGAATTCGCCCTGAACCGCGAAAAACAAAGATGATGATAGTGGATAGAGCTCACGAAAACAACCCAGATACATATAATACCAGTTGCCAACTGTGAAGTCGTTAACAGCTACATTTATCTGGGCTCAACTATCACCAATTACGGGGATTGTGACACCGAGATTAGACGACGTTGTGCCATAACTCGATCGGCTACACAAAAGTTGGACAAAATCTGAAGAGACCGAATAACAAAACATACCAAAATACGCCTCATAAATACCCTGGTTTTCCCGATCTTCCTCTATGGAGCGGACACATGGACATTGCGAATGCAGGACCGACACAAGATTGACGCCCTGGAGATGTGGGTGTTGGAGACGTGGTTATTTGGACAGGGTAACGTGTCCAAATAAATAATAACGATTCCATGGAGCATTTGGTGATTCAGGGTAGAGTCGAAGGCACGAGACCCCGTGGTCAATCACCAACACAATGGATAAACTCCATCAAATCTGTCACCAAGATCACTCTGGCAGAATGTGCTCGCCATATGGCCAATAGAGACCGGTGGAAAAGTATGGCGAAGGCAGCGACCGCATTTGTGGGCGACCCCTCATGACCACAACCACTCTTATTAAGAGTGAACGACTAAGAAGACATATGTATACCTAATATGGGGACCTAGATAAGTTACATTTGTTTTCAAACCCTGTTTCAACCATGACTCACAACAGAATTGTCAATTTTTAGGATTGTAAGCTTTTATGTTTTATTTGCCTTGTTAGTTGGTATTTAGTGGTCAAATCTTGCAACTGAATTTCAAACCAGTTCCCCCTAACCGATTTAGCTGAAATTTTGAACGTAGCTTTGGTTATGGGGACAATATAGTACATTTTAATGATCGACATGACTTAATCCTGCAGCCAGGATCGCCTCCTCACGAGAAAACTCCTCAACGGTTAATAGCACAGACACAAAACTTTGTTGTCCAATGATGATGGATAAACCTAATTTCTGCTTTAAATTTTATCAAAAGCTTGTTTTTTTTTTTAAAGCCGATTTTTTCTCGTCATGGTTGTCTACGAGAATGAATATCACTTTGTCTAGCTCCTCACAGCCCGTTCACACGACGACGATCCGTGTTTTTTGGCGTATCGTCTTTTTTCACGATCCGTATTTTTATTTTGACGGCGGCAATTATTTTTAAATGCCGGTATTCAAACACATCACGAGTCGTGAAAAATGACGGACACGTCTTAAATCACGTAACGTCTTTTAAAAATGAGGTACGTCAAAAAACAAGGAGCGTGTTTTTTGTGACGGATTCGCTGATGCGCTCGCTCCCGCAAAATCACGGAACTAATGTGAACACCAATTCGTATTTTTTTGCCGGATCGTGATAAAACACGATTCCGTATGCAATGTGAACGTCCATCCGTCATGACGTATCGTGTTTTATCACAGATCGTCAATGACGAAAGCCGTGTGAATGCGCTGTCAGACATACTGATCGTCTTCAAAATATTATTTTCGTAACTACTAATAAAAATAGCCTTGAGATAGAAAAATTCAAGCAATAAATAAAATGCGGGAAAACTCTGTAAAACCAATTACCGAATTGAAATATTGGTCTAACAATTTTGGCCATCTGGAATATTCAGAAGCAGACAGACGGATTAGAACGTCAATATCAGTAGTGTGCCAGCAATAAGCTGTTTTGCGTGCAAAGGATTTACCAGTTTCGGAGAAATTTTAGTTATCAACTGACTTCCTCATAGTTCTAATGTTCGCAATCGCGTCTGTTGGGCAAATTGTAATTGGGTTGTTCCATCAGGAATTTCTCAGTCGCAGCTACGGAGTCTGAATTTGTGTCCGATTGATGGCAATAGGCTCGCCCTCTTTTACATGGGTGAAATGTGGGTGTACTATCAGGTACACCTCTGCCTAACCCTTCGAAGATCACATGCATGATGTTATGTTATGTTTAGTTATCAAGGGGACTGACGTCCCGCTAGGGAATACAAGTGGCATATTATTATGTTGTGTGTGTTCATAAAATGTTATTACAGATGTTGCCAGGGAAAGTCAGACATCCAATAAAGGACTGACCAAGGTCAGACTGTTGCTTTTTGCTTGGATTTAGGACTAATTACAACCCTTAGTTACTGTAATAGGATACATTTTAACATGAGACATGGATTCCCAAAAAAAGGAAACTGGACAAGAGTTAATTGTTTACTCTAGCAGCAAAACATGAACGAGTAAGAACTGTGAAATTGCCTGAACAAAATTCCTTTTGCGAGAGTATCATAAAGTTCTTTGAAATAATAACAAACGTGAAACTCGCAATTTTTAAAGGCTTTTGAAGCGGATGACTTTTGTTGTTTCCGTGTGAAGTGGTTGTACAGCTCACTAGAAAAGGTGACTACTGTGTGAAAAACTGAACCCTGAACTCACTCTTTACTCACTTTTGTGTCCATAGGTGTCGTTCTACCATTTTTCACACCAAATAAACAAGTAAACTGTATTATATTGTATTTATATTTGTGTTATATATTTTGTCTTTGTACTTGTATGTAGGATGTTAATTCGGAACAGCGATGAGTAAATGAGAGAGTATGTATGGGAGCGAGTGGGGGAATGACAAGGTGTAAAAAAGTGTTTTTAAATATTAAAAGAAGTTTTAAAGAGATGAAGATTATTTATTTCGGTCAACAACACCATCCTACAGCCTCGTCCTGGATGGACCGTAATAATAAAGAAAATAAAGTTAAAATACAGGCTATAAAGTTCTTATCCATTTTGAGAGCTAAAATTAGCAAACACATTGATGACAAATCTGTCATGGCCGCCTCAGAAAAGTATTTAATTGTCTTTAATCGGGCGGAAATAAGGTGTGTGCCTTCAACGGTTGGGTCATGCCGGTTTTGATGTACTCTTTTGGCATACTCAAATGGACACAAACAGAACTAGACGCCCTGGATAGGATAGTCTGGATAGGAATGCAACACCCACGCTCTTCGGTTATGAGACTGTATATCCCACGGGGATGCGGAAGTCGAGGCTTTTTAAACTCTAGACTCTCCACAATTGCGAGATATGGAGTCTCAGGGAATTTTCCCTAGAAGCCGACGTGGAGATGCATCGAGATGTGGTCGCAGTGGACAAGGGCCTCACCCCACTCTCCTTGGCTAAAGACAACTGGCGTAAACCTGTAGTACCTGGCACTAATGACCGCAGGGAGGTATGGCAGAGTAAGGAGCTCCATGGACGCTTTTTCCGGGCCCTGCATGGGCCCGATGTAGACCTATCAGCGTCCGTTGCCTGGCTACGTTCCGGGGACCTCTTCGGAGAAACCGAAGGGTTTATCTGTGCAATTATGGATGAAGTTATGATGACGAATAACTACCGGAGATTTATTGTGAAGGACGGCACGATTGACATATGTCGGGCATGCCACCGTCCGGGCGAATCAATCCGTCACATTATCTCTGGATGTTCTCGTCTAGCTAACGGAGAGTACTTGCATAGACACAACCTTGTAGCCAGGATTATCCATCAGCAACTTGCTCTAAAATACAGCCTTGTGGAATCGGAAGTGCCGTTCTATAGGTATTTGCCTGACCCAGTTCTTGAAAATGGCAATATCACACTGTAATGGAATCAGTCCATCATCACTGACAGGACTATTGTGGCCAAGAAGCCTGATATAGTGGTGGTGGATCGATCAGAGCAGCGCGCAATAATTGTTTACATAACGGTCCTCCATGATGGGAACCTCGTGAAAGCCGAGAAAGATAAGCAAATCAAGTATCTTGATTTGTCTCGCGAGGTTGTCGACATGGGGGATGTGAACTCAGCGATCATTGTGCCGATAGTCGTTTCAGCCAGTGGCTTAATTGCCAAGAGCCTCGACCAATACCTGAGGAGGCAGCTGGATCAAGGGCTTGATTCAGAAAGCGGTACTCCTAGCGGCTCGTATTGTTAGGAGGTTCTTCTCTCTGGAGCCCTGACCGCCAGTAGCTGTTATCGATACCGGTGGGCTACTACTTTTTATATTTTTCAATGTTTTTTATACTAATTTTATACAGGAATATATAAACATAAAAATAAGTGAGAAAATAAAAATGAGAGTAATAACGAAGAAGAAAGTTGAAGAAGAAAAAACACCGGAAAAAACTACGAAAAGCGCGTGCTCGCGAAGGTGGAAAAAAAGCTGTAGGTATTTCACGAAGACATCATGGAAAAAGACGATACCATGGAAGCAAAAAATCAACCCTTGCAATATGGTATGGAAGAAACCATTATTAAACTCAATGCTTAGGACATGACCTACTCGTCTTTGAAGTGGTCAGAAGACATCGAAGATAATGCCTAAATCTTCGGAGGGACGGCTCAAAAAAACTCATTATAGCCAGAAGATCGCTTACCGGAACTGCTGAGTTATGGTTACGAACAGAAAATCATACAGATCGTATAAAGAATGATCAAGGGCAATAGGCTCGCCCTCTGACATGGGACTTGGACATAACTGGCATTATGTCGATGTACTACAGCTCTGCATCAAACCTTTGGGGATTATTAGGTGTTATGTTGTATTATGTTCGGTTGTCGTGGTATGGGCATGTGTATTCTAGTGTTATTTTCTGTTGAATTTAATTTCGTCATTAGCTTTAAGTTTGTATGTATGTACCAATTCGATTTTCTTTTCTTCTTTTACACACTGTGTCAACATCTCTTTTTATCTACTTTCATTCCGCATTTGTGATTTAATAGATTTCTTTAAGAATAAGCATCACCTTTGTACCATTTTTTTCTGTTCCTTTCTTTTTTTCTGTATTTAGTGTGTACAGAAACTGTTAAATAAATAAACAAGTAAACTCGACAGTGTTCACAGAATAACACCGCTGTTCGATATTTTCGGTATTTTTTTGAAAGCTTCTATTTGCGACGCTGCACGTTGTCCCGATCTGTCATCATCGACCTAGAAAAGCATCATTTACTTTTCGTATTCAGTAAACATTTTCTTTAAGAGACTGTTATAGTATTAAGATAAGCAGTGAGTAGGACCCTTCAGAGATCGTGATACGAATTTTATATTCTCTTACAACGGGACGAAAATACTAAACAGTGTACCTACCACGATGGAGCCGCTACGTGATGTAACCCACAGTTTTACATATAAGGCGGCAATCCTTGTAATTATAAAGTATTGTTGAATTATTTATCAGCATCTGCAAGGTAACTAAGATGTATTATTAACTAAAATATAGGTATATGACGTTACGGCCTTGTCGCCTCAGCCTTGCTGCTATTTCTATCCGAGTCAGGCTTTGAAGGACTTTTCCAGCTCAAAATATCTGATCTAAATGCAAATATGGTTATTTTCACAATGTGCATATATTGCGTTTGTTTATGCCCGAGGCTAAACGTCTACCGATCAATATTGTTGAAAATAAATTGAATTTTGCTGACTTTTCTGTAGTTTACTACTGAACAAATGGTTCTGTATTAAAATGATACATTTTCATGTTGTTTGAATTGTTTTCGATCATTCAATGAAAATATTCACTACTGATATTGCTGAAAAATAAAATAGATAATAATATATATGGTTAATGGTATTTTTGCTCCCAAAAGACTACGGCACAGTATTACATGACAGTATTTGAGTACATATAATACGTTGGAGCTACAGAACCGTGTATCATATTCATAAGGGAATAAGATATTACAAAGAACAGATATCGTCTTTATCGTCAGATAGATTTAAAGTTCCATCCTATCATGTAAAGAAAATCCATTTTACTCTAACAAAACCGGTATAAGTCGACAAGAGACAGTAATCTCTATTATTTAGTCATGAGTTTGAGGTATAATTTACTATGTAGGTAAACCGTGACGGTCGACTTGCATTTTGGCTTGTTAAATATTACAGCAAAGAGATTTATTTATTATCAAATACATTTTCAGGGTTTACGAAGCCGTATGTAGGTATATACCTAGACATGATGTCGTAAATGGAAAGGCTAGACTTCTATCGGATTCCAAATGAATAATAGATGAGGCAGATGCATCAGTGTATATTGATTTACTAAACATAATCAGACATAATGTTGAATAAAGGTCGTATCTTTGAGGCCGCTTTTATATGATACATGGTCTGTTTTACTTAGAGAAAAACTTGAGATGTTCGCGTTGAAAGCTCTTGGTCGCGAGCTTTTAGTGTACATTTTTGTGGTTTCCTGTGACTTAGGTCATGTGAGGGATAGCGTAATATTGTTATATATAATATTGCTGGAAACATTCTTGACACCTTTTTCAAAATGGCTTCCAAGATTTTTCGGACCTGAAGAACTTTTTATCTTGTGACTAACTAAAAATTTTGGCTGCCATCGTGAATCGAAAGAGAACTAGTAATGCTGTTTATTTCGATTATGTTTATTTTACGCAAAATATGGTTAACCCTAACATGATAAAACTCATCGTCCTTTAATTTCTTTATGAATCTAAGTTCAAATTATCATTTCGAATTTTAGTATTGTGTATTTAACAAAGGCCGTATTCGCCTGTCTGCAGACTTTCCACCATTGGGAATCCTAAGCAACTAAATAATTATTTAATACACTGTATAACATCAGCTACAAACTGGGAATAACTAAAGTTTAGACTAGCTTCCAATTGATGTTATTTCCACTTAAACAATTATCAACTATAGTTTTAGGAACTATTGAAAAGTAATAAACGTGTTTGAGTTTCTGCAAGGAAGCCGAAGAATTTTATGTATTCGTAAAAAAATATGTGTTTTTCAAAAATACATAATATTTTGTTTAACATGTTTAGAAGCTAAATTACGAACAAAGTATAATGAGTCTGGTAATGGCATCAAAGGGTTGCTAAGTCTTTAAGAGCTTGTGTTCATATGCATATAACTATATACTCGTAAACATTTCATCGAATAAAGTCATAATTGAACATAACTGCGAGTAAACATAAATTCTTTAAGCATTTATCGTTATGCACTACAACGTATTTATATTATACTCCATTAAAGTAATAAATGCCTTAAAATGTAAAAAAAATAAGTTTTTTTCAGTCACAAAAATTACTTTGTAGTTCCACAATATTTAATTAATTAATTTGTCTACTTACACCATTACACCAGAGTAACCCAATGCGATAAATGCGCCTTCATTAATCATAACTTAATTCGTACTTATAATAATAAATACATAATATCCTATACTAATTAATATCTATAGGTAATTAATGACAAACGTGAAAAAAAAACAAACGTAAAAAACAAATAAACTTTTAAAAGTGAGATAATGCCAAAATTCCAGAGTTATTAAAGTGCTTACTTGGCGTTTTTTTTTTAAAAAAAGCAAATATATTAAAGTTCTTAAATAAGAAAACATAATTCTCAAGATACGAATGAGATGGCATTGAGTCTAGGGCTGAAACTTTTACACCACTTTCTATTTACGCTTTGAAAAGTACATAAAACTAATCTTGACTACGAAGAAGTCGGTAAGTGACTTTCTGGCTTTTTAATGAGGATCGGTCGATTCCGATATAGATTTTACAGAACTAGGATTTTTTCTTCATTTTATAATATACGACAGCATCATCATTCTCCTGCCCTTAACCCAATTTATTTGGGGTCGCCGCATCATGTCTTCTTCTTCCATACTTCTCTATTACTCGTCATCTCAGCAGTCACCCCCTTTCTAGCCATATCATTCTTCACACAGCCCTTATCCTGAGAAATTCCCGCTGGAAGAAACCAATGACTTCTGATGGACCTGGGTATACAGTCACATTTCACCAGTTATGTCTAGTCCATGTAATAGAGGGTTAGGTAGGTACCTTATCACAAATAACCGGACACAAAACTTGATTCCGTGAGGTTTCTGGGAAACTCCTGATGGAGAAACCCAATAACACTTGGCCCGACCCACTGAGGGAGTGGACCCAGTAGTAGTCCCAACCGTGGGAACATACAGGCTGCAGCAAGGCAGGTAATCAAGCCCTGCTCTTCTGAAAGGTAGAGCCTCGGTTAGAGGGCATGTCATACATAAATAAAAATTGTTTTAATTTATTTATTTACTCTCTCAGTACAGCACTTATTTTTTATTCACTTCCCTCCACAGAGGTAAATGCTGGAACAAAGGTTCGTTGGCATCTTTTTATTTTATTTCTGAAATATTACTACAGTAATTGTTTGTCGTTTGTTTCTAGCATTTTATTTTAATACATGCCATAGTTTTACATTGTGTGTCTTTAAATTTATGTATGTTTTAAATAATTTATAATTATGTAGTTGTTTTCTTTACATTTTGTCGTAATTTATAACAAAACGGACTTTGATATTAGATTGTATAGGTTAATTATAATCTAAAAGTTTATATTTTGACGGTCATGATGTCATGGTTGGTCAGAACCTCGGTTATAATATTTTTTTCATCCCAGTAGTAGGTAGCTTTTCGTGGGATTATTTCAAATCTGAACACGGGCGAAGTCAGGTTTAAAAGCTAGTAGATCATAAACTAGGCATGAACAATTTTCAATCGCATCTCGTAAAACATGTTAAATGCCATATTATTGATAAAGGGCGAGCAACGCGCCATCATTTTGTGTAAGCAAAACGGGTTCTGGCTCTGAGCCAAGAAAACGCTGTAAAGAAGAATATTGTTATTTTAAATATCCTTCCTTTTCTTGTATATGTATACTAGCTTTTGCTAGCGGCTTCACTCCCGTTATGTACAGAAATTAACCCACGGGAACGTTTTAAATGTAGCCTATGACACTCGGGGACACTGTAGCTTACCGTTAGTGAAAGAATTTTTTCGGATTCGGATCAGTAGTTTCGAACATTACACCCTATATACAAACATACAAATTTATAAACAACTTTAACCTCTTTATAATATTATTATAGTATCGAAGTGTAATATATTTTATTTTCAGATGATATTTGTTTCCCTGATAGAATGATTTTGTATAACCAAAAAGGTCTTAACAGGATTTAAGTAGTAGATTTTTCGTATTAGGTGCTTTTACGAAGATCAAAAGATTTTAAGCTCTTGTACCTAAAATTATAAAGGCTTTTTCATTGATTTAGAAGAGCTATATTTCTAAACAAAATTGTGACTTAATCTTGGCATATGTTTTTAAAGGTTTTAATTTTCAATTATTGTTTTGTATATTATGTAGTAGAATAATGATTAATCAATTGTGAATAACTAACTTCTGCCCACGGATTGATCCGCGCTGAAGAAAAAGAGCCTATGTGTGGCACTCGGTTGTAGTGTGATTTCTAGCTTACCATCAGTGAATTTTTTTTAACCAGATCAGTTTAGCCTTGAAGAATACCCCCCACATCCAAACTTGCCTTTTCCCAACTTCTTTTTGCAATTGTGTTCCTAATAATTATTATCAGTCTTGTTACTTTGTAATGTTGGTCGGCTTCCAGTACAAGTGGATGCAGCTAAATGCCAGTATTTTACATGGGGCGACTACCTATGTAGCCTCCAAAACCCAGTTAGTACTGGGTAATACAAATTTCCCTTGGTAAGACTGGTTGTTAGACTTTCTGGCCACTGACTACTTGTAACGACAGTCAAAGATTTACAAATGACAGAGGGACCAACGGCTTAACGTGCTTTCCGAGGCACGGAGGAAAATCGGTATGTAATATATAATAGTCACCCATCCCTGGACCAACCTAGACAAGCTCGGCTTTACCTAAAGATCGACCCGAGCGGCCGTTATTATTTAGCCACGAACTCCTCAATAAACTCAAACTCAAAGCATTTATTTCAATTAGACCATTACAGGCACTTTTGAATGTCAAAACACAAAAAAAATCTAGTGAAAGTAGGTACTGTAGTTGCCCATTCGAAAGCGTAGCTCTCTATGGATAAGAATGGGCAAGAAACTCCATGGGCACTCTTTTAAATCATTATGTTGTTACAAGGTCTTGGTTACATCATTAATGACGACAACCCTTATAATATTAGTGGATGTATGTTGCTAATGAGTAATGCGAGTCATCGTCATTCTCCTGGTCTTAATACCACAATTTATTTGGGGTCGGCGCAGCATGTCTTCTTCTTCCATATTTCTCTATTACTCGTTATTTCAGCAGTTACCTCCTTTATAGTAATAGCTCACCTATTTATTTCGAAAAAATATTTTAACATACCGATATCTGATGTAGGTCGCTTTTATTTAAATACGCAGTCGGAAGGATGCTTGTCTAACTCTTGACATAATCCGTTAGTCGCTGCTTACGACATCTCCGGTACACGAGGGGTGGCCTTTTCTCAGCGAAACACGGCCATTTTACGTAATGCGTATTATGTAACTACTGTTTATTTTCTTGCAATAATGTTAGATAGGAGAGGATTGGAGGGTTTTGATAGATTTCACTCTTGCTTTTAACCTATATTGTTAAATCACACAGGGTTTCCTAATCTTCTTTAACGTTTATGTGTACCCCATTATTTTCGGCTTAAGAGGTTGCCTGTACCCGCGTGATTTTCGTATTTTCAACAACTTCAAATCCTTTGAATTTATGCGTATAGATTTTCGCAAATTGAGGTGCCGATTTATAAAAAAACACAATACGAGCTTCTTTCTTTACACCAACTAGGCAACGTAATAGCTCCCATGTTAATCTCCCTCTTGAACTAAATAAAATGAAACTATCAACATGTTTAAATCACGTTTAACAGGTTGACAGGTCTTCAGTATCAATATTCCAAAATCCTGAAATTGATAACACTGATACCGGAGCTCTTGGATGCGTTTGAGATGTTATGTTCGCCTTAAGTTTACGATAAATTAGCTAAACAAGTTAGATACAAAATAAAGTGGTTCGTCTAATAACCGAAATAATCGTAGCGTTGGAACAAATTTGAACATTATTAGTTACCAATAATGCATTAAATTTGGGTGATATTAAAACATTTCTTTTGTTCAAGTACTAGATAGAGATAGGTAATATATAATATCACCTGCTTCGAAGAATGCTGAAATTTATAGAGTGTCACGATGCTCAGACATTTACAAATGGCCGCTCACTTGTTAACGTTTGCTCCTTTTAAAAGAAAGCACTGAACACTATTTTATTTCTCCTATTAATTTTACTCAAACTGGAGACAGAGCCGTTTAGGGTTGAATAAAATCTCGTCGAATTTTATTAACACTTTAAACTTTAAAAGCTGTGAATTATTTTCGTGGTAAATTCAACAGTTTGCACAAGTATACTCAAAAGCTGACTGAATGATATGAAGGCGAATTAAGGGAAAATACTTAATTAGCACACAAATCAAAATTTTCCGTCGGTGTGTTTCGGTTAAAAGTTTAGTATGAGTCATTTCACGACTGTCAAAGAATAACAGTTGAGATCAAAATAACAAATAATAAAAAGGAAAGATAAAAAGACATGGTCCACTTGCAAGATAAAAAGACATCGTCTTCCCTAACCAATCGATAAAAATAAGTGTACCATACTAAAAACAAAAATGGAAAATATTCCCAAACGACATAACACCAAGCCGCAACACATCAACTCAAGCGCCGAGCGCGTGGGAGCTCTTGATCCAATCACCTACCGTAGCAAACAGTAAGTCAGTAATCATGCGTCAGTGAGTAATTAGGTCAGATGATATTCATTCGTTGCCGAGTGAAGACGTCTCGTTGGTAATGAACTTGAAAGTAGAGCGGGGGTGTGTCTTGCAGGCTGCAAGCTCCCAAGGCCGTCCCACCGCATAGCATCGTATTACCCACATCGATTTATCGAGCGGCGCGCGCCGGCCTCTTCGTTGCCTCCCGCTCCCCGGCCACCTCTTTTCCCCACGCTAAGATAGCGGGCACACAGGTAACGCGATAGCGGTTAGCGAGTATGTCGAAGTTTGGGGTAAGACGTTTTGGATTTAGTTGCACCCAACTAAATCCAAAACGTCTTACCCCAAACTTACTGAACTTTCGGTTACTGAGGTTTTATATTTCAAAAATGAATAATCCATGCTCGCACTCATCTTATTCTGTCTTTTTTTTGTAATTTTAGTTCTAATGGACTTTTGTCTCAAGATAAGTAATTTGGAGAAACACAAAAGCTCAAAAAGTAATCACAATTTTGCACTGAAATATTTTATTACGATTTAAAAAATGTGTAAGTATATCATTTCAAACGTATAGCAGCAACAAATCAATTTTACGACACTCGTTTTTCAAGTGTTCTCGAAATATGATTACAATTATTTTTTAGTATATTTTACAAGAAAAGTAATCATTTCAGGTAGACCATTTTCTCTGGCACAGTTACATCAGAGAGCGAGAAAAAAAAAAGGAGACGATAAAAAGTAAAGCAAGAGATATTCTCCAAACGGATTACGCGAACTTTGAGAAAAAGAGAACCATCGGAAGTCAACACTGAATAATGAGGCTGTTCATTTCGCGACGTTGAAAAAATATTTGGAAGGCACTGCTTGTTTCACAGACTTCGTCACGACTAACTTTAAATGGAATTATTATACTTGTTTGATAAAATCACGTTGAATAATAAAATGTACAGTAAATCAATTTTGAACAAACAAAATAAGTGTTCTTGTTTGTTTGGACTTCAGAGATAAATATCGTGTTTAATGAAAGAGAGATTTATTTAAATTGTGTAATCGGAGACTTGGCTTGAACCTCAATTAACACGATTACTTTTGACTTTGAAGTTAAACCAAAAATTATTCTCGCATGAAAAGCTGAGAGGCCACATAATACGTAGTTCGCTTAAAGTTTGATGACGGTAATAATGGTAGACGTTTATTCACGAGAGGTCTCAGAACTCGCCCCTTTAGGACCCGAAAATTTAACGGCGATGTACGCTATATAAGTTAGCGTCACATTGTCGTTTGGTAAACTTGTACAGTGTCGTCTCGGACCTCGTTAGATGACGCGATAGTCTGCATACATAGTGAGTCTAAGTTAATTTAGAGCGCGGGCTACTCTCCGGGGAAGCCGCTACTGATCTCCACAAACGTACTTTGATATGCGCTACCGTCATACATGAAAGGAATTTATTCACAACCTTTAATGTTCAAGTTTAAGTGGTTTTCGTTTTGCATGAGATCTTTAGTCTTGCGGGGTTTCTTCTGTCTGATGTCTTTCGTTAGTGGGCTTCAAAGTTTATCCGAAACTTATCCAATCTTATACTTTATTACATGAAGTATACAGCTTTACTTACATACTGTCCTTGCCACCGTTTTAATAAAAAATAACATCGCAAGTTTATTTTTTATCTATAATAGACCTTTGATGATCTGGTACAATCAGTACTCAATCAATAATCAACTCTGCCATCCACATTTTAAATTCCGTTTCAATGTTGATTCGCACAGCATCATAGGTCTTACCTACAACTAGGTCGCACCCATCAGCTGATCCGGGATCCGTGCCGATCGCGTCATCATTAATTCATTGTCCGCAACCGACCCTCCTCTGCAAACATTTGTGATAGACCTCAAATATTTGTATCAATTATGAGGTCTAAAAGGTGACCCTATACACTGAGCCATCTTTATAATCTTTCAAAGATTTTTGTTGAAGAGACGTTCAATGTATCTTAAATAATTAAATCGCTGTTTCTGTATTTCCGTTGGTAATAAAATGTTTTCTTTTACTAAATCGTGAACATTATAAAGAAGGTGATACGCATTTGATTAAGTTAGTAAGTACTTATTATTCCAACATTATAATATGTAACTATGACGGCACTTAGTCGTATTGAACCAAAGGTTGTGGACGTCAGGTAAGCAGTCGTTCCATGTAAAACACTGGTCGTCCGCTGCTTCAGGTTCTACTGGAAGCCGACTCCAACATAGAAAAAGGCTAGATAGATGATGACTAAGTAGGTACCTGAATAATGGTAATCTGAAAAGTATACCGGAGACTTGAAAGGGGCAGCCATCAGCTCCAATGTCATCGAACAAATGTTCTCAAATCCCAATCAAACCTGAATTTACCTTTAGAAATAAAACCTATACCTTATTATTACCTACCTAAGCACTTACACCTGGCGCACCCAGAGTTCTTAACATCGCCATTATCCGCACTGACTGACTTAATCGTTTATGACCTCTAAGACAATTGAAGAAGAGGATCAATAAAAAACCCATTATCACTTAGGTGACTTCTTATTCCAGGCGTCGCGCCTTCAACTTGTAGATCAATGAAGTAGTACATAGTTAGGAGCTAGCTAGTTTGCTTTTTCCTGCGGTCTTGTTCGCGTCTCCATCGTTTATTTATGACTGTAGAAAGATATTTCATCGCGTCGTCATGTTCGAAGATACCGCCGCCATTTTTTTTTTCAAAACTTTTCATAATTATGTCATTTCACAAAATAAGTTCTCAACAGCGCCCCTTTGTAACGTTATGGACATTTATAAAAAAAAATCTTATCTCAACAAATAAATTAAAAATCTCATGCCTTGCACAGAACTCTTACCTACACCTAAGTACCTAATTTAAATATGCGCCTCCGAAGGACTGACGAGTTATATGGGTAAATCCAAAATTTTCACCCTAAAGATGTAAATAAAGCGCTTCTTAGTTATAAAAAAATGGTGACATTGCGAGTCAACAAAATATTAAATACTGACACGAAAAAGAATCAGAAAAATGCTTCATCTTACGAGTACAAGACAGACGAACTGACAAGTCTTCAAAGGAACAGCGACAATATTATCGAGTCAGTGCAGGTTCAAGTAAAAGTAAAAGTTCTTGGAAAACTTCTTCTTCATGAAGGAATTTTTTTCCTAAAAATCCAATAAGATGTTTTTCTCGTGCGCCTTAGGCCCACAAGTTATCGTTTGTAGATTGCCTTACAAGTTAACACGCTCTTTGTATTCAACTCACTCGCTGTAAATAAATAGCAATAGAATTTCGTTTCGAATTGAAAACTTGTGTTATTGGTGCCGCCGGTGAAATGTACGACGTAAAACGAATAGTTTTTGTCGGTTAAACAAATTGTATAACCACACTAGTGTTGGAAATACAATGTTTGTGTTTGTAAGACCCTGTTCCTTTTTCGAACGATTACTTTTATTTACGAATGGTAGTTTTTTTGCAGCTTCGTTGACTTAGTATTCGCAAGTGGTACTGCTGCGATTCAAGTCCTAGGTTCGGCAGAGTGTTATTGGGTTTTTCTATTGCAAATTCTCAGTAGTAGCCCGGAGTCTGTATTTGTACCCGACTAATTACAATAGGCTTGTCCCCTACCTATTACATGGGAGTTAAACCTAACTAGCAGTGAAGAAAAATTAACAATAAAGCAAAATAACATAAACAGAAACAAGAAAAAATAAAAATAAGACATAAAATTGGTTCTGCACGAGGCCAAAAGGCAACTCGGCATGGTGCCGTAACATAAAAAAAGTATGGGGATCTGCCTAATTTAGTGGAAAAACAGGCGTAGTGTTTAGATAAGTAGTCTTTTGAATGATGTTCCAATATATTTGAATGCTCAGTCACGTGGTTTCCTTTACATATGTATATTCAACACAATCGCATCCGACGTAAAAATCGACTAAGGGATTACACCACTAGATGGCAGGACAATCAGGGTGTCTAACTGGGTATTAACACCGTAGTACGAACAGTAATCTGTTGCCTACATATTTTGTGATGATGGTACAGCCTGTTTCTGTTTCGAATTGTGAGAAGTGCGTAGATAGGGACGTTATATACTATTAAACTAGCTGTTGCATGCAACCTTCGTTCGCGTGGAATTTATTATAAAAAAAATTACTTACCTCCCTTTTTGAATCGGATTTTGATTCCAATGACAAAGGAATACATTTTTTTGCAAGAAACCCTAATTCATTTTCTAAAATAAAAAAAGCCTAAGTTACTCCTTATAAAATCAGTTATATGCCAGTAAAAATCCCGTCTCAATCGGCAAAGCCGTTTCGGCGATTAGCCGTCTGAATCGGATTAAGTTAACAATTTAAAGGGTTTTCATTTTATTGCACGGAACCCTAATCCTTTTTTTTTTAATAAAAATAGGTAGTTACTTCTTATTTCATCAGCTATCTGCCAGTAAAAATCCCGTCGAAATCTGTTCAGCCGTTTCCGAGATTAGCCGGCATAAACAGACAGACAGACAGACAAAAAGACAAAAATGAGTTTTTGTTATCGTCAAAATAACAGACACTTCAATTTTATTTATTTGTGTAGATGAATTAACGACGCTTTATGAATTTTTTAACCGACTTCAAAAAAAGGAGAAGGTTCTCAATTCGGTTGTATTTTTCTGTGTTTGTTACCTCATATCTTCGTCATTTATGAACCGATTTGAAAAATTCTTCTTTTGTCTCAAAGGATATACTTTCCGATTAGTCCCATAGAATCGGTTCAGCAGTTTGGTTTTTAAATCAAAATAGCTGAAAAAAATATGTCATCCAAGTAAAAGAAATTGCCAAATTGATACTTGAAAAGGAATTGTGTGTGATACGATAACTAAAAAGGGTAAAATAAAACTTTTATGCAAAAAATATAACCGATTTCCAAATAAAACACTAAAAAAGTTGGAAAATAAGTTTACTTTCAGAAGTCGGTGGCAAAAAGTCAATGAAACAAACAATAGTCTTTTTTGTGTTTTTTATGGAAGTCGGTTACTTTTTGTACGTAAATTATTTTATGATAGATTTAATTTCACCCTTTATAATATGATCTACGGTACCCGTAAAATACAAAGTTCAATTTACATTTTCTTTACGAAATAATAGTACTTACCAGCCTGTAGAATTAAAGCATGTTGATAAAATTCGGGTCAAAGCCCTTCTTTGCTTACTATATTACCTAAAAATCTTTGTAGTAATTAGTCGGCATTTGTTTACAAATTACTGAAGCTTAGACAAATAGCTCTTTCGTCCTTTTTCTGCTCCGTAAAACAAGGTTTGCGATCGCGACCCTCAAAATGATACCTTTCTGTTAAT
This sequence comes from Standfussiana lucernea, assembly GCA_964057025.1. Taxonomy (NCBI): domain Eukaryota; kingdom Metazoa; phylum Arthropoda; class Insecta; order Lepidoptera; family Noctuidae; genus Standfussiana; species Standfussiana lucernea. Next base: position 6,210,384 of record OZ059793.1, read on the forward strand.
CACCCTTTGTTTCGTGCCGCTGATTTGTTGTTGCTACGTTCATTTCTAAAGGCTCTATTTTCCTTGCTTTTTAAACAAAGGCAAGAAAAATCGCGGACGTAATCGTAGATGTTATGCTATAAATTAGGTCAGGCGGACAAGCAACGTCATATATGTCATGCCGTTATGTAGAACAAAGCCGCAATCCATTCAAATTCTCATTACAGGGGTTGACGATAAAAATCACCATGAGACAAATATTATTACGGGCCGTTATTTTCACTCGGCGTGTTCGGTGCCCGCAGCCAACGGTTATATGTCCCCTGCGGCCCATCCGAGCGGCCGATGAAATAATGATCACCCGATTGGTACCGAGATCGGCGGATAAGCGCGACCTCATAGCCATGTGAATAGAAAATAACCCTCGATTGACTATCTGTTGAATGTTGTAACTATGTGTTAGCTGAACGGTATTGCGCCTAATATAACAGTTTATGCTCTTCGTGTGGAACCACGGTTATGAAGGCTAGAAAAATGTCGGCTTTTTACGGCGAAAAACGTTTCGTTTTATTTGTAAACTTTTATACGCCGTATGAAATGTGGCTGTGTTTTTTTTTACTGCCAGTTTATGTGAATAAGATTACCGTATCTGCCATAGTAGGAAGTAGATTCTAAAATCAATTTGCCAATCGATGACACATTGACACTTGTTCATCAAATCAATCCGCATTTTAGTTTTTATCCTTTGCCTCGGACAAACCTGGATTTCAAATTGCATCCAAATCAAGATGGATGTCCGACTTGTCTTATTGCATGACCTTCGTATTCAAGTTTAGAGGATCCGGTTATGGCATCCAGTTTTATTGATCGAGTTTCCGAAACAGGTTCAAGCAAACCTTAGTAGCAATTCTTATCTCTTAATTTTATTGTTTTTTTTTCTGTTATCTTCCTGAATTTTTTCATAATAAAGATAATATAAATAAATAAATAATATTATATCTTATTTCAAGAGCTAGGGGTTCCAATTGTCTTAATCAATCCAACTGTCAGCAGCAAAAGCAAACAAAACATTTGTAGTATTCATTATTATTGCTTATGCCTGCGGTTATTAAACTATCTGTGTGCCAAATTTTTCAATTTTGCGTATCAGTGTAGCATTCCATCCATTCATCCTTCCATACTCACAAACTTTCTAGTTTTTCAAAGCACTATGTGTTCAGTGTCCACAAAAAAAAAAACTAATTCATATACCATTTATGAAACTGCAAAAAGATCATTTGCTTTTCATGCTGTATGTACTACCGAGCTCACTGACGGACGACCAGTTTTCAACCTTATTACTTTGCACATAAGGGTGAAATGTGGCAGACCCTCGGTGAACTCAGTAGTACGTTCCTAAGTTCAAATAGGGGTAAACTCCTTCAGTCACGTTATCTTTTATGGTGAACGTATCGGGAGATACATACGTCTACGCGGTTAGTAGTTTTCTAGCCAATCACCATTTCTTTAGGTGCTTCTTTTTAATATTCTTTCTAGTGTTTCTTTTGTTGTGTATTATGGCTTTCAATAATTGTTATTTTTCGCTAAAGTGATTTTGTAGCTGATGTAATGATTTGTCAATCATTGGCATTCATTACAATTTTGATGACTGTTGAAAAAATAACATTTTCTTGTCATTTAATCCAGACATCATAATTATACATTTAAAGGAAAACCTTCAAAAATATATGTTGTCTATTTTCACTCCTTCATATCACTGATCCAACCATTTGTTTAGATTTTGTTATCAATTTATAACTTTACACTTTTCCATTATTTTAAATCTTTTCCATAAAGCAAATGACGGCCAGCCCAGCTAGGCATCACATAGATAGCGTCATTACCTTCACAAACCACTCACGAGCGAACATTTGATTGTGATTGATTTACCATTTCCACGACATGTTGAGTCTCTTTGTTTTAGAATCAGCTAATGGTTTTAAGTAAACACATTTTTGCTATCCATCTTCGCTTCGTACGTGAAATACGAACATCATTTCATTGTTATATGAACTCTTAACATCGATATTATTGTTTGCAGTTTCGTTGAACTCGATATTGTTGTTGAGCTCTTCGAGGAGTTCTAGAATGCAATTACTGTTATTAGACGAGAAATCCGATAGATGCTGTAGACGATAAGGTTCTTTAGTTGTAAGAAAACAATAGTTAGGTTCGTGTCCATAGAGGATATAATGCATTATACAACAAATACTTATGGGAGACTGTGTAGTGGTCCACACTCATTTTTTCCTTGAAAAAAGGAGTCAAAAAAGGAGGTCGTATGTATTGTATGTTAAAATGTCGCATAGTTCCACAATAATGTCTGTTATTCACAATTTCCATATTGCATGTCAGTTGATTGATCATCTGAATTCAACCCAAAATGTAACGAAAGATTTCAGTGTGAATATTCTCCGTCAACACCCCGTGATCCGGGTTGGAATTGATTTAATACAGTTACATTCAACGGTGTGTGTAAAACAAATACACTTCTGTCTAACCCTTCAGGGAACGTTGGGGAGTAATATATCTTTGTTTGCCTAATTTTGATCCTTCTTCAAACCAGGCCACGAATCGATCATTTATTTATTTGTTCATCTACCTACTTTCAACGCAATTCCTTTGCGTATTTAGTTTTTAAAGTTACTTAACTACGTATATTGAATTTAGGTTTTTCTTTAATATATGTATATATTTTCGTTTGATTTGCTTTGGAAAAATCGAGGTCATAAAACTACCAATTAGGGTTCTGCCTTGGACCTAATTGAATAGTAATCTGTTTTGAATATTTAAATTACATCAATCATATGTATTACCTTATGATTACTTACTAACCCATATCAATAACTGTGTAACACAGAAAAGTGAGATAGTCTCTACTTACAGTTATTTATGTGAAGTAGCCATGTAATACTTAATGATACATCACTTAAAACAATCTAGTAGAGTAGGTACAGATAGTTTATGTTTGACGTTGACAGGTCCCTTTTACGCCATAAAACGCTTTAATTATACTTCAACCACTGACATATTGAACTGCATTTTTTCTTGACAAGCAGAGCCACCTTGAACTGCAAACTTAAAGTGGTAAAACTATATGTAAAAAGGTCATGCCATGCCTAACGGCACGGCAGGTCAGAGAGCGTGTGAGCGATGTAATACATCCCAGCTATACATGAGAAACAAACCTATTTTTTAATCAAAAGAGTCTGACGTAACCCGTAACCACACTCAACAAAAAAGATAGTAAGTCAAACCAGATTAAGATGCACTAGGGGCGAATTTCCCAATGAAATTGAACGCGATCAGTCCGTGTAATCCTCATTCAAACGCTGTCATTGTGAATATTCCACAGTAATGTTGACATTAACAGTTCTTTGAACGCAGTTCAAAAGTGCTGATACATGGAAAGATTAAAGTATCTCGAAAAATCTACTTAAATCAGCGTCCTCGGCGATTTTCTCGTATCGATATTTTAATTACAAACTACAGACCACTTTCTCGAACAACAACCCCATACATCAACCCTATTCTACTATACCAAATCGGGTCTTTGTGTACAAGTGCCCTTCAATCAATTTCTGTCGCTCGATTGTAAATTGAAGGACGCAGGAGCTGAGAGAATACAAATCTAGGGTTAAACGAAAACGAACGATTTATACGGTTTACCCCTAGTTATTAGGGTAAACCTAAGGTAGTGTTTTCGTCAAGGGTAGATTATACAGCGAGGTAAACTTGTTGCTGCCTGTTTTACAATGTGTTTATTTTTCTTAACTTTGAAACTTTATGTTTGGGGTAAGCTTACTAAATTTTTAAGGCTTCATTGATTTTTAGTTTCTAATTTAATTAAGTCAACACGGCTATCCAGTTGCCGTAGGCAATCATCGGAAGGAAACAAAAATTTGAAGCCATGTGACTGATGCAAACTCTCTTTTGGCCGTTGCGTCGTACCACTATTCTATTGCCCACCCCATCTCACAGCGAGCCTCCAAGTCCGGTATCGGTGGCCCACAGTTGTGACACTGATACTGAATTTATTGTTAGGCTGGTTACACTTATTTATTTAAGTAAGTATCTAAAGGTTACTTTACCATATAGTTTTACTTTACCATACGGATAAAGTCAGTAAAGATCACAAAATTTAGTAAAAATTTCTTGTCTATAGTTGTTTAGCGTTTCGATTTACAGCGATGATGCTGCGTAATGTCTACTCTATTAATTTTATGTTCTTACTTGTATTTTACGACACTGAAGGGATTAAGAAGGTTTGTCTATTTGGATTTGAGTTCCTCCCAACAGCCGTTAAAGTAACCTACTTACTCAAATACGCATCCAAAACTCTATAAATTATATTGAAGGACTATCTTCTGTTCACCAATTCGTTGGCGTACAACACATTCTATAGCACTCACATATTCGTGTAGCTTTCGATTTTTTTTTGTGATCGGATTAATAATTCTATAGATTAACTCTAACAAAGCAAGCAAGCAGTGATAGCCTAGTGTTGTGTCCGTTTTGGACTGCTAAGTCTACTCGAGACCTATGTCTCGAGTTCGAACCCAAGACACGCATCTCTGATTTTTCGGAATCATGTGCGTATTGTAAAATTATCACTTGCTTCGGTGATGGAAAACATCGTGAGAAAACCAGCATGCCTGAGAGATATTTCTTGACGGCATGTAAAGCCAGGACAGAGGCTGATGGGGGCATAAAACCTCCGACACTCAGTTAGGCACTAACCACACGATAAAGAAAGAAGAAGAAGAGAAAATCCTATATTTTATGCTTTTGAAATCAAAATAACATCGTTTTCTTAAAGTATTAGGACCCGTGTTCGGGTTCCATTGAACGAATAAACATGGGTCCTATTAGACCGCCTAAAAAATGAGGACATTCACTTCAAAATAATTATTAATTAATTATTAGAGTATTGTACATTGACAAAAAAAAATACCTAAAAATTTGATTATGGTGAAATGAATATAGGCTTAGTAACTGAACCCATTATTGGATAAGTTATAGTTTGAGAGTGTATAATCACAAACAACAATATCGATACTATCACTGCCAAGTTTTAAAAGGCATAAAGTTTGATATCCCCAAAGCGTTGTTACCTGTACACCCGCTGTTACGACTAATTAATTAATCTGAGCAACCTTTAGCGCTGTGAACGATACGTAATTTTAACGGTATTAGTAATTTTGTAAAATTAACTAGTAACCATGGAAATGATACAACTTTCAAGACGCCTTATGCAGTACACTGTTATTTGGCATACTATACAAGAGAACTTGTACCATCTCACAACAACAAAATGAAAACTATTGTACACTAGACTAAAATATTTATTTTCTGTTTCAGGTACGACCACAGCAGCATATCGAGTGCCACTAGAAATGTGTTTCAATAAGTATCTCATCAAGCTGGCGGATTACTTCAGATTGTTCTCCGTCACGTCTCGTTAATTCTCGTGTGAATAACAACATTCGAGATGATCAGCAACACGAAGACTGTGTTCACCAAGCTCCTGCTCTGCTGCCTTGTGTCCAGCGCCTGGGCACGTTCATGGGCCAACCACCACGACACCACCACCTCCACCACACAAACCACCCCCACAACTAGCCAAGCACCAAAGAACTTTCACAATGATCCACTCATCGTCGAAACAAAAAGTGGCCTCGTCAAAGGCTACGCTAAAACAGTTATGGGCAGAGAGGTGCACATCTTCACTGGCATTCCATTCGCGAAGCCACCTCTAGGACCGTTAAGATTCCGCAAACCGGTACCCATCGACCCGTGGCATGGAGTACTTGAAGCCACAGCGATGCCAAACAGCTGCTATCAAGAACGGTACGAATACTTCCCCGGATTCGAGGGAGAGGAAATGTGGAATCCAAACACAAACATATCAGAAGACTGTCTCTATCTTAACATTTGGGTTCCCCAACATTTACGAGTCCGTCATCATCAAGATAAGCCTCTTACCGAGAGGCCCAAAGTGCCAATACTAGTGTGGATTTACGGTGGCGGCTATATGAGTGGCACGGCTACACTCGACCTATATAAAGCAGACATAATGGCTTCTACCAGTGATGTAATAGTAGCATCTATGCAATATAGGGTTGGGGCGTTTGGATTTTTATACTTGAATAAATATTTCTCGCCGGGAAGTGAAGAGGCTCCGGGAAATATGGGCTTATGGGATCAACAACTCGCTATTCGTTGGATTAAAGATAATGCTCGTGCTTTTGGTGGTGACCCAGAATTGATAACTTTGTTTGGAGAGTCGGCAGGCGGAGGGAGCGTAAGTTTGCATATGCTTTCGCCGGAGATGAAGGGATTATTCAAAAGAGGTATATTGCAGTCGGGGACGTTAAACGCCCCGTGGAGTTGGATGACAGGAGAGAGAGCACAAGACATAGGGAAAGTTTTAGTGGATGATTGTAACTGCAACAGTAGTCTGCTTGCGGCTGATCCGAGCTTAGTAATGGACTGCATGCGTGGAGTTGATGCAAAAACTATATCAGTACAGCAATGGAATTCCTACACTGGTATATTGGGATTCCCGTCAGCGCCGACGGTGGATGGCGTGTTTTTGCCCAAAGACCCGGACACACTGATGAAGGAAGGCAATTTCCATAATACCGAAGTGCTTCTTGGAAGCAATCAAGACGAAGGTAAGTTTTTGCCGTTTCTGACGTGCCTCCGTGTAGTTATAAGCTTTTTTATTATTTATAAATTACAGCCGCAAGATAAGTAGCCATTATCTCTCGATGGCAAAATTCATAGAAGATTTACAATGATAACATAAATCTACTTAGTTAGCTTTTGATGTTGAATAATATTTATTTTGCGGTGAACCTAAAACTTTGATGCTGGCTCGGTATAAATTAATCGTAGTTAGTAGTAATATCAAAGAGGGTGTGTAAGTTTCTGTCATGTAAATAAACAAAGTGACTCATCGAATTGTTATGAAGCAGTTATCAACTTAACCACAGGTAGATAAAGTAGGTACAAAAATCCTTATAACATAGGTAGGTATAAAACAGAAAAATGTAATAAACAAATCAAGAACACCCCAGTCACACGCGGCGACGCGACGTGAGCTTCATCACGAGTTCGCGTACGTAGTTGAAGGTGGCAAAGAAGTAGCGCAAATCCCGACGAATCGTGTTATGGAACAGTGACAGTTCAGCCAGACACATTTACAAAAAAAAACGAATAAAAGCTTAAGTACGACTTATCAATATTTGGTGTGGAGTTCGAGGTCGTTCGTGTAGTCCGTACATAGGTACGTAGCGGGCGGCACGCCTGCGCAAATCTATGTAGACACAACAACAACACGCTGTAGATGCGAGTCGTGCCGATCGTACTACCAAGTACTACAGACTCGCCTACGTACCGGCGCCGCACCCCCCGCTCCCCTCCCACCCCACTCCTGCCCTGTTGCTACGCACCCTACCACTCGAGCGACTCCTCCTAAGGACAACTTGTAGAAAATGAGATATTTTATTGCCACCTGGAGCTTTGCCTTAAACTAGTCGAACAAATCTCAGGTTTTTAAGTTCCCCTTTTTATTTGTCTGTGCTCCGTCTTAGTTTACTCGTCAAATTGGAAACAGACTGTGATGATAGGTGTCTCTGTGAAGAAAATCGATTTTGAGATTACCTTTATAAACTACATTATATAACATTGAAGACTTCATAAGATTTCCGAGGCTTTTGTAGAGCGGGCGGTTAACACTTCTATTGAGTTTAAGTTATGCGCAAACATTTTAACGAGATGAACTTGCTCTCAAGTCCCAAATAATACTTAATATTATTAATACTTATTTAAATTTTAAATGGATAAAACTATTTATGCTCAATTCACCCGTGTATCTTCAACAAATACCTACCTTATCGCTTCAATTGAAAGCCTTCGAGCCTAGAGCTAGATCATAAATTCACCTGAGAGCTTTCTGTGCTTACTATTTCCCGGTGAAGCAGTAAATCTGTAGCAACCTACGACCTGCGGATCAAGGCTCGCAGGAAAGGTAAACGTGTGATAGGTGGATCGTAAAAAAAAAGTTTTGGTTTATTGCGCAAGAAAAATTACAACTAGGATACTAAATACTGATCTAATAACTTTACCAAGAACTTAATATTCCGCAGCACGAAATCTGAAATCTGTGCAAAGAACATAAAATCATATTCTTCGAGTACTCGACTAAGCGGGGAAAATGCAGTGAACAGCGTTATGCAATATACAGCCAGTTTCCAACGCTGTGTATGCGTTAAAGTACTAGTCGGATATTGCAACAGGCACGCTTCAGTCTTGAAAGGATTTACCAGTACTTCTCGCTACTGGAATCCTAAATGAAAGACGACTGGGCGGCCGTGTAGCTGTGTACACCCTGTATAGATACTAGGAGGAGTGCAGATGATGGGTCGTATAGAAATGGTAGCGGTATTACAAATACCATCAGTCTAGTTTCTAGTACTTTTGTTTAACCTGTATTATCAAACGATGTCTATGTAGTTACGTATTGAATCTCGATAAATTAAATCTCTACTTGCTGCAGTTTTGTTTTGAAATAGACATAAATTCCGAAGGGCTTTAAATTTGTTGTTTACCTATAGAAACAACAAATCTAGTAAGCAACCGACTTTTAATACCAGCAATAAAATTTTAAAGAACCTGTTTTATTGCTGTTTATAAAATACAAAGCTCAATAAAATTACACAAAGCAAATATTTTCTGTTTCATTTGTTGCTGTGTTTACTTCATTTCCATTTCAAATTCAATCACGAAAATTGGTACTCGTCGCGAATGCAGTATAATACAGGTACCGTGCAAATATTCTTCTTTTATACGAGAATTGTTATAAAGCGATTCTCTAGAACATTCCACCCCGGGTGCCCACTTGTATTTGACCTTAACCTTGGCCGTACGACGTGGATTGCGAAGTTCCAATGTCGCCCGCCATACGCCGGCGGCCATTTTTACGTGATTATCGCGTGTGTAACACATAAATCATAGTATAATGCGCTAAGCGCTTTATTATGAACTTGTATTCAAGGTATTATGTAAACTTCATTTGTTTTTTTTTGTTCTAGATTAAGTTGTGGGCATATTGTCTTGCAAGCTTTACTTGCGTCATCCCACAGCTGGGCAAAGTCACCTCCCCATGACTTTCAGTTTCGTCAAATCAAATCAAAATATTTTATTTCACATAAGCCTACAAGGGCACATATAATACAAGTTTTAAAACTGACATGATCACTAACGCTATCATTAACACTAAAAACGGGATATTTACCAAGTTTAGGTACTATTTGTTTTGAGTTCCCGATATTTCGGTGCTGTTGCAAGCACCATGATCACGGATAAACTCATCATTTGTGATCATGGTTCTTGCAATATCCGAAATATCGGGAACATAAAACAAATAGTGAACATGGATAATATCCCGTTTCAAGCGTTACTCACTTATAATCCGTGAAATAATAGGTGCACGGTTCAGGTTGGTCTTTTCGTTAGGAGAAGTACCGACAAGAAACTCTATGGTTATTCTTTGAAAAACTTTTAGTTTTACAATGTCGTTATTTTTACCCAGCTCATCTTTTACGAGGTCTGTCGCGGAGACTTCTTCATTTAATATTGTGTCGATTTATTTATTTGTTTGTTTGATTCAGAAGTGACGTAATGGAAACTTCGAATCTCTATAATTTGATAATGTCTGTCACTCACCGTCTGTCTGTCACAGTTCTTGTAACAGAAAGGTTGACAAGTTTTGCACTGAAAACTTTGGCAGATTTTAAATGGAAAGTCAGTGACGTTATTTGATTAGTATTTACCTATAGATCTTGTTATTTAAATCGTTTTGACAGTATTTTATATAAAAATAAGGGATAACCGGCGTGTGCTGCTACGCTATAATAGTGCCTAATGCATTGTTTTAGTGGTCTAAAACCATCTTCGCATTATTGCCTTTCTAATGAAACCGAAATTTGAGGCACATCGGTTGGATGGTTACAAATTCTATTACGGAAATAGGTAGAAACCAAAGACATTCAAATATTTACGAGCGATAGACGGGACAAGACGAAGAAAATCGTCATCCAAAAACTTTTTACTACTTAGTAACAAATCGTTCTATCTAGTGTCACATGCCCGCTTGTCAGGTAGCATTCGTGTGTCAAAATCGAAAATGTTCGGGATCAAAATTTTTGCATGAAAATATTCCCATTGTCCGCTCTATTAGTCTTTTAGATCTCTTTGGTAGAAATAATTTTCGTGTTTTATATGTATATATATATAGATAAGGATGTTGTACAGTAGACATATTGTACATGAAAGCAAATAACTAGTCAGCCAATTAGGTAATGTACCTGTTGATGATTCCTATCTAGATCTACTTAAGTAGTGCAGGTAATTTTTAGATATTTTTTTATTGGATTCAAACAAATGTCTATAAGATTTTATGTCCCGTATACAAGGTGGCGCCGACAATGCGACAATAAATGAAAACGCTGGTCATACTAGTTCATAGGAATATTTTAAATTATCAAAGAAATCCTAACATCGTTTTTTTTTCAAACCAACTCAATAGCTTAAAACTGTGAAAAAAATAGATCATCATTTATAATGATTGGTACACTAATCTTAGGTAAAATTTGCATTAATTCACATCTGAAAATAAAATTTAAGGAACGAATTTGGGAAAGCTTTTTGAATTAGCGAGTTGGTAACATGAGGTCGTTAACCTGTCGGTGTTAGCCTAATAGTCTACATCATGTAGAAAATGCTGGAAATGAAAAATAATCTCCTGTGACTAAACTACTGGATATATTCGATTGAATTTTTGTATGCAGACTGGGAGCGTCGTGACGTATACGCAGTTTAATTTACTGTCGTATTTTCGGCGCCACCCTGTATATGGTTTGCCCTTTGCTAGGTGTTTTCGTTTGTAGAAAACTTTTACCAAAAGTTCTTTCAAAAGAAACCTTTGACTTGAAAATTCTTTAATTTACTTATTTAACTTCTTTTTCTGAAATCCTCTGAATACGGTGAACTGAAATCTAATTTCCCGAGACCACCTTCTACCATTTTGTTCAGCTGAAATAAAAACAGTTTTCTTGCAAGTTGAAAAGACCCATTTGCACTCTTGATGGATAGTTTTGAAACATAATTGACCTAAATTGGTCTAGTGGCCACAAGTGTTACAGCCGAGCATGAGGTCTGGGAATCGATTCCAGGTCGGACGAAGTATTAGGTATTTATTTGGGTTTTTCTATCAGGAATTCCTTTGTAACAGCCCGGAGTCTGGATCTGTGCCGGTTGATGGCAATAGGCTCACTATTCGCCATTCAACATAACTGGCGAAACGTGGGTGTACTTTAGATACACTTCTTTTTACCCTTCGGGAATTCCACGCGTGATTTTATGAGTATAATAAAATAAGGTAATAAAAGGCCTTCCAATGTGAAATGTTTTAATGGCAACATTCAGGAATTTAATCTTTTAAACCTCGCAAACCTAGTATTCTAAAATCCAATCGTGATGGTAGATCCGTCACTCGGTTCCATGTTCAAATATTGAGAGCTGTGTTGCCAGCCATGTCCCCAATTTGCCTTTGAGAAGAAACGGCATTCGTATTGGGTTGTGGGCAGCTCGAATTCCACATACACAAGGCGAAATACAACAAAGGCGGTTAGGTCAAATAGTACCTACACGTTGATTTGATACCGGCAGGCTTTAAATGCTTTGTGTTTGTTAAATTACATCAATTTAGATTAATCGGTTTTAGTCATACTAATTGCACATGAAAGAAAAACTTAACCGGGTATTTTTTTTTAAATAACATATAACCTACCATACTATAGTAGGTTACATTTTAACTCATCATCATCTGCCTAGCCTTTTCCCAACTATGTTGGGGTCGGCTTCCAGTCTAACCGACTGCCTATCTGACCTCCACAACTCAGTTAAAATTGGGTAATACGGTACTCCTTAGTAAGACTGGTTTTCCTTCGGGTCACTGACTACCTGTAACGATTGTCAAAGGTGTACAAATGACAGCCAGCGTGCTTTCAGAGGTACGGAGGAAACTCGGTAGGTTATGGGCGGTCACCTATGTAGGCAAGGGCACCTTAACCTAAAGATCGACCCGAGCGGCTGTTATTATTTAGCCACGAGCTTCTCACCATAGTAAGAGAGTCTAAATTATACTCAAATTCTTTGCCTTCTTTATCGAAACTCTTGTGGGCACAATACTTGTGCAGTGGAGAAAACTACATGATAAGATAAGGCTATATGATGATATATGATAAGGCGCAATTATAAATAAAACAGGTGCGCTATACCTGCAGTAAATTTCAGTGATTAATCGTTGTCGTTAAACAATAGGTGAATCAATCGACTTTTGTAAGACTCTTTGCATGTTTGTTTATATCGTTAAAATAGACTCAGATTCAATTACAATCAAACACGATGGTTTTTACAGGGATATTTTGGCACGCGGCCAAATTCTGAAGTAATATCGCCGTCTTGTATGTATTTTCACTGAGTATTTTTACAAATGTTTGCTAACAGCGCATCTCTGTCGCACAAACGCCAAAAGATTCTTGTAGCACTATTATTCTTATTCAACGTTTCATACATGCTGTTTTATGTGAGATAGCAATTGGGAAAACTTTATCTATAAATCCGAATTAGATCCTAACTACACAGACTTATTGTTAGTTATCGTTAGTTCAGTTTATCTTGCATGAGGCGAATCGATATTTGAGCAAATACATCGTGTCTTCTTAAGTATTAAGTACTTATTTGTTTATTTGGAATATCATTTTGATTTATCTTATAATCTTACAACTTGTAAAAAATCAGAGTTCAAGAAAATACATCTTTACTTGAGTTTCAAAATTAGGTGAAGACTATAATTAATTACTTAATTAATACCCGTTGACTGCAATAAGCTCTTCTATGACGTGGAATATAAAAGTCTTTGGAGAAATGTTGATGTAATATAGGTACACTTCTGCTCAACCCTTGGGGAAAATAGGTAGGATGTTTATGTAATAAACAATATTTTCAAAAGATTTCAGTTGTAATTAATTCTACAAGATTAATTAAAATTACTTGTAAGCGTCGAGCCAGAAATCTGTACTCATTTATATTATTTTCTTTAACAACAAAGCTCGTATTTTCTCAGTAGCAACAAGATTTTTCCGGTTTGTTGGCCCGCTGTGTGCGATACTTCGTTAGTTTCGCCGACGACGCCGACGCCGTGACAAGCTCATTTCGTGTTGTTTATTAGTTCAGGTGTCAACACCGTCTAGGTCCAAATATTAATATTTCTCTTTCCTGCGACGTGACCTATTTATCGACCCATATACTATAAACACTACAGAAACAGCCACGAGCATAAATATGTATACGCAAACTTCAAAAACAATTTCCTTTACAAATGACGATTGTAACTTTGAGATAAGATCAATTCATAATAATTATGGGATTAAAAATATTAAGTTGAAGTAGTAGGTAGGTAGAAGAAAAAGTAAATGTAATAGTAAAATTCGAAAGCGGATGACTTTGACTTTTACTCATGCTTTTAATTTTTTTCTACTACATGCTTTTAATATTTTCATTTATTTCAATTAGGCCATTAATTTTGCATGTTAAGTAATCATACGGCAAGAAATTCCGTCGTTCCTCTTTTAAAATCTTTCGTATAACAAACGTGTATAATAGTTCGTAACAACATACCATTACAATCGTTACAGTTACATATTATAGTAGCCATCTTAAGTGATTATCACTTATAAAAATTGGTTCGTGTATACATATTAGTGCTCGCGATCGTACTACAGGTAGGTAATTCAGTAATAATTGCCATTTTTACCAAGGCCTCGTAAACAAAGCTCATTTAAAACTTAAAAGGTACGGAATAAAAGGTAATCATGTCGGATTGTCGCGCCTTTTTTTCAGGGTTCACATAAAATGTCAGTAATCATTATGAAAAGTATTTTAATATGTAATAATAAGAGTATGTGATGATTTCACAGAAGGGCCATAAAAGCTTTTCCAGTATTTATGGTTAATATTTTCAAGGTTGAGATTTGCAAATCTCAGGGTATAGGATGGCTTTTTCATGTGGGCGTGAAAGGCCAAATCAGAAACTATTAGGAATATCGAAAAATACTCAAAGGAGCCTCGGGCCTGATTTTGATGAAAACAAAAACTGAAGTTATTAAGTTTTATATTACAATCAAAAACTTACGATTGTTATTAGAGAGCAATCACACAAGCGGAGACTACCGCTTTTAATGCAAATAATCTCTGGAAGTATCCTCAAGTTGGCTAATGTTGCGTAAAATATTCATACAAACTAAGTCTGCGTGCTTACTCGTGCGTTATTACCCGCTCATGTACTCACTAACTTAGACACGACGACGTTGTTAGTACGCGTGTACTTGTTTACTAGTTAACTTACTATGTAGTACTACGGTACTATGCTAGGAGCTCGTGGCTAAATAATAACAACCGCACGAGTCGATCTTCAAGGTTAAGCAGTTCTTGTCAAAGTCGATCCGTGGATGGGCGCATACGTGCCTGGGAAAGCACGTTAAGCCGTTGGTCCCGGCTGTCATTTGAAGATCTTTGTCAGTCGTTACAAGTAGTCAGAGGCCTGAAAATTTCACAACCAGTCTTACCAGACGGTATTCAGCTGCATCCGGTTAGATTGGAAGCCGACCTCCGCATAGTTGGGAAAAGCCTAGGTAGATGATGATGACTGCGTTGCTATGCTACTTGACTAAACATAACATTACATTAGCCCTGTAATCCTTTCAGGGTGTACTTATAGTACACACATGCTATTTCGCCAGGTAACGCTAAGTCCCATGTAAAAGGAGAGAGCCTATTGCTTTCAACACGGTACAAATAAAGAGTTCTGGCTGCTACTGAGAAATTCCCACAGTATGAAGACATGATTTCGGGATTTGATATTGCTTATAACAAGCAAGAATTCTGAGGAAAGTTCCCGACAGGAAAAAATGGCGCGGGGCTCGAACAAAGTGTTATTAGATATTTTTCTGTAGGGTCTTTCAGTAGCAGCTCACAAATGAAATTATGCTCAATTCTCATGGATTAAAGCCATTTTAAAGGAATCGGCATGTTTTCCGCGAATCAACCAAGCTTAGTATGTACTATTCGGTACTAACAAAGCGGTTTCAGCTGCCAAATTGGCCAATAAGTCACGCGGCCTGATTGCTGCACGACTATTTTGCCACTTTTCGAAAAACTGACAAAAATAACCACGCGCGACATCAACCAAAGCTCTTAGCTTCGCCCTTCAACAGAGTAGACTATAGACTATATACGAGTACTTGTGTGTATAAACTTCTTCCTTCCCTTAAGCAGAACACAGGCGTGTTGTTATATAAATAAACCAAAAGCTTATGACTACTCGAAAAGGTGGTTATTGTTCTTCTGGTCACAAGTACGTCCGCCCTAAGAGTTTCTAAGAGGTTTGAATTGTGCCCGGGAAATGTCAATAGGGTAGGTGCTCATTATTTTCTTATTTATTAGTGAAATAATGAGCGAGAAATGTACATCTACGGAACTTCTTTATGAAAAAACAGTATGATATTTAAAACATAGTTTATCACACGGTTCCAACAAACCCAAATAAATAACAATACTAAGTAGATACCTTAAGGGATTATAGGCTAGATGTTACGATGAAGTAGATACTTGATCATTCCCCTGCCCTTATCCAAATTTATTTGGGGTCGGCGCAGCATGTCTTCTTCTGGTCGAGATCTCATCAGACACTTCCTTTCTTGCCATAATATCATCCTTCACACAGTCTATCGTCATCGTTTCTTTGGTCTTCCTCTACTCTTATACCCGTATCCACATTCATACTCAATACTTCCCTCACGACCTTTTCCTCATTCCTCCGTATCACATGCCAAGCCAAGCCAAAATGATAGAGATGCCTATTGAAAAAAAATCTAATGTTATGGAAATAGTACATTTTGATATCAGTGGGGAAAGTTTGTTATTGCGGCCGAGGCGAAATACACACACGAGCCGCAGGCGAGGGTGTTATGGAGCCGAGAACTGCAGTAACAAATGCCCACGTGTATCAAACGACGTTTTTCAATACACTTTTAGTTTTTTGGTTTTAGTTAAAGTCCAAATTGATTCAATGGAATAGAAAAAAAAAAGAAAAATAAAAATATCTGTGGGGGCGAGCCGCCTCACCGCCTGGCTGTGGAATTTTTATTTCCGCACTATAGTGCGGGAATAAAAGAAGAAAACCACGAGGGTGAAATCCATAGCATGTTGAACCTAATAGTAGTGCGATAAGAGCCAGTTTTCGAGGAAGTGTATTGAAAAATAATTATCATTATGAACTGTAATTGTTGATCAAAAAGGCTAAGCGTAACCACAAACGAATATAGGATTGAAAATGCCCCTTTTATACTATAATGTAGGAATACTGGGTATTCCCAGATTATAGATGTCAGACTGACAATAAAATGATAAAAAAAAACTTTATCTAGAGTATTTAGAAAACGCGGTGTGACTGGGAAACACGAAAACATGTTAAAAATTGGCCAAATACTATTCTGGGTAAATTAAATAGGTAATATTACTAAAATGAGTAAAGAGCAAATTAACAAAGAACGAGAACTAAATAAAAGCTGGCACCAAGTCAAAGCTAGACCTTTTGAACAGACGTAAACAACGGAGAATGAAATGGACGGAAACCTAATTTTATTTGCTCTCCAACGTAGATGATTTAATTAGTGTGAGACAGCAAAAAGGAGTCTTGGCAAAAACCACGTCTTTGGTCTGTATTCGTTTTGTCTTACAAATGTTCAGTGCCTGCTTGTGATATTGATTATGAATTGAAATAATTCGATTCAGTATTTGTTTAGATACCTACATTATTTAATATATCTAGGGTATATTTAGGTATTTCATATTCTTATAAAATCTATGAATTTTCGAAATACGTAATTATGTGGTTTAAGGTAACACTAGATATTTTATTTTTGGAGCTTAAATAACGTTTAAGAACTTCATAATGCTTTATATACTCTGAATAAATATCTCACAATGCCATTTAGTAATATTGATAAATGATTAATCAAAACCGCCAAATATTTGACAGCTACTTCCAACGTTGCCAACATTCACAATGATCTTAAATTCTCAGAAAAACCTGCGATGAATCAACAATAATCAAAAATGTACAAACATTTTTCACTGTTCCATGTCCCTAATGGATCTACAACGTCTTCATTATGAGCATTTGCATTCCTGGTCCGTCTTAAATGCAACATTAACATAATAAATTATGTATTTCTCGTTTCAGGAACGTATTTCTTGCTCTACGATTTCCTCGACTATTTTGAAAAGGACGGGCCCAGTTTTCTGCAGCGAGAGAAATTTCTAGAAATCGTCGATACAATTTTTAAGGATTTCTCGAAAATCAAACGTGAAGCCATCGTTTTTCAAGTAAGTGATGTGTAACAGCAGAAGTTTGTAACTAATGCATATCTGTGTTGAAAGGTAATAAGGATTACGTTGTTTAAAATTAAACAAAGTTTCTTCATTATGATAAGGTTCAAGACCTTTAATACAGTACTGTAATTGGGGCACCGTGTGTAATTACCATTCATTTGAAAAGACAAACAACGAAAGTCTTAGTTAGTTCTTGTTACTTATCTTTGTATCGATTGTGTGAAGACAGTTTGAATGTTTAATGACGTGTCTGGCTCATGGCCGAGAGATTATTTATCCATTTATACTTTCTAAAGGAATAACTGGATAAAACATTTCAACTTTTTTTCGTGGCATGGTCGGCTGTCATCTCTTTTCACTGAGAGTTGGTACATTGACATGAAAGTGACAAGGACATTTAAATTAAGTGCCTTAAACAAGGTGTAAAGGTACCCTTCACGAAGCCTTTGACTATGCATTCTGTACAACAAAAATACTAACTAATATATAGTAACTCTAAGCAAAAATTATAGCTGGGAAAAGACGTTTATTTTTTTGGGGTGAAAAGTCACTTTTACGGTAGTGTACCTAGATCTCAATGAACCGCTCTCAAAACATTGTACTTATGGATGCATTGATTAAGGAGGCATTGAGGAGGTATTTAAAGTAATGTTATAACATTAAGTTTTTAATGTATTAAAAAAAAAACTTTTGAAAAACTTGGAACTTTGTCCGTAATTAGAAGGTTGCCCAGGTATGTTTGAAGAATAAAAAAAAGGATTGAAATGACGGGGAAATCAAGTACTTTTCAGCTTCGTTAACAGTATTTTTACACCCATTATTCTTGAGGCCAACAACCACTTTGAGCGCTAGTCTTTATACCATCATCGAGATCTCAACCGTACCACTTAGGGGCTGCGCAAACGTAGACACTTTTTGCTACCGACACGGCACACCATCACAGGAAACCGTAGCAGAAACGCGCAGTGGCTGATTTATACTGGTTCTATGGAAATCTAATATTCATTGGTAGCTTCGACACAGGACACAAAAGTGTCCAGCTCGTTTGCGCAGCGCACAGCGCGCGTTAAGTGCACGCTCCAATACTTTGTTCGTAGAAATTGGTGTGACTTCATCACATCCCGACGACTAAAAAGGATGTCCATCTCAAATTACCTTCAATAATGCGAAAATACTTTTCTCATTGCACTTGTGTTCCCAATTTACCTATTAGAGTGGTATCGACGTTGATGGACAGCCTTGAACGCGGATATACGATGACAATTAAATACTTAATGGTGGTTTAGTAATGTGCAAGGCTATTTACAAGCTGGGGTTCTGTAACAAAATGACGTATTTAGGATGACAGAGATAGTTACTGTGTGACAGCTCAGTGCTAGAAAGAGATGAAACATCACTGGTCCACCTGTCATAAATAACACTGTAGTGCATAATGAAGGACACACCATGATAAATGATAGAATTTAGTACAAAACTGTCGTTAACTATAAAATACAGTTTAGGTTACGAAGATATCAGATCTGGCCTAATTAATCGGTGTTCATTTGTTTTTTTTTCAAATCCTAATAGTTTTTTTTCTGTTTCAGTATACGGACTGGGAGGAAATTACTGATGGCTATCTGAACCAGAAAATGATCGCTGACGTGGTAGGCGACTACTTCTTCGTGTGCCCTACTAACTACTTCGCGGAAATACTGGCGGATTCAGGAGTCGACGTCTACTATTATTACTTCACTCATGTAAGTACTTCTTGGATAATATAATTTTAAAAAGGTTGTCAACTTTGTGAACTAGGACTAACTTTTTTAAGTACGATGAACCCACTAAAGAAGGAGGTTGTCAATTTTGTAATCTTTCAGGTATAAGTGCCCTAAATGTTCTCTATATTTAAATTTCTAGGTGTAAAACTGTCCCAAATTAGAGAACAATTACCAACTTGTCATAAACAAGACGAAGGTTCATTTAAACACAACAATCTCCCTAACAAAAGTAGCGCAAAACTTTTGATAACACAAAATGGCTGTCCTATTTACCCTAACCCTTACTCACTACATAAAATAAAAAGATTTTATTCAAATACCTAACTAAACGATATCCTCAAAGTGTAGTGGCCGGCAGACATGCAGGGTTAAACATTTCAAAGGCATTCCTGCGACGAAGACGCACTTGAAATTGCAAAACCAGTCTGGGGCTAACGCGTTAATTTGGCTAACGAACCAAACTCGAGTGCTCTTAAAGCCAGAAACATCTGCTTTTTGCTTCAGCACTACTTTTGAATAAAGAACGTGTAAGCGCGTTTCCGTAATATAGAATATGTGGATTGAGAATTGAGATTCGAAGTGGGGTTTTTTTTTTTGTATATAGTGGTAGTGTATGTTGTGGTCATACGGCTGTTGTGTTATTGTGATAAAAGTGAATGTGTATAAAAAAATGTTTCTTTGGGAAAGTTGTTTGTTATCATGAGTACAATCACGTGTTTAAGGATCGGTCACTAAGTACCAGTCACTAAGTATCACCAGTCATCCTGTGTAGGTATAGATGCAGGAAACCAGCTGCCTATAAGCGGATCTAGAATTAGGTCAGTCAATTTAATAATGTGAATGCAACCTACTTTATTGACATTGATATTATTATTGCGTTTAGGAAAAAACTACTCTATGGAAACGGAGGAGGGGCGTATTTTGGATTTAAGAGAAATCCATACAAATATTATTAAAATATGGATGTTATCAGTCTATTTGTTAGCTTTCCATTCATGTACGGGTGAAAGAATTTTGATTTTGGCACACAGTGTCTTGTGTTAGGGACATATGATGCCTACTTTTATCTTGGTATTTATTTATTATTTATTTATTTATGTACACACAAAACACATTACAAGAACAATACATAAAGACAAAAGAGCACAAAGGTACCGCTTATTTCATTTAGAAATCTCTTCCAGCGGACCTGCGAGAGGATAGATATAAAAGAAACGTAGACACAGTGTGTAAGAAGAATAAATTAACTACAAAATGAATAACATAAGTAGTAAGCTCCCGTGGGATAATTTTCAATCTCCACGCGACACCGCGGATAAGAGCTAGTAAATCATGAAAATAATTATGGATTCAACAGAATACAAAGTTACTATTAAACTAACATTAATCATATATTTTATAATGGTTCATTTATTAGTGTAATTCAGAGAAACACTGACACACTTCAGAAACACTTTGGCTGATAGAGGATGTAAAATAAAGCTTACTGTACCGACCCCAAATAAATTAAGATAACGGAAGACGGGTGATAATGATAAACACTGTTTAATTATGCTGACAAATAAAGAACAAGAATTACGTGTTTACGCAATATTTATTATTTATAGGATAGTACTTTACTCAAACGTAGTGTCAAGTTTTTTTCGCGGAAAAAAGTGTTCATTATTTTAATTAATTTTCTTTTAAAACGAAGCTGCTTGATGACTTGAACCACGTGCACTTTAATATTTATAAAGAAAGAAAATAAAAGAGCATCATAGACTATTAGAGCGAGATATAAAATTCGTAACACCTAGAGAAATATACAACGAAATCAAGCGCCTTAGTCGAAAGAAATCACCTGGCTATGATCTCATTACTGGAGAAGTCCTTCAAAACCTCCCACGTAAAGCCATCGTAAAACTTACCACACTTATCAATGCTACGTTCAGGCTTAAGTATGTACCTGATCTGTGGAAAGTTGCCGAAGTTATAATGATACCAAAGCCTGGTAAACCACCTCATGAAACAACATCATACAGGCCGATCTCCCTGCTGCCGATCATTTCAAAATTATTTGAAAAGCTACTCTTGAAACGGTTAAAACCCATCATAGAAGAAAGAAACTTAATCCCTGACTACCAATTTGGATTTAGGGAAAAACATTCGACAATAGATCAAGTACATAGGATTACCAACATTATTGAAAAGGCTTTAGAAGAAAACAATGTTTGCTCAACAATCTTCCTGGACGTCGCTCAAGCATTCGATAAGGTGTGGCACAAAGGGCTTATAAACAAACTAAGAAATATGCTCCCAAAACAGTTTGCTGATATCCTAGAGTCTTACCTATCACAGCGTATGTTTAGAGTAAGGCAAGATAATGCACATTCAGAACTCAAGCCGATAAAAGCTGGAGTACCGCAAGGAAGTGTCCTAGGTCCCGTCCTGTACTTATTGTACACTTGCGATATTCCTGAGTTAGAAAACAACACCATTGCGACATTTGCAGATGACACAGCTATAATGGCCACAGGTGTCACTCAAGAAGAAGCAGTGGAAAAGGTTCAAGCCGCCGTCAATGCCATCTTCGACTGGACTAAGAAATGGCGAGTGAAACTAAATGAATCGAAATCTGTTCACATAGACTTCACAAATAAAAAACCAAATTATCATCCGGTATACATTAATAGTCATGTCATACCATACGAAAATACAGCCAAATACTTAGGCATGACATTAGACGCAAAGCTTCGCTGGAAAGCTCACGTTAAAAAGAAACGCGACGAGTTAGAGCTTCGCTATAAGAAGATGTACTGGCTGATTGGAAAACATTCTTCGCTGTCAGTACACAACAAAATACTTTTGTATAAACAAGTCCTCATGCCTGTATGGACTTATGGTATTCAGCTTTGGGGCTGTACCAAACAAAGTAACATCAAAATTATACAACGATTTCAAAACAAAGTACTCAGAGGAATCGTTAACGCGCCCTGGTACATTCGGAATGACGACCTTCATCGGGACCTCAAAGTAGACCTCGTCACAAACATTATTAAAAGGAACGCCGAAGCTCACGAACGAAGGCTTCATCATCATGTGAACATCGAGGCTATCCAGCTCCTCGACAACACGGACATAGTGAGAAGACTAAAAAGGACAAAACCTTTTGAGTTAATTTAGTGAAGTGACAGTTTAATGTAGTGAAGTGAGAGCTACCCATAAAGAACACAAGAACAAAGTGTCTTCCCCTTAATAGAGACAATAAGAAAAGTGTTAATGGACACATTCTTAGGTTTACTGTACCTAGCAAATTAAGTCAAAATTCAATTACTCATTAGCTTAAGCAATAAGTTAGATCGTAATTTTTTTTATGTTACCTTGATATGGTACATCATACAAAAAAAAAAAAAAAAAAAAAAAAAAAAAATAGACTATCTAAAGGTATACATTATACAGTTAAATCCGTTCGGACAAATTGCGGACACAGCTCCGGACAGATACTTTAAGGATCATTAAAAAATAATAAATAGTGCAATAACTGGAATGTGTCCGCATGGTTTTCATCGAACCATGAGTGAAGTATTTGTCAGTATCCGGTGATACTGACAAATACGTCAGTATCCGGTGTTCACAGCCTGTTTGAAATTGTCTGTACTTGTTTGACAGATCTTAAACAAAATACTATTAGTCGAGTGCAATTAGCCCAAAAACAGTCAAGAGGTGGAGCAAAGTTTATAGTGGTCGGATTTTCACGGGACTTTTCTTGTTGAGTTCCTAGAGGTGTGGAGAAGAAAGTCCTTTTTTTAATTTCCTTTATAATTTTGTTTTTTTTTTTTAATTTCATTTATAATTTTGTTTTGCGTTTATGAATAACTTCAAATTCGATGAATTTATATTGTGGCGTAATAGTGTGACCGGTGTGCATCCATTATATGCCAATTAGATCTGTTTATTTGTTCATTGATTCATTGTTTATTTGTTGTTGGTGGAATGCCTTTTACAACTTTTTTTTTTGAAAATTTCCTATTTTCATCAATTATTTTTAAAATACCGGGTTTTAAGACTAACACTTTTGTAATTGGTAACTGTTACTTTTTCACGACATAAAATTTTCAAGAAAACGATATTCATGAGTGTAGCGACCAAAAATTCATTCGGTATTGGTATCAAATGGGGCGCAGAGACCCAAGCTTGCAACTGATCCTAGATAGAAATTGTCAGTAATGGTTACGTCATAATTAGATTATTTTTGTAAATTTACCAGCGGCCCCATTCCACCTTCGTCAGCAATAATCAACATTTATCGGGTACCTCGGAATATTTTTTTTAGTTTTTGTTCTCTGCGAATAGCTAATACAATAAGGATTTTTTCAAGATAATTTTTACGTTGACCGTGTTAGAAAAATTTGGAGAAAGATGGACATCTCTAACTTTTACATAGACGGTTCCCCGATATTTCCGAATGAATTTTTAGTCACTTTACTCATAGATGTGATTTTCTTAAAAATTTTGATACCCAGTTATCCCAGTTAGAGAACAAGACGTGCCTTTCGGCGTCGTTAAGGTTTATTTTACACGCTTTATCCCAAAATTCAAAAGTTTCAAGTCTTATGTTTTGATGTTAGATACCTACTCAATCACACTACACCTAAAAAGTTTCAGACGAAAACACCTGACACATAGGCTGGCAATACATGGGCGGTTACGAAAACTTTTCTCTCGAAAAAACTTGGGGCGAGCAAACTAGTCTCTCATAACATAAAATGAGATTGTTCCAGAAAGGTCTATTAAAACTCTTTTAGGGACCTAAAATCTAGACGAAATTTTTGCAAGGGCTCGCTTGCTTGGGAATTGGTACGTTTTGTAGAATGTATAGATGTAGACAAATTTTTAGAACCTACCTCTTGGTTTTATTTTAATGTCGATGAATTACCACCTAAATTCTGTTCGACCAGTAAGTTACTGCTTGCACACGTAGCATGACCACCGTGGAAACGTGTTTTATCGACAAAAGAATAGACAACATGACAGATTGTAGAAAGATTTCTATCGTCGTAAGCATGGCGGTGTTAAAAATGTAGAAAAGAAATGTTTCTACGCTTGAGTCGACAAAATTCTACAATGTCAAGCATGACGTTAATTTCTTCTGTACCTTTGACCTGGGTGTAGAAACATTATTTTCTTCTCAACAAATGTTAGATAGTCCTACATCACATCAGACCTAGACAAGATTCTTTTTATTACTACTCTTTGTGTTTATTGACCTACATTGATTTTAAAACCCGTAAAACGGGGTGAATAGAAACGGAGGAGTGAATCGAGACAAAACTTAGAAAGGGATTTTAACGTAGAATTAATATGGTATGTTGTCAAACAAGCTCTCTAAATAATTAAGTATAAGTAAGAAAATAAAATAGAGTTCTTTTTGGTAACATTTCATAATAATTCTACGTTAAAATCTTTTTCAAAGTTTTGTGTCGATTCACCCCTGCATCTCAATTCACCCCGTTTTACCCGGAATATGTCGCGGTCCTACTTTCACCATCTCTTCAGTTTTTAGGCCGAGAAGAATGAAAGTACATCCGAAAAGAATGATGTATGAATATTAACCGGGACTCTCGATCTCCCTACAATCCTCTTTTAAATATCCTGAAGTGCGGTTTTCGACTCATGCAGAACTATGTTTTCTTAAATTATTCACACACAATATACCTACTACTTTTTTTTCCAAAAAAACAACACAACATTCAAAAACATTTTACTTTGTTTGTCAACAATCACCTGAGTCCGACACAGATTAAAAACTATGTTCGAGTTACGTTTCGTTGTTGCTCTGAGTTAAGCCTCACGCAGCGGCGCGCAGCGTTAAAATCTCCGTAGAACAATTTCTATAAAAACGCGTGCTAGTGTTCACAATGGCGCGGCGCAACGAGTTGATTTTCAGATATTATAATAACTTTTCGATTGCGCGGCGAGCTACACGTGCCGCGGCGCGGCAAGGTCTAGATGAACGATTACTCGATCCTAAAGTATCGAAAAGCGATGGAAAAGGCATAGGTTAGAATTCTAACCTATGCCTTTTCTCGCGGCCGCAGCGGCAGTCAGAAGACTTTACGGGGTGGAAGGGACACCGACCCGAAAACGGAAACCACGTACTCAGTACATCATTCTGAACCCCCCACAAATAGAATTTTTTCGTCGGTTATTAAAAAAGAAATCAGCTGTTTCCTACAAAAGTGCAATACCTACACGGTCAAAATGTATGGAACAGCTGTTTTTTTTTTAAATTATGTAGGTACTGAGTTCGTGGTTTCTGTTTTCGCGTCGGCGTCCCTTCCACCTCAAAAATAGCATCGCCGTCTATTCTGATTGCAGTCGTGGCATATCTTGGTCGAAGTAGGACCATTTTTTGTGGTACCTATATAGATTACGGTAAACATAGGTAGCAGAGAACAACTGCCGGTGGCGGCGGTGGCGACTGCTAGGTGGTTGCCTTGGCAGTGTTGGTGAGGTTTTGTTCCTTTTGTTTGGGGAAAAATTCGTTCTTGGGGAAATTTCGTAATGGTTAAAAAGGGAATCAAGAGGCACTTTACAGCCAAATTGGCAATTGCATAATTTAACTTGCGGATACTAAGCCATTTGCATCGTGTCGTGCATAAAAGGGGACGGGTAATAGATAATGAATTGAATTGATTTAGTTTCGGATACAGGAAGATCCATAGAGTGTTAGTCACCTAATATGAAAAAACTTAGCATAGTACAAGAACTAATATAATTACCGAAACAATCATAATCTGCACAAGAAAAAATACAATTAGAGAGCTACAGTTCTCAGTGAAGCAATGTTCATCTATGACGTCATAATAAAACTATACAAATACACGCATTAATTTACGGAAAACTCAAAATCAATACCTACAAAGTTAAGTTAGATAAGTTAAGTTAGTCTCTTCAAAGTTAGAGTAAACAGGCTTCTTCTGGGTAAGCTCGCTCCATCTTCGACTCTGTTTCTGTCACCTCTGACCTAGACTAGAGTCAAGAGCAAATCCATCTTAAATAAAAAATAAAATACCTACCAGCGAGGACTAGAGCGCAGCATGTTCAAGATAAAGAAAATAGATAAAATAAGACACACAAGAATAAGAACGATAACAAAAGCAGCTAATTCCTTGAGCTATGCACAAAAACTGAAATGGAAATGGGCAGGTCAAGTAGCGAGGCTTACAGACCAGAGATGGACCGTTAAAGTAACCCAATGGAGAGCTCCACAAGGGAAAAGAGGCAGAGGGAGACCGCTCACACGATGGGAAGATGAGATCGAACGACCAGCTGGCCTAAACTGGAGACAAGTTGCACAGGACAGAGGCGAACGGCTATCTTTGGGGGAGGCCTTCACCCTATCTGGGATTCTTGCGTAAATTAGATAAAATATGTATGACATGGAAATTAATAAAACTTACAATTATTCTAGGTTAACTAACCAATAAGAACATCAGCATCGGAACGTTGCGGTCGCTTTATCGGTTAAATTAATATTCTCCCATCACACATTAAGGCAATCCTTGTACAGCCCCTAATCTTCCCAATAATTGACTATGGTGATGTGTGCTACTATGACCTGAATGCAGATCTTCTTAATAAACTTAACCGACTTCTTAATAACTGCATTCGATTCGTCTTCAATCTCCGCAAGTATAATCATGTATCTGCACATCGATCGTTTTTAAAGTGGTTACACATCCGACAGCGCAGAGCTTTGAGGGCTTTGACAACCCTGTTTTCTCTTCTCCACAAACCCACTTCTCATTCTTATCTTACATCTCAATGTCAATATTTATGATCTGCGGGCAGCAAGAATCTTTCTTCCGCTAATAACTGCCTTCTACGATGTCCTTCTCACCGCTCTGCTTTTATCTTCTTTCTTTGGCCAGGCGGTCTGCCTTTGGAATGCGCTCGCTCAGAGTATTAGGACGGTGTTTCCATTCAAAATTGAAGCTCGAGAGCATATACACAAGAAGTTGGCAGATTCGTCTCAGAAATAAGTTGCAGTAGTTTATCTTGTTATCTCTCTTCACTTTATATATTTTGATTTATGTATGTCTATAAGTATTTATTATACAAGGTGTAGTTTTGCAACCTCGTTAAAATTCAGGAGGTTGTCATAGAAGACGTAAATAATCAATATAAATTACGGTACCTGGTCAACAATAATTAACGCTGCTTTTTGTAGTTGTTTTAATTTGATACTTTTTCAGAATGTAGCCCTTTTCAAAAGAGGAGAATCACCCGTTTATCGAATAAACGATATATCTTCACTTATCGATTTCTGATATTAAGAAAAAAAAATACCTACCCATTTTATTATTGATTTGGGTTGAGAATCATTAGCATAGTTACCTCCTTGAATTTGACGAGGATGCAAAGCAACACCTTGTATAATATGTATATATATTTTTTTATAAATAATTTCTAGTACCACACACACAGCACACCACAGCAGTGTTTGTGTGTGTGTGTTAAAAAATAAGCAGGTATCAGTAACCAAGCCACACGTACCAGTAACTAAGCCCGATGGACCCTATACATATTTCATGGGCGCGTCAAGTGCGGTATTCAATTGCACCGGCATCTGGCTATTGTCCATGCATCTCACTCCACCCTCACGTACTTTTACTCCCTTTGTCATTCAATTCTGTGGAATAACCACTCAAACGACTATTGTGGACGTCAGTGGAATTTTCTCACGTTTGTCTTTTGTCAAAAATTTGGGTAGGTTGGGAGATTAATTCGTCCAATTTTGGTCGACGTAGGGTGTGAGATGAGTATGTTTTTAATTATTTGTAATCTGTAGAACATTATAGGTGTTGGTGCAATTTTGTAGTTGAATATTTAAGGAAAAATTGTATTATGATAAAATTATTGACCGCATACTCAATAAAGCTCTGGTTGTTTTTAGACCATCGATAGATTTTATATAGTTCCCTTGAAAATTAACGAAATTCTACATCAGTAATTGATTAAATACTTCAGCTCAATGCTGATTAACATCAGTAGCTCTAATTCTCGAAGATAACATCTATACTTATACTATAAAGAGGTAAAATTTGTTTGTAATGGGTAATCTTCAGAGCTACTGATCCGGTTCCAAAAATCTTTCACTAACGGCAAGCTAAATTATCCCGAGTGTTATATGCTATATTTAAAATGTTCCCATGGGTTAATTTCCGTACATAACGGGAGCGAAGCCACGAGCAAAAGCTAGGAACAAATACAATGGTAAGAAATAGCTACAATATTGTTGTCAATCACGGTCTCAACCTATACTCGTAATTCCCAAGTAAATAGCGATTCAAACTGTAACGCAAAAATTTACCAAAAAAGTAACATCTCTTTATCAATTTAATATTTGTGTACCGGTACGCGACCACTAATTTATTAACCGACTGCTCAGAAATGAAACCAGCTGATTAACTATTAAACTTACTAGATCGATGCTGAATCGCAAGCGAAGAGCGACATGAATTGTGAATCTGTAAATTGGAGCCGAGGTCAAAGCAAATAATAATTTTGAAATGAAACTGACTTTGTATACGTAGTTTACGTCAAGCATTGGTTTTAGGCAAATGATGCGTAGGCGGATCTTTACTTTATTCTGGTTTAAAACTGAGACTAGTTTTTTTTTACACGCTTTTACTAACTTCACCTGTAACTTGCTATGTAAAAAAATCTTATAAGTTTTTGACCCACTCTTCGGTTTCCGATTGAGCTGAAATTTTGCATACCTACATGTTTAGTTTCGATGACCATGTATGGTTAGCTAAGTGATGTCATTCTAAATTGAATATGGCGGACTCCCAGAGATGGCGCACTAGTAATTTTTATGCATTCCCATGATATAGGTATCAAATGAGGGTTCGCTGAGAAGAATACTAGAAATAAAATAACGTCACTCTTATGCGTGTTTTTGTAACTGTAATTTTTTATTTTAATGGAGGTCTGAAAGTATCCCACGGGAATGTACGACCGGAATGAAAAGTATCCTATATCCTAACCTAGGTCATGGTCTACCAGTGTCCCACATTTTATCGAAATCCATTCAGCTATTAGACTCGTCAAGGACTGGTAAACAGACAGATTTACTTTAGTTTTTACAATATTATGTACTCGTATGGTGAGTATTGATCATGTAAACATGATAGTGATTTGATTAAAAAAATCATAAAATGGATTAAGATAATAAAATCCATATAATTTTACTATCTATCTGATCCGATCCCGAGTTTTGAGAGGTCTCGAACAAAAATCAGGTGGTTACCCAACAAAATATTACAGGTAGATAGGTAGCCACTACTTATTTGTCAGGTGACCTTTACCATTTATCCTTTGAACCGGACAAAACGCTTCGGGTTGACTTATTTTCTTTTTTGTTTGTAGAAATTCAACGAAATCAAATCCATCAAATCCTTTTTACTTTTGAAGCTTTGATAGATATTTGCTCGAATGATGTCCTGAGAGCGATGAAAGGGTTACCTTGTCACGTTCTTCTGGTTTTTTTTATTCATAATGCTTTTAAAGACAAGTTTACAATATTCGTTAAATACTCACCTTTTTTTTCACCACTCTTAAAACGGTGACGGAAAACATCGTGATCAAACTGAAAAATCGAAGAAATGTGACTATCACCAATCTGCTCTGAGACGAAGGCCTGTCCCAGCCGCTAGCCGTGGTAAAATTATAGGCTGATAGATTTAGACAGGGTTTAGAGGCAATATATTCTGCCTCTAAACCCGAAAAAATCGAAGAAAAATATGAAAAACGAGGACCCACCGAACAGCACGTCCACTTAAAATGCAAAAGGTGTCCACAATGATCCCGATATAAGAATATCGAGATAAATGGCCGACTATAAATCAGGAAGTTAGCGGGGCGGCACGACTCGACCGAGCTCGCGATTTGTCGTTGAAATAACGATTTGACGGACAGTGGCGGCATCAAAACCGCTTTGTAGGTCAAGTCACGGCGCACAAACAAACTAGCCTTCTGGCTTCTGGTATAAAACATTATGAATACTAAGTAAGTTGCCTTTGGAGTCTACCGAAGCTAAAACCTTTAAGTTTCATTAAACATGAGTCCTGATTTGCTGTCAATTTTATCGAGTAATAATTCCATAATAATTAAGTGTGTAAATACTCATGTATTTAATTAGTACTTAATGAGTAAAACAATAATTATAACCTTATTGTCTCAAGGTTCGCACTAAAATTAACATGAGTTAAGTAGCAAACCAGACGACGTGTAGATGTCCGCAACAAACGGCTGTAGGCACCTTTAATAAATTAGGTATGGGTCAGCCCTGGTCGCAGAGCCAAAGGTCACAGATTAACAACAAGCTATTTTGGGTTGTGACCCGTCGCCGTTCTATTTCTGCTCCCGACAGTGCGTCTATTTCACTTTATAGCTTTATTTCCTCTATATCTTAGATGGGACCATTAAAACAATCGATTTGTGTCCCACGCTTCGGTGTACAGAAAGCGGAATTGCCTTTTCGTCCTTAGATAGTGGAATAATGGATTGGCTGCGGTATAATATATTCAAAATAGTAGTTTTTTTTTACTTTAGATGGGTGCTCAGGTAAGCATTGCTTGATTGTTTAGAACTTGGATCTAGTTTTTGTCTTTAACATCAAATCTACACTCAACAATCTTGATGAGAAATGTAGAGGGTTTAAAAAAAGAACGTAAGAATAATTTGCGTAGCATTTTTTTCATGTTCTTATGCACTAAATTCTTAATGGCCAGTCTCCGTCTTTTTTTTAGGCTCATTTCATGAAACCGTTTTTATATTTAACATTCCTACAGCAGTACTAACATATTTAAAACGATTCTACTTTAAGTTGCACACAACAGGCAACGTTTGAATTTAATGTACATTATGTACTCTTCGTTTTATTACAGTAGTCCACGGAATTAAATTTATAGTATTCAGAAATGTTAACGTTTGAATTTCTAACGTGTAAACAAACCTGCATGGACTGCACGATATTATTACTGTGAAGTAGACATCTAGGTGCTTGTCCCACAAGTTGGATGCCGTATATTTGTTGTGACTTTCTAACCATATTTGTTGACATTTTGTACTGTATGAAACGAAAATTTTGGGACATTCTTCTGGAATTTCTAAATAGAATACAGCATGCATACTAATAATAGGGGTTAAAGTATGAAATTGCCGTTTTATAGTAATAGATACTTTGAATTGACATTAAACCTTCATGGTGTGAGATATTTGATTGGTATTTTTCTTTTAAAAAATGGGCAACATTCGATTTTAGACAGAAAAGATGGATACTTCGAAAATTCGAGTAATTTTTGAATACGAGTTCCGACGCGGCAGAAACGGCTTGCAGTATTAATGCTGCGTTTGTAGAGGAGACTGCTAATGAACGCATCGTCCGTTTTTGATTTAAACGCTTTCTTAATGGAAACTTCGACTTGAAGAACGAACCACGTGGAACCACACAGGGAATAATGCTGAATTGAAGGCGATGGTGGAAGCCGATGCGAGTCAAACCACCCAGGAAT
The DNA here is from genome assembly GCA_964057025.1 of Standfussiana lucernea. Taxonomy (NCBI): domain Eukaryota; kingdom Metazoa; phylum Arthropoda; class Insecta; order Lepidoptera; family Noctuidae; genus Standfussiana; species Standfussiana lucernea. The sequence continues at coordinate 6,242,248 of OZ059793.1, forward strand.
TAGCAGCATGGGTTAACGTTACCTTACCTACAATATTGATGCATTTGCATTAAATCAATTAAAAAAAAAATGAAAAATGGGTGCCTCAGATTTGACTGATCTCCAGAAAGCAACGCGTGTTGAAATTTGCGCTGCCTTGTTGAATCGACACAGAAATGAAAGAATATTGGATCGAATTGTGACATGTAACGAAAAGTGGATTCTTTACGATAACCGTAAGCGAAAAATACAATGGTTGACCCCAGGTCAAACGCCTCAACAGTGCCCTAAAGCAAAGCTTACCAATAAAAAGGTAATGGTAACTGTTTGGTGGTTTTTTCATAGTGTTATAATTATGTGGTGATGTATGTTATGCACTATAGCTTTCTCAGGTCTGGTCAAGCAATATCAGCAGATGTTTACTGTGCCGAACTTCGAACAATGATGGCAAAATTGGCAGTGAAACAGCCCCAACTCGTGAATCGATCTTCACCATTATTGTTCCATGATAACGCAAGACCTCACTCAGCATGGGACACCGTTGTAACTCTACAGGAGCTGCAGATAGAAAACAGACGTCATCCTCCGTACTCGCCAGACCTTACTTCAACTGAATACCATTTTTTTTTTTCGTGATTTGGACAATTTTGACGTGGTAAAAAACTAAAAAAAAACAGTACGAAATGCACATAGTTTGTCGAATCTAGATCCCCAGAGTTCTATCGCAAAGGCATAAATGAACCTCCGATTAGATGGCAGCAATGTATAGATAATGAGAGTAAATATTTTGATTAAATAAATTATGTTACATCTTGGAAAAAAAAACTAGTTTTAATTTTGCATTATAAATTGGCAATGCAGTGATAGTCTAGTGGTATGACCGTTGGATTGCCAAGTCATAGGTCACGAGTTCGAACCCAAGACTCGCACCTCTGATTTTTCGAAATCATGTGCGTATTGTATAATTATCACTTGCTACGGTGAAGGAAAACATCGTGAGGAAACCAGCATGCCTGAGAGATATATCTCGACGGCATGTAACGCCAAGTCAGAGGCCTATGGGCGGCATAAAACTCTGACACCAGGTTAGGCTCTAACCACACGATAAAGAAGAAGAATTGGCAATTTCATACTTTAACCCCTAATATTATAAAGCTGAAGAGTTTGTTTGTTTGGTTGGTTGAAAGCGTTAATCTCAGGAACTACTGGTTCGAATTGAAAAATTATTTAAGTGTTGGATAGACCATTTATCGAGAAAGGCTTTATAACATCACGCTGCAACCAATATGAGCAGAAAATCAATCAAAAATGTTACGCAGACGAAGTTGCGTGGCTCAGCTAGTTTTCTAACATTGCTAAATTGGGACAGCTTTCTTGCATCATCGAAATGGAAAGAAAGAAATTATCCCGTCACATGTCGGTTCCTCAACCACTCTTGGTTTCGGATTTTGCAAGAAGTTTTCGTTTTTCCTTGAAAAAAGAAAATTTTCCCGGTCGGATACGCGGCGAAAGTCATCTATAATTCCATAAAAACGACGCATGTAGGCGGACAGTAACAACGTTTGCTCTACCAATAAGACATTTGACAAGCGATAACCTAATTTCAAGTAAAAATATTACGGAGAGGCGAACTTGATTTCCGCTAACAAGTTGATTAGCAAAATTCATATCCACTTCACGTAAGTCTGGAGCTACTCCTGACTTCAATATGGATACGGTCTTTTGATTATTTGGGAAAGTTATTAAACATAGCCCAATGTTCAAGCAATGGAAGGAGGGGTGGGACTTGCCCAACAGTGGGACACTAAGGCATATTAAATAAAACTTTTTTTGCAAAAAAAACAACCGACTTCCTAAAAAAACACAAAAAAAACAACTTTACCCTTTTTAATCATCGTATCACACACAAGTCCTTGTCAAGTATCAATTTCGCAATCTCTTTTACTTGGATGACATATTTTTTTCAGCTATTTTGATTTAAAAACCAAACTGCTGAACCGATTTTGATGGATGGACCAATCAGAAAGTATATCCTTTCAGATAAAAGAAGAAATTTTCCTTTTTGAAGTCGGTTAAAAAACAACAAGACTTTAAGTATATCCACATCCGATACGGCAAGGGGCCTGGAAGACGGTCGTCGTCACCGAAGCTGGTGCAAGAAACGCAGGCGTGAAGGTTAGGACTAGTTTCCGAACCAACAACCGTGCCGTAAAGCTAATATATAATATTGTACTAATTAGTCAGTACTGATTTTGAGCAGTTTGAAATGATAATGACTTATTATTTTATCTTTGCTCTGGCCTTTATGTTATGTTAAAGATAGATACCTAATGCATGGATTGACATGGATTTACATGGATATTGACATCGGAAGGTGTTGATTTACCTTGAATCGATTAGAAATCAAATTGTCTCCCAAAAACAAGCTTATCATAGCAAACCTTGAAACATTTTTTCACGTATCTTGCAAAAAGGAAAACTTGAAACACACATGTAGAATTCGCATTCATTATTCAATTTTGTTTGACCTTGGCCTACATTCGTATTTTCCTCGCACAGCGAAACGATTAAGACGTCGTACGAAGACTTTTCAGCGAATATGCCGCCAGATTACACACACTCTAGAGGCATTTTGTTGTCCAATTTGTTTTGTAACCAAATCTTCTTCCAAAAATTATCTTTTTTTCCTGCATTATGTAATTCACAACTCAGATTATTTGGGATTACATCCCTAAAATAAGTCACAGTTATTCCTCGATACGCATTGTTATGACGCGTGCGTAGGTTGGCCATTTGTCAGGTGATAAACCTTTTTCAACGTTAATACTGTACGATCACACCTGCTACAACATGTCCGTACAAAACGCTAACACGTCAAATGACATAAGCGAAATGTTTCTGGATTAGACAGTATTACTTTAAGTGCGAAGGATAGCCTATATTCGGTAGTTCTCTGAAGTTATGTAGTTATGGTATGTTACTTTGTGTTAGAGCTGACCTTTCGCGGGTACATGGGAGGGTACCGGGTAGCTTTAGGTGGCTACCTACGTCACACTCATGCATGACAACGCATAATGTTGGCTGCCGACCGCGTGCATTATTAAAAGGCCCTCGCGTACCAAACGGCCGCTTTTAATTTAATGTCTGTGTCTAAAAACGTTACTAAGCACAAGGGAATTGTTTTCAAGGTTTAAATTCAAAAGTTAGCATTGTTTGTGGGGTATTTCGAATGGAGGGTATCCGTTGACTGCCAAACTAATGTGGCAACAATTAAGGCCCCTCGTTTGTGGACCGAAACGGAGCAATTACCTTATCTACTATTAGGTGCGTGTGTCTTGTATACTAGAAGTGTGATTTTTCTTAATATTGATCAGGGGTTTTAGCCTAGATTTTAGCTAACTGTTTGATTGGTTGATTGATAGTTGCAGGCATTGTCATTGATTTAAAAATTGATGCGTAAAGTTCTTACAAAATTATTGGTTTTGGTTATGATGTAATTTGTAGCTTTCATGCCATAGTTTCAGAGAACGTACGTAGCAGAACATTAAAATATTAACGACCTTTACAATGAGCAGTCAAAATGGAAAAAAATGCCATAACTAGACGCAACTTTCTAAACTGGTTTTAAAATCGAGTGTTATAAAATAACCGATTTCCAAAAACAAAAACAAAAAGTGGAAAATAACTTTACTTTCGGAAGTCGGTGACTATTGTTTGTTTCATTGACTGTTTTGGGACCAATTGGGAAGTGTATCCTTTCAGATAAAAGAAGATTTTTTCAAATCGGTTCATAAATGACGAAGATAATTATGAGGAAACAAACACAAAAGAAGTCGGTTAAAAAATACAACCGAATTGAGAACCTCCTCCTTTCTTTTAAGTCTGTTAGTAGTAGTTTCGCAAAATTATATTACAGTTAAATTAGACCGATTTTAAATTTTCCATAGAAACAAAAATTTCCAATTATCTTTTTTTAAATGAGACATTTCGAAAATGTTTTTCACTAACTTTTTAGACCTATGTATCCTGATGTGTGTGAGGTTTCATTAAAATCGGTTTAGTCGTTTCGAAAAATAAGGACTTGAAAATTTGTATGAAATGCCGTACGGCGTACACGCTCTTAAAAAGAGTAGCCTATAGCTTCACAGAAATCACTTATCATGATTCTCTTGCCCTGATCTCAATTTATTTGGCGGTGCTGTATAAAGCTTCTAATACTACTCTATTAGTTGTTATCTCAGTAGTCACTCCCTTTCTAGACTTGTCATCTTTCACACAATCCATCTATTGTTTCTTTGATCTACCCGTACCCTTATAGCCGCCCACATTCGTACTCAAAACTTTCATCACGAGATTTCCATGATAACCGATTTCCACTTTGCTTTGATTGAATTTGAACTTAACAATGTCAATAAAACTTTGTATAACGGCGTAAATGGCATCATGGCTGAACAAACTTTGTTTTAACATCGCAAGAGTTTGTAGGTAGTAGGAACAAATACAGAGAATTGTTAACAAACATCCTAATTCACGTCTTTGAAGATTGAATTGTAACGTTTACTGTGTAAATATCGATACATTAGCGACCCGCCCCGGCTTCGCACGGGTAGTAGCGCATATTAGGTGGCTTGACTTTTTCCGACACTTCCACAGTTATCGTCATATTTCAACCAATTTACTCAAAACCTTGACAAATTGCATACCTAAGCATCCTCTTGAATCACTCTATCTATTAAAAAATGGCATCAAAATCCGTTGCGCAGTTTTAAAGATCTACGCATTCATAGGGACAGATACAGTGATACATAACAACACGCTTGTAATCCCCGAAGGGTTGGACAGAGGTGTACCTTAAAGTACACCCACATTTCGCCAGTTATGTTTAAGTCCCATGTAATAGGGGGTGAGCCTATTGCCGTCAAGCTGGCATGAATCCAGACTCCGTGGCTGCCAACTCGATCGATGACTGTAATGTTGAAAATAAACTTAGAAAGTATGTACATATGAATACACACACAATGTCACATTGGTACTTGCCCGGACTTGAGCCTACAACCTCTTGCATGAGAGGCGATGCCTTAACTGCTGGGGCATCCCGATATTTTACACAAGAGCCTTCTTACATACTCCTAAAACTCAGGTTTCTTTCCCATGGGGGTAAGCAGAAATTACAGCACGCCATCCGCTACGATTCTCATCTTCCTTAGGAACTCACAAAAACTATAGTAATGATGTCGGAACCACAAAACTATATTAAAAATCGTTTTCTAAACAAACCGAAGTTAGATAGCTAGTAGACTAAAACTTTATATTGATGAAGGCGCTTTCTAGATTTAAAATTAGATTGTTCCAGTTCGATCTAGCGGCTAATTATGTTACCGTTTCCATTCATCAATTAGTAGCTTTTAGGTTAGAAACCAGGTTTTAAACCGACAATACCAAGATAACTTCAGCATTACAAATTGACAGACATAACAAAACATCATGCATGTAGTCGACGAAGGTTTAGGCAGGGGTGTACCTTCATAAGAATAGGAGAGGAGGAGATTTCTTCATTCCTTATTATAGTATGTATATTTAAGTTAATGTATTAATCTATGGGTCTTTATTACTTGAAAATAAATGGATTATGTTAAGTTTTGTGATGTTATAAGAGTACACCCACATTTCGTCAGTTATGTTTAAAGTCCCATGTAATAGAGGGCGACCCTATTGCCTTCAACTGGGCACAAATCCAGACTCCGTAGCTGCTACTGAGAAATTCATGACGAATAAACCTAATAACAATTGGCCCGACCCGAATCGAACCCAGGACCTCCTCAGCTCAGCAGTCGCGATCGTGACCACTAGATCAATGCAGCTAACCGCTTCGTCGCAGTTCGTTTAAAATGTACAATTTTAACTTTGTATGGGTGTATTGCCTTCCAAGACGAGGTAGAGACAGTCCAAACTATTGATTACATTTTCGTAACAATGAAGTTATTTTCTAGGTTTGGGTAGGTGGAATTCATGGAAACATTAGTAGTAGTATTGTACCTCAAATAGCCTTATTTCGCGGAACACAAGAGAGGTCAAACCAGCGCTTTCTAACGGACCAACAGATGTCGTTGTGAAATTACCTTTTGCACAAAGAAGCTTTGCCTTTGTAAGTTGAAAAGAAGCATAGAAACTACCCACATACAGCTTTACTGGGACTATCCATTTAGGTTAGTAGTTTCTATTGACTACCGATTTCTCAAGTGATGTTCTTTTTCAGTTTGGATCAATTTTATGATTGGGTTTTTGGGGTTTTGGCAATCACAACAGTTTATACGGAGGGAAGTGGAACTAATGTTTTTCCTACTCCCCCGCGATTCTTTTCTGATTAATATCGTTGCAGGATCCAAGACAGTTTAATTATTTGTTTGGGACTTCGTCGAGCATCATTGTCTCGGCGCTTTTCTGGTGATCAGCACTGTTGATTCTGGTTTTTAGGAGTTGCAGACGTTTGGGAATAGTGTGGGGGGCTTGGCTGTCACAGTAGGCTTCTGCAATTAAATCGGGCTGGGGTTCGTTTCATATTGACTTATCATAATAAGTCGTCTCATCGGGCTTGGTAATTGCAATCTCGATACTCGATAAATTAGACAACAATCATTATATCGATACTTTCTGTAGGTTAATAGCACCATACCAAGGCTCGCGTGGTGGATTACGGCCCACTATCTCCTATAGAGGACGCATGTATTCCAGCAACGGGAACAATATTGGATAATTATGTTATATTGGAGATGGTTGACCAGTATATCTATCTAGGTCATGTTCATTCATTTGACAAAGAACATCAACAGACGGACATCTTGAGAAGAATACGGTATTCTAAAATCAGCCAAAAGACTGAAGTCCCGCCTCTATCAGTGTGTTCTGACCACCATGACATACGGTCTGGAGACGTGGATGCCCACTCAGGAGGTTGTGTACAGGATCAGAGTTTCACAGAGAGCCATGGAGCGTTCCATGCTCGGCATAAAACTTATAGACCGAGTTCCAACCGTTGATATCCGATGGCGTACGAAGGTCTTCGAAATTGGAAGTGGCATTTCGGAACTCAAGTGGAGTTGAGCGGGACACCTATCAAGGCGCGGTGATGGCAGGTGGAGCAAAGCTGTGACCGAGTGGCGTCCAAGGAATGGGCAAGCAAAGAGAGGCCCAGTAGTGGGTGAAGCCGGGTTGTGGATGATGATGATGTTACAAGCACCATTCCATTTAGGGTGAGGGTGTCATATCGCTATCTATAATATTCGTGTCTAAAAAATATGAAAATGCATACCTCCGTAGTTAGCCCAGCACTATTGCTGGACTCACTACGGAGGTTAGCTTTAAATGTACAATCACTCACTTAATTCGAAGCGTGTTAACTTCGTTCATTTATACTGCCTTTACAAACACCTAGTGTTATTTCTACCCGAAATAATACGAACTGTTGGAATGTCAGAATTCGTAAAAGCTATGTTTAATTAGCTACCTACACATTATGTGTGAGTATTATTATGTAGTTGGCACTACTATTACCTAAGTTGCTTTGGATAGGTATGTTTATACTACAGTGTTATTATGTAACACACTTGTGGAGCTCATGGCTAAACAATAACAGCCACACGGGTCGATCTCTAAAGTTAAGCAGCGTTTGCCAAGGTTTGACCGTAGATGACTGACCATCCGTTACATACCGAGTTTCCTCAGTGCCTCGGAAAGCGCGTTTAGCCGTTGGTGACGGCTGTCATTTGTAGATCGTTGTGCGGTTGTGTTGTGATGTTTGACAGTTTTGAGGGGTATCGTACTATCCAGTACTAACTGGGTTGTGGAGGTCAGATAGGCAGCCACTCCATGTAAAATACGGGTATCTATTCAGTTGCATCCGATAATACTGGAAGCCGACCCCAACATGATTAGGAAAAGGCTATTCAGGTGATGCATTTTCTCATCCAAAGACTTAACACACTTGCGATAGAAATGCAATTCATTTTCAATCAATGGTGATTGCGTTATTTAAAATTGATTAATTTGGTGAGAAGTAATGGAGAAGTATGGAAGAAGAAGACACGCTCCGCTAATCCCGAATAATTTGGGTAAGAAAAGTGATGATTTACATACGTCTTTGAACTCACGAATTTTCAAACGTGAAGTAGTGGATTAATTATCTCCTTCAAAATCTTTCAGATTGTGATTGAAAAAGTGTTTTTTAATAAGGATGCTGGTTGAAAATTAAACATTTTATAGCAAAGCAATAATTATGAATAGAGACATCAATCACTTTAATTAGCAACTTATTTTAATTAAATACGCTGAATCGAAAATATGCATTTAGTTCGAATTTGCTGATTTGCATTGAAATAGCTTATCAGCAAATTATGATATTTTACGTTTGTCTGTTTTGTTGTATTCTAAGTGCCCACCTTGTCTTCCGGGATATCGCCAGATGGTTGGTTGACTCTTCACGTGACCAGAGGGCTAGCCTTTTTTTGCCATAAAAGTCAGTATTGCCATTCAACGAGGCAATGTTGCCAGCCTTCTGGGCACTTTTTCCATTGACAGCGATGCTGATGAATTTTTTGACCCCCTGTAATCATTTTTTCCTTTTGTTCTTGAACATATTTTTATTAATATTATACGTCTATTTATAGTTTGCAAATAATGGAATATTGAGACTGACAGCCTTTGAGCCAATGTGCTGGTCGCTTTCCGATTAATGGTGGATTTTGCCTTTAGCTAGTTGATTTAAACTCTAATTTGGTAACGAACTTGGTTTTAGCCCAATTTAGACCATAGCAATTAAACAGGGATATCGATAAATCTGTGCATATATGAGATACAATAACGTATCGCCATTATCAATTAATACGAAGGGTTATAATAGGGTAACCCAAGATGGAAAAATTGGATCCATTTTGATTAGTTTCATTTGCAATCGCCCACGCTGATTGAGAACTCGCGCGTTAATTGATCTTACGTAAAGCTTTCTTAATTTATGTAAAGTTTTGCTATTGTTTCCAACTTCGTAAATACTCGTATCTATCTACCTGTTTTTGGTGTAAGCTTCGCATAATTAATATTAAAGTATCGTCCTCCGCTCCCTTTTTAAAGTTTGCTAAGTAGGACAACATTCTTCAGTTATACTTCTTGCTTTATTACTTTGTTTCGAGTAAAACGACCTTTTCAAACATCAAGAGCTTTATTACCTTTCGTATATTTGCTACAAAAATATGGGTGGCCAAATTATCAATATAAAAATTAAAAAAAAAACACGAACTTAACTTCTCCGACAAATATTCTCAGAGGGCTTAGAACCAGAGGTTTCAAGGCGTTTCGTATTATTGAAAACAAATTTCAATAGATTTGACATAAGTATTTCGTTAGCTTATGTCACTTAAATATATTTTAGACTGCAATCATCGTTTTTGCTGATTGCACTTCACTATCTAGGCCTAGTGAAAAGCGTCACTAATATCATGTCAGCAGAATGTAATTATTTTGACAACTAACTAACGACATCACCATAATTGTTTAATCAATGAGATAATTTATAATCCAAGTTCTGAACAGAATACGATACAAACATCAATATTGCAACATCTCGTCATGGTACGAACAAATGAAACCAACGTGCGGTTTAGTCTGCAACGTCATTAAGGCTCAATTTAAACTCGGCGTTTCACGACGTCGGAATTAGCAATTTTCAGCTCAGGTTAGGTTAGGTCATAAATCGTGGTGCAATCAAAGGAAATAATACCCTTTCTGTTCTTGCTAGTAACTAAAGCTACTGTGGTGTGACTGGCTATAAGCCATTCAACATAATAATATCTTGAGTGCTTGCATTATCTGTGGCTTTGCATTATTATCTACTGTGAAGACTTCAGTTTTCAGAAAAAAATATCAACCACTCTTCGGAGTGAATGATATTCTTTTTTTTTTGAGAAGAAACATGATGTGAGCTGAGGATTTAATTGTTACGCTCATAATTATCATGTTGCAATTTTGTTTACTAACTTGGTGGGACTTCCCTTAAAATAATACAATGACAGGTTCCAGTCACGAGCATTTTACGTGAAATAACTGTTTCTACTTTGAGATAAACCTATTTCGTAATAGAGATACTATTCAGAATTCCAAAATACTATGTTCTTGAAAACTTGAACGTTAATCAAAATAGTAGGAGAAAATCGCTTTGGAATTTAAAAAGTCAAAAGTCAAAATTATTTATTTGCGTTAAATGTTGTAGGTACAAAATATGGTAAATATAACATGTAGTGCAGTGACACATTTCGCCATAAAATTGCATGCAAATATTAATAAACACTCACATAAAATTAGGTAGGTAAAGTGTCCACATTTCATTGTTCGTGACTGTACTGTAAAAAATCAACATTTACGTTCATCATACACTTCCTCATCATATTTGTAATAGGTGCACTCACACATTACAGCGATGTGTCCCATCCTTACCTTCCGTGAAAAGCTATAAAAATGTACTGAAAGATAAATGCATGGTGGTCGTAAACTGACTAGCTCAACCCTTCCATATCCTTAATACGTGTAGTTAATCTTTAATTCCAGCGTATAAACCGATGGCCAATATATCTTGACATTTCGTAGTGGTGCTGGTTGCTAGGACAAATGTCAACAAAACGTCAAACTCAGTACATTTGGAATTTAGTTCGTTGTTCCGCCGCCCGTCAAAATACACTGGGTATTTGTTTGCGTTCTCTGGGAGGGTTTAACAAGCGATAAAGGAGACATTATGTTTGTATGTATGAAGCAATACGCCATATTTTGTATTTATAAAATGATATACGATCCAATGGGGTTGTCGAGGTCCAATGGAGTGTCACAAAATAATAAAAAAAAAAATTGACCCATTTTTCTAAACGGAACCTTTTCATACATTTCTAGCGCACGAGTACGAGCCTGTGGGGTGAATGGATGGGCGTGATGCATGGTGACGAGATGGAGTATGTCTTCGGGCACCCATTGAACATGTCTCTTCAGTACCACACCAGGGAACGTGACCTCGCTGCACACATCATGCAGTCTTTCACCAGATTCGCTCTCACTGGGTAAGGTTCATAGTTTATAAAAGGTATTTCTAGGATCTGCTAAGCTGTAGGCGGACTTCACGTTGACAGCACCTTCATTTCGGCGCAGTAAGGGTGGTTTTCTACGAAAGTGACTTTTGACCTGTGTACCTGCTTAGGTCACAAGACAATCTGTGTAATTATTAAAATCACCAACATACAGAACCTGCTTTTTGTACATTCCAACAAACCAACCACTTTATAGGCAGCTCTAACGTCAAACAAAATCATAGAATACAATAATAGCTACCTATTGACTCCCAAAGTTGTTCGTCGCAGTATCTCCGATCGTGAACTTCAATTTAATAGGGTGATGTTAAACAGAGCTTGATCCAAAGATTTGGGCCAAAATTATCGGAAAGTTCTACGTGTTCAAATGTCAGCCTATCGATTTTAGTCTAAATTCGTTACGTACGATATGAAGTTTCAGTTTTAAACTATTTCAAGTCTGGCATATTGATCCGAATTTTAAATCGGCTTTAAGCGTTGGCTGACCGGTGCTCTAAATAAGTTTTTTTTGGGGTCAGTAGAAATGGAAATCTAGTTTATGTGAATTATTTGGGAGAGCAGACTGTAGTCTGTTCGTGACACTTAAATGTAACCGGTGAAATATTGTGTGTGTCCGATACAAAGTGTAAACGGACCCTTCACGAAGCCGTCAACCAAGCATTCTGTACATCAAACTAAGTAACACTGTGCAAAAAATATTGCTTGGAAACGACATTAATTGTTTTACGGGAGGACTCAATGTAACGCATTCAAATCATTGTGCTGAAGTATGCATTGAATAAGTACGGGGAGGTAAAATTTCAGATCAATCGAAAACCGGAAAGTGGGTCAAATTTAAATTCCAAGATTTTTTACATAGATAATTTAGAAAACTCAAAACTCAAAGCATTCATTTCAATTAGACCATTACAGGCACTTTTGAATGTCAAAACACAAAAAACAAACTAAGCTACAGTCCCAGTCACAGGGCATAATAACTTGTGAAAGTACTGTAGTTGCCCATTCGAAAGTGTAGATCTCTATGGAGAAGAATGGGCAAGAAACTCCATGGACACTCTTTTAAATCATTGTTATTACAAAGTCTCGGTTACATCATTCATGTCGAGATTAAACATACATGTGAGAACGATGTAGAAAGACGTGCGAGTAAGAGCGTCCAGAATAAAAAGATAAAATTAACAATTCAAAAATACAATAATCCATGGCAGCTGCGAGATGACCAGTCACAACTGACAGCGCCCGTTCACGAACATGACGCATGGATCAGCCATCATTCAACTCAACCATTTTGGAGGGAACTAAACGACCCGACACACGCGCCACCATCAGCGAGACATTTGAGTGAGCATGACATTCTCTCAACCGCCAGGGCAAATTCGAGTCAGTAAAAGATGTAAATGGTAGCCTTATCGTACATAGAACTCACACATGTGCTATGCAATTATATAATACTAAGAGACTGAATCTATACAATGCAAAGATATGTTTACAATCTTCTGCAGCTTCCACAATAACTTCACAAAGTAATCAATTAGTTTGCCCCTATGGTTGTGGAGCAGGACCAGCATTGAGCCAAGCATTTTTATCATCGATGTAATCTCCCAACTTATAGTATGCTTGCCTACATAGTGTGCGTTTTATACAAGATTTAAACTTCGTCTCATTCAGTTGTAGAATGCGGGGAGGTATTTTATTGTAACATTTTAAACAGTACCCCATGAAAGATGAGTCTACTTTAGCTAGCCTGAAACCTGGCTGAACTAGTTGGTCCCTGGTTCTAGTATTATAGTGGTGTCTGTCGCCTCTTTTACTAAATAAATGCAGATTTTTTCTAACGTACTAATGTACGTTATGTTTTGTGTGTATGTTTTCATATGTTTTCATAGATGTATTGGCAAGGTACTGTCATAATGTTAATTTCCTTAAACAGTTCTCTTAGAGAATCGCGCCTACGTAGATTATATATGGCTCTGATGGCTCTTTTCTGCAGAATAAATATAGACTCGATATAGATACAGTTGAACCTTATAAAAGCGTGTTAAAAGCCTCTGGGGATTACCTTCTTGATCCTATCTATGTCTTTGGGATTGTCGTCCAATCGAGTATAAAGTTTGACTTAGGGTTCGATAATCTTTGGGATCGATAGGGCCATTCATCAACGTAACCGATAGCACTCGAGGGCCTGCCCGTACAATCCGTGACACAGTTTCCAACTACTGCTTAGCCATGAATAGAGTTGACTTGCTACATTATTTCCTACTAGCTGACCCGCGCAACATTTTCTTCTGCGTAACATTTTTGATTGATGCTCCGCTCCTATTGGTCGCAACGTGATGTTATATAGCCTATAGTCTCCTTCGATAAATGGGCTATCCAACACTAAAATAATATTTCAATTCGAGAACGAACCAGTAGTTCCTGAGATTAGCGCGTTTAAACAACCAAACAAAACTAACAAACTCTTCAGCTTTATAATGTTAGTATACATATAATAGATGTTATTTATCCTAAAGCTAATATCAGATACTTTGTCCGAGTGAACGGTTCACTCGGATACCTATCGGATTTTTTTAAAGCAATGTTTACACATCACCGACGGAATTACATGGGAGTGAATGTTAATCTGCTCCTTTTGTTTCAATATTCGACCATTCGGTTTTCCAGACAAGATTGCGATTTCCAAAATCCAACATCGACGGTCACTGCGTAATTTTTAATTTCATTTTCTTTATCGTGTGGTTAGTGCCTAACCTGGTCAGAGTTTTTATGCCACCCATGATGGACCTCTGACTTGGCTTAACATGCTGTCGAGAAATATCTCACAACCTGGTTTCCTCACGATGTTTCCCTTCACCTAAGCAAGTGATAAATTATAAAATACGCACATGATTCCGAAAAATCAGAGGTGCGTGTCTTGGGTTCGAACTCGAGACCTGTGACTTGGCAGTCTAACGGTCACACCACTAGGATATCTCTGCAGTTACTGCTGATTTTTCACTTTTGATTCGTTTTATGTTCAAATGTTTCACTTTGTGTGGAATATGCCAAATGGTAGATCAGGTACAATAGACGGTACAAAGCGAAACAATATCGGAATCTACTTGCAACGGCCAACTGATAGGGATCGATAAAAATGTAACTTGGTAAATTACTTATTTAATTTGGACTTCACTGAGTCTTGCGATAATATTTTTAGAGATTTCTTCTGATCGCTTCTCTATCTATTCTAAATCACTTCGGCAAAAACCTTTACCTGCGCCAGGTTTATTCATTTCATATTGTGTATTTTAGCAGACACTGAGATCCATGATCTATATATATATATATGCCGGGATAGGACGGGACAGGACGGGATAGGACGGGATAGGACGGGATAGGACGGGATAGGACGGGATAGGACGGGATACTGGATAGGACGGGATAGGACGGGATAGGACGGGATAGGACGGGATAGGACGGGATAGGACGGGATAGGACGGGACAGGACAGGATAGGACGGGATAGGACGGGATAGGACTGGATAAGACAGGATAGGACAGGACAGGATAGGATAGAATAGAATTTTATTTTTCTAATATGGATCATACACAACAGTTGTTATAAATATCAGAGTTCAGCCATATTTTACCTACCATTCAAACATGTAAACATTTACATTATTTCCGAATTGAACAATTCAAAAAGTTATATAAAGGTATTGAAGCAGTCTTACGTATGAAGTAATTTTGATAAGATTTACTACCAAGGTACAAATAAAGAGCCTTTTCTAGCGGCGGCATTTCAATTAAATTTTTAAAATAAAAGAACAATTTTTGTGACATATACATAAAAATTAACATATGCTGTCAAACCACTTTTTATAGATAATGATGTGGTCTGCAATGTAGTAGTACATTATTTTGTTCTATGATCAATAGTTTTAGCAGCGCACGCGATATAAGGTATGTTTTAGGTCATTTTTTTACACCTTGGGTTACATTATTGGAGTTTTAGTTGGCATCCCTAATTTTTTTGAAAATATAATATAGCTTATGTCACTCGGAGATAGTGTAGCTTCCCAACGGTGAAAGAATTTTTCAAATCGGTCTTGTAGTTTCGGAGCCTATTCAATGCAAACAAACAAACAATCAAATCTTTCCTCTTTATAGTATTAGTATAGTTAAAACACAAAAATTGTTTCTACCTATGTCCGTTATAGACTTTGAAACCACCCAAACCGGTTTCAAAAGAAAAGCAATAATGCGAAAATGGTTTTAGACTATTAAAACAATACATTAAGCACTATAGCGTAGTAGCACACGCCGGGTATCCGCTAGTTACTAATAAATAAAGTAGGTATCTACCATATTGCATATTGTGTTTAACACTAATTGAAACTTTTTCAACGTATTCCAGTAAACCCCACAAGCCGGACGAGAAGTGGCCACTGTACTCCCGCTCTTCGCCGCACTACTACACGTACACCGCGGACGGGACCAGCGGCCCCGCCGGCCCTCGAGGACCTCGGGCCTCTGCCTGCGCCTTCTGGAACGACTTCCTCAATAAGCTCAATGGTAAGAAACACACACGAGGGCTTATAACAGCCGCACGAATCGATGTTCTGGGTTTAGCAAGGTTTGCCTGGGCATGTCCATGAATGAGTGATAGAAAGAAAATAAAGAAAGAAAAATGGTTTATTTGGCACATGCCTCAAGTTAGTAAAACTGTGCCTCAAAAAATCACGAATCGCATACCTACAAAACATACTACCCTTCAAAATCATTCACATACCTACTATATGCTGGAAAAAAAAACGGCTACTCCAATTTCTTAAATAATACATGAAAACTGGGATTGGTCTTCTTATTCATAGCGTGACGATGGCAATCTAAATTGAATCGACCCAGAATTTGGCTACGAGTTTGTCACCTACTTTAGCGTCAATTCCTACTGCAACGTACAGGGAACAGGACATACAGGACAAAATATTCAGCGTCCCATTGTATGTAAAACAACATGACATTTACATTCAGACTGGGATTGATTAACCAGAATTTGATTTAATGTTATCTTTTCAGAACTGGAGCACATGCCATGTGACGGGGCCGTCACCGGTCCCTACAGCAGCGTGGCGGGCACCACCCTGCCCATCGTCCTGCTGACCACACTCGCGACCACCGTCGCGTTGTAAACGAGGCATGGAAGCGCACTTACACCAGTCAAGTGAATATTTACGCAGTAGCAAAGAGTAGACAAATTATTTATACAAATTATTTGTACAATAACAATGCGAAATGTTTTATTTCACAAATATTTGTGAAATTACAGTTTCAATTGAGAAAATTTTGGAGGATATTATATGTTATTGTCTCATTAAAACTGTCATTTTATAAGTGTTTGTGAAATCCTAGATGAGTATTGCAGATGACATTTCGAATTTTAATATTGGCTATTGGTACTAGAAGTAATTGTTGTATCAATTAGATAAATTTTATCACAATCTAAAAAAAATCACTGGAGTGTGGAACGTGAAATGATGAAAAATTAACAATGCAAGGAACGTTACAAAATGGAACTTTTAAAAGTGAAATTGTGATGTGATTTTGTACGTGGAAAGTTGAAGAAAGGACATTGAATAAAAGCTGATTATTATATATTTCTTTTTCTGTATCATAATAATATCGTAGCAAAAGTATGTTGAATGTTAAATAATTTAGTTTACGATGTTCCTGTAACTAGTTGTTTCGTATGTTTGATGTTTCATATATTTAGTTAATGTGTATTTCATGTTATGAGTATGAATATGTAAATGTCAGCGGATTATTATATTATTATAATACCTGTGCGTATATAATAACATAAGTTTAACTTAGAGAAAGTATTTATACGTCGGCTTTCATTGTTAAAGCGAAGCTTTCACACACGACAGTTTGATAAAAATCACTATACATATCAAAGTGTGCCTCTGCTTGAATAGCAAAATGACATATCTTATTCGTAGCAAAATTTTACGATTTTATATATTAATGGTAATATAGAAGTCGAGTGTATACTGTGAGATGAATTTTTATCAATATATTTACTACTATTGTATTTAGGACGCTAATAATTCGTACCACTTGAGGATCTTATGAACTCCAAATTCTTATGACTTCGAACAGATAATAGTATATTTTGTGAATAGTCCCTTCTTTAGAATAGATTGCGATATTCTGAGCGCTGAGTAGACTTATCTGTACCTTACTTATTGTATTCGATAGGCAAAGCACAAGATACCGTAACTCAACTTAGTACAATATAGTCACACGATTCTGATACTTATTGTTAACACCGGTTGAGTATTTTTTTCCTGTAATATCAAAATCGATATACATATCACTAATGTAAAACATATTTATGAAGTAATTATATACAGGAATCTATTCGTCTTCACAATTGCCGTGAATTCCGAAACAGTACGTAATCTGTAGCTTAAAAATGCTTTAAGTGAAAAATTATCTTATGAAATTAGTAACAATTTTATACTTTTAACATAATATTTGTACTAAAGAAACGTTAGCGGTAATAAAATATTTATACCTATGCGATCGTCAATTACTATCCTTGAACAAGGTGGAAAAGCTGAGGAAAATTGAAGTGGCCATGGTTACACAAAACGACACGAAAAAATGTTGATTTAGTACTGAATTATATTGAGATTACCTTTACCCTAATTGAAATGGATTCCGAACTATCCTAAACATACTAAGCCCCTTTTATAAGCACCGTGTAGTTTTATCGTTTGATAACACACCTTTATATTCCTTCTACAACCCCTAACAGTGTCTTTTATTGACGAAACATAGGGAATATACTAATATTGGCAAACGTGCACACCACTCGCTTTCTTGTTGAATTAAGCACAAATTGAGAAGTTGTATGGGATAGCTTTAATTAGTAAGGATAAGATGTAAAGTGATCTAAATAAGGATTGTATTATAAGTAGCAATTTCAAATAATGTTAAGATCTGTTTTTAACCAAAATATAATTTTAAAACATTTTGTCAAGATATAATTTTATTATGTGCTTCATTAAATATAAACTGTATCTATAAAAATATTATATATTTTGTAGAAATATAAATAGAAAATACGTTTCATTCACATATTTTAACTTATTATTAAAGGAGTATTGCACTTAATTTAAACACGGTTTAACTTTTGAATTTTACTGCAAAAAAGCTATTTATTATAAGAAATTCTTGTTACTTACTTGTGTCAAACTTATATGTGCAATTAGCCCTTATATACTGCTTACAACACAAATGCAATATAAAAACCGATCTTATTGTTACAAGATTTAATAAATATTTATCATGAAGTAAATTGTGATTATGTTACATATTTAGTTTAAAAAAAAATGTAAAATATAAATTCATAATAATATCATATACGAACGGACTGTAGCTAGAAATATGTTAATCGATTTATAAAACCTGGTCATTATTTGTTTTCAATAGGCCTAAATTTTGTTTTGACTCATAGATCTATGTTAAGTATGTGTAGGGTCAACCCTATAGTCTATCGCTGTATGAGACGATATCGATACGTACTGTCTGTTAATATATTTGTTGAATAAGCTACTCATTAGGCGTAGTTTAGCATAGGATGTAAGACTTAGATTTGATGTGATTGCCACTAGAACTTTATGTGACTACTACTGGACTCTCTTGTTTTCTCTACTACCTATGCGTAAAGCTACAATAATCAATCACACTGTATGTATGTAAAACAGCTCTTAAATGTGTAGTCAATTAGAGAAATCTACAATGGTATTATTTGTTAGATAAAATAAATGTTTAATGTTATTTGTGTAAAAGCTTTTATCTGTTATGCAAACGATAATAGTAGATACTGCTTTACAAATTAGGTGCTAATTTAATGTGTGTATACATGAGTGTGCACTTATTCGTTCTATCACTGGAAACTAAATGCGAATGACGTCGACAATATGTGTTTTATATGTTGGACCCAGGTGTCGTGTACCCTAGCGCTTTCTGTAGGTGAAAAAAAACGACGTTTTATAACCTTGTTTTGCTTCACACGTTCATCTAATCGTAACGGTAGTTATTATTGTCATAGAATTTGAATGTCGAAAAAATCTAGTATATTTTTATTATTACGTAAATTCGTTTGTACAGTTGCACGAATATTTATTTCACCGTAGCGGGAATAAACTATTTTTGTCAGAATACTGTTAACACAATAGTGGTATATATTGCTTTTAAATATGTATTTGTTTATAATCTCTATCCAAAAAAAATACTCAATAAAATTTAATTAAAATTGTTGTTTTTTTTTTATTCTGTTGTTATTTAAAACGGCTTACCCGTTCTTGTATAAAAGCACTAGCTGTTGCCCGCAACTTCATTCGCGTGGACAAAGTTTCAACTCCTATTTTGAATCCTGAGGGGATGAATTTCCGAAAATCCCTTCTCAGTGCACACTTACATCACTTAAGGAACGTTTGCACATAATTTCAAAAGGTTTCAGCTGCGCGTTGATCGATCAGTCAGTGAATCAGTCAGCCAGTCATTTTCTTACTTTACATATATATGTATAGATACTTGTAAAGATATACAAGGTGTTAATGTTAACGTCTGATCTCTGGTAGTCTGGTCTGTTTCCGTTCTGCACATCAAATTAAGTTACTCAACGCAAGAACTATCACTGGGAAACTACATTTTTTTGGGGTGACTTATCTCGTTCTACGGTAGGACGCACTTACGCATTTATAGCATTGTTTAAACACGCAATCTAATTGGAAACCGCGCCCTCTGTTGGCGGAACAACGCATTCAAGTTCGCCGAACCAAAAAACAACACAACGAAAGCGTATTCGCATTTGGGCATATCATGCGGCCTCTGTCAGATAGTTTCAGAAAAGGTTTCAAGTTTTGAAACTCTTCACCAGACTGCAGCGACATCTATATTTTTCGACCAACACTTTATGAGGTAGTCCCTAACCTACACTTCAACCAACTTATCTGTGCATTCGGGAAAACGCAGAACAAAAATAAATGTACCAAGTTAGACATATCGATGCAGTTTTGCTTGACAAGCAGCGCCACCTTGCACTGCACGCTTAAAGTAGTCATAATAGTTTTACAGAATCGGGCTTGGACGTCAGAAATCGCATGCTGGGCGAATATAGTGAGGGCATGTCGCCCAGTAGGTTTAGTTTAATGTTTATAGGTGGCGTTGTTTATAAAAAACGGGTAGATATTCTATAATAAAACTACCGCTTTTACTAAGTGGAGCTCATTGTGTTTGTTCTTATATAATATGTATTTATATATATATGGTACTAATTAATTTATCATACCTACATAAATTCACGCCTTTTTGAATGGCGTTTTTTCAAGGAACACGGTGAAACCAAAATGTATTCGGCATTCGCAGATTCGATCCGTGTAGAGAATATATGTAAAAAAACATACTGTGAGAACATTTCGGGAATCGAACCCAATATCTCATGCCAGCTGTGTAGCTTGCGACCACTAGACTAACTGGGCAGAACAATCCTAATAATAATTGTGAATCGTAGCGTTGACGTAGCTGCACGTATAGGACTCGTAGCGGCGTCGTAGCGGAGCGTAGCGGTGTCGTAGCGGAGCGTAGCGGTGTCGTAGCAACGTCGCACGTCGTA
This sequence comes from Standfussiana lucernea, assembly GCA_964057025.1. Taxonomy (NCBI): domain Eukaryota; kingdom Metazoa; phylum Arthropoda; class Insecta; order Lepidoptera; family Noctuidae; genus Standfussiana; species Standfussiana lucernea. The sequence continues at coordinate 6,263,013 of OZ059793.1, forward strand.
ACGGCATTGTAGCAGTTGGTTTTGTAATTTTTATATAAAATAGGTACAAAAAGAAAGGGTAGGTTCAGACTTACATCAAATGAATACAAGAATTTGTATTCGGTTTGTTGTTGTATATTTGTACAATATGTCGATTTTTTATATAATACCCAGATACGATTTCAAAAATTCCACGATGATGTCGATTGCATTTCATATGAGGTGTAACTTAGAAGGTAAAGTAAAAATAAAACAATTCAACATGTACATTTATTTATTGACAAATAGCTAGAGCGTTAACATTTAACGCGATCGTCTTAATGCATGACTAGACAGTGATACTGAATTTGGTAATAAACTTTTATTTATATTTCGATAACACACGAACTACGGAAAACTCATTGCCAATTAGTTTCTTAATGCTATACTAAGATGTGTGCCTACTTGTAATGTTAACTTATGTCTAAAAACTGACAACTGACTGACGGTTTTGATAAAATTTAGGGATAAGTAACACAGTTTGGTATCTATTTGTGGCGGTTATTGCCGCTGATCCCCCGATTGGATGCGAGAGCGCGTCCGGCGAAGGGTCCTGTCTAAATCTGGCATCGACGCTAAGTACTGCAACTTACCTCTAACAGAGACTAATTGTTTGATCAAAGTTTGCGCCTAAGACGACATCGACAGGCTAAGTCTGAAGCGCAAACTTTCACCAATTAATTGATTGATTAATCTAATCTACTACTTATAGTTTCTAATACAAATAATCTACCGTCATTACGTGTAGTGATAAATATAGTCGTAGTAACGTCAGTTTTAAAATATCTCTATTCTATCTACATCCAATCAGTTAAATTACGAATTAGAGATTTTTTATTTAAAAACAAAAAAGAACAACGGTCGGTTTAGATAACTCAATTCTCATATAAATAAATCTTGCATTCAAACATCATCCCAGGAGCCATAGTCGAGAGGCTACTTTTCACGAAGCGCGTGTTTTCATTTAGATTTCGTTTAGGCCGCACATGAGGTCAGCATGTTCCAGATCTTCGAGGGGGAGAGGGGCGAAGGCGAGGGTCGCAGAGTTATGGTAACGTCCACTGGACACCAGTCGGACAACGGTGTCCTCGCAAGCAATGAGGGCCGGACGACGCGCTGGAAAAAAACACCCTTTGAGCAACATTTTACCATACATTTGCATGTTACAACACGTTATAAGCTTCGGCCTTTTAAGTGTCTGAGGACAATAAAAGCAATAAAGACTGAAAAGTTGACAGAAAAGCAATTTGGGGGCCGTTTGTCTTGAATGTTATTTGGGAAATTCACAATCAATCGTGTAAGTGTATAAAGGATTAACTGAAATACATGAAACTTTACATATACTACTCATCAGTACTTCATCTTGACATTTATTACTTATCAGCCCGCTACAAAATTCTGCCATAACTATTGAATAAGATCGGATTTCATCTAAAAAACTGAACACGATCAAGCACATCTAAACTTAACCACGTTCAAAAGCTGTCAGTATCAATATCCAATAGTATAGGGGAGCTTGTGTTAAATAACAGTTGCTCGGATCAATCCACAGGGTAAACCACGCTTGCCTAGGTTGGTGTGTGGATGGGTGACCTCCCATTACATACCCAGTTTCCTCCGTGCCTCGGAAAGCACGTTAAGCTGTTAGCTGCAGCTGTTTGTAGATCTTTATCAGTCGTTACAGATAGTCAGGGGCCCGAAAGTCTGACAACCAGTCTTACCAAGGGGTATCGTATTACCCAGTACTAACTGGGTTGTGGAGGTCAGATAGGCAGTCGCTCCATGTAAAATACTGGTATTCAGCTGCATCCTGTTAGGCTGTGAGCCGACCCCAACATAGTTAGAAAATGCTAAACAGATGGTGATCATTACTCCATAGTAAATATAATACTGACAGCTTATATTGATCGCGTTCAATTTCATTGATGAATTTGGCCCTAATAATGAAGTGTTATTCAGAAAACTTTAAATGAATAGGTTGCTGTTTGGCAGTGTTTGCAGGTACCACCAATAACTCTAATAAATAGACGGCACGGTTGGCACAGTGGCTGAGCGATTGACTGCTGCGCTGCGAGTCGCGAGGTCGATCCCCGCACGGAACAAATATTTGTATGGCCTACAGATAGTTGTTCCGGGTCTGGTTGTTTGTGTATGTGAGATGTGAGTTTAAATGTTTGTAAACGCACCCACGATACAGGAGAAATTCCTAGTGTGGGGCAACGTTTTAAAAAAAAATAAGTCATTGATGATTGGCTATGATAGTTATGGACGCATGTAATGTTTCTAATTTTCCGCAACATGGGATACTTTTCGTCCCGTAAAATAATACAATAAAAAAAGGTTGCGCAGAGAACGATTCCACTTTGCCGAATTTTATTAGATTCAGATTGGAAATTTGACCGTGAAAACATCATAGAAACATACGGACATCTGCTTTCTTGGTATTATTGCGGAAAATTGTAACGTTACTCAACATCACACCTATAATCACCGAAGGGTTAGGCAGAGGTGTAGCTTATTGTACACCCACATTTTGCCAGTTACGTTTAAGCCCATGTCCGAGCGAGCCTTTGGCCATCAACCGGGCACAAATCGGACTTCGGGGTTGCTACTGAGTAATTCCTAGTGGAAAAATAGAAATAACACTTTGGAATCGAACCCTCATGCTCAGCAGTCGCCAATTGCCTGTCACTAACAATGAGGTAATCTAAAATACATAGCGCCTTGAGATTTCGCCCCTTGTCGCCGGGAATGGAAGATGAAAGAGCCGTGTTTTCTTACGAAGTACCTAGTCATTGCAGGTTACACCTTCTCTGAATACCACACTCGGAAAAACTATTTTAGATTCTTGTGGTAATTTTAGCCTAAAGCTAGACAGTAAGTCGAGTACTTTTGATACCTCAGGAATAGTACAAATGCGTCTGGCAAGGCCTCTACAATCTACACATCTAGAAATCGAACTCCCACACTATTCTACAATTAAATACAAGGTGTAAACGGGTCCTTCAAGAAGCCGTCAACCAAGCGTTCTGTACATCAAACCAAGTGACTGTACGCAAAAATTATTGCTGGGATTTTTTTTTTCGGGGTGGAAAATCACGTTTTAGTGTCGGACTCAATGTGACGCAAACGAAAGATTGTGATGATGGATGCATTAAATAGTAGGGGGTCGTGAATGTATTTAAAGTAAAGTTATAACATTATAATTGTATTACAAAAAAAAAACTTTTGTCAAAAGTTGGAACTTTGACCTCCAATATCTCCGTAACTAGAGTCCCCGGGTATGGTCTTGAACAAAAAAATATCGCAATGACGGCGGGGGGAACAAGTGCCATTCGGCTTTGTTAAGGGTACTTTAACACCCATTATATTTCAAATAAAAGTGTTACTTAATTGTAGAGTGGTGAAACAAGGGACCAATCTGGGGTTTATTATGTAGGCACATTGTCCACATTTATTGAACTGATTAGGTATACCCAACTCTTTATCTGATTTACGATAGCTACCTGCACTGCTGAAAAATAGTAGAATCTGCTAAATATTTATGTCATAAATAATATGTTACCTTCCTTAGAGTCAAGTCCACACACGCTGTCCTGGACCTCCATTTTGGTGTGATCGAGTCCGTTGGCGCCTCCGATGACCACGTAGTCAGATAAACCGCGCTTTGTGCACTGTGGGAGAAGGAGATCGCTATTCATTCTTATAACAAAAATAAGCATTCTATTAAAATTAAAAGAAGAAAATATGATTATCTATCTTTGAACACGTATACAAAGTTTCGTGTCCGTGCTATTAATCGTTGAAGAGTTCTCTAGTGAGGAGACGATTCTGGTTCAAGTCATGTCAAAACGTATTTTCAATAGAACCAAATATGTGTGGAAAATTTCAGCTCAATCGGTTAAGGATTGAAATTCAGTTGCAAGATTTGACCAATACAAGCTTACTTGCTTACAAGGCAAGTGGAAGTATAATATAATGGAAGTAACATCGACCCTGCAAGGAGAAGAAGAACAAGGCAAGTTGAATAAAAGCTTATAACAAAAATGTTTTTTTGGCATGAGCTATCGAAAATCTAATGTCAATCTTGTTGGAAAACGAAATGCTCTGAAAGCAATTGTCTTGTTAATGTCCATGCTCTCAGCTCAATAGTTAATATGGAACACCATTCGTCTTCACAAACCCCCGAGGCACTTCTATCTGGTCTGATCTCCATAATAAGAGATGCCTACATTCTACCTTATTTTTTGTGCAAGGCAATATTAGGGATATTGCCAGACAGTAAATCCACATAACTCAATAGATTTGTCGTCGCATTTCTTAGCCTTCGTGCCAATCTACAGAATCGTCAATACATCCCTTACATTCTCGATTCAGCCGGATCATTGGTATGGCCGGAGCAGACTTGAAAGACAATAGACCACATGCCTATTCTTGTACAACACGTTCCAAATAAGTCGATATCTCGTGAACGACGGAATTAATTTTCTGAAGCATTCCAATAGCAGTATACCGTATATAAAAGATACATGACGCCTAAGCATTATGTACATTAGAATAAGTACCTAATCCTTAGCAAATGAAAAATATCTGGGAAAAACTTTTGGTCAGTCATCATGCTATGAATTCTGTGATAAAATTTAAAACATTCATTGTTTTCATAAAATATCCAGTGACCCTAGGCTTAATTAAATTAAAGCCCGTTATATTTCTTGTTGAATTCCAATTAAATTTTAGAAAATAGTTTTTTTTTACAAAATTAAAGTTTTTTTTACCAAATGTTAACAAAACCGGATGACTAGACGGCAGGCAATTTTTTTACTCCACCAATGTGACGTAATATTAAAACGTACATAAATAAATAAAAATCAGCCTTTAGAAATTGATTCCAATTTTTTATAGCTCGTCTCTCCAACTATTAACATTACGATTCCCGAGCCTGCACATACGCAAGTCCCAGTTGTGTTGCGGTTTTAATTACTAATTCTGAATGCTATTTGAATTTCGTGCAAACCCTCTGGGTTTAGATATTTACTCCACCCTACTCAATATCCTGTGCCTGAATATGATAAAGATTGATGTTTTAATTAATATACAAAGTGAATAAGGCCATGCAACCCTATCCAAGTACATGAACGTAATCTGAAAGGATTGAATTGCCTTCTTTTCCCGTGGGCATTGTTTATCGTGAAGGGAAATAGATTGAGAGGAAAATCCTATGGTGTGTAATACAACTTATTACAAACACACAGTGATCACTAGCCAGCTTAGATAATTATTGGTGATTGCATTTTTTTTCTCGGGCATGTAATTAATTTGAAATTGAACAATGTAAGAATAAAAATTTTAAGAAAAAATAAAGAGTTAATCTTGAAATCTTTTAATGTATGTGTGGAGGGGTGTGGTTATGGAGTGAACAAGAGCAAAGTAAACAGATCTAAAGCTTTTTTTAGATTTATAAAACAAATAATATATTAGCTTTCTTACCATAGACTATTGAAAAAGGAGGAAGCGTTTCGTGAAAGGCCTGTAAGCTGTAACATCGAGCAGTACTTCTCCAAATAAAGCATAATAATTATGATTATTAAGATGTCATGTTTTCAAAACATAACATCGAAAATAGTCGCCAATTATAGCGAACTAACAAAATAAATTGGTTTACTTTGACGAGCCTGTAAATGAAGTTTAACTCGTTTTGGAATTTAATGGTCTCAAAATTTTCACGAAATTGTATCACCAGGGGTAATCTCAGGTTTGTTATTATGTAAATAATATCTAACCTTCAATATCGTTAACGTGATTTTTGGGACTAATTGTATTCGTAGTACCTAGTATAATTTTCAATAATTTCTGAAAACCTAATCAATTCATGTTTTAAAAACGACCAAAACTTAGTTTACACTTCCTTCTCGTCATATAAAGTAATATTAATTGTGTATATGTATCAAAAGCATCTCTTATTGGGTCTCTTGTTTAATTTGTTATTTCATATAAGATCCACCAAAAGTGTCTTGGGACAGTTTGCCCTGACAGCACCTTGCTTTTTGATTGCACTTGCTGACCGATTAATAACTATTGCTAAGGCGTAAACTATTCGCAAGTAGATAGTTCGTATTCATCATCTGCCTAGCCTTTTCCCAGCTATGTTGGGATCGGCTCCCAGTCTAATCGGATGCAGCTGAATACCAATATTTTACATGGAGCGACTGTCTTCCTGACCTCAACAACCCAGTTCGTACTGGGTAATACGATACCCATTGGTAAGACTGGTTGTCAGAATTTCGGGCCACTGACTACCAGTAGATAGTTCGTATTGATGCTAAAGAATTCAAGAATTGATGCTAATAAAAATCTTCCCAAAATTTTCCACTACATCGGAAATATATTGAAACGGGTGAAACTTGCCCCCAATTCCATGAAACAATGCTTCCAACCACGTCTGTCTATCATTGTGTCAGACAGAAAGCGACCGGTGGCCACTAATTGTTTAATAAATTATGTAGCGTGTGCTATCGCTTGCTGGCGTTTTAACAGAGCGTCCTACAGATAGAAAAATATGTAGCAAAATACGGTCTAAGCGAATGCTTTTTACGAATCTGCATTTATACTATGACAAAAAAATCGTTAATTTTCATATACAACGTGTCCCAGAAATCAACGTCAACCCCAAACGCCCGCAATAGGCCAAGTCGTGATAGTTATTAGAAAAAAACCGGTCAAGTGCGAGTTGGACTCGCGCACCGAGGGTTCCGTACAAACCTGTGGGTATATAACTTTTTTTTATATGACGAAACTAAAAATTTACGGTTTTCGTAATTTTTCCTATATCTGTACTATAAGACGTGACTTCGTACAAAATTTCAAGATTCTAAGTTCACGGGAAGTACCCTGTAGGTTTTGATTCCCGTGCGAGTTTCGAAAATTTGCGGAAATTTGCGGCCTAAGTGGCTGTATCTTTTGATTGCGTTGACTTAGAAGGTTGATTTTTCTACAGCTTCCAGGGACAGTAGAACTAAGTATCATATAGAAATTTCAGTTTGATACCTCCACGCGTTCCTGAGAAAAACGGTCTTGACAGACGGACGGACGGACGGACGGACAACAAAGTGATCTTATAAGGGTTCCGTTTTTTCCTTTTGAGGTACGGAACCCTAAAAATATAAAAAATCTTGGTTATGTACTTTTCAAATTAGGTATAAAGATTCAAAAATAAATCTCTAAAAGTGACACCCTGTGATGATCTTTCAAGTCCTCTGACTACAAAAAAAACTGATGAAAAGTTAATATAACTTTTCATCAGTTTTTTTTCTGTGATGTAACCATGAATAACCCTTCTGTAAATTACAGTTAAAAGTTAAAACGTAAATAATTTCATTTATTCATGTTATTCATGGTTACATCACTGAAAAAAAAAAACTTAATAGTATATTAGTATGAGAAGTAGTAAACCTAACTACACAGAAACTTATTATTCATTCATAAAATCGAACATTAACTAAGTTTTGTACTGAACAAAGGGTAAGTGCCCTAAGTAAATATTTTTTGTCGACCTGAAAGTAAAGTTTGTACGTAAAATCATATTCAAATATGAATGGCATAAATTTATCAGCCAAATAAAGCCAATTTCATAGATATTAATATCATTTTGCTGTTTTAATTCAGTTTAAAGTTGTCCGTCTCTAAAAAAAACACCCTTTACTTGTTCAAGTAAAGGGTGTTTTTTTTGTTATTGAAGAAAAAGCTAGGCGGATGATGACTTGAACTATTGAACTTACATAATGTATGGTGCCAGTTTCCATTTCGATGAGGCGTCCCTTCTTGATGGTGATTCCAACGTTGAGGTCTAGTACTTGCACAGTAGCTGGAGACACGGCCAGCATAGAACAGTTGCCGGTCTCACCGTGGTTGCGAAGTGTGTACACACCCTCAGCACCGAACAGCATCACATTGCAGGCTGTGAAAAAGGGAGAGGTAATCTTCTGCCTCAGTAGTGGTTCTTTGAAAATAATTAAGTTCCGGGAAATGGTACTGGTATAGATTAATAACTTCTGTAGGTTACTAGTGTGCGCCATTGTGTGCCATTGAACTCGGTAGTACATACAATAATGGACTACCAAGTTCACTGGCTGTCGACCACTTTTCAACCTTATTACTCAAGACATAAGGGTTAAAAGTAGTCGACCCTCAGTGAGCGCGGTAGTACATTGCAAAGACAGATTAAATTACACTTAGGCTACGAACGCACAGGACGACAGGTGGCTTGTTTAGGGCCTAGCGTGTGTTGAAATAGAGCGCTTTACCGCCTGTTGCGAAGATTTTAGAACGTTCGTTTCACTTTGCTACTCGCTAGGCGGCTGGCTAGCTGCTAGGGGCCAAGCAAGCAAACTATTAGTGCGTACGTAACCTTAGTGTTTCTTGTGTAGGTATAGATATTCTTTTTACCCTCATATAAAAATAATATCTGTACACATCTTCGGCTTGACAAGATTCGGCACACCCGGCAAAACCGAATGAATGCAGATGTAAGCACGGGTAAAAGTCGCTCGGAATATAGCCGATCCGCATATAATTAAGCGCAGGTAAACTCCGAACGAAGCATGCCGACCGGCACGAGTCGAAAGAAGTAATAGCTTCGGGTCGGGTTTGTTGATCACCAAATACTGCCGAATCGAATGACGCATACCAAACATGACGTGTGTTGTTGTCCCCAACATAACGTGGGTTGCTACAGTAGCAATTTTTAACGCTATTTTTCATGGGTCCACTATAATTAACTTTTAAAGAGCTAATATTTCTTTGAAGAAACTTGTTCTCTGTACGCTATTATGAAGTCACGAACATAGTTACGCCCACTTCCTCACGCTCTGGTGGAGTCTACAGTTTATTCAAAACTTGTACGTTATGATCTCCGACCTTGCGGAAACTAGAGTTTTGTATATCGTTATGAATATGTTATGGGGTTGTGAACTTTGCTAGTGGGTGCTATTACTTTTATATGTTAATGGTTACAGAGATTATGGACGTCTTGAGTGGTGAGATCTTAGTTTCTGTCTGAGCGTGTTTTATGAGTAATATAATTACTAGCTTCTGCCCGCGGCTTCGCCCGCGTCGCCTATATGAAATAAATGACGTATTTTTTTTAAACGAGCTTCAAAATTTCCACATGCTCCATTTTTTGTAACCAGAAGCCAATCCAAAGGCTGAAAGCGATTTGATTCTGTTGGGGGGTGATTTTCATAATTTTAATTGAATAGTATCTACACCAATTTTCGAGTCAACCGACCCAGAGAATATAAATTCTCACAGAAAATTCAACCCCCCGTTTCACCCTCTTAAGGGTGGAATTTCGAAAAACCCTTTCTTAGTGGACACCTACTCTTCACAAATAATACACCTTCCAAATTTCATGATTTCAAGACCAGCGGTTTAGGCTGTGCGTTGATATATCAGTCAGTCAGGACTTTGAATTTTATATGTATGTATAGATTAAACACATCGACAATAAGGGTTGTCTGTGCAAACATAATTGTTATTGGACAGCATTTGAGTCACGTAAAGCCCGTTTACAAAATTTAATAACTCTTGTTGATTTTTTTTTTGCCATAAACGGTAAAACATTTTCATCATAAAATTACTAAAACAACACTCATGCAGCACCTAACAAGCAACGGTAGACATATTAAAACGAATTGCCAATAATAGCATATTAGAGGCGCCTAAATATGTGTTAAAAACTATAATTATTATGTTCATGCTAGTATTAATTATGTGACAAACTAAAATAACCACATCATTACAATAACGGATCGGAACATAATATTATTCAAAGCCAAAACATTTTATACAAAATAATAAAAGTACCCAACAATTTGCGTGGGATTTTAGATGACATTAACACTTTCCTAGACTAAGCGAGAACTTCAAGTTACTTCATGTCGTTTTATTCTCAGGATACTCGGGGATAGTTCATCTTCGTATAATGTTAATGTAAGTCATAAAACCAACCAAGAGAGAAAACCTCTAGTGAAAACATTTGCTTATCGTCCAGTGATAGTTGGTTGGGTCCAGTGGAAACTGCAGTTAATGTACCGATTCACAAAGGAATTAGTGGTGTTATGATATGGTTGGATACCTCACACTTGAACTTTTAATGATATTCATGTAAAGATAAGCAGTGGCAAATAGAAAACTATTACATTAATTACAAATTAAATATTCTAACATGGCAAGATTGATAAGATTTGTAAGTTTACAAAAGAATAAAGCACAGCGCAGCTTTTAGTGACCACAATAAATTTAATTTTACTTTACTTATCAAAAACGTAAAGCATTATCAAACAAATTACATGTCAAGTAGGTAGTTATTCTGTGTTAGAGATTCGATTATCGTTCACTATGTAAACTGTATACGTTACTTACATATGTACATACTACGTTAAGGATACATCTCCAATTGATGATAAATCGAATCTCAGAAGTAACTAAGTAAATATATATGACAACGAAAGCACGTTTCATTCACAATTTGATCAATTTTGAGAGGGAATGGCACTCATACTGCAAACAAACATAATTCGTACGATTTCCATGCAATAACATACAAAATTCATATTCTACAAACGTTAAGCTACTGCCCACGGTTTCAGTGCCAGAAACACCAGTTATTTGCACTCGTAACTTGTGAAAACTGTTCCGATATTTGAACCAACATTGCAATGTTACGTGGATTTTGCTGACTTCACAAAACTGTTTCAATAAGCTGAGTGTGACAGCAATATGTTCTCAACCTCTAACTAAAAGAAGAAAATAATTAAAGGGCGTAAAAAAATTCGTCCACATCGCTGTCAACAGGAATAGTGCCCAGAAGGCTGGCAGCATTACCACGTTGGAAGGCAATGCTGATTCTTTGACTCTAACTTGATTAACCCTATTTTTCATATCCTTGTTGTTCATAACTTTCATGTAATTTGTTGGCAAGTGTCTCGTCTTGATATATTTTACTAGATTTAATTATTAATTATTCATATATACAATGATATTTGATCGGTATTCGAAATTAATTTCAGCGACCAGCAACTTTGGGATAAAAATGTCGCCATGTTGCCGGTATTTTATAAGTAAAGTTTTAAAAGAAGTTATCAAAGCCGAGATACCTACTTTAAAACTAATATCTTTTGCTCTCAAGTAAAGATGAATGTACATATAGTCACGAGCAAAAGTGACATACACCTACGTAAAGGTATTTATAGGACATGAGCTGACTTTATTGGTGATTTCCTACTGAAAGATCTGGTGGTTAGTTCTCGTAACCGGCGATCTTGTATGGCCATAAGTATGAACGTCGATGAAGCAAAAGGAGTATGAATGGATCGTAGCAGGTGGCGTTCTGTAGTTTATGTCTATCCCTATGGGAAAAGCGAAGGATATGTATGTAGGTATTTAAATAAAATCTAAAAGCGTTTTACTCGAGAAATACTAATAATAAAAGCCTTTCAAATTATGATGGTTTCGAAAATACTATAAAGATATTAAATATGTTATGTACCACAGTAGCTTTTTTTATCAATGCTTTACGAGAAAAACACTTTTGTTTTTTTTTTTGTACCTAAGGTATTAATGCTGTGCCTGACTGTACTTTACAACTTACACATGTAAGAAAACCTGTGTTTATAGCCAACCTCTGAATAAAAGAGATAAGAGAAGTTAAATAACATTAGTTTTGTTAATTTGTTGGTATGTAGTCGTTTATGATGCATGATAAGACTATTTGGCTTAGTTTTAGCCATTTGGATTAACTTTTATTACTTATGTTAGAAGATTTTGTTTGTTTCGAAGTCATTTGGGAGTTAATAGCTATTTAAGTTATACTTAGAAAAAGAAAAAAGTAAGCTAGGTTTCGATTAAGATAACCTATTTTAAATGATAAATAAACACTTAATTAAAAACAAAACAAACAGTTTTACACGTCTTCTTTTTTAAAACTAGATGAGGCCGGTGTTTCGTATCTGACTACTCTGAGAAGAAACAGCCGAAACAAACTAAATAAATATAAATAATAAAATATCAAGTTCTTAATGCTAGGTTACAGAGGAGCACGAACATGGAATTAACTTTGTGAGAGACTGGTTCTTGAGGTAGGTCTCTATAAAGACCTGTATCACAAGTCACCAGTGAGTCAGAACTCAGAGGTCATAGTCTCTTTTAAGGTCCAGACATAATCTTAATAAACTCACATGAGGACTATGCAGATGAGTGTCTGAGATGGTCTTTTGAAGAAAGAACCACACAGATTTGAGTGGACCTGTCCAGCCAGTGCAAGCATTTGTCAGTTATCGTGTAGCTCGACTCATAACTCAAGGAGCTCAACGAAATGGCCGGTTTAGTTAGTTTCTCCCAAAAAATACAACATGAATTTGAAAAATAAATTAGTAAAATTATCTGTTATAGGATCAGGAATTACTTTGCGGAAGTCCTTCAAATTAAATGTTATTCAAAATAGTTATTACAGATATCTCTTACAGTAGAATGTAATAGTGAGTCTTAATATGGAGATATAATCAAAGTGGAGATGCTTGTCGTAACATGAAGTAATTCTGTTATCAGCAAAGCGATTATGCAGTATTATGCACTCGTTGTCTTTACTAACAAACTTATTAACCTTTGTGCAACCTTCCAGTAACAACATTATGTCATAGTTAAGAACAAATTTAGAGAGAAATAGGGTTTCTTTTATTTTTTTTATTTTTTATTTAGGTAAAAATATTTTACAAAATATGCGTGTTACAGTTATTATGGCCAATTATAGGTGTCCCTGTATAACTGGTTAATATGTATAATACAAGCTAAAGGATTAATGCCAGATATTTCCAATTAAACACCAAAGTAAAATTGCAGTTAAATTTAGATCACAATTTTGAAAAATTTAAAACAAAAAAGGTTGAAAAATAAAAGATAGAAGATTAAGAAGAAGAGAGTTAGTGAATTAGCAAGAAACTTACGTTTAGCATTCTTCAAATGTCGTACAGTAATAGCGAATCCCTTCCCCCTAGAAGGTACCCGGTACTGCACCAAGGCAGCATTTTGTCTGGAGACCAGCTTACGTGCCGGTCTCTGGTCACAGGACTCCACTACACGGTCGTCGTCCCACGCATCTGCTGGCCACACCTGGCCGTTCAACTCCCAGCCGTCTACCCACTGGAATAAAGTTCTTTTTAGAATATTTAAAAAACTGGGTTGTTTTTATTTCTTTTAATCAGTGTTTGCGGCCAGTATTTTCGGAAATGTTGGCATTGATTTTGCGCAGACAAGTCCATAGATTTAGCTCCGTTCGTTGCATTTTCAACGTGAATCCATTTTTTACAAGCACATTTGCTTTGACTTTAATTAGGTTGTAAAAAGGGGTTTATAAACCCTTTTTACAATAGTTTATAAAACTTTATTAAAACAAAGTCATGATGGAGATATAAGCACATACTTAAGATTTTTTTTTTTTCAAATATAAAGAAATGAAAGTTATAATGACAATTTCGTGTTACCAGATTTATAGATCTCAAACGCGATTATAAAATAAAGGCGATGGCAACATTATATCTATGTTAAAGCCAAGCAAAGTGAAAACCTTAGCAAAACCGCCTGCAATGGCCCGTAAAATAATAAAGTCTAGCAAAACAGCTGATCAAGGGCTAAGCTACAACGTTATAACTAACACCAGCGTCTACACGCGAAAAAATTCAATTAAGTTTTCTCGAGCACTATATTGTTATAAAACTTTACGACAGTTTCAGACTTATTACGTCATCCATTATTGGGTTATTTTAATCATTTTTGTACACAAGTATCTTAATTTATTAGATGTTTTATAGCCCTGCAAATCATGGTAAATACAGTCCCTTGAGAAATGTAGGGTGGGATTTATGTGAAATGAATTTAACCTTTTGAACGCCAGAGCATTAACGCACGCGCGTGCCCTCCACGCCAAGCCACAATTTCACCGCGTACACTAAAAATACCTTAAAAAAAAATACGGATTCCAAAACTTGATCAATATACAATATTATTAAAGAGACAAGACAAGAGCTTAAATATTTAAGGTATACAAATAAAAACATACAAAAGTAATGATTTAATTGTTTATTTCGTGTTATAGTGCGTCGCATTTTTTGTCACATATTTGTGTCGTTGGCGTACAGGGCACGCGCTTGTTTGTCACGTATATGAGACAATGGCGTTCAAAAGGTTAACACCGTGGCTTAACTTTTACTTAATGTGGTGTCAAATTTTGATGATCTCGACCAACAAGCTGAAGTAAAATAAAGAATTTCATATTTTTAAAAGGAATTTCTTAAAATAACATTGTTATGGGCCAATGAAGGTTTAACTGAAAACGAGTCCCTTTTTATAGTTCTGTCCAAAAATCTACAGTAGGTACTTAAGTACGTTTTTGGTAGAATTCCATAGAATTTCAAGCCTTTATTTAACCCCCTTGGCGGACAAACTTTCAAAAATACTTTAATTTCATAAGGAATGCGGTGTAGGCTGTGATTATAATAGTCGATGTAGGACTTACCGCGACCAATCCTCCATTCTCGCAGGGTACTTCGAGGTAGTTAAAGATGACCTCGATGCGTTTATCAGGCTCAGCTATCATGTAGATACCACACACGACCGGCTCATCCGACGGGGACTTAAAAAATAATTCTCCCTCTTCTGATGTCACCAGGAAACAATCTGCGAAAATAATTCCATTATTTTATTCAGACCAAGCAAAGGATTCAAGTTATTCCGACAATTGTATTATGCTTAACTTAATGTCAAAGTTAATTGGCAGGGTTAAGCGAAAATGTCTGACCTTGGAAACAGTCGAAATTATGCTCAGAAGAAAGGTTTAAAGGGAATAAATAAATTACAAAGGGCTGACAAGGTAAGTTTTATTGCTCCTTTCAGCTTTTATTGCGGCCAATTAAAGACTCTTGTGGTTTAATAAATATTGTGTAAGAAAAGAACAGGTTTTTGCCATTTTGCAATTTATGTAGGGTGCCACTAAAAATGCTAACATCGCAGGAATGGCTTTCATCTACTCGAAAATTAATATCACAATTAAATCTCATAATAAGTTGGCTTTCTGAATATTTCATAGACCAGTGCCTTGTGTAATATGTTAACCAATATGTATCTAAAGTAGGTACTTATTTGATTTTTTTATTGTTTGTAAGTTTCAATTTGTAACGGACAACAGCCTCGCCTCTTATAACTTAAGGCTTAAACATAACTGTTGAAATGCGAATGGGACTAGTATACACTTCCGGCTAGCCCCTAAATAATAGGTGTAATTGTATGGTTACCTTCATCAGGATTGATGATACGGTGTGCTGGTCTAGGAAGTCGCCGTATTCTGGAGAAGCGTGATAATGCTGATGCAGAACTCCTTTGCCCGTACTCTTTGCCCTGGTAACAAAGAAAATTATCCCTTAATCAATATAATGTTAAGGACTTTCTAATATCCCACTTTCTCATCTACTTCACCGTCAGTTTAGATTATAATGAACTCTAGAAGGACGTCTGGGCCGAAGTTATATACAACTTCCAGGAGCCTGGTAGTGACCAGTTCAATCACGACGACAAAGCGCTTGGCGAATGTTTTCGGGGACTGTCTCTTGTAAACTCGACGTTCAAGTGCTGATTATCAGCCTAATCAACTCTAACACTCGAGTGTCCATGTCTCGATAAAGGAGCACTGGTAGAAGACCCAAGTTTTCAAAACATTGAAATATAGGCGAGTACAAAGTCCAAATGAGATGCTATCCATTAGACTGCCGTAGTCTGATTTGTAGGTGTACTAATACCATGTAGGCGACTGCGAAATCTTCTCTTCTTCTTCTTCTTCTGATTATTGCATTCATGACTTTTAGCTTTTTTTTTTCTCTACCATCCGCTACAACTTACACAACTCGTTGGTCGAGGTCGAGTGGTCGCAAGCGAACTACACTGAGCATGTGGTTTTGGGTTTTTCCATCAACAATTTCTCAGTAGTAGCCACGGAGTCTGCATGGGACTTAAAACGTAACTGGCGACATGTGGGTGTATTATTAGGTACACCTCTAACTAACCCTTCGGAGATTACAGGCGTAATGTTATGATATGTGAACTGTACCAACCAACATTAAACACTCGATTAAAAAAAAATACACTGGGCAATCCCAATGCGCAGTGCCGCATCATAACCTAATTAATATTTGCATGTCCAAAGTGATTAGTCAGTTCGATGACCTCCCCTCGAGACTGTCATGACACTAATAAACATTGCCACTAATTAGGAAGCGCATTGAATATAAACCTACCTTTAAGTAAACGGATAAACGATGAAACTAATATAACT
The DNA here is from genome assembly GCA_964057025.1 of Standfussiana lucernea. Classification (NCBI taxonomy): domain Eukaryota; kingdom Metazoa; phylum Arthropoda; class Insecta; order Lepidoptera; family Noctuidae; genus Standfussiana; species Standfussiana lucernea. The sequence goes on from OZ059793.1 coordinate 6,279,406, forward strand.
ATAAACCAACACGTCAATAAACCACGGTGACAATAAATCCAAAATAATACTGCAAAAAAAACGTGTGAACGGCGGGCTAGTTGACAAAAGCCAAGAGTGACAAAAGGGATTAGGAAACCCAAAACCTTCTAATTTTGTGGGATAAAAATGCCACTCATAAGTCAAGATAAATGTTCATATCTGAGTGATTTTAAATGTAACTGTACCGCACTTAAGTGCCCGCTACGTGAACCACACACAAACGATCCTCGTAGCGGGAAATTCTTTTCATGTCCACAGTGCATACAATGCTTAGAGATGTACTCAAAAGATTGCGAGGACCGCAATCCTAGAGATATTTAGTTATTTTGACGCTCATGAAATAGACGTGGGTTTTTCTAGCAGTTCTATTCCACAATTCGATAAGCAAGGGTGACAAAACCTCGTTGAATAAAGCATTGGAACAAAATTGAAGTTTGAAAGTAATTTACGGAAACAATGGCTTTGGTTGACATGACACGGCGATACCAAACCCTGTGTTGGTTGGTAATAAAGCAATTTACTTTCTAATCCAAGTGTTATATGCTTTTGGAATATTGAAACAAAAATCTGATGGTGTTTTAATATGAGAAATACCTCGAGCGTATCAGGAATTATGAAACAGAATTTATAGCAAAAACTTTTGTTTAGAGTATTTTTGAATAAAAGAAGAACACGAAGATAATTAAACACTTATACAATATAAAGTATATCTAATTATTTCTTGATCTGTTGATCAGTTTATACAATTTATAACTTTAAATATTTCTAGTTAATAACCTCTACTTTTTTAAATTTTATATTAATAAAGTCCACATTATGGTCTACGCGAAAACAGTTTTTGTACGCCATTCCTAAATGGTAAAACATATGGCTACATTTAATGTATTTAAGACCTGTACACATACATACTATACTTATATATACCTACTCATATTTTTACAAAATAAATATGTACATATATCTTTATTACAAAATTATTTGACAGGCAGCGGGTATTACATTAGGTAATGTTTGCGTAATTTAGAGTTGGTAGTCGGTAGCCATTTACATTTGAATTACTCTTGAATAATGTACAAGAATCTCGGTACAGAGCTCGTGGAATTTAGGTTGTTTTAATATACTCAACAGGTATTTCGAAATAAGTTTAAAAGCGCTCTGTTTCTAACTACATATTTGAGTTTTAATTTTGGTTATAGAATATTATGGTTTATGTTCATAAACAAAGTTTTTGTAAAAGGATCAAAGGGTCAAAACAGAAACAATGAACATAAAAAAGAGTGATTTACTTACAATTTTAAAAAGTTGAGGTTTCATAAGTGGGATTGTTGACCAAGAGACTTAACAAAGTTAATATTTAAAAAAAATCTTAGGTATAATAGCTGCACTTTTTATCAAACATTTTAATCTGGTCTTATCCTAGTCTTAAAAACCATGTAGGTACTTTTATAATATTTTACCCTTTTTTATGCTTATGTATTTAATCACAGTAAGAACAGTTTATAACGAACGTACGAATGATGTCATTTACTTTATTCACTGGGTTCCATAAATAATAAAAACTCAATAATGATACTAACTGAGATCTCTATAGAAAAGCTTGTTTGTAAAGTAAATAAGTAAAGTTAACAAACTTACTTACGTTATATGTACGTGACATGCCTGATTTTTTTTTAATTAGCGAGTACAGGCGCTAAGTGGAAGAAATAGGTAGGGAGGCCTTTGCCCAGGAGTGGATTAGAGGCTATCAAAAAAAAAACAGAAAGTTGAATTTGCCAATATTTTAAAAATAATACGACCAATAATGAAGCAAGACAAGGGTTAAACAAATGAGTATACATTAGTCACAGCAGTTGAAATGGGCAAGCGTTGGTGCCCAATAAACTGTTTATACGTCCATTACAATTATGGTCACTTTATTGGGTAACAGAGGAAATGTCCTACATTAGTGGGTATTTGTGGCGGCTCTGTATTACACAGATTTTGGATTTGCAGGCATTATGGTTACAAATCCACGTGAGTATACTGAACCAAATGGTTAAACCAACCGGTGATTTTGAGAACAAGTAGATTGTTAGATATGTACCTACAGCATAGTATGTTCTAGCTTATTTTAATTCTGTCAATTATGTAGTTTTTGCCCATTGTAATGGGTGGAAAGCTAAGAACTACAGAACGCGAACAACTACGATCCTTACATAAGTACTCCTTTAACTTCGTCTACGTTGTCGTCTTGTTACACTAATACCCAAGACTTTTCTTAAGTATCCTCACTGGTCCTATACCCAGCAGCGGAGTGGTACGTTCCATACAAATATAGTTAGAGGGGTGATGTTATTAGTTTCCTCTAATAGCAATAAGAACCAATTTATGCCCTATAATATGCTAGTAGGTACATACATAGTATCGTTCATTTACGCGATGCGAAACTGAGTTAGGGCAGTATACAGGATGGAAGGGACACCAACGCTAAACGGTTCTGACCCCCCCACAAATAGACATTTTTCGTCGGTTATTAATAATAAATCAGCTATTTCTGACAAAACTGCAATACCAATGCGGTCAAAATGTTTGGAACAGCAGATTTTTTTTTAGAATACGTGGTACCCGTTTCAGCGTCGGTGTCCCTTCCACCCCGTATTTTATGAAAATATAATTATTGGCAGGCAGACGAAACTGTGGGAAAATTGGAAATACTAGCATACTTTGAAAACAGCACGCAGACTCGCAAAAACAGTGTAGTAGAAAAAGTTGTCAAAATGTATTAAAAATCTAGTGAGTAAATCTGTACTAGGATCTTTTGGCGCATGGTCAAAAGAAGACGAATACCGCCATCTTGCTTTTTAAAATTAATTTCACAAATTTTTAACACGATTTTATTAGCTTCAGCTGTAAATAAGTAACCATGTAAAAAAGACTGAGAAGTTAAAGACCCGGTTTCCGATTGAGCTGAATTTTTGCATACATGTTTCATTTGGATGGCTTTGGTAGCTAAGTGACGTCATTCTAAATCCAATATGGCGGACTCCCAAAGATGGCGGACTAGTTATTTTTATGCATCCCATGATATGTGTTTGACTTTGAAATCAAAAGGTTTTACTAAGAAGAATACGAAGAACTTTTTTTTAGTTTTTTTAAACCACAATATTAATCAAACCAACAGCGCTACCTTTTAACATCATTCGATTGCCAAAAGGCTCTTAAAGCACATTACCTGCTAGACCAAACTGCGTGCACTGTCTAATATTTATAATGGATAGCAGCCCAAAGTAAACATTCTTCAAAAATAATTAAGCCTGTCATGTGAACATAAAACAGACCCTATTGTGTCAACACCCCTTCGCGTAATACCGGAATTAAGAGAAACACAATAATCATAGTATACTCAGCCCGCGATGTTCCCACTGGTCGTATACAGGTTACTCTATAAGCGCTGTAATGTACCACGCTGGACCCACGCGGATTTGATTTCACATGTCTTCGGATTAGTTAAGCTAGTGGTCGCAAGCTTGACTGCTGAGCATGAGGGTCTTGGGTCGATTCCCAGGTCGCGCAAAGTGCAATTGGGCTTCCATCAGGAATTTCTCGGTGGCAATAGGCTTGCCCCGTATTTCATGGGACTTATCTGGGGAAACGTAGGTGTAGGTACACCTTTGCCTAACCCTTTGAGGATTACTGGTGTGTTGTTATGTTATCTTGACTAAATAAAGTAACCTGATTGAGTTCGAACCCAAGACGTAAAACTTTTAAGTCGAGGCTATTCAAGCTAGATAATTCAGCATGGGCTGAGCGTCTATAATACTCATCATCTGTCTAGCGTTTTACCAACTATTTATATTGCCGCTGGCTTCCAGTCTAACCGAATACTGTTGAATACAAGTATTCTACATAAAGCGACTGACATAGTGTTGCTGGGTAACACGATACCCCTTGGCAGGACTGGCTTTTTTTGACTTCCTTCGCTCTTCAGAGTACTCGTAAAGACCGTCAAAGATCTACAAATGACAGCTCTATCAAGTGGCTTAACATGCATTCCGAGGCACGGAAGAATCTCATCATGCTGATGTGCCTAATAAATAGTCTGGGTACACACGAGTAACCCACCAATTCATAGACCGACCTCAGCAACCGTTGTTTAACCTTGAAAATCGGTTGTAATCATTTAGCCAATCCGAGCTTCAATTAACAACATAACATAAAACTACCAAACCAATTATGATCCGAACATTACCACTCAGTAAATCAACGGATAACCCGGTTAATCCAAAGTTATGTCAGTCCGGAATGACTGACGTTGATAATTTGAAGCGCGCCGACAGCTGACAGACAAGTTTGCAATGATTTAGTAAAGGACGACACGGCTTGGTCGCGAGTAAACGTGACCAAATTCCAATCTGACAGTCACCCTCGTTATTTGGGTGAAATGTCTGTTTACTGGACGCAATTTAGACTCAGTTTTATTTAAGTAATTGGGTTTGTTGTCCGACTTTTGTTTTTTGTAGACGACTCATTTAAATATAGATCCTTTTGTAGCAATTTCCGGATTTATTTCGATGTGCCGAGAGAATATAAAACTACGAGAATGTTGTTTCTTTGATTTTAATTTTTCAAAATGTGATAGGTAAAAATAATAATGCCTTTAATTTATTCTTTATTCACATTTGCACTGATCAAAAATGTTAACACATGTCAGAAATGGACTTAACTTTTTTCACAAATACGACACCGCAACTAATGGTCAGCTACATGAACCATTGATAGTGGTTTCAACGAAAGCTTTGCAGAAAAAATCATTTCGTTTGTCTTCCTAAAACATATAAAATATATTTTCTCCTTTGTACTTAAAATACGCACTTTGGACGTGGAGTTGCGGACACCAGCCCGTTAATATTCTTTACTCCTTTCAGATAGATAGATAACGTGGTTAATTAGTTTATAGAGCCAACAAGGTGCTGTGTTAAACATTATATTGATACAAGTTTCTTCAACAAAGTAACTGCAACTTGATTATGTATGGATCCAAGCAGTCCAGTAACTCGGCTCTCATAATGTTTTAATTAAAGCTTTTCTCGCGCAAAATAAATACTGTGGCTCATAGTACCTGCTTGTAGCTTACAGGGATTCAACTAAGAAATCTTAATTAGAACACAAAGAGAATGTGCAAAAGGTTGTGCGAAGGAATTAATGGATTAGATAAATTAATTTACAGCAGTAATTGGTCGTAATTAGACAAATTAATTTACAGCAGTAATTGGTCGTAATTGTTATGTGGGGGGTTCGGAATTATGTACTAAACACGTGGTGACCGTTTGTGAGGCGATGACGCTTACACTCAGAATTGTAGATATTGCTTGTCTCGTGATAAATATTGATGTGTCCCAAGTGAATTTGTCTGGGCTTAAAAGGTTTGTATATAACCTTCTGAAAAAATTCTGAAACAGCAAGCATAATGAATTACCTAATGTCAAGGGAGTATAAGTCTTCTCACAACTAATTAATGTCAAAGGATTCGCGTACAGATGACACGAATCCTAATAACTTAATCTTTCTTTTTAATGTACCGAAATTACGTTCTCTGTGTATCTAGATTTATTAGCAAAGCGGTAAGTGACGCAAAGTACCTACGGTTACGTTACGCTAGTTTGACCTTACAGTTTTTAACCCGAGTTTTCTCAATAAATTGATAGCCTTAACAAATCAGTCGGTTCTCAAAATCAGACTTGGTAGATCAGAATTTAATAACCTAACCCATGTCTATGTCAATTTGGAGTTGTCTCATGAAATATAAGTATTAATCTCGATTATCTAAAACCCTGCTCTGACCTCAGCATTGAAATATTGGAAATGAATGGCTTGGAAGATGTAAATTTGATGACACACAATGGCATTACCCTTTTTGCCTATAAATAGCTAAAGGTTTCTTTTCAAAGTTCGTCCTTGGATAATTTTTGTTCGAAATTTTTTCATACTCTTAGGTACTTAAACAAGCTGAATGACAAGCCAAATATTATTATATTGATTGGATGTTTAATTTAACGGATCTTCTCTTTTCTGATAACGCGATTATTTGGAAATTGTACTCCGACCACAATATTCAATATTATCGGAGTTAATGAACCGTAAACTCGTGAAATGGGGTGTTAATTCATCTGACGAGTTGTGTTTGTGACACAAAACTACACGCGAATCGTATTGCTGACGTCATTCATTTCGCACCCTGTTTCATAATCATCGTTAAATATACTTAATTCAAAATTTTGGTTTTCAGTCTTCTATCGGGTAAATAAATGCAAACTAAACAAAAGAAAGTATCATTTAAAAATAAAGAATTTGTTATTTAAAAGTCCTGAAAGTAGAAGTAGCTGCAAATGGAAAATCCTGTAGTTTCAAATAAAATAAAATGTATTGATTTTGCATCACCTCCAAAATCGCAGTGAACTTAATTTTCATTAAAATAAGGTTGCTGTTGGCTTGATGCTGTCGGTGTTAGGTAAAATAACTCTGAATCTGTGAAAATATTCGTCTAGAAACGAATGCATAAACCTGCTCAAGTAAATAATGCATTGCACTCTATTCTGATTCTTCATACCTTACTGAGTTTCTTCATGAAGTTTCTTTTCCAAAAAGTATTCAAGTGTAAAGAGCCGACCAAAAAGCTTTGGCCGTATAAAAGCTTTTTACAGAAAAAAGAAAAAAAAAACAATTTAGGTTTTAAACCGTTTGAAGATGGCACAGAAGTTTTGTTGGACTTTCTTTAGGGTACTTCGATAAAGGATAAGTATCCTTTATTAAGTAGCCGCTTTCAAACTGTTGATTTGATCCTCAGAAGTATCTATTGAATAAAATATCTAGTGAGTCCTGTTAAAAAGGTTGTTTTATTTAGAATTTAAGAATTTTTTTTTTTTTTTTTTTGCTTTTCAGTTCAATGTATTAACATAGATTTTATAGAGATTTACTTTCTTTAAAATAATTTTTTTATCAAAACTTTTTGGGTTTAGTTCCTAGTTGAAAAAGACTTCCAAAGTATTTTTCTAGGTTTATTTTACTAGATTTATATTGCTAAGCTAAAGCCAAAGAATTAGTATAACTTTAACTATTAATAGATCAATCGGAGGAATAGATCGAGCTCTCACTTAATGTACCTACCTACTTACTAACGTTCAAAGTGAGATAATACTCCTTCGCGTTCATTTCTGTGATCCTTATTTTATTTTGATCCGTTATTTCTACATAGAAAAATCTAGGACATATCCAAATAACTTTTCAAATAATATCGAACTATTTTATTGTTACCCTTTACCGAACCGAATGAAGAATTTCGTTATTAAATTATTCTTTTAAATGTATTTTCAATATAATGTATATATTTTTATAATTATATTCCTACCATTTCCAGCCCTTTTGACTTAATTTTTTGTAATAAAAATATTTTATTACTTTCTGCCGTTTCATTGCTTCTGATTCAGTTCACCCTTTCTAAGGTCGAAGCTACAAGAGTTTTATTTTGTACTTATGTGCCACGCTTGCCGAGTATGTTAGCTCGAATAAGTGAATTAGTCATGCATGGCCATTGCAGTAAAACTTAGCAACATGACGTTATCTGCCTAGCCTTTTCCCAACTATATTGGGGTATAAAACGGGATAGGACGGGATAAAACGGGATAGAACGGGATAGCACGGGATAGGACGGGATAAAACGGGACAAAACGGGATAGGACGGGATAAAACGGGATAAATCGGGATAAAACGGGATAAAATGGGATAAAACGGGATAAAACGGGATAAAACGGGATAGGTCGGGATAGAACAGGATAGAACGGGATAAAACGGGATATTTGATGGGTCAACATTTGCGTCTTGATTTAAAGCGTCTCTGAGATGAATGTATTCATCAGCCCTCAGTCTCTGTTGATTACGACATATGTCAATCTTTCAGATATCATTTTTGCCATCATATCGACTAAATAAGTTCCTGTAATAATGTAATGGATTAAAACAGTTAGCTCTAACCATCAACCGAAATGCATAAAATTGCATGCACGTCACAGTTTTGTTACGCGCTGTACGTTGCTGAGGAATGGTCAAATAATAACCGTCTTCTCCCATTACAAACATTAAGGGATACTATAGTGGATCATACGATCGGTGTCACTCAGAGACCCTTTTAAGTTGGCCGTTTCTCCTTTAATCACATTACATTATTAAAGTTTTAGGGTTACATTATTGAAGTTTTAGAAAGGATCACTAATTTTTTTTAAAATATAATATAACCTATGTCACTCGGAGATAGTGTAGCTTCCCAATGGTGAAAGAATTTTTCAAATCGGTCTTGTAGTTTCGGAGCCTATTCAATGCAAACAAACAAACAATCAAATCTTTCCTCTTTATAATATTAGTACGATGTCAAAGATCAAAAAATTATAACCGGGACCAACGGCTTAACGTGCGACTTAACCTAAAGATCGACCCGAATGGCTGTTATTATTTAGCCACGAGCTCCTGCCCAACTTAGCAACACCAAAAAGAATTCTTAAATATTATTATAGAATAGAATATACTTTATTGTACACCAAAATTGATACAGAACGGTTTTACAAAAATTGATAATTTTATGGTTACAATGGCGGTCTTATCGCTGATAGCGATCTTTTCCAGACAACCTTTGGATGGACTGTACGAACATGAAATAGAAAAAAGGGGGGTAGTCAGTGGTGTACTGCAATTAATATACAAAATTTAAAATAATACAAGTTATTCACTACTTATCATTTAATATAAATACAATGCATATAAATACATATATATGTCGGAGAAAGCGATAACTTTTAAACATCAAGTTGCTGATTTGACCATTGTAGTAGGGGTAAACGCCGTGACGTCAGATGTTGTTTTAATGGCGGCACGTGGACAGAGTCGTTTTGTAGAGTGGGGATTGTGCCGAGATCACTTTTGCTCGGAACTCCAACCAAGTCACTCCTTCAGAACGAAACTGTCGGTTTGCCCATTTTGTGGAGATTATTTGTTAGTGTTATTTAATGTAAATTTGTGTTAAATAATGAACTGTGATTTTTGTGTACCGAAACCGAAACTATTATTTTAACATTTCATCATGAACCCGGTACCACCGAACCCTAATGACGACGGCGCTATCGCTCAGCCATCGCTTACGCCGTCATCAGAAGTGGGATCTGGACTCGATTCCCACTGGCGTGCTATGTTCGAGATGCAGCAGAAGAACATGATGCAGCTGATCGAAGCCATCAGGACACCAACAGTGGCACCTCAGATCATGCTGCCAGAAATTAATCCGGAGCTACCAGATACCGATCCACGTGCTTGGTGCGATACTATCGATATTTGCCTCGACGAACGTCCACTGGAGGGTGCATCGCTTATTATAGCTCTGAGCAAAGCCCTGAAAGGTAATGCGTCATCGTGGCTGTCGCAGATTTCGCATGCAGGCATGACGTGACAGCATTTCCGCGACTTATTCCTTGCGCGTTATGCATCCACTGAAACTCTTGCTGCATCGCTTGTTAACATCCACAACGGCCGGCCGAAGGAGGGCGAATGTCTCGCAGCGTACGCCAGCCGCCTAATGACTACCCTGTTGGCTCGATGGAAGAATCGAAGCCATGAAGAAATAGCCACGTCGTATGTGCTCGCTCATGTCTCTCAGTTCCACTCTCGGCTTAATCGCTTGGCGTTTACTAGCGAAATAACGTCACGCAATAAGTTACTGCAGGAGATTAAGGCGAGTGCAAGTCTGAAGCGGAAGTTCGATCGCAGTACCGGTGATGGCGCCACTGATGCAAAGCGTTTAAAGCCACAAACTTCCACTATGTTCACGTGCTATAAGTGCGGAAAACCGGGACACAAAGCGGTGAACTGTCGTTCGAAGTTTACGCAGCCTGCTGGAGCTAACGCCCAGAAAACTACACCGGCGGCGACTTCATCGGGTTCCAGCAAAAGAATTACGTGTTTCCGTTGTGGAGAAGCCGGACACATCTCTACGAACTGCCAACGCGGCAGTGCGGGTGGCGCGTCATCGTCGGCGGGCAGCGCTGCCAACGCAACGGCGGAGCGACGCGTCGATAGCTGCGAAATAGCAGGTGTTTGCGGGCAACTGGAACAATCCGGTGAGTCGTTTTCATTTTGTTTTGATTCCGGCGCCGAGTGTTCTCTCGTTAAACAAAGTGTAGCTTATAAATTCTCGGGCAAACGTTCACTTTCAACCGTGCAAGTAATTGGTATCGGTAATAATTCGAATGTTTTTAGCACTGAACAAATTCTTAGCGATGTTGTGGTCGACAATAACGAACTGTCAATTTTATTTTACGTACTACCCGACGATTGTATGAAATACGATGTTATGATCGGACGCGATATTTCGACACTTGGCTATACGGTACATTTAACTGAATCTACCCTACGTATTTCGAAAGTTACAAATGTAGGTTGTTGCGATTTACCTCCCGTAATTGATGACAATAATGAGTGACAATGTTGATTCTGATATTTCAAACGAAAACAAGGACCGGTTGACGTCCCTTTTGAATGAGTATTCGAATGCTTTTATCAATGGCTTACCGTTAACTCGAGTGACTACGGTAGAGACATCCGATCGATCTTGGCAAGATGCACTAGAAGACGTCCAACTTGCATTAAATTGTTTTATCCACCGTGTCATAAAAGCAAGCCCTCTCGAACTTTTGATAGGCCGCGTAGCTAGACCCCTAAATCTTTTAACGTTAGACGATACCGAAACGGAGATTAACCTTCACGAGACGAGAGAGCAAGCGGTAATAAATATTGTCAAAAATGCAAATTATGAAAAATCTAGATTTGATAAAGGTAAAGCTAAGTTGGTAAAATTTGATGTTGGTGATTTGGTTTTAATTCAAAATGAAGAATGGAATCAGACTAAATTAGACCCCAAATATAAGGGACCGTTTAAAGTTGTAGAAGTACTTGACGGTGATCGTTATCTTTTAAAATCTTTGAATGGTAATAGAACCTACAAGTACGCTCACGATCGTATACGAAAGATGCCTCTAAGTAGTGTTCCTAATGAGTTAAACGTAGAGGACGGTGATGAAAGTACCTCCACCGAGTAGTAGACACATACCATGGCTATTTGGTCGCACCGTACGCACTAGTCTGTAGTCGTAACTGCAGCTCACTTGTGAGCTGTTCAGGGGGCGATGGGCAGCTGGTGGTACGGCGGGGACCTGGGTCTCAATGGAGACTATTGTTGTTTTTGTCTTGTACTGACCTGGGAGTCGCAGACTCTATGTGATGTGTGTGGTCGTATCACATGAGGTGATGACGATATGGGTGGCATAAGTGTCACTAGCTGCTGCGGCAGCTGGGCCATGAGCGTTGTATGTGATCGAAGTTGATTTAGTTGCTGAGTAAATATGATTGAGACTTAGAGGAACCTTTTGTTTGACAACTGTTATTTTCAAGTTATGCTAGTCCATAAAGATGTGGTCAGGTTGACCGAGCCTGTACTGTTGCTCCAAATTTGACTGTTTGGTTACAGGTACTCACGAGGACGTGTAACTTGTCAGGCTGGCCGTGTCGGAGAAAGCGATAACTTTTAAACATCAAGTTGCTGATTTGACCATTGTAGTAGGGGTAAACGCCGTGACGTCAGATGTTGTTTTAATGGCGGCACGTGGACAGAGTCGTTTTGTAGAGTGGGGATTGTGCCGAGATCACTTTTGCTCGGAACTCCAACCAAGTCACTCCTTCAGAACGAAACTGTCGGTTTGCCCATTTTGTGGAGATTATTTGTTAGTGTTATTTAATGTAAATTTGTGTTAAATAATGAACTGTGATTTTTGTGTACCGAAACCGAAACTATTATTTTAACATTTCATCATGAACCCGGTACCACCGAACCCTAATGACGACGGCGCTATCGCTCAGCCATCGCTTACGCCGTCATATATATATATATATATATATATACATATATAAATATTAAATAAATATATTGTTTTATAAAATTAAAAAAAAAATTACAGAGAAAGAAAATGATTTATTATAATGTGTGCGCTGTCAATAAGTCATTCGTTTAAGTGACTCGGGGCAAAAAGCATAACGTTACTTAACTTTGAGCTACCTAGCACGCAGCATAGCTTTAAGTGCTTAGTGAAGCCCAGCAGTATGACGACGGCCTTACAATCTATGATACTGAGTAACTGATACCTTTCAAGTTACGCTGAAGTTGAAGGAACTTCTATTATAAATGGAAGTCGGTGTAATAAGGATGTTCCATTTAGTACGTACATATCTAGGTATTTATGATGTTCAGCAACGTAGTCTTTGAAAAGTTTAGGTATTAACTGAACTTTGATAGCTACCTCATAAAGGTCTGAAGGATATTTAGTTTTCAATTAAGTTTAAATCTCAGTTAGGTTAACTTTTCTGCTATAACTGTAGCTTCTTCTTTTGTATTTAATGTGAAATATTCCTAAACAATGAATACCTAATGATTGTATCCTTCCTCGGTATTTTTGCTCCTTTGTAAACATTTATTTTCTAACCTAATGAAGTAAGACCCTAATTAATCAATTATTTACGAAGACCACGACCACGGTATTTACTAATCGAGAGTTTTTAAGTAAAGAAAATAACGTTTTCCACGAAAAACTCTCGATGCCTAAATATAATAGATGCTTAAATTGTATGTCCCCAAATGTACAAAATATTTAAAAAATGAGTCCATCGTTCTACCCGGAACAACCGTCACAAAATATTATACATAGTAGCTATGTAAAATCACATTAACTCTTATCAACATCTATATCAGATTTCGTTACAGGAAATCCCAAAACGAATCCCACAAGGATTCAATTTTCACATAAATGTTCTCTCAAATATTATTAGGGTCTAATATTATTCGAATCAGTTACAAAGTCACCAGGAATCGATATCAAAGTACACTCGATCGTGACGAATCTGTCGAGTAGATTAAACCAACATTACTATTTGACCTGAACAAATACTAACACCAATAAACGCACGTCCAATATTTGGACCAACCAACCTATTTAAGAAGCAAAAGGTCAAATTTTTCACGTTATTTTGTTTTTTTTTTCACTGTGAAAAACTTGATAAATTAAAGTTGGATAATACACAGAAGTCAATTCCTTTTTTTCATGTAAAAATAATATTGGAAACTGGTGCTTATTGGCTTTGACTAGTCGAATTTCAATGACATGGCACCCGGCTTGATTAAAAGTGATTTGTAAGTATATTTTTCTATTTAGGTATTTAAATTTAATTTTGTAAAAGAATTCTGCGGGCATGGCCGAATGGATGGAAATAAAATCAATAAAGACTGAAATCGATGAATTAGATTTTCGTAAAACCTGTGAGGTTCTACCTATTGTCTGAATAATCACAATCTGAATTATGTTTTTTTTTTTTTTATTTTATACGCGAAATTTATTGTAGCTTAAAAAAAATTAATATGATCAATATTTCTTCTTAATTGTTGAGTTTAGGCTTGCAGTGATGTAACAGAATTCTTTAAAACCATACTATACTACTGTATACTTTCTCTGATTATAGATGAAAGAAACTATGAAACTCACCAGTTGAAAAAATCTTAAATTCCATCTCTTCAAATTATGTACTCGTAGATCATACCAAGTTCAGAACTGCAAGCAACTGCAACTCTGAATGAATTATTCACAACTTCATACATTATTACTAACTTTGCTTTCCAGGTCTGTAGCCAGATTTTATTCGCAAAATAAGTATTCAATAAATATGATAATTTTATAGGATGGGTATGTTTCCCACCTGAGCTGTGTTAGATATTCTCGTAAAGCGATGATATTACACCTGTTCATCGGTAATAATCGCCCCCTACTTACTATCACGAATAAATTGTATTTGAGTGTCACAGGCAGAGGAAAAGTTCTCATTGGCGGTTTCTGTAAAAATACGCCATCATTCCTTATAAATAAATACACACACCAAAAAAGTCTACTAAGCAACAAGGATTTTTTTTAAATGTTTTGTCGTGGGTGTCATACATCAATAGAAGCTTAATTTCATACATAATTTTATTGTGACGCTTTGATAAAAAGCTTTTAAGTGAAAAATAAAAATATATAAAATAAATTGAAATGAGGCGAAAAGTTTAAATTCAATATTTTGAGAATTAAGAAAATGTGAGGCCTAGCTAAGAATTATATTAGAAAAAAAAACATTTATAGGAGCTTTTTAATATTCAGTTGGAACTCCAAAGGCTCTAAATCTGCGTGATATACCGAATATGAGGTTTTCGATTACCTTTATGGTATAAGTCTCTATTCACTGGAAAGATGTGTAAAAAAAAAATTCTGATGATGATCACTTAAAGCTCTTCCCTCAATTTTCTTAAGTAATTTGTTATAGTTGGGGTGTTGCTTAGACTTTTTGATGTGTGTATTTAAGGAATTGAGAATAATCTTTTCTAAAAAAATACTGCAAGATATATCAACTTTTATAGGTAAATGCTATGTTGCGTTTTTGTACAATTACAAAGACGCCTATTGCTTTTATAACTCTGGGTATTTGATCTTAATAAGCATGGAGGTCCCTACAATATATAAAAAAGTTTACCCAATCAAAAATAATGTGACAAAAAATGTTCAACAGTTAAAATTATGTATAAACCAAAGTAGACTCAAACAAGAATATATTAAACCATCTTCAACAATAAAACACCTTTTCAATTCGAAAATATTTTACGTGACAGGAGAGTCTTACTTTCATAGCAGTAGACCTGTAAAACACTATTGAACTTCAGCATAAAATAAATTGAGTGTGACTTTAGTGGATAGTTATAAGTATTAGTGTCTTATGTAATTTCGAATGAATGACGAGACGTTTAAAATTGAGAAGTTTGTGACTTAATTCACTGCTGAATAATAACAGCTGCTCGGATCGATCTTCAGGCCAAGCCACGATTTAGTCAAGCGTGGTTGGTCTGTGGATGGGTGACCACCCATTACTTACCAAGTTTCTTCCGTGTCTCGGAAAGCACCTCAAGCTGTTGGTCCCAGCTGTCATTTGTAGATCTTTGACAGTCGTTACAGGTAGTCAGTGGCCCGAAAGTCCGACAGCCAGTCGTATCAAGGGGTATCGTAATACCCATCAGTTCTAACGGTTGTGGAGGTCAGATAGGCAGTCGCTCCATGTAAAATACTGGTATTCAGCTCCGACCACAACATAGTTAGGAAAAGGCTAGGCAGATGATTAATAAAAAGACGTCGAGGAACAAGCAATATTTCCTAAAAATGCACATAAAAATGCCAGCACTTCAGTGCCCGAAAAATGGATAACCATGGTCGTCACAGTTGGTACACGAATGACATCAGGCCGTAAAAACCTTAAGTGCTCCGTGAGTGGTAATGTAAGTACCACCTTATATTCCTCGCCAGTTTTATCACACCATTATTAAATCATCTAGCTTATTGAATATTAAAAGAGTTCGTCGAAGAAAAAAGAGAGCTGGGTTAACGTTATGTACTGGAATGAAATAAGTAATTTAATAATATGTGCGTCAGTCTGAATTGGAAACTCAACACTCTGTAATACATTTCAAAAGTAGGTAGTCTACAATTCTTTACACAGGTTTTATGCCAAAACTGATGACTGACTGAACTGTTTTTCTTCATTACTGAAAATAGTTTCATATTGAACAAGATTACAAAAACGGTCATCTAACAAATCAACAGTACTGCAGAGGAAAAGAGTTGATATAAATGAGTTAATATACAATAGTAAATTATTGTACAACATTTCACTTAGGTAAGATCCGCCCATTGTTGTGGCACCGTGTTGACGTAAAATCTCTACATATATAAGTTTTATAACTGACTAGCGACCCGCCCCGGTTTCGCACGGGTGCAATGCTATTATACGTATAAAACTTCCTCTTGAATCACTATATATAGGCATTAAGTCCGCCTTTGTACAGTTTTTTACTTGTGCATAAAGTTTTAATAAATAAATATATCTATTAAAAAAAAAACTACATCAAAATTCGTTGCGTAGTTTTAAAGATCTAAGCATACATAGGGACAGACAGACAACCAGCGGGAAGCGACTTTCTTTTATACTATGTAGTGATACAATTTATAAGAGGCTCCTAGATAAAAGAGTGTTCTAATCAATTCTTTAGTTAACTATTTCTACACTCGTTACTTAATCAAATAACTAATTACATACATATACAAAAACGACAAAATCACAAATTCATGCTTTTGCTTTCAGAAGCCGTTTCTGCAGCTGCAGTGAAATGGAAGGATCATATGACCGCATCGAATTGAGTTCAGGTTTGTAAGTCTTCGTTATTCACTGAACAGGACGTTATTGAGTTTTATTCTTAGGAGACTTATTTTTGAAATTGCAGTATTATGAATTTTTAGAGTTTCAGAAGCTTTTATTAATTGCTGCTTATTTTACTTTCTGCGGTTTTCAGTAAAACATTTGATACGACGAAAGAATGAGGAAAATGTCGTGAAGAAAGCTTTCATTACAATTTGAATGGTTTTATCTTAAGAGTATAGTAGAAGAAGACCAAAGTAATGGTGGATGTACTGTGTGAAAGATTCCATGACTAGAAAGAAAGTGAATACCTGAAATTTCGACCAATAGATTAGGGCAGAAGATCTGATACAAAGTGAGTTTTGTTAATGAGTGTTGAACATGGTCTTCAAATTTATAAATCCTTTGATAAGGAAATGATGAACAGAAATAATGAAACTGGAACATAATTTTTATTTATTTATTTATTTAATTTGGCTCCTCAAAAATGAGTACACTATTACAAAAAAATAGGATAACATTTCAAATTTAAGTCTAAGTGCCGCATCACTTTAAGATGAGCACTACATGCACTATATTATGCACCTAAACAGCTAGTGTAACATCGAATGAACAAAAAAAAAAAACAGAATAAGAACAAATCAAAACAGAATGAAAACAACAGAAATATCCAAAATATGAAAAATATGTATGAAGGTAGGCCAAACAGAATTAAACTTTTTTACATAAACATAACATCACGCCAGTAATCCCTGAAGGGTTAGTCAGAGGTGTACCTAATAGTACACCCACATTTCGCTAGTTACATTTAAGCTCGATGTAATTGAGGGCGAGCGTATTGCCAATGTACTGGAAACTACGATACTAGAACACTTTCACATTATAAGTTTCATCCAATTTCAAACAAGCGTTCAAATCTAATTGCTTTTCCGTTAACGGCACTGACGGGTCCTGGCAGATACCGTTATGACGTTTGACGGCGGTAGGTAAGAGTTGCTTAATCTGTTCGTTCATTCTTCTTCTTAAATTCCAGTGCCTAGCTCAAGCTAACACTGGGTTAGAGTGTTGTATTACAGCACCCCTTCTCACGGCTGTGTAAATATTATAGGCTGATTAAACAATAAATTTAAAAAAAATCTTTATTCAGAAACTTAAAAGGTAAAATACAATATGAATCTAAAATTTACAATGTAGGTATGTATGTTAGTTGTCTGTATTAGGATAATTCTGTATCACAGGCTGCAGGAGCTCCAACAATTATGCTGTATGTCGGACAGTAGTTTTTTGTTAATGGTAGAATTAAAACCAGGTTGCAAAAACATATTCGAGGCACTCTTGTTTATATTCGATATTTGCACCTTGCGACTAAACTATGCTTAGACATTAAAATAAATCGATGGTAAGTATATCAGCGCAGTGGTCTGTTAATGTTGTGTCAGCAACGCATGTTGCATTCAACGCGGAAGTCTAACCTATATATAAAGTGTGCTGTATATAAAGTATGAGGCGCTACATGCCCTCGCAGTCGATGGAGTTGATATACCTATATTATATATAGTTTCCTAGCAGAGCACTCAACATCTCCCGTTCCATGGTTGTTGGGCTTTTTAAACAGCGAGCACGTTGCACATTTATCCATTTCACTATTAAATTGTTTCCATTATGTAATAAACTACACACTAAGCAAAATACTAAAGTAGGTCACTATTATTGCGTAAAATAAATACTGCTAACGGCTACAATGCAAATAAATGCACTTATATCAAGCCATTAAACTCTGCCTCAAAGAGTTCAGAATATTATTAGTCAAATATAAACTTGGTTATGTTAATTTGTATAATTCTGTGCTTCTTATGTGTGATCTATTTAATTAGAAGTATGGAAGAAGAAGAAATGCTGCGCCGACCCCAAATGAATTGGGATAAGGGCAGGAGATTGATTATAATAACATCACGCCTAATAGTACACTCACATATCGGCTTTTATGTTGAAATCCCATGTACCTAATAGGGCGAGCATATTGCCATCAACTGGGCACAAATCTAGACTCTGTGGCTGCTACTGAGGAATTCTTGATGGAACACCCAATAACACTTTTCCCGACTCGAGAATCGAACCCAGGACTTCTTGCTCAGCTGTCGCGCTTGCGACCACTAGGCAGTGGCCTTTCATATGTTTAATCATATTCGCGTCTTCTTTACTTATGGCACGAGTTGGGTTAGGTACAACCATAGAAATTGAAAAGATCATAATTATTTCGTACAAAAGCTAAGCTACTCTGCTATGACTAGGACATGGAAACCAGGGGGCCTAAAACGGCCACTTTAGCAGAACATAATAGGATAATAATATGAATCACATTAAAATTCTTAAAAATGGTCACAGGCACAGTTATGTTGAATTATCAGTTTGTGAACATTTTACGAATTGTATCGTAATTCATATTATTATCATATTATGTTCTGCTAAAGTGGCCATTTTAGACCCCCTGGTTTCGGTCTCATAGTAAAACCCGGGAAAAAACTGGGTTTTACAACGGGACCGAAACCGGGTTTAGCTATGACTAATACCGCAATTTTGAAGCTTAGAAAACGTTTAACTAGACTAGATACAATCCTGCACCCGGAACAATCCTGTCTGATTATGAAGTGTAACGGCTCATTTTTGAACGCGTTTAAAGTGGGATTTTGAACTTTGTTGGTACTGTGTGCGCTTTACAACTTCACGGGTACTGTACAGTAGGGACATGTAATGGTATATTAAAATATAAGTCCCTTTAGTATATTATGTACCCATGGTAATAGGAATTATTTTTTAGGATGATATGGCTAGAAATGCGGTGATGCTAACGTGGTCACGAGTGATAGAGAAGTATGGACGAAGAAGACATGCTGCGCCGACCCCAAATGAATTGAAATAAGGATGGTGGAATAATGATGATGATGACTTATAGTAGTAACCAATAGTCGTTAACAGTATAGCCATTTTCACTAATATATTATGTTGTTTCACATCTTATTCTTTATCGTGTGGTTAGTGCCTAAACTGGTGTCAGAGTTTTTATGCCGCCCAAGGGCCTCTGATTTGGCTTTTACATGCCGTTGAGAAATATCTCTCGGACATGCTGGTTTCCTCACGATGTTTTCCTTCACCGAAGCAAGTGATAATTATGGGTACAAAACGCACATAATTCCGAAAAATCGGAGGTGCGTGTCTGGGGTTCGAACTCGAGACCTATGACTTGGCAGTAAAACGTTAACACCGCTAGACTATCACTGCTCAACTTACAGACATACAGATCATACGGGATTCTTCAAGATTGACAGGGATATTGCAAAGTTTTACCGGTTTGATACGCTGTCAAACTTTCTTGTATCTGTAGCAGCTGTTAATAATCAGGGTCTGATTCGTTAACGTCCTCCCCAGTGGTAAAAGGAGCAGCCTGACCCTTTAGACAGCGAAACAAATGTTTTATTCATCTCATATTTGCTCATGATTACCTTAGGAAGATTGAAAAAAAAAGCATTAGGTAAACACCAGGGTCTCAAGGTGACTTTCTTTGCACTTGTTTTCGACCTCGACCTTAACTTAAAATACCGTCACCGTACATAGATCTTATGTAAAATAACCTATTGTGTATAAGATCTATTTATACGGTATTTGAAAATCAAAGAAAGCATTTGAATGCGTCGGGATAACAACGTACTTACTCGAGTTGGTCCGATTCGATAACGACCTGAGTCAAGAGGCGTACCTTATGTTCGCCGCTTGAATATCATGATCTCGTCTCATGAGATATGTATTGGTATAGATGAGGATCTACCGTATAATAATAAATGACCGGTGTATTCAGGCCTTAACGAATGAACGGATTTTGGCATACGGATAGACTATGACCTCGGTTAGGACATGGGATACTTTTTATCCCAGGAGTTTAATTATAGCCTGTAATCGTCCATCGCTGAAAGTAGACATTGCAGTGATTGGTCATAACAGATACGGTTATTAAATTGCTGTTGACAAATTATAATTATGCATGTTATAGGTAATACTTTAAATGCCACCACACATTCATGATAATGCACTAAGATGTGCAAAAAAACGTTTAAATAGTAATTTTAAAAATAACTTGTAATCGACTTTTTATGTTTAACAAGTACTATCTAGTAAAAAACGCAGCTATTTATGCAGGCACAAGAAATTAACAAAACAAAACTCAAAACTTAAAACTCAAAATTTTAATTCAGTAGATACAACTTTCTTTCACGGTTGTCTATTGACTAAACTTAGAGGTATATGCCTTTTTCAGTGAAGTTCCGTGCTTTGTAATGTTAATGGACTTTTTATTTGACTTGAGTTCCTTTTTACTTAGTTTTAACTTGGTAACTAAAGATGTTGAGTGGAACATTGTCACCTCGCTTTATTTTGCACAAGGAGCGGAGGGGAGCACTTTTAACCTAGTTTTTAGAAGACTTTATCAGTCTGTGAGGTCATCAGATATTGGACAACGCACTTAGCTTCAGATCTATAGACTTTACTTAGCGCTAACTTTGACTTTGGCATGTTCCCATTTGACTCGCTGTTGTATTAACTTAGGCGACAGAATGAACTTTACAGAACTAACGGAAAATTTCGTGTTTGTTCTCTCTTTCTTAACATGTCCATGGCAATCTATACTGAGTCCTGAGGTGTGCAGGTGTGAGAACACGATATCATGTGTTCCATTTTCATTTGAGTTACTTAGCAGTAAATGAAACTCTCTTCACATCTCTCTAATCATACTCCTGCAGTTTTTGACGGAAAATATTAAAAAAAAAACAAAAAGAGCAAGTGGACAGTATTCGTGTGGATGTCATAAATCTTGAAAGTTTTGGCTCTACGAAATACCAATTTTCTTTAAGTGTTTTCGCCTTAATTATGGGAGCAGTGGTGATGAAATTTACACAAAGGACAGTGCCTGCCTAAAATCGCACTTACAACTCTACTAGGCCACTCAATAAAATATCGAACTATATAGTGTAGCGTAGTGCAATCGTCAGTTATTTCCATTGAGCGAGCACCAACACGTTCGCTCATATGAGCGCGCGTGTGCCACGTGATTTGCTATTACGTTACTAGCTGTCGAAATATAAGAAGCAGTATCCTAAACTATAGCTTACTCCGTTTTTTGTTATTTAGGATATCAGACGAAATTTCATATAATAACGATGATTCCATTTTTCAGTGAGACCATTTACAATAGCAAAATAACATTAATGGCCAAGTTTGAAAGAAAAAAGGAACAAAAAGTATTTACTTGTCTCGCACAGGACAAAACAAAATGATTAAATTAACAATAACACAAAATTATATAAAAGTAAACATAAAAATTAAATAAAAACAATGCGTCCTGTACGAAGCCAAAAGGCATCTATCTCAGCATGGTGCTGTAACATTGAAAAAAAAATTTCAAAGCGCCGCCCGCGGATTGACAAGTTACACTTTTACTGACAGCAACCAATTGACTACTGCAAGTAGATTACGATGTTGTTTGCTTTATCCAGTCTATTGTAAATTTATCATGTCTTTGTTTGGTGTCAAACCAGCTTACCAGCACGTGACGATCACTGTCGCTGAGACCTGCCATACAAGAGCTGAAAAGGGTTCATTGCCTTGTAACGCAGAGTGGAATCCTACCCATTTATGTGGGGTTGTTCAGAATGATGTACTGAGTACGATGGTATACGTTGGTGCGTCGATGTCCCTTCTACCCTGTATACCAGCTTTGTCCAATCAGAAAAACTTGGGCATGGTGTTAGTGGCAAGGCGCCACCCGTTCTTCTCCATAGAGATTTACCCTTTGGAATATTCAACTATCTAAATATTTTTGACTGACAAGTCAATCACATTTTTGAACTGTCACGGAATCCCATGGCAATTCTAAAATGTCTGTGAACTGGTATATTACAAATAAATGCTTTCAGTTTGAGTTTGACGAGCTCCTTCATCAATCGAGTTTGCTAAATTCTTATGAACTATGAGACACAGAATTTACATTTCGAATGGAAGTCTTAAATAGCTATTTTGGTCCATCTTTTAAAGAACTAAATCAAATAAGGTAAAGGAAAGAATAAAACGAATGATTCTATTCTTGAATTTTCATTGAGTTGTGCTTGAATGAAATAAGAACTCTGTCGACACGAACGTTCTATAAATGGTTCTACGAGTAGCGCGCTGAAAACTTAATGAGAAGATCTAATATAGAAGTGAAATTTTATTGAACAATTTAAAA
This sequence comes from Standfussiana lucernea, assembly GCA_964057025.1. Taxonomy (NCBI): domain Eukaryota; kingdom Metazoa; phylum Arthropoda; class Insecta; order Lepidoptera; family Noctuidae; genus Standfussiana; species Standfussiana lucernea. The sequence goes on from OZ059793.1 coordinate 6,302,030, forward strand.
ACTGTACCTATTCAATACCGGTTTCTATAATAGGTTCCCAACGTGGGCGCTGGAGCTTTTCATGGGGGCGGTAGCGGGTTCAAAGGCAAATGGGGATGTCATGAAATACCTCTAATTTCATTAAAAAACATTTTATCTAGCTAGTACGAATGGTTGTATTTCCTAGATACAATTCGAGAATTTTAAGCACATATTACACCATACTACGATAAGCACGCAGCTTCACCCGCGTGAAGTATATATAATCCCAAGAAAGACGTGCTACGAAGATAAACTTGGGTACGAAACTTCATCGAAATCCGTTCAGTGCAGACAGACAGAGAGACTATCTTTCGAATTTATAATACAAAAAATATTTACGTATAATAGAAAAATCAGTTACATTCGTACAAGAATTTGTTTTCTAAGATATAATCTCAATACCTGGACCTCTAATAAGAGACAGACAGTATACCTTTGTCCTTACGCTTCGGTCAATGTTCATTATTAATGACGGATAGTAATCCGTGTAATAATTATTATGAATAGTCCGAACATTTTCTACGTACATATATGTGACAGGGCGATTAAGGGCTATATTGTTTTAGATGTCCTGTTTTTATACTTGTCTATTGATATGAGAATGAGCGAAAATGGCAGAGTGCGATCCCGAGATATTTCTTTGAAGTATTGAGACAAAACTTACCTAAGGTCAAAAATAGTCAATGAAATAGATCGTAGAGAAGTTTTTAATTTTCTTATAATTTTCCTTTTTTTGTCGAAAGTTCTTTTTCAATTTCAACAGATTGTTTTATAATCTTGTTAAAATGATTAGCTTCGCCTCGCCTAACATCAAAATGTCATTTTAATTTCGTCAGCTGAAAACTGTGAAATAACATATTTCACAGTTTGCACACTGAAATAATTTAACGCGATAAAATTGACTTTCTATTTCCATGAAATTTCTTATTCAAAATTAAGTGAACAGTGAAACTTTTCGTTATCAAATCATTATAATATAAGTGTACCTGCCACAACAAAATTGCTCTGATACAATTCTGTACCTACCTACCTAGCCTTTCTCCAAATTGGAAACTCTATTTCATTGCCCCAATTAATTTAATTTCCGATATAAAAGTTCATGCCTATCCTCTGTGTTCATACTCACAGTTCACAAAAAAACTTTAAACAATGGACAACGCAAGGACCCGAATTTCAGATTATATTCAAAGTACATAGCGACAAATATTTTGGCCTTTATTTATATTTTAGTCTTTATTATTTTGGGTTTACAAAAGAGAAAACTTATAATGACGATGCAACTTTCCCTCAGATGTACCTCAGATGGTTTAATTTACAACCTTATAAACTTCGTACACACCACACATTTTTATTAATTACAAACTCTTTCAAGTTTTACTACGTAAACGTGACGCACTAATTAAAACGTTTAACAAATAAAGCTGATAAGAACTGAGATTATAATTACTAAATAGATTACTTTGATTACTATAACATCGTAAAAGGAACTTACTATGGAGTAAATTGCTTGTAAAACTGTAGACTGTAGAATAAATATTAGAAGTTTGTTTAGTTACAATTTGCTAACACTTGACAAAAAGTTTTATAAAACGACAAAGAAATTTGAAGTCCCAATTTTAATTTAAACTGTGTTTTAGAATTAAATAGGTGACAGATATATATTTGTTTTAACGGTGAACTAACTCTACTTATAGAATTATTAAAACTAAGTATTTACAAAAAAGAAGGTCTAATTTTAGATAAATTACTTACCGGTATAAAAAGAGAATTAACGGCATCGCACACCAGTACCACAGCAACCATATACAGGAACGCTTTCATTGTTCAAGTTCCACAAAAAAAACACTTCACGAAAAAATTCGGGAGCGCAACTGAAAGTTGTGCCTGTAGTCCCAACTTTGCTGTGACGTCGGCGTTGGCTTACTTGTGAATGAGACGCGTATTCCCTTCCCTTTATAGGGCTAGCCAGTGTTACTGCGCACCCTGTACTGCGCTCGCTACTCTCACACACACGTGCCACTTCCGTATTTTTTCAAAATTAGAGCTATTTCACAACCCTATCAAATTTTACGTGAAATTTAAATTCCGTTATCTCTTAGTTTTTTTTTTTATTTGGAAAAATTGTTCGTAGCAATATTTTTTGAACGACAAATGTTCGGTAATAGCATTATTTTAAAGGTAAAAAGATACATTTTACCGGTGTTGGTAAAACACGTTGTCAGTACGAATATTCTAGCGTAATGTGTTATCTGTTTGCAGCACGAGCGGATTTATCAGTGTCTCTTATTTGTTTTTCATTAGCAAATATTTTGAACGTTCCATTTATATAGGTTTGATAATAGAGTAGATCAGTGTGTTTCGATTTAATTCGTCTAGTTTGTATACATAGTACGAGCAGGAAATTCGAAATATATTTAGTGCAGAAACTTCCTTTTTTCATTCAAGTGTTCGACACGTTTCGATGAGTGACTCTCAGCAATCATTGGCTGTCTGTATCTCATTAGCTTATCATCATCGTAAAATCCCAGCCAACTTTAGACGAACATCTTTGTGATACTACGTCACATTACAAATATGTTTCTAATTGCTCTATAGCTAAGGAACAGTGTTTAGTACTTGTATAGATAGAGGCTGCGCGTGGGGTTACGTTCTTATCACTGTTTGTTCACTTAGCAAAGGAACCAAGATGTTCTCGCTTTTTCTGTTTGAACGAGAAATGTCCGATCGTAAACGTTTTTTATGAGGCCGGTGTATCCGTTGCAGACATTGATTGATTCAAAATTAAACCATTTTTCAGGTAGTAATTTGGCATTTTTGAAAGTCAACATTTACAAGGAATTAAAATTGATTTTAGTTATCCATTCGGATCGTAGTTTCGTATGGAGGACAAAAGGGCAAGCCCGCAAACTCCTCTGACACTCTTGTCAAAAGTTGATAAAATGAAGATTTTAGATTTATTAAATAAACAGACTGTTCGCATGTTTAAGCGCGCTGTATCCTCGTTAATCCTCTTTCGCTGACTACACGACGTACCTAATATCTGTGCAGTTCCCCGAAGGGGTAGAACCGTAGGTATATGTTACACGAATAACTCCCATGAAATAGGAGCGACCTTTGTGTCTATGATTTCACTCCACGAAATTCATAGAATCCCTAACCATCGAGTAAAAGTGTTTCAGATAAGTAAAAGGTTCTAGATCGTTGGTTCGAAGTTGAACATAGACAAGCATTTCACTTTGTATAAATGTGAAGTGCCTAGGCTCAAAAAGATGAAAAAAAAACATCGTAAGGAAACCGAAATAGCCCTATACCTTTAGCCCGCACAGAGAAGAGGTTTTGTTTAATGACACTTATATTTTAGAAGCCGTTAATGTCAAGCTGTGCGACTATAATAATAGTGTATTATAAACCGATTACCCTTTGCAGCTCGAACCAATTGTCGCTAACCGCGTTAATGGAGCAATACTACCACAATCAATAATGCTATATTAATCTCTCTTAAACTGTCCATAGAGTAGAACCAAACATAAACGAACTGTTTATAGGTTATTTCAAACATAAAATCAATTCTTTTATTTTTTTGTAGTATAGTCAAAAAAATGGTTTTTACTTGTAGGTACTAGATTCTGGTAGATATTCAGACTCGTAAGAGTCTCCGATTGTAACTTTGTAGTGAACATATTGACGGACGGTCGGACACACGAATTTGAACCGTAAATGTTCCTTTTTTACCACGTTCCTTTTTTGGCACGGAAGCCTAAAAAGACAAAGAGCTAATTAATAGACTTTGCTGTTTTAGGAAACAAAAACATTTGCAGGAGCCAATAAAAAAAATGTTAAAAACACCTGTGCTTCTGACTATTAATTAAAACATCGTACAATACGTGGCCTGTTTTGGTTTTCCCATACTAATTGAATGAAATTATTCGTCTACAGACCACTGTACAACTACTTAGCAGGTACAATTTATCAACTGTGCTATAGAAATCCCTTCTCTGACCTTTACTGTTTATAGTAAAACATTACGATTACCTTTCATTAACTTACACTCACGCACAAAAGTGAAATACGTAGACAGCTGCTATTTATCTTCAATTGTCTTTAGTTCAAAGTATAGTTAGTTTGTTGTACTTTATGGAGGAAAACTAACGAAATCTTAATCTCTTTAATGCTTTCTGTTAGTGACAGTTCTAAAGTGTTGATGAAAATTACGACAGCTGTCTGCCCACGGACAAGATGCGGAAGGCGGAAAACCGTGTGTTGTGTCGCAACTTGGGTGAAGTCTACAGTCAATACTAGACTGCGATAGGCATTTATGTGCTAACACAGTTAAAAAATCGTTTAGTGGTTGTAAGCTTTATTGTTGAACATGAGAACCTGGGTTCAATTTGCAGGCAGATGGGATTTTTTAGGCAAGCGTGTTCCACGCTAGGCCGCATCATCGCTTCACATCAGGCGAGTTGCAGCTAAACGCAAGCCTATTTAATATTTAAAAAAAGAGGTCGGGCAAAATGTAACTGGGATTTTCCGCCAGGCATATGTCAGAAGCAGTCCTGTGATTCTGGACTTGTGCCCGGTTGCTGGCAACAGGCTTGCCCCCTATTAAATGGCACCTCTGTTTTGCCTTTTGGAAATTTTATGCGTTTTTTATTGATGGAGAATTGAGAAAGATCATCGCATCGATTCCCAATTTCAATAATATTTCTTCTTATCTTCGGAAAAATGCAGCCAGATATTTGGAAATAAATGTATTGAAAACTTCCCTTTGAGGAAATACTACCCTGGTGGTACACAGGATGGTATTTACTGAAAAAATCCTTTGATATCGCCTCGCCTTTCAGACACCTATTTTTTATTATTGTTTGCGATTTTATTTACGCTTTTGTTTTATAAATGCGTGGCTGGTAGTGGAAGAGTATTTTGACACCTCGGTGGTTTAGAATTTCATGTTTTATCCGTAGCTCATATACCTTATTTTTTTATTTGTAGGTTTTTGCCAATATAAATTAAAATATGAACGTGCAAAAATAAAAAGGAAAAAAAATAGATATAATATATATATTTTGTATTTGTAGGCTTTTGCCTGCAGGCTTTGCCAATATAAATTAAAATATGAACATGCAATAAAACATGAATTAAAACTTTCCAGGTATAAAAAGCGATTTATGAATCGTATGGTATGTATCATTTTTATTTTGATAGGCAATAATATCAGTTTTAGGTTACAAGATGTTATGAGTGAGTAGTACACTAGGAAACTTTGACTCATGTTTAATATAGTCTAAAATCACCAGTCCGTCTTGAGCAAGCGTGGTGATCAATGCCTTCTGCTGTTCGATGTGAAGCCCTGCAGTGGTACATTTAAGGAATAATTTAAACAACTACCTTTACAAACGATAAGCAAAGATATTTAGTAACTGATAAGAACAACTCGAAAAATACAAAATGGCAGCTTGGCTCGTCGCGTAAAAAAACCACTCATAAGTAAGAACGCGCCGACTACGCTGTAGCCAATTAGCTACGAGACCGCTACGAGGCGGCTGCTACGAGTACAAAGACGATCCCGTAGGAGATTGCTACATTGCTACGCTTTGTGAATTGATAATTGCTATGTGTGTTCTAGCGTGATTTTCTTTGCACTTTTTGTTGCTCATAAAATGTCTCACATGTATGTTTAATCTCGACATGAATGATGTAACCGAGACTTTGTAACAACAATGATTTAAAAGAGTGTCCATGGAGTTTCTTGCCCATTCTTCTCCATAGAGATCTACGCTTTCGAATGGGCAACTACAGTACTTTCACAAGTTATTATGCCCTGTGACTGGGACTGTAGCTTAGTTTATTTTTTGTTTTGACATTCAAAAGTGCCTGTAATGGTCTAATTGAAATAAATGCTTTGAGTTGAGTTTGAGAATGTTTTTTTCGTCTCGAAACTAATGCAATTGTATGTAAATTTGTTGTTTTAGTTTTTTGTGAACAAATAAAAAATATGTGTTATGAAATTGGTCCACACATGCTCAAAATAGAGAGGAATGCTTTTGCTTTGCAGTGCGATTAAATAGGCTGAAAAGTAACGAGCATTCCAAACATTAACAATAGTCGTAAAGAAAGTAAACGATAATAAATGAACCTCTATCTAGAAAGTGATAAAAACCTATTTCTTTATTCAAATAATCATATCTTGTATCTCGTGATTACAAGACAGACAGTCTGATTAAATAATGTCATGTAAATTGAGTTTAATTATAGAAATGTAACAGAAATATTTCACAAGAGACTGAAAAGCAAACAAGGGATAACTACAATATCTTTCTTCAAAATACTTTTAATATTTGACCGAGAGAAAATAAAGTAATTACAGGCGCAAGTGTGTAATATTTCGATTAAAACTTAAACGTCTCACTAACCTCGACACACACACGCTCTCGACGCAGTGTACACCGCTTGTCAAAAACAGTTACCATTTTAGCTGAAAAAGTGGACATAAAAAGGAAATATTATGACCTTTTACAACGATAAAATGTTATAACCCGCCTACGCACCGAAGGCATTAAAAATCATATCTTGTTATTGTATCCATCGATATTTGAACGTTTTCTAGAAGACAAAAATGCTGACCGTTCACCAGGTTTTGTTTTTAATAATTTGTCCAACATTTTTTTTTATGTACCTAGCTGGCCAGTCACAAACAATAAATGACAGTCAAGGTAGTTGTGACATGGTTCTTTTAGCAATTGAATAACACTGTCAGGAGATAATTGTTGGTAAACACTAATTGTGTGATTGTTTGTGAAAATCGTTTTGACAAATCAGGATAGCGGCGTGTATTCCGAATAACCAAATAACCACGCAGTATATTAAAAACTAGATTAAAATCAAGTTTCTGCTTTTTTATATTTACTTTGTTTTTGAAACACGCTTTTATTATGCTCACCTGTAACTATGTAAAAAATCTTAGAGGTTAAATTTAAACCAGATCCAGTCTTCCGATTGAGCTGAAATTTTGCATACATGTTTAGTTTGAATGACAATACATGATTAGCTAAGTGACGTCATTCTAACTCCAATATGACGGACTCCTAATGATGGTCGACTAGTTATTTACTCAAAGAAACGGGTTGACTCGTAGACTACCTAACCTTCTTGTTTTGATTGAATGAAAGGACGTGCTTTGGTTTACTCTTGATTAATTTAAGAAAAAAGTGTCCATAGTGCCTCGAGTAATAATATTATTATTTAGTGCTGCAACTAGCTAACTAACCGTTAGACTAATGCTTGATGTCTGAAAATAAAATTAAACGAAAAATTTGCCAAAAAAAAATTCAAAGTGTTTGTTTGACTGAAGTGTCGCCATCCAGTCGCATCTTGTCTTACGTTTATACACACCGATTATTATTCAATTCCAAAACTGATTGTAACTATCGCGGCAATATAATGTTATTTTAATCTGTAGTCTTTTGCCTCAGACGTCGGTCATATCATCATAGTGCACCACTAGGTACCTTCTATAAAAACGAATCTTGAAACATTTTAGGAGTTTTTGGTTCTGCATTTTCTGTCAGATTGAACGCCTCTGGTATTCAGCTACATCCAGTAAGACTGGAAACCGACACCAACATAATTGGAAAAATCTAGGCAGATGATGATCATGATGAACGCCTAACACAACATGCATGACGCTACACGATAATCTAAAAAAGAAATCCTAGACACATCAAAATAATGTGGGGCTAAGCTAAGATATGACTCATCCTGTATAAAATGTGCGGCCCTCGTAAACAAACTTCAACAGGACATCATACACCCACCTAAGGCAATAATTTGGTGTTAAGATCACAATAGTGCAATAGTAGTGATAAATGTGTGAGTCCCACCCACTCATTCCATATGTTGTTATCCCTGTAACCTTTAGGGTTATTTTTGGCGACCTCTGCCAGAAATGCGTCGGCTCCTACGCGTTTCTGGTAGGGGTCGCCCGCCCCGTATAAGCTTTCAAGATTTTAATAAGAAAGATTTTAATTTTAATAACATAATTAAATTTGATCCTACATTATTATGAATGCCAAAAAAGTAAGGCGGAGATCTATAAATGTTATTTAGCCGCGTGTTTTGACTTTAACAGACAAGTCTTGCACCTGTAGTTTAAAATTTGTTGCGGCAGTGACAAGAAAAACACTAAATCAATGTTCGTGCTGAGTAACGTTTTTAGTTCTCGGACTGAGTATACAGTAAATTCCGAAAATCCGGTTCCATCATGGTTCCTGTTTTTGTTAAAGTTTTTACTCCAAAAGAAAATGGATAGGACATAATGGTAAAATAACATTTATTTTCAAAATAATTGCCTTCATTCCTTCTCATCGAAATTCACGGACTAGTAATTTGAATCTGAAATAAGAAAAACCACAACTTTACAACTGTCATAGCCACAGGCAGTAGCAAGAAGTTAACAAATTAATAATTCCTCCCGAATAACTTACAGTAAAGTTAACTTATGAACGATTCTCGTAATTCGCGAATCCATCTACGTTTTGGCGTTCAACTTTGCGAGTTAAGTTTGTTATTCCAGTATATTTCATTTCATTGTTGGTAACTCGCAATACTGAGTACCAGGATTGCTAATAATGCTTAACTAAACAAAAGGACTTCTGAGCAACTGTATTTATCATTGACGCGATGTTGAGGCATTCAAATGAGACTCAAGATTGACATTACGTAACACTTCAAGTATTTATGGAATTGCGCTGAAGAGTAGAACTGAAACAGTTATTTCATTTTCTTTAAGAACAAAACTGTAATTAGTAGATCTCTGTGTAATAAATGACTAGGCTTTCATTATTGTCAGCATATTAGATAGTCATAATTAAAAAAAAAATAGTGGAAGATGACATTGCCTGTCACTTAATAAAACTAGCCAAGTGCGAATCGGACTCGCGCACAAAGGGTTCCGTAGTAAAAACAATATTGTAACAATAATTTTTAAACGCACATTCATTTGTCAGTTTACACTCAACATTAAAACTAAATTTGATTTTCACAGTATGTTTATGAAAACCAAAGTTATTGCTGCTGTTTCACGAGAAAGTCCCATATCGCAAAGACTAAATTAATATCATTTTTTTTTTCAAATCAATTTTCGTTGAAAGTTCTTTTTTACATTCTACAAACTCACATATTCTCACAATTTTTGTCCTCTTACTAGAAAATTTAGACGGGGACACAATTTTTGCGGGTTTAGAAGTGCGTATCTCATCAACCATTGACTTAAGAAAAGTATTTTAGGAACCTCGAAATAATTATTCAAGAACTGTTGATAAACATCCTACACAGATATATATACGAAGATTTTTTTTTCAACCCTCAGTAACTGGTATCGAGAGCCACACCTATTTGTTTTATAATTTCGTGTCACTTTTGTAAAAGTACTCTGTGACTTTTGTGTAGCGGTTCATAGAAGACACCAACTCTCCAAAGGACTTCAACCAAAATGGGCTAACCGTGAACAACCCTATTGGGAAAGAAGGAATTCATAAATAATTTAGTAATAATATTTACTGAACATTGGTCCCTATTCGGGAGTGTCAATATAAATAATATTAAAAACGAATAAAAAAGATTTTTAATTGATTTGTATTTGTATGGTGACAGTGGCGTTGAGTTAGGGTTGCCTAAAGAATAAAAACACAGAAAAAATAATATCGATATTTTTGATGTTTCGATTCGAGAGCTTCGAAAAATTCAAATGTTTTCCTGGAAGACCAAGCTTTGCTCTGGTCGTTGGAGGGTTCATCACCAGCATCACCATCATCATCTTAACCTTACATGAATAAAAAGATATACTTTACGTAGAACAACATTTTTTTTTGAGATGGTAAAATCATCCATTTATTTCTCCCGCTCTAGGGTGGAGCGGAAGGGCGTGTCAGACTTTGATTGACTAACACTGTTCAAAGAGGAGACTTACCGCCATGATTATAGCATGCCCACGTAGAACAAACGTTGAAAGTCGTTTAGCCTATATCGGGGAAAAATAGTAAGAATCGTTCGTAATTGGTAATTCGCCTTCGTTCGTTTGGGTTTTGTTCGTCGTGGTAGCGGGTATTATTAACACGTGCTTTTCTTGAAGATTCTTATTGGAATGCGGCGTGGTCCATAACCAAAAGCATTACGCAAAACAAAACAGCACAACACGATGGAATCGATTTCAAATCGAGTGTTCGACTGACAGTGCAGAGAACTGGCAACACTGACCCAGACCCGATTGTCAAATTGTCAATGTCAAAATGTCATTCGCTTATCGCTTTGCGTTTGCGCTCTTTTTCGTATCGTATTATGAATATTATTTCGACTTTAGCTATTTTTGACGACTTGTGCTGTTCAAAATGGATTCTGATGATTTTCTAAACGACGACCCCGGCTCACTCTCGGACTCAGTACCCGCTTCAAACGTTAACCCTAGCATTTCTCCGAATAATGAACCCGCTTTACATGGACTTATTTATATTATTTAACCAATTTGATACAAAACTTCTTATATATATGTTGTCTTCCTACTGTAAGCCACTCAATAAAATCAATAATAGTGCAATATATTTATGTTCATGTTCAAGCCCAATCGCCATACAAAGTGGTGGATGTCCTTTCAACGGTGTGGTGCTAACAGTCTAGGAGTAAAATGGCTGTGACATGAGGGCGGACAGAGAGACGTACGGACAGGACGAATTTAAATGGGTTTTTGTCATTTGGCTACGGAACCCTAAAAATGTTTAAGAGAGCTTTTACAGTCTGTTTGGTTCGTGTTTATGGCTTGACCATTGACCAGATTTTCTGCCTGAAAAAGCCTTTTATTCTTCACAAGACAACTTAATACTTCCGTCTAATATAAAATAAGACAATGTTGTGGTTTATTATGGTGAAAGAAAAAAAAAGGAATGTAGAGTGAATGTTTATAGTTGTGGTAAGTAAGTGTGCAGATTCATCTTGTATCATTTGAAACAAACTAGTGTTACGTAGAACTCCGCCATCAGATATGCGCCCTTGGCAACCGATATCTACGTATAAAAAGTTACAATTCGCATGAACCACGGCAAACAAAACAATACGGAAATATGACTTATACGATTTAAAGCCGCGCTTACCGGTGGTTTTTTGGCGGCTTTGCTGGTGGTATAGCCGCCGGGAGTGCCGCCGGGCTGTGTGGATCCACCATGAAATTCCAAGCAGTACAAAGTTCCACAGCTCTAAGATATTAAAACAGATATAAATATGTAACTGTATTGAAAACATTCGTAGTCTTGACTTGTATAGCGATTATGGACTCTATTATGATCGTGATCGTGATCCAATATTTCCTAGAAATACACCAACAATAGCAAAAACATGAACATTTTCTATAGTTAGGTATAGTACAAGTTTTGAAGTAGGCGGTGTTATAATACTCCTGTGCCACGAAAAGCACGCCAAGCTGCTGGTCCTGCGCCTGATCTCTCTCCGATTGCCGTGCTATCAGACTATAAGAATGGGGGTAGAGAGAGTGCACCTGGGTTATCGGACATACTTAGGCACTAACATAAAATTAGCCTTCAACGCGGGGAGCGTTGAAGCATAATTTTATTCTCCACTGATATTGACCGCCATGACTGCAAAAAAAGTACAGGAAAAATATACATCGCTTAGCAGAGAGGTGAACCTGTCCTGGAGTGGAAATGTTAATTATTTTAGTCATAACTTCATAACAGAAGAAAGAACGTCTAATAGAATAGAAATAATTTACAAAATAAAAAACTCATCAACGCGGTAACAAATAAAAATAGAGAGAATATTATTAAAGAGATGTAGATTTTTATTCCATAATGAAATAAGAATTTTTATTCAGTAATCAAGAACAAACAATTTGTTAATTCATTTAATTTGTTAGCGTGGGTGTTTTCTATTTTATACAAACAACAGAATGCCAATATGAATTCTCAGCAAAGCGTTTTTAACTACTAGGGTTGTCTGATAGTGACCAGATTTATAATAATAAAAAAAAACTAAATAATTTGTCCTGAAAATGTCCTGGGAAGGTTCTACTTTATTACCACCATTGCCATTTTGATGCTAGTATTTCCATTACTGATACAAAGAGCAGCAGGTGAGCCGTAGGTCTCTTTTAGCTGAGTGGAGCTCCAGCTAAGCATCAGTAAATCAAATGTGATGATACCGAGTTACCTTCGCGCTGGATAAAAAAGACAAAGTAAAAAAGAACAGCTTGCAGTTGGATGGTTAGAAGTGACCCTGAGATTCTTCCTTCTTGAATTTATATTAAGATTGTCATGTTTATTCCGTCTTGAGATACGGCAATTTAGTCTCTGCACGAAGAGTAGTCACCCTGAGCACTATTGTTCTATTTTTATTCATTGTAACACCCACAACATCTTTTACGTTTTAAAGAGAATGTCAAGATAAAAATATTTTACAAAACCAATAACAACCTGTCATTACTAAGTGCTCTTGCAGCGTTTAAAAGCCATTCAATAGAGACGAGGCTTTTGCTAGCCTTAAATAGGTACAGACTAGCACGACGACCGCGCGACGTAATTTTTTGTCTGTTTGTTCCGGCTTATCTCCGAAACGGCTGCACCGATTTTGACAGGACTTTTCACATAGCTTACGTTATAAAGATACTTTTATTTGACAAAAACGGATCCATGAAAAAAAAAACCCTTGAAATAGTTAACAAAATCCGATTCAAATAAGGAAGTAATATCAAGGATTATCGTATTACCCAGTACTAACTGGGTTATGGAGGTCAGATAGACAGTCGCTCCATGTAAAATACAGGTATTCAGCTGCATCCGGTTAGACTGGTAGCCGACCCCAACATAGTTGGGAAAAGGCTGGGCAGATGATGAAATAGCGAAGTAATATTTTTATATTAATTTAACGCTTCGTCCGCCGTACCGAACCGAAAAGCTCTAGAGCATTTCACGGTTTGATTGAATATCTGCTGCAATCTCCAAGGCTTAGGCAGTGGTGTTCTTATGGTGGTGCATAGCAACATTTCACCAATTATGTTTTAAGGGGACGTGCCTATTGCCATCAACTGTGCACAAATCCAAAGTCCGTGGCTACTACTGAGAAATTTCTTAATGAAAAACCCATAACCATTGCCCAACCTGGCAATCGAACAACATGTAGTGTAAGGCAAGTGTGGACTTGACTTGCATGATATTCATAACATTATGCAAAGTACTGTGTGCGTATACTCATCAGTTTACGCGGTATAATCTACAAAGAATATGAAGACACCGCTTAGATTAAAAAAGGATGTAAGTCGTAGCGCTTTTTTGTGGCGCAAAAATATTTTAGGGTGTATATAAGGTGTTGCTTTGCAACCTCGTCAAATTCAAGGAGGTAACTATGCTAATGATTCTCGACCCGAATCAATAATAAAATGGGTAGATAATTTTTTTTTTTTTCTTAATATCGGAAATCGATAAGTGCCACCCGTATTAAAACGCGGCCCGTCTAATACTAGCCCTATAACCACGCTTTCACACACACAAACAAACGCAGACTTTTATTCGATAAACGGGTGATTCTCCTCTTTTGAAAAGGGCTTCATTCTGAAATAGTATCAAATTAAAACAACTAAAAAAAGCAACGTTTATTATAATTGACCAGGTACCGTAATTTATATTGTTTATTTACGTCTTCTATGACAACCTCCTGAATTTTGACGAGGATGCAAAACTACACCTTGTATAGGCATAGACTTGTACAAGAATATTACGGCGCGTGTCTAAAATCGGAACTAATATCTTTCAATCATCATCTTCTTTCTGCCCTTGTGCCATGTTACTTGGGATCAGCGCAACACGTTTATAACTTTTACTTCCTATTTCCTCCACTTAGACATAGTTGCCATCGGAGGAAAAACCTGGAGAGGCTGGCACAGGACCGTGGAGATTGGCACAAGAAAAGAGAGGCCTATACCCAGCCGTGGGGGAATTCAGGCTGCGGTTGATGGTGATAGTTAAAAGTTGATCATAGGCCATAGCAGTCAATATGCTGCGGGAGGACACTGATGATTTGTAATACAGGTCTTTATAGAGACCTACCTCAAGCACCAGTCTCTCACAAAGTTAATTCCATGTTCGTGCTCCACTGTAACCTAGCATTAAGAACTTGTGTAGAGAAAATAAATTGATATTTTATTATTATTATTATTTATAGTACATTTCACGAATGTTTATCAGCAGCGTCTCTCTGTCTGTATGATTCTATCGTTAAAACATCCTGTGTGCTCTATATAGGTAACTTTTATTTACAGAAAATCCTTAACAAAGGTGTTTGATCTTTTACCGGACCATATCTTCAGAAAAACTGTAGCTACATACATCTATGATAGTAGCAAATCTAAGCGAACTTTCTTTGAAGATCGTAGTCAGGACGACCTAGATCATTGACCCCGCTAGATGTGTTTAAAGCAGTACGTGTCGACATCTCCATCGAGATCGCTTTGTGGACACTTTATTATAGTTGTGAAAACGTTGATACGGTACAAATAAATGTAATACAAACGCCTACAATAGATTTACAGAACTACACACCCAAAATAAGATTCATGCTAGTACAGATGCCTCGTTGTTCTTTCGGTTGCCATCGCGTCTGCTGACCATGAGGACCTGGTTTCGATTCCCGGGTCGGACAAAGTGTTATTGGGTCCACAAGGAATTTCTCTGAAGCAGCCACTGAGTCTGGATTTGTGCCCGATTGGTGGCAATAGTATCGCCCATAACTGGCGAAATGTGGGTGTACTCTTAGGTTCACCTCTACCCAACCCTTCGGACTTTACAGGCGTAATGTTATGTTATATGTGCTAGGACAGATATACGTTCTGAGACCTGCTTAGGAAATAGGTTCCTTCACCGCATTATCCACATTGACATTAGAAATGCGAAAGTTACTTTTCGTCTGTCTGTTTCCTTACCGCGTCCAAAGAACTAAACCATTTGTTATAAAATTTGACAGATAGGTATTTCGAGACCTGGAAAAGGACATAGGTTACTTTTCACCCTAGGTATTTACATAATACATCATATCATCACGCCTGTAATCCTCGAAGGGGTAGACAGAGGTGTACCTAATATTTCACCCACATGTCGCCAGTTATGTTTAAGTCCCATGTAATAGTAGAAAAAAATATGATATTCAAAACATACGCCGAAAAAATCGCATGGCAACAGCTCGTCGCACATATAATTTTCACGGTATTTTAAAACACGCGTTACAAATTTAAACAACAGCATACCAGCCTATAAAACAAAATCAATTTGCCCTGCACAACCACGGTGTTATTTTAGCTTTTCTGCCGCGGGCTGAGTTGTGAAAACATATTTAATTCTGTTCGCCCTTGGGTAATGCCTTTAATGGAATGTTGATAAAATTACACCCGAAAACAAGTTCAAGAGCAACCTAACTTTATAACATGTTACTTTGGTATTAATGTTTGAATTCTGAGTCTTCACCCACACATGTGTAGTAAGGATGAGAGTGTAACAAAGAAAAGCTGGACCAAATACTAGGCGAAGTCAAATCGGAGTATGTGTTATAATTAGAACACGCTCTTACTTCGCATGATTTTTAAGTCTTAAAAAACATGGAGATCTTTATTCATCATCTGCCTTTGCGCAACTATTTTGGGGTCGGCTTCCAGTCTAACCGGATGCAGCTGAATACCAATATTTTACATGGAGCGACTGCCTATCTGACCTCCACAACCCAGTTCGTACTGGGTAATACGATACCCCTTGGTAAGACTGGTTGTCAGACTTTCGGGCCACTGACTACCTGTAAGTCATAGATCTACAAATGACAGCCGGGACCAACGGCTTAACGTGCTTTCCGAGGCACGGAGGAAACTCGGTATGTTATGGGAGGTCACACATCCACGGACCAACCCAGGCAAGCGCGGCTTAACCGAGCGGCTGTTATTATTTAGCCACGAGCTCCTCACACGCACACACCCACATAGAGATCTTTATTACTATGTCTTAAATATTATTGTTTACACATAAACCTTCCGTAATAAATATTTATGTTTGCCAGCCTTGGCAGATAATCCTAAAACCTATCTGTGAAAGTAAATGTAGTAATTTCAGATTAGTTAACGAATGCGCTGTAAACTATTCCATACACGTTTTAGGCCTAAAGAGATTATATTAATACTCGATCACTATAATGGAAAACTAATCGAATTATGATTAAGTAATTAAATAAAAGGTTTTGGTCCCCTTCAAAGTTAATCCGCTGAATGTGGAAAGATTAACTAAACCTGTTTAAATTCGCCAGCAGAAATAGTGTCAACGCTTGTTACTTTAAAGAGTAAGAATGTTCAGCTACCTTAGCGGGTTTTTAACAAAATCTTGTCTTACTCAGATAAAAAACTAATTTGCAAATTAAACCTGCGAATTGCCAGTACTAGGTGCTTCGGTCAATTTGTTGTACACACAGAGCACGAATTTGTCGCGCCAGCAGTGACTAGAAACGCCTTTACGAACAATTACGTACATTCGTGCCCTAATTGGGTATGTACAACAAGCGCAATATAGCTGTTACACAGGGCATTGTTAGCATGGTCACGTGTCGACAGTTTCTGTGCGTTTACATTTACTGACACACGTATGAAAAATGTTGACCTACTGTAGCAACCATAATATAAGTAGGGTATCGTACAAGCGTGTTTCTATCTTAGGTTTCACGCTCAGGTCCTACTTGTTGTGGTCATGCTACATGAAGTCCTAAGTTAGATTCCCAGGTAAGAAAAGTGCTCGCGGGCTTGCGGACGGCGAGCAATGGGTAGCTCGCCGTCCGGTAAGGACCAGGGCCGGGTCGATGGCACGTTGTGTTCCACGCGCGCCTCAAAGATATGTCAGCACAAACTGACGGGGTCCATTAGGACCGATGCCTGCCAGGGTTGCGGATTTGTTCGAAAGAGTTACCGTGACCTTTGGCACCTTGGCACAGGCAAGTGAAGAAACACGGGTGGGTTTTAGTCAGTAAGAGTCTGACACGCCCTCCCGCTCCACCCAGAGCGGAAGAGGTCATTTGATAATTTCCCACCCAAAAAAAAAAACAGTAACAGCCGCGAAGTCTGGATTTGTGCCTGATGGATGGTAACATGGGACTAAAAGATAACCGGTGTACCTAAGTACACTACTGCCTAAGCCTTCGGGGATTCAGGCGTGATGTTATGCACTGCTCGATATCCATCTTAACAACGTTTTGATTTAATCAACATTTTTGTCTTTGGAAGGCCCCTTCCCGTCTCCTGATCTAGCGATGGATAATGTGATCAATGAAAAGATCTTCTATTTAAGCTTAAGAACCAATGTCCGAGTATCCTCAGTATCCTTTTACACCGTCATACTGCGAATTCAGAACTTATTTACTTACACTCCTCTTATTACATTTTGTCTAGTCCATTTCTATTGGCGCTCGGGTTATTGACCTCATGACACATAGAATATCGATGATGTTAATGTTAACATAGCAAAGCAAGATTATATTTTATGACTATTTGTATGATGTGTCATGTTAGTTACTAGGTTTTGTCTGCGGCTTTGCCTACTTGGAGGTCGAAAATTATGCCGGGATAAAAGATATCTTTTCATAGTCTAATTATACTTCTAATTTAATCCGTTCGTGAAAAACATGAACACAAATATTACTTTCGCATCTATATTATATAACATTATAAAGAGATAATGTTTGTACGTTTGGATGTAGGGGTAGTCTTCGGAACTAAACTGATCCAATTCCGAAAACTCTTTTACTAATGGAAATTTACATAATTCCCGAGATCATAAGCTATATTTAAAACGTTTCCGTGGGATAATTTCTATCCATAACGGGTCGAAGCCGCGGGCAAAAGCTAGTTCATAATATAGTCCACCTGTGGTCCCAATAACAGACAGACAGACAGTCAGAATATCTTTTACTTTGACAATATTAATATGGAATATTTTCTTCGCAATCATTCCAATGGCCTACATAAAATAGTTTGTTTTAACAAACTCAGTATTTGCACAATTTTGGTTGCACAATTTAGATACATATTTGAGGCTACAGTTATGAGAGTACGGTGTACCAAATAATAATTTATTAAATAATAGAATGCCAGACAATTACTTTAGTTGGAATCTAGTTCATCAGCGGTTTACATTATGTAGCAACGTAATTAATTAAACTATCTAGGCAAATAACATAGTCGCTATATACCCACACAAACGTAAGAGGTATTTACGTAACATTTCTGCATATAATTTCAAAATTCGAGTTAACTATATAAATAAATATTCGATTTGTATTTTCTTTTTGTACTTTGGAATCAATATGTTGTTTTTTTCTTCTTTCTTAAACACACATCACATTTAATTTTGGTTTAACTGCTTGCTGGCAATCTCTGATAGTCTTTAAGTTTTTAATTTTACTCAAGTTGATACCGGTAGTAAACAATTACAACCAGTATCAACTTGAGTTTCTTAACAAATTATTTATGAGAAGGTCATCATTATTGTTAAAAACATGGAAATGCAGCAAACTTGAGCCTTTGTGCTAAAAATAACTTTTCTTTCCCATTATTTTCTTAATTAAGATTATTTTATCGTATCACACACCCACGGAACTGGGGGGGAAGTAAGCTTTTAAATCTGGGACTAAACGCCAAGCATATTTTACGTAATGGAAACAAAGGTCAGACTTTAATAATGAAACATCTTCGTACCTACTTAGTCCTACATTATAAAAATGCCATAACTTTATTTTGCATGCAAACCTAATCCATCTGCCTAGCCTTTCCCCAACTACGTCGTTATGCTTCCAGTCTAACCGGATGCAGCTGCATATCAGTATTTTACAAGGAGTGATTGACAACCCAGTTGCTGGATAACACGATATCATTTTGTAAGACTAGTTGGTCAGAAGTTCGGGTTTCTAAGAACCTATTAAAGCTGTCAAAGTACTCCAAAAAAGTTAGTCTATTTTCTAAAAATATTACTGTTACCCTGCGTTTTGCTACTGTTGAGCAAAAGCCCATGACATCCAATACTTTTGATCCAGTGGCTATTTGTAAAAAATACCTTTTACTCTATAGATTTATAGCTAATTTTACTATTCGGCTCTTGCAACTTCGGTATATACTTACAAAGTTTTGATTAAAGTAAACATTATCGTTCCTTCCGCCTATACCAAACACCAAGGGTTAATTCAACTGTTTATAGAACTGTAGTTGTCAAACCTTCGTCTATTTTCACACACAACAACCACAACTTTGATGAGAACTATTATAACTGTTTTGTTTTCGTTTCTCGAATCTTCGGATTAAGTTTGAATGGCTTTTGATGTATGTCATGTAAACAATTGCTTGCTTGGGGGCTACGATAAATGAATTTATGTCAGTAAGTTACGTATTATATGACTTAAAATAATGGTTTTAGGTACTCAATTGATTTAATTATTATTTATATGGTTTTTGTTGACAAAAAGTCTCATAGACTCGCACCCCTCTTACATGGGACTTAAACATAACTTGCAAAATGTGGGTGTACCTACTATTATGTACACCTCTGCCGAACCCTTCGGGGATTACAGGCGTCATGTTATGTTATGTTGCTTACAAACGATTAGTCTATTATTTTATTGTATTTCCTCAATTAATTCTTAACCTTTTCTCTGTCTAATGACCCACAGATGGGTCACTGCAATTGTTTAACTATTGTGTCTACTTCGCAGACAGTGAACGTGTTAATGTATGATAATTTGTGTTTTATGCTCCTTTTAATGTTTTTAAAAAAGATTTGTGTTTTTATTTTTTATAAAACCTGACTTGTATTTTTGATATTTATTAATAAATTAATTAAACTGTACTATAAAATGCCTAAGTAGTGACGTACACTGGGCCACTAGGTAGCTATGGTTATTGGCAGCCTTAGATCCATTGGGGCGTTCCATAATCTCAGACCGCTATCGCGATCACAAGTTTGTCAAGTTGGAACACTATTATAGCCGTAACCACTGCTCCCAAGAGACCACTTACCAGAAAAGAATGTTCCATACATTTGGGCCACGTTTGTGTGGAACTCACATATGCACTTTTGTATGGAACAGCAGATTGTATTTTATAACCGACAAAAAATTCGCTGAAGGGTCCTAAATCATGTATGTATGTTATAAGAGTGAATAAGTGACGACTAAAAAAATACTGGGAAAAATTAAAAGCAACATAATAATGGACTAGCTGTAGGTTGAAATTTAGTTGCCCTGTGTGCGATGGCGCTTAAGCTTATTTCAAGTATCTATTTTCTAACACTAGCTAGCTACGACAGCTTTTTTAGTCTGATTGGTTATTATGTGCCTGAAGCTGTGTGTTAGACCATAGGCGTTATGAAAACTGAATCCTAGTTTTTCTAGACAAGCCACAGTTTTTTAAGGCTTGATTCTCACCATGTATGTTACTACAGATTACGAAGATTAATTACCTATCTGCTAAACTTGGTATCTGTGACAATCAATAGTTGATAGATTAGAAGGGTTATGTTCAGCAGCATTAGATTACCAAATAAATAGAATAATATACTAAGGACTTACGCTTTTCAGTAGATTTTTAATCAATTTTGATCCTAAGTCGATCTTTGTTTAGGACCAAAAAGTTTCAGATTTAATAAAGTAACCCTGAACAGCTAAGTCAGTCAAATTGAATGTCTTCCAAAAATTTGCCTTTATTAATGACAATATCAATTAACACAACTTTTCTGAATTTTCGTGATAAATGCTTTAGAACTTCAGAGTTTAGAAGAAAATAGAATTAATTGACTACAATGCAAAGTTTAACTTCTAATAATATTTTAATGAAAGTCAGTGTTTATCTATTATGTCAATAACCTAGCATAATGTAGGTACGTATTATCAAACCAAATAGTTATGCGCATACAAACGACCCGCCCCTGCTTCTTTCGCGTGTAATGTAGTACCTAATGTTGTGAGGTGTCAAAACATGAAGATTTCTGTTCGATATCTTAGATAAATCCTCCTTACTATGGTAAAAACCACACCGGCATTTATCCTGTACTTTAGAAGAACTAAACGTTTACACAGACAAATAAATAATCAAATCAAGCGACTGCATTTTATAATAAGGTCCATTATGGCTTATTAGTTTTTCATTGTATGAACGTTACAACCGTTCCTTTGTAATACTATATTCTATTAGCTCTGAGCACACAAGCAGTTGCCGTGTGGTCTCTCTTTTTTGTTTGCGTATCTTATCAAAGGTAGTTAGGTGGCCTTGGATGAAGGTTTTAATCTAAATCTATACGTTTCCGTACAAATTATATAGACTTCATTCTTCCTTTTTATGCTTCAAAACAAGATAAGAAACCACGATGCGTTTCATATCTTATAACTTCTGTCTTAGATTTCAAATTGCACTTTATTTCAAATATAAAAAAAATTCTATCTCCCATAAAAAAAAACTTATCCTGACGATATTATGAACACAGTAAAAACATCTGCCAAATTGGTCGATCCGTCTTCAAGTGATGCTCCGTCATACATGTGGCAGTTGATTTTTATATACAGGGTGTAACATAGTAAACGCAAGACCTCTCGTGTGGCGTATCAGCCATGAAACATGTAAAAAAAGTAGTTTACTATACATGTTGATCAGCTGATCACGTGAGTTCCTATAGAGAGTTAATTTATTTGCGAATGTCAAGAACTCTTAGAACATAACATGTACCTTTTCATGGTCGGCACACGCGAGGTCTTGCGAATATTATGTTAAACCTTATATGTACATATAAAAGAACGAAGATTGCAATTTCTCTGTCATTTTTTTTTCAGTCGTTCAAAAGATACGAAGTAAATCGTCGTTTTTTAATTTATATACAGGGTGGCGCTGATAATACGACAGTAAATTAAACTGCTTATACCTCATGACATTCCCAATCTGAATACAAAAAATCAATCGAATGTATCCAGTAGTTTAGTCACAGGACATTATATTTAATTTTCAGTATTTTCTACAGAATGTAGATTATTAGGCTAGCACCGACAGGTTAACGACCCTCACATCGGTATAAACACTAAAGAAATGTTGCCAACTCGCTATTTCAGAAACCTGTGGCAAATTCGTTCCTTAAATTTTATTTCTAGATTTGAATTAATGTAAATTATACCTAAGATTTGTAAACCAAACATTATAAATGGTGTTCTATTTTTTTCACAGTTTTTATGTTCTACAGTGTTTGAAAAAAAAATTTTGTTAGGATTTCTTGATTGTTTATTCGTATGAACTAGTATGACCAGTGTTTTCATTTATTGTCGTATAGACGGCGCCACCTTGTATATTCTAATTTATAAAAACGCATTCATGTTCAGTCTAGCTCGAACTGCAACTACCAATCAAAGACTCCGACGATGTATTCAAGGCGCGGCGGTCGCTTCCTTTGACAAGGAAATAGACAGTGATTACATTGATTGCCAGTTACGTGACCCTGCTACCGTTGCTCTATTGACATTCTCGCCTGGGTATATGTGGAAGTACAGTTGGTTTACTGTCTGAAGGTTGAAATAGGGATAGTGTTTGTCTTTTGATCTGGTTTTTTTTTCTTTGAGAAAGTCAAATATAATTCAATTTGGGAAACGAAAACTCGAGGCAGACTGTTTTCCGTGAGTAGAAGTTGGTGTAGATTACTTTTTGAATCAAACATGTTAAAAGACGGTTATGCTTTTGCAACGAAAATAGTAGGGGCAACTACAGTACTTTCACAAGTTATTATGCCCTGTGACTGGGACCGTAGCTTAGTTTATTTATTTGGGTTTTGACATTCAAAACTGCCTGTAATGGTTGAGTTTGAGTACCTATCCCAAGGGGTGTCTGCAATGAAAATAGCGTGATTCAAAGAATAAAAGTACTACCAAGCACGCATACAAACATTTTCTTTATTTCATGATGCTTTAACTACACACTACATACAACATAAACCACTAATAATTGGAATAAAAAACATGTCTATTAGGATATAGCACTTGTCCTACATACGAGAAAATACCACTAACCACATGATACAAAGCGTAAAACAATTGTACGAACACATCAAGCTGAAATGACAGTAGTGGGACTTTGAAACTGAAATCGATTGAACGGCAAGTCGATTGCGTAATCGGCCTGCACATCACCAGGTCTTGTTGTCAAATCTGCTAGAGGTGTCGGTGCATCGATAGAGGTGAATATGCCCGGAACGTCCGAAGGCCCCGCATAGATCGGATAGATTCTCGGTTCCGATTCCTTTTTGACAGCTTTCGGTATTTCAGGTTTCCACGTCACTATTTCCGGGGCTTTGGTCGGTCTGTGTTCTTTGTCCGTTGCTATATGTATCCTATCGCGTTTGATGGTCTCTGTGTCCGTCCAGGGGTTGTGCACGGACATCGCAGGAGGGGCAGTGGCAGGCATGATCCCCGGTTGAGGCCAATCGTCTCGACTCCTCTTTTCGTAATAGTCGTAAGGATTGCCTGAGTGGTAGAAACCGTAGTTCACCGGACTTGAAGCAATCTGGAACAGAACATCTGTTAACGGGTCACCCCGGTGATTTTAGTACCAGTGCGTTAAAGCCTAGATTTGTGATTTACTTTCATAATGTCGCATGTTAGATGATTAGGAAAGAAGTAAGATCGATTATAGAAATTCATACCTTCCCCCTGTCATGATACCCATCATGATTATTAAGGTCTACCTAAAAGAGAATGCTGTTATGTTAATTCATGGTTTCTGTTAGTTGGTAAATGTACTTCATACTATTAGTGGAATGGTGTTAACTGCCATTTCTGCGATGCTTTTTGATGCTATAACGTTGTTAGGGATTAATTAAGATATAATTTTATGTTAGTATCTCGTAGGAGACTCTGTAGATATAATACAAAATTGCTCCGAAGAGTTGTTTAATTTTCTTCATATAGAAACCTAATAAAGTTTTGTGTTACTTTATGAACGTTTTGTTATTAAAGTATATTAATTTGAAAAGTCTTTGAAAAGGATCACTTTCTTTAAAATTACCATTTTAGTAATATATTATTATCTTTCTAAAAAGTATGGATGCCTACCTTTTTCAATCCTTGAATCGATGCGAGAATGAGAGCCATTTTGGCGAGTAAGAGGGCCTTTCCTCCCAAGACTGCGAGGAACTGGAAACCCATGGGAATCATGACCATGCCGATGGAGACGACACCGAACATCATCATCGTCAACATCTGGTGGCGTCGACGACCTCGGTATTCAACTGATAAAAATATTTGATGAGGTCAAAATGCGGCTACGGTTGCGGTGTTACGGTTGACTCACCGTTTATCAAACGTAGTTTTTCACAAGAATCAAAGGTAGTTTTTCATTCAGAAATAGTCTAAATGTTTGCTTAATCAACCAAGCAAATAATAATCAATAATACAAACCTTTCTCAACACTTTTTCCATCGTTAAAGTCAAACTTGATGACGTGTGTTCTGAGAACTTTTGCCATTCTCTGTACCGCTAGCGTTCGCCATTCACCTTCGTCTAATTCCTTTTCAGTCCACGAACTGTAAAGAAAAGTGACAGTTTTATACGTAGTTTTATATGAAGTGAGTCGTCAATTGGTAATCGAGAGATGGTAAAAAGAAAGAAGACGTTTCATCACTACGTAGAAGAATATACATATTATTATGCCATAGACATATTATGATTGGGTTAGCAACGGCGTACTCTTATCGGGAAAAAAAACAGTAACCATAACAACTGATCCCATCTTTTGAATGACTGATAAACAGGATTGTCAAGATTTCATATTTATTAAAAAAAAAAACGGTTTTTTCACCTTTTGAAAAATTGTTATATTTGTAAAATCCTAAGCTCATTGACAATGTATTTATTTGGCTTCAAATTATTTTTATCATTAAGTTTTATGTATGTCAGAACATTATATTGAGAAACATAATTTAAATTGCAAAAATATAGCTAATGTACAATGGCGAGCTTAACTCATTTAATTAATTTTATGTTGTGTATGTAGGTATATTTAATTTTAAAACGAACAAAGGATTAATCCATCATATTGAAACTGTACGGTTTCTTTTATAATAATTTGATTCATTGTTCTTCTATCCTCGAAGAAAGAGAGGGCCCATTTTAATATCTACCTACGCAAGACATGCCATTCCAAATATAGATATAAGCCCTCCTTCATTTGGGGTTACAGGACCAAATGCATATTTATTAAAAAAATAGAATCACACGTGGCAAATATTTTTCCAGTATACAGTTGACACAAAAATAGTTGATTCGTCAACATTCGCGGAGTTTTTCAGGAAAGTATAGAATAGAATAATAATTTATTGTAGCTGTAGCTGAGTCACAAATGAAGGTACTAAAAATTCATGTAAGATATTCCGAAGCTATCGGCAGTTTAATCCAGCTACTCTCAACCTTTTGCTAAGATTTATTTTATTTATAGCTTCTTTTTCTTCTTTCGTGTCGATGTTACGACTTATTAAATTTCTTGGCTCGAGTATTCACGTTAATCGCGACATCTGTGGCGTTTTTTAGGGTTCCGTTGCCAAATGGCAAAAACGGAACCGTTATAGATTCGGTCTATCCTGTATTCTATTCGGTCTATCTGTCTGTCCGTATGTCACAGCCATTTTACTCCGAGACTATAGGCACGACACAGTTGAAATTTGGAGAGCAGGTGCAGCTACACAAATATGACGTAAAATTATAAAAAAATAAATAAATAGGGTGGCCCTCCATAGATGCAAATGAAGGTTGAAAAAAAAATTATAATTATCGAGGTTCCTTTTTTACTTTTTTTCTGAAGTCAATGGTTGATGAGATATTTGCTTATAAAGTCGTAAAAATTGTGGCTAATTTCTAAAGTAAAAGGACGTAAATTCTGAAAAAAAAAATGTTGTGTAGAACGTAAAAAAAACTTTCAACGAAAATAGCTTTGAAGAAGATTTGATATTTAGTTTTTGAGAAATGGGACTTTTTCGTCAATCTGCAGCAGTAACTTTGATTTTCATTAACATAAGTACTTTTTTTTATTAGCCTTGTATGTCCCACTCCTGAGCATAGGCCTCCCCCACATCCTTCCAGGTACTCTTCTACTGCGCCACCTCGAACCATTAACATACTATGAAAAACAAATTCAGTTTTGCTGTTGAGTGTAAATTTATATATGAATAGGCATTTAAAATATTGTTATTATATTGTTAAGTGCTACGGAACCCTGTTTGTGCGAATACGACTCGCACTTGGCCGGTTTTTTTAATTTGTAGCAGATGCTACAGATTTTCTCATTATTTTGTGCTAATATATTATAAACAATTTTTTTGTTGGATCTTATCCAAAAAATAGCTGCTGATACGGATAAAACCTATGTCTTAAGCAGAAATATATGATTGATAGATGTACAATAGAACGAAAGATTGAGAATATTTTAAACGCAATTGCTCAGACCGTGATGATAAAGGCATCCCTCCTTACTATACAAGACAAATTCGATCAAAAAATATGACAGAAACACAATCAGTTTCGCCAACTGTATCTAGAAAAATGTAGCAACATTCCATGTATACCGAGCCTGATAACGTTATTATTCTTAATACAATATCAAAGGCCATATGTTGAGTATCTCTAAACTAATGGAAGGCACGCCAAACCGGGTGAGTTGACGACAATGGCAGAATTCGGCCATATCGCGTCTATCTACGTTCGACGCCCGAGCGAAAACCTCCGTCTGAATTTTCCGGGAAAACGAATAATAATGTCCTTGTATTTAATGTACCGTATTACTTATTGAGGAGTATCGGAAAAAATAATATGCGGAGACATTGTTGACGTAGACATGATATAAAAACATTTGTAACAAATGAGTGAAGAATCTCTATTGAGGCAGTTGTGCCAAATGCTTGTTACGGAAGTCTTGACATAACATCACGCTTGTAATTCCCGAAGGGATAGGCAGATGACTACTTAGGTACTATAGATATATTTAGTAATATAAGTACCCACATTTCGCCAGTTATGTTTAAGTCCCATGTAATAGGGGGCGAGCCTATTGCCATCAACCGGACACAAATCCAAACTCCGTGGCGGCTACTGAGAAATTCATGATGGAAAAATCCAATAACACTCTGCCCGAACCGGGAATCGAACCCTCATGACCTCATGCTCAGCAGTCGCGCTTGACGGAAGTCTTGAGAATATAAATAAGATTGTAATGAAATTTCTCTCTCTAGATATCCTACCTACCTTATAAAAATAGCTTTTAATCTTAAAAAGAAACATTTAACAGCATTCAGAGACTATCATTGATTTACCTTTTTGCAGACTACAAAGCACTAATACGAAGTCCGGTGGCACAATACAGATCCTCTTAATCTTAAGTAAAGGCAGCCTCTTTGTAGACGAAACACTAGACGTCTTTCGTCTACAAAGAGGCTATGTCTTGTATGATTAGGGTTGCCATTACGTCCGAAATTTTCCAGTCAATCCGGAATTTTAGGCCAGTGTCCCGAACGCAGGGGGAATTCTTAAACGTCCGGAATTAAGCAACAATGAAGTAGTAACAAATTGTTGATAGTAACATTAAATTATTTTTAATAAAACAAATACTAGTTTGTAGTACTTTTTTGTACTTTTGTAAAAGTACAAAAAAGTCCGGAATTTCTTAGATTGTCCGGAATATATATTTTGGATTTATTTTTTTAGACCTCGGATCCCTATGTATTAGGACAAGCCTGTTGAATATTTTTGAGCAAGAAAGGCTTATACTTTCTATTTTTAATTGCGAAAATAAATAAAAAAACACAAATATATCTAGTAGAAATGATTTTGCCAAACAATATTTAACCCTCAACAAATTAAAGCACTTAGTACCAAAACAATATTCAATTGAGTAACATTTTAAAACAACAAGTTAGTTTTGTATGGGAGCCTCCAAAAACTTTTCGTGGTTTTCTAGTAGTTTATCCGTTTCGCCTGAGCCGAGGCCATGTAAAAGTTAACTGAATAATCCAATCACTCACAGAACCATTGTAGGAAAGTTTTTAGCTTAAACTATGGTGACGTTGGATCTGTTTGGTCCAGCCATACACCACAACTCATAGAGCATTCGAATATATAGTCATTCGAAATATCCTAAAATTTTTGAATTTATACAGGATGTTAGGGAAACTGATGAACAAACGGTTACCACGATACCACACAGCTGTTTCCTGCAAAAGTGCAATACCTATGTACCTACACGGTCAAAATGTATGGAACAGCTGTTTATTTTTTAATTATCGATAAAAAAAATCTATGTGGAGTGCAGAATGATGTACTAAGTACGTGGTAACCTTTGTTGCGTCGGTGTCTCTTCTAGCCTTTATTCTATCTGGTGCATCCAATAAGATGACGACAAAGGAAAATATACTTCAAGATGCATACCGTATGAATGATTTTTGAAAGCATTTCATACATTCTCATAGAAAAAAAATTGACTGGGGTTATCGAGGATACTTTTATCAGGATTATGGCTACCATAGATTGACTAAAACGTTTTGCCTAAAAACTTTTTTGCAAAAAAAAACTGACTTCCAAAAAAACACTAAAAAAGTGGAAAATAACTTTACTTTCGGAAGTCGGTGACTATTGTTTGTTTCATTGACTTTTTTGCCACCGACTTCCGAAAGTCAAGTTATTTTCCACTTTTTTTTTGTGTTTTTTTTGGAAGTCGGTTTTTTTTTGCAAAAAAGTTTTATTTTACCCTTTTTAGTTATCGTATCACGCACAAATCCTTGTCAAGTATCAATTTCGCAATTTCTTTTACTTGGATGACATTTTTTCCAGTTATTTTGATTTAAAAACCAAACCGCTAAACTGATTTTGATGAAATTTCTATGGGACCAATCGGGAATAAGTAAATCCATTCAGATAAAAGAAGAATTTTTCAAATCGGTTCATAAATGACGGAGGTAACAAACACAAAAAATAAAAAACATACAACCGAATTGAGAACCTCCTCCTTTTTTTCAAGTCGGTTAAAAACTGAATTACCACGCCACGATTATTATTTATTTTGACAGCATCGTTGTCGTAAGCGCGACTTCTGAACATGAGATCCTGGGTTCGATTCCCGGGTCAGGCAATATATTGGGTATTTCCACCTGGAATTTCAGTAGCAGCCACGGAGTCTGGATTTGTTCCCGGTTATTACATGGGACTCAAACATAACTGGCAAATTGTGGGTGTACCATCAGGTACACCTCTACCTAACCCTTCGAGTTTGCAGGCGTGATGATGTTATGAATATTACCAAAGCAAATTCGCTGTCAAAACATTAATTTACAAGGGTACACTTTCTAAGTAGATGAATTATATTATTTTATCAGTCTGTTGTTATTATATTAAGTACAAGCTCGTTATTTCGCCACATCAACTGAAATAGGAGTCCGTTGCGCAATTTTATACAACACCCCACTTTGAACGACGCTGACGAATTGTTTCGGGGTCATTACCCTGACATGTGTGTTTCTTTCACGCGACTTACAATCGAGTATTACTTTGATATAACTTTGTAAAATACCTGTAGTTTCTCTAAGGATTGGCAGATGCAGTGTGTGTACCTCTGAATAAAGTAGGTATGTTTATTTTTTGGGGGTATTGTTACATAATTATGTGTCACATTAAAATATGACATTCACAACACAAAAAGGCAGGCGGTGCCTACAGAACACTCAAATTTAGCCAGTTATGTAAATTAAAATTATTTAACGCCATTTAATGACCGGAATGCTCTGGAAATTGGGTCGGCCTTTAGTGTGGGATGCAGCATTATATGTTGACACCCTTGCACCATCCCATCTTCCTAGCACGGCGGGCTGTACTGGGACGGCTGCTGCAGAGGTGCTGAAAACCTCAAACGGCGTATTTGCGACGTTTGATACTTAATTACTTAGTAGTTAAATATGAATGTGTTTGAGCCATTTGGGCTTGAAACACTAGGGCCGAGTCGCCGAGTGCCCTGACTTCGCCAATAATAGTTGGTCGACTCTTCTCGTGACTGGCATATTTCTTAGTCAAAGAATCAGTATTGCCAATAAACGTAGCAACGCTGCCAGCCTTATGGGCACTTTCCCGATTGACAGCGGTGCGGACGAATTTTTTGACGCCCTTTAATTTTTTTCGGCTTTTGATACAAATGTACATATTTTTATTATTATCTTAGGTATTTATAATTATTAAATAATGTATACATATATTCAACACCTTAAGTTATGATCTAATCGAATTTCTCAATTCATAACTTTATATTCAGAAACAGAGAGTAATAGGCACCTAGACAGTAACATTATTTTTTGACTCTCTGACGTCCGTCTCAAATTAACTTAATAAAAATCAACATCCATTACTGTTAAGCGCGTTCTGAAGCCCTAGCACGAGTGCGCAATGTCATTACCTGCTTAGCCTTTCCCAATATGTTGGGGTCGGCTTCCAGACTAACCGGATGCAGCCGAATACCAGTATTTAATCTGCCTTTGGTAAGACTGATTGTCAGATTTTCGGGCGACTGACTATCTGTAACGACTGTCTAGATCTACAAATGACAGCCGGGAACAAAGGCGTCACATGCTTTCCGAGGCACGGAGGAAACTCGGTATGTAATGGGTGGTCACCCATCCACAGAAAAAACTTACACAAGCGCGGCTTAGCCGGAAGTTTGATCCGAGTGGCTGTTATTATTTAGCCACGAGCTTCTGCGCGCACTTTTGCGCTATGTAAATTTTAAAATTAAAAATACTCGTTTCACATGTAGGTTATATTTTCATAATTTTAAGAATTTATTCACATCTATTGTACCAATTGGTTAATTGTATTTTCGATCCAAAATTCGACGTATTTACGTTATGTTTACACCGCGCCTTCGTGCTAGGGCGTCTTAAATTGTGAAGTATCAAACTAATTTACTAGGAAACTTCGCTTCAGAGACCCTCAAAAACCCGTATATTTGTTATTCAAAATAATTTCTTACCTTTTACTTCTAATTTTACGCAGTGCCTATCTTATTACAACAAATTCGTTAACCTTTAGGTACATGACTTATCTAACAAATTTAATGTCAGCCAAATGTTATAAGCTCAAATCTTAATAATAATCACGATGAATTAGCCGTTATTTAATTACTGTCTTAGTAATTTGATCACACGTAATTACGGCGTCAGATTTGGAGCGTAGGTAATTTATGAGTTGGAGAATTATAATTATCATCATTGTCTACTAGTATTTTAACGAGATAAAACCAGGTATTATTTAAACGTCTTAAATACCTACTTGGTGGAAAGCTGGAATATGACTGTCTTCTGAGTGCAGATTTTCTTTACTCCGCATTCTAATTGTGGCGATTGGTCGGGATTCGCGTTCCCATATCATTTATCATTTATTTTCTCTACACAAAGCTGACTTAAAGTTAAAGTGTACAAAAAAAAATGTCTCAGGTATTCCACCTAGGTACCTGGTAAAAACCTGTGTACCATAACCCATATTATGTCACGTATTTGTTCGGAAAATCAGTAGGCTCCCTTAGCCAAACACGTCGGCTAGGCAGAACAAAATTGCCGCGTCGTCGTTCGCGCGACTATCGCTTTGCTTATCACACTGCCTCAAAATACATAGTAACTAACTTTTTATTTTTAAATCTTCAATGTGTGTTAAGCTCTAACGTATCATCTTTGGCAGTATGTACTTTTACAGGTATATAGAAATCTTGTAATGGTATTTTCTAGTAATTGGGTTGCGGAGGTGAGATTACAGCCACTCTGCATGTAATTATTATAATTCAACCACATTTTGCTGTAATAAGAGGCGATTCCACTGTAATTAGGATTATTAAGATAAGGCCAGAATTATGTGGGTTGGTACAAAATCCTTCCCAATAGTTGGAATTACTGTCTCCTTATTTTTCAGGCTACGAGTTTTCACGAGGAACGAATTTGTCAAGTACGCCCATTACAACCTGAGTCAGCTTTGTTACCAACCTTTTTGATTTATGGTTTTTCATATATATAACACTTTCCCTGCTAAGTTTTAATTATCTATTTTAATAGTATGCGCGTCATCTATAGCTTCGTATAGCGACGACTCGTGAGGCGGGTTGTGTCGTGTGCGCACACGAACGAATTATTTTTCGACCCATATGATGAGTGCTTAGCACCGAAAGTGTCAAAGGTACGACATGACTTACATCTGCACTATCAAAACCGAAACGAGAAAAGAAAAAATAATAGGCCTTACCTGGTCTCATTCTCAGGCATGACATTACCGGACCTGTCAACCAGTTCGAACCGCACCAAGTTGATCCCATCGGCAACGGGCACGACATCAGGGGTCAGTGACCGGTCGAGGGCCCTCAGGGTTTTCCTCTTCATACACCTCACGAACTTCGGGAAGTACTCCTTGTGATCTATGACATCTTTCACGTCCACCAACTGCGAATTAAAAGTTCGTTTTTAATTATATAACACAAGCATAGTGGTGCCAAATGTACACGTTGGAGTAGCACTATGATTGAATAAGGACAGTTGAAGTACCTTTTTATTATTATCTTTGTTGTTGGTTGTTTTTTTTTGTGTTTGTTACCTCATATCTTCGACATTTATGAAGGAATTTGTAAAATTCTTCTTTTATCTGAAAGGATACACTTCACAATTGGTCCCATAGAAATTTCATGAAAATCGGTTTAGTAGTTTGGTTTTTAAATCGAAATAGCTGAAAAAAATATGTCATCCAAGTAAAAGAAATTACGTTTGTTTGTTTCATTGACTTTTTTGCCACCGACTTCCGAAAGTAAAGTTATTGTCCATTTTTTTTGTGTTTTATTTGGAAGTCGGTTTTTTGCAAAAAATATTTTATGCTTTTTTTAGTTATCGTATCACACACAAATCCTTGTCAGGTATCAATTTCGCAATATCTTTTACTTGGATGACGTATTTTTTCCAGCTATTTTGATTTAAATATTAAAAAACTACTGAACCGATTTTGATGAAATTTCTATGGGACCAATCGTGAAGATAAAAGAAGAATTTTTCAAATTGGTTCATAAATGTCGAAGATACAAACACAAAAAAAATACAACCGAATTGAGAACCTCCTCCTTTTTTTAAGTCGGTTAAAAAGAGTTACAAAAGGATACTTTCAGCAGTGGCTTCGTTTGTAACTAGAACGCATATTTCGTTAACAGAATCTGTTTACCTACTACAGATTTATGTAAAGGATATGTGACATGTTGCTCAAAGCTTTAAAAGCAAGTTAGTAGAGCTCTTTAACAACAAGATTTCCGTAAAAGCGAGTTCTTGAAGTTGAAACTTCTGTTTACGTGTAGCCTTATAACTTAGGTATGTACTATGTAGTTAAGCGCTGTCGTGAAACCATAATGTTATAACTAAAGCTTCATAATCCCGGCGTATAATAAATATTTATTAATAAAATTAGCACTTCATTGCTTCAAAATGAGAGTGGTAATCTCGGAGTATATTATATTCTGCCTCAGGGTATTTAAGTAAGTTACCGTAACAAATTCAGCTTCACACAGACTTTCTCGTGTAAAGCTACCTATACGAAAATTGTTTAGAAAAATGTAGGTACAAGAAAAAATATTTAAGAGAAAGAAATTAATTTAGCCAGACGTTTACTTGACGTACTAACATTTTTCTAAATCACTGCCAAACTAAAAAGGATTCTTTTATAAAATGAAATACCTACTATCTAGGTATTTTGATAAATGAAGTATAAAGTTACAAAGATTACCTCTGGAACTTTTATTAAAAACTTTTCAAATACCTTTCAATCAGTCAAATCTAAAGTCAACCAAGAAGACTTAGAGAAAGAGATCTGATCACTGTAATGATGATAGATAAGACAAAAATGCATGTCACTGACATAAAATAACATCACGTTTGTCATCCTCAAAGAGTTAAGCAGATTTGTACCTATAGATCACCCACATTTCTCCAGTTATTTTAATCTGGGCGTGAACTGTGCCCAAAACCAGGCTCCGGGCTACCACTGAGAAATTTGTATTGTTAAGACTGATAAAATCTACTGCAAAACCTAAGTTTAAGCTCAGATTCGTTGAAAAAACTTGACGGATTAAAAACGAATGCCACATGCTTAGATCCCCCAAGTCCTTTTAAAAATCTATAAAATAATTACAAGATGTAACAGCCAAGGTCACAACCACTTTATTTCAAGGTCGAACTTGAAGGAGACACGTGTTGCAGTACAATATTAATAAAAAAAAATACCTTTAAGCTCCATACTCCTATATACATATTTTTGTATATAAACGGAACATCTGTTTGCAAAGGCGATTAAGGTGATTTCGAGCGGCTACTGGAGGCTTATGCGAGGTATCGTCGTGAACAGACTAGGGACATTGTTGAATGTCCACAAATAACCTTAATGGGCAATATCTACTTAAGTATGTACTGGAAAATAAAATAACAATAGGGACGGTTCTAAGGAAAAGTGTCCTTCAAATTGTCCGTCTATCTATGCTAACTTAGGAATTCAGGTACCTTAACAATAGTTCTTATTGTGTTGTGACAGGCACAATTTTTCACGAAAACACTACAGCTTTGTAAGAAATCCAACTGTTTAGCCGAAAATATTTCTACTGAAAACAAACTAGAAAACACCTACACACTGTTCCAAAGTGTATCTCTAGTTGTTTGTTTTACTAAGTGCAATTTTCATATATGTAGCAGTAGCGCAGGCACGCAATAAGCCCATTCCTGCCGGCTTCCCTTTGGAAATCCAAGTCAGTAGGGTATAATAATGAAGGTATTTAATACACCCTACAATTTAAATATTATGTATTACAAAACGCCTGCCACAACAACACACACACAATTACAACAATATATTACAATTTTTGTCAATAAATTCCAAAAAGACAACATGTTGCTCCTAAATAACTCGTAGGCGTCCCGGCTTTTTCCTTCTAAAATGTCTATACAAATCTATGTCGTCATGACGTCACTTAGAGCCACGTGACACGCGTTATCTTAGGAGTCGGTAAGCCGGAATAATGCGGGTTATAGGCAAGAACTGTTTGCGAGTAAACGAGATGCGTATATCGGAGAGAGGAGACGCATGTACTGGCGCGGGCGCCGTACTCGGTTCGATTCGTAAAATTTCGTAATGCTTCGGGCTCGGCGCTCGAGAATTTGTAAACAAATGCATTGCATTCGTATTTTTCATGTGCATGAATGTAAAGTACTTAATGGCTTTTATTTTGTTTTAGATAGGTAATTTGCAATTTGTTCGTTGTATTAATTGAATTGATTAGTGTATCAATTAGAAATTAGTTTGTGCGTGTATTGTGTAGTGAAAATAAAGTATAAAAGTACGTTGAAATTAGGTATTTGGGTAAGTAGATAGTTTATCAAGTTGAAATTTCTTACCTATTTAGAGTAGATTTAAAAATTAATTAGAATTAGGATGGCATTGATCGCTTTAGACTGCTGTCTCACAGATTATTTGCTTTGCGAAGAAACTAGTTTTTCAAGGTTAAGTTTTGAGAATAAAAAACATGTTATAAAACTCGGGCGGGCGCGTCCAAATATGGCAATTAATTATCAACG
This sequence comes from Standfussiana lucernea, assembly GCA_964057025.1. Taxonomy (NCBI): domain Eukaryota; kingdom Metazoa; phylum Arthropoda; class Insecta; order Lepidoptera; family Noctuidae; genus Standfussiana; species Standfussiana lucernea. Next base: position 6,337,747 of record OZ059793.1, read on the forward strand.
AAAAGATGGTTTTGTGAAACATTTTAATGTTTCTCTATACGATAAATATCAATGGCTGACTGGCAGCTGTAAATTAAATAAAATGTATTGTTTCCCGTGCCTACTTTTCTCAGATTCTAGTAGCCTTTGGAATAAAGGGGGTTTTACGGATATTAATAATCTGACGAATTCCTCGAAAAAACATGTTCAAACTGAAAAGCATATTCGCAGCTGTTTAGATTTACACGAGTTCGGGTGTAGTAGAATAGAATCATTTTTCGCTAATTCGCATGAAGCTCATAATAGAAAAGTAGATCGAAATAGGAATTTAATGAAACGGTTTATCGACACCGTTATTTTGTTAGGTAAACAAGAATTAGCTTTTCGCGGCCACGATGAAAGTCCGAATTCCGACAACCGTGGTAACTATATCGAAACCTTGTTATATTTGAGCAAGTATGATACAGTAATGGACTCACATTTGGAACTATGTTCTTCAGTTCAGAACCCCGCGTTTTCTGGTCTCTCTAGTGATATTCAAAATGATTTAATACGTAGTATTGCATCCGTTTTACGAGACCACATTAGAATCGAGATAGATAAAGCTCAATTTCTGTCTGTAATGATTGACGAAACTCCCGATGTCAGTCATAGGGAGCAATTAACTGTAATTTTTCGATATCTATCTGAAACTGGAATCGAAGAAAGATTCCTAGGTTTTTACGATGTTAGCGGAAGTCGAACTGCTGAAGTTTTATCCAAACAGTTGTTGGAAATACTTGACCAGTATCGTTGTAGGAATAAGTTGGTTGGTCAGTCTTACGACGGCGCGGCAGTTATGTCTGGTGAGCACGGTGGCGTTCAAGCAAAAATTCGGGATGCATGTCATATGGCAATGTTTGTGCCATGTTACGCTCATGTATTAAATTTAGTTCTTAGCCGTTCCCTTGAAAATATTCAGGAACTGAAAACTTTTTTTGGGCACGTAAATAGCATTGTTAGGTTTTTCAACAAATCTACTAAACGGACCAACCTTTTGAAGGAAATAGCTGACCGCCGTATGCCCGGAGTATCCGAAACACGTTGGCATTATCACTCACGCATTATTAATGTAATTTTTAACTGCAGATTAGACATAATTAAAACTTTTAATTCGATGTTAGATAACCCGCAATTTTGGGATAGTGAATCACTTTCCTTGGCAGAATGTTTTCTCAGTAAATTAGAAAACATGCAGTTTTGTTTTTTTTTGCACGTATTATCAGACATTTTTCAAAAAACCGACGTTCTTTTTAATTTATTGCAGTCAAAACAGATTGATATTGAAGTAGCAAACCGCGAAATAGATTCATTCAATAGTTGGCTTGCAAATGATTTAATAAACAATTTTGATTCTATTTATGACAGCGTTCAGGAATTCGGTGAGCCGCCGCGACAGAGTAGACGACTAAATACAGAAGTAGACGTTAGAACGATGTATCGGCGACTTTTCATTGAAATAATAGACAATGTTAAGACGCAAATACAACACAGGTACCAATCACTTTCGCAAATGAGTTTTCTTAATTTACTCAATAAATCTAAGTATAGTTTTTATAGTAGATCATTTCCAGATGAAATAATATCTTCTTTGTTAATCAAATTTCCGCAAATATTTGAGTTCTCTGCTTTAAATAATGAGTTGAAAGTCTTATACACAACTCAATCTTTGAATAAACTAGATGTTTACGAGCTTTATCTCAATTTTCAAAATTCATTATTATGTGACACTTTTCCACAAATTACAAAATTATGTAGTATATTTTTGACACTTCCTGTTACAGTAGCATCCGCGGAGAGGTCGTTTTCGGCTTTGAAGCGAATTCATACGTACATGCGTAATTCTCAAAAACAAGAACGATTATCTGATCTAGCCATTCTTTCTATAGAGAAACATTTGTTACTTAAAATTAAGAATAATCCCGGCTTTTATGATAATGTCTTAGCGCACTTTGTAAGAAAGAATAGACGAATAGCTTTAGAGTATAAGTAGTTATTATAAGTAGAATAAGTGAGTAGAGTAGTCTTGTTGTTAAGTAGTAGTAGTAGTTTTGCCTAGTATAGTAGACATCATACGTCATCAGTTCATCACACCACAACCGGCTTTTTTCAAAGCCACTTTTATTATACTTGCAAGACACTGTTTCAATCTATCAGTCAGTGCTTACACGTATAGTAAGGGTGGACTGAGAAATATGTACGCCCTACCTACGCCCCCCCCCCCCCTGGACTACGCCTGGCCTTGGTAAGTTTTTTTTTGTTTTTTTTTTTTGCTGCGGCTTCCCTCCTTCATGAAATCACCCGTCGCCACTGATATGTAGGTATGCGTCGTAATAGTAGCTTCCATAATGGCTACTGTGAGCATAGTGCACTCTGAAGGAAACACCTCATTATCCAAATATACCTTACAGAAGTAGGACGCACTTGGTTCAACCATATTACTTCAACTATTCTTGTAAGAACGTTAGAGATTTTCATGTTGCTGCGATGAAAATATCTTCTAGTTTCTTAGGTGTGTATCTGTAGTCAATGGCCAGGCTATGATATTATTTTTCAGCCATTGAATTATAAGTATTTACAAAACTACCTGAACTAATACATTTCTGTGCACTTTAAGTAAATAGGTAACATTGACTTAGTATCAATAATCATTTTCTGTATCATCATGCTCTTAATTAATTGGGGTCAGTTATTGAACAAACTGCAATACTTTTAAGCCTTAGGGCTCATTTACGGAGAGGCGGCGCGTTGTGCGGCGCGGCCCGCATTCAATTCAAACACATGGCGATGTATGGAAAGGATGTACGTTTACGGAAAGCGACTTTATGCGTCGGGCGGCGCGTTGAGCGGTGCGCGCCGCGTCGCCGTAAATGAGCACTTACACTGTTGAAAAACAAATTAAAAATCCCTTACTTTCTTAGAACAATCCCGCCAAATAATCCTGATAACGTCAGCTCCTTCCAGCCACAAATCAGCTATCAGCTGACTCATATAAGAATCAGGATCGGCCTGCTTTGGTTGCCCATGACTTCCTGAGATTAGGGACAAGGCTACTATAGATAAAACTGTGAGGAGAGAAGAGTGCATTGTCACGTAATTCAAAGTCACACCCTTGCCATTTCTTGAACGAGTAAAGGACCTTCGATCCTGAAAAGAAAGTTATAAAAGACACATTATACGCTTTACTATGTTCCTACAATATTTAGTGTTATATAAATATCTGATAATGAGGTGTCGAACTCAGGTGTTACTTATTATTGGTGCTATTCTTATACATAATTCAATGGAGACGATTTTTGATTGCGATACTTATTGAGAAACCTACGCAATATTAGTGACTATAGAAAATGTATCGTGTGATTGATTTTGTATTTTTCGATTCGTTAGTATTGTGAAATCAGTAGATATTGATATATTTTTTCGTTTATTCTTATGAATCAGTTACCCATTCAAAAGTGAAAATAATTAATTGGTTTAAAAGTCATTGGCCAATAAAATGATCGAGATTTTTTTCAGTAGGCTGTAAAAATTGAATATTTAAATTATTTTAATGTTTGATGTATAAAAAAAATTAATAAAGTATTTATAAGTTGTGTAAAGGAAAATGGTGTAACGAACACTAACATAAAAGTTTTAAATGAGGACTGGTCCGTGACAGTGTTCAAAAATCTTAAAAAGGGGTTCTTTATTGAACTCAGTCTTTAGTTTTTCTACAAATAAATGTCTTCTCTTGGTGTATTTTATAAACACACATATGTACATTTCTGTCTACAAGTTAATGCCTTTCTATGTTCGATCCGCAAAACGATTTTTCCGACCAAAATTACTTTTCCTACAAGACACTTGGCTCGTTTATTTATTCATAATATTGATTCACCTCTGAATATTTTATATCAAATTTGAAGATTCATACTTTGTAAGCACTCATCCCTTTCCGATTTAAGATGAGGCCTTGTGCAAAATGTCTCTTTTCTGACATTTTCAGTAGACATTGATGAATGAATCCCTCCTTTTCATTCAAATTCATGTGTAGATACAATTTATCACATCAAAAGTTTAACGTCTAACTTTGAATTAACAGAAGTAAAAGTTGAAATTAAGACATATTTAACTTTAATATAAATAAATTATACATAACTAAACATCATGCCTGTAATCCCCGAAGGGTTTGGCAGCGGTGTACCTAATGGTACACCCACATTTCGCCAGTTATATTTTTAAGTCCTAAGCAATACGGGCCGAGCCTATTTGCCATCAACCGGGCACAAATCCGGACTTCGTGGCTACTACAGAGACATTATAATCGAAAGGCCCGGGAATCGAACCCAGAACTTCATGCTCAGCAGTCGCGCTTGCGACCACTAGATAAAGACTTAATATACTGAGTAATGAGCGACATTTTACGTCAGAGGTTAGGGCAGTTTTCAATTATTTCTTTACAAAAGGTGTTCAGATTAAAACTTACCCAAGTACAAAGAATCGAAGAGGAACCTTACAGCAACCAATGAAGCACTTTTATTCCGGACCCAAATATTTTCCACAATCACGCTGACACCAGTCTTCAGTCAAGGTCAAACAAGAAATGGCGGCAACTTATGACCCCCTTACCTTATATGTCCATAGATAATGGAAAGCGATCAATTTTCTACGTGATCACTGACCAAATCATGTTAATGTATGACCATAAATACCCATCAGATAGTGCAAAACCATGACGACGGATGGCATGTCCATACAACGTATTAATCGAATGTTTTCTTCAAGAAAACCATTTCGTTATACTTTAAACAGCGGTCTTTATGACAGTAGTTTTCCAATAAAATTGATAGTATTGTTCTAGAAACCAACTGTTCTCTATATCCTCAGTTTCTTTGAAAAACTATTACCGACCTAGAATTGTTACGGTATATGAAAAGTGATATTTCGATACTGAACAGGTTTTTTTTACATTATTTTTAGCTTGTTACCAACGAAACCCTAATCAACGGATATGTGTGTAAAAAAGCTCTAAACACAAACTTTAATTTAACAATTTAAAGAAAACGAAAACGTCAATTTATCGGACTGGCCGTATATGATAAAGAGCTTGATGATCGCAACATCAATTCATGACTGCATCGGGTTATATGCCTCTGTGTTCTAAACTTAATCCCTTAGGCACAGGTGGTGCCTTGACGTCTTTGAAAAGCGTCTTCGAAAAGGAATCGACATTCCTTGCTGAGTAAAAGCGTAATACTTTGTTATGAGTTCCAACTCCAAGCTGCCCGACTTGAACTACTCCAGAGAGGAAACATCGAAAAATAAACCCTGCGTCCAAGAATAGCGCTTTCATCCACTAAGCCCTTGACCCAACACCCTAGCAAGAGTCTCTTCAGATAATTATCGTGTTTGATGTATTTTTAACTTGTATCAAATACGCCTCCAGAAAAACGCTGAAGAATTTAATAAGCGTCTTGGAAGATTGTTAGATAACGACGCTGTAAAAATGACGTCACAGCTGATTTATGCTTTTCATACATCTACGACAAAAACAGAAGGAAATGTTGCTTTGTATTTCTGTTCGTATAATAAAGCTCTTAGCGTTTTATTAAAGGAAAAACAGTTTTCAAATTCGTTGAAAAATTGAATCACGCGGATGAATGAAAATGAAAATTTGACTGCGGTGTTTACAATATATGTATAAATAAAGCTATTAGGCGTTATTATTCTAATACCTATTTCTAAATGAGACCACCCATATCAAAACATAGTATAACCTTCACTAATCAAGAGATCACCAATCTACATATGAATCTTCAGTTAGTAAAATACTGACCAGGGTCAAACTCTTTGTAATGTAAATTGAAACATATACCCAGTACATTAAAAATACTCTTTGAATTGCTTTTTAAATACGAGTTCATTTCTATTCAAACCTTTCCCCTTTGATGGCGATCCAATGTTTTTATTGCCTAAGATTCAACTAGTCATATTGTATTCACTTTTATGAAACAGAGTGTAAAGCGACAATTAGCTTTTCATCCTCCTATGACCCGCCCACGACGCTACTCAAAAATACAGAAAATATTCAAAAGTAAAGTTAAGAACTCATATCACAACCGATACATACAGTATTTTCGGCCATCTATATAACACTTATAAAGAAAAATAAATATAAAGAAAAGAAAAAAAGAAAATAAAAATAGGTAGGTGGATATGTGATGCTTATTTCAAAAGAAACATACCTGCTTTTGACAACAGTTGCAAATTTGGCAGCTGTTTGACAAGGAATACAGAAAGCTGTCATGACGTAGGTTTCCGTTAAGAAAGGATTTTGGAAAGTTCAACCCCTAATAAGCGGGTGTAATAAGGGTTGGAAGTTTGTGTGAAAATCTGTCGCCTGACGAAACTGGTGCGGGTCGGTTAGTATGTAGTTAGTATATAGATATTTTGGCGCCCGACCTTAATCTGTTGTTTCAATACAATTTCATAAAATGTTTACCAATAACGGGCCCCAATCAATGCCATTTATGTGCCAAAAAACGAAAGTATGATAAGTACAGCCACGGACTTTTATTGATAAGCCACTTGCCACTATTCGTATTTAGCTGAGTAATACAAATCGAGTTTAATCGGTTATATTCGTACATAGTAAAGAGTGACTGCCCAAAGTCAACCAGTTGCAGGTCTAGCAACTGTAACCCAGCGACAATAGTTTTAGCGTAGCTATAGTAACATTATAAAATGCAAAATTGTTAATTTTGAAAGTGGCTCATTAATTAAAGTCCCATTGTGGGATAATCTATAAGAGTACGAGTTAATTATACTCAAGTGACGAAAGTAACTTTAGCCTAATAGACAAGAGCTAAATCGCCTGCTCAAATGCTAAATAGACAAATTAATCTAGACTATCTTACGTTGCAATATTCAAGAAATTTGCTCGCATTTGCCGTTGTTAATGCAATGTTCACTTAATATTCTCGTTGTCATATTTTAAGTTAATCAGAGATTCATTTAGCATTTATTCTGAGCGTTATCTTAATAAATGCGGCAACACAAGAATAGTGAAAGGAGGCAGAAGCAGCTCATTGGTTAGATCAGGTGGGTTCATGATCTGTTAGTGCAGAATGTTTTAGGACTATTCCGAGAGTGGGAAAGTGACAGCGCTTGACAGCTGTCTAGCGCCATCTCTTACCCCTGGTCATTATAAATCACAAGGCTAAGCTAAATATAAAGCTGATTGGCAGCCGAGCGGATTTCGTAGCCAATCTAATGTATGAATGACGTCACACTGATAACAGATGGAAACCAAACACTCCTAGGGGGTCAAATTAAGCTAGTGTAAGTGATATTCGATTTTGTACCATGATGTGTAAACAAACTGTTGACACAAAACTGTGCAGCCAAGTCCCTGCACAATATCTGTAAAATAAGTAAGTATTGTTTGCCAACCAATACGGGGCAGGCATGGTGGATAAATAACCAGCAACCTCGCTCGTAGAGGACGCCTGTGCGGCAGCACTACGTCCACAGTAGGCTGATTATTTTTCATACTTCTCTATGCAAGAATGGATGCCTGACCGCTGACCGCCCCCGCAAAGTTTTCAATCCGCTTTCTCTGTTGCAGAGCCTTACTAGATGTAAAGGAGGGGATGTAAAGGGATAAAGATCAATTAACTAATGGAGCGGACATGTGCCCCGGATTGTCAGCTAATTGATTTGTTCTATGACCACTGCGCCTTTGCATAAGACAATATTGGAACACGAGTTTCTTAACCAGTCTATTATTAAACTTACTAAGTAATAGCAAACCTAGACGTCTATAAATGGAACCGCTGCTTGATTGCGTCTGATGTTGCCAATGACAGTAGATTTCACACTCATTTTACTACGAGTATTATGTACCTATATATTAACTTACCAACATTCTACCAATAAATTCAAAATTACTGATCATGTATTCCAACGCAACGCTTTGGATAATGGATTGTATTACGCAATTAGAACGCCGCGGTGATCCATTCAAAATAAGGAACTGAATTAAATTTTTATTCAAAACTGACGGATCCTCTTCATGTTTGTCAAACTGTCAGATTGCGTATCAGACTACCCACAAGGAGTAACGTCTGTCGCTAATGTTCATATTTTGTGACAACTAGCACCGACGCTTGGTGGAATAATGTGCTTTGTGAAGCATGAAGAGGGACCTTACAGATGTGAAAAAAGTTGATTTTTAGTCACTAGTATTGTACCTTATACATAGCTTGTCTAATATCCTATAACAGGACCATTCACCCTTAGATCCACTTAGATTTAGGTAAGTGATCTACAAAGTAGGTATTTCCAAATAAAAACTATTTTAATTTTTGTTCGATTAGTTAACTAACACTAAAAAAATTCTTTGATTGACCATCCACCGTATTGTAGCTGAATGTTATATATTTTTTTTTGTATTGCCATTCCTAGTGCAAATTGGCTGTAACTCAATACTTTGTCGATAGAAAATGATTGGTCTTAATTCCTTTGTGAACCATAATTTCAGGATACCAAACAAAATTGAAATTCATTTCGAGCACAATGTTTTTATTGAAAGTTGAGATTTAAGTGTAATGTTTTAGCAAACAACTTGAAATAAAGTTTTGGTTTCCTTATGAAAAGTAGGGAATATCGTGAAGTGTGGCTGTGCAGTGATAACTTTGTGTGATCTCAGTAATGTGAGAGAGGATGCCAGATGTTCTCGTATGAAACATTGTCTTTATGTACAGCTTTATACCATGAAAGCTATCTTCTCTTTTCTTTCAAATCAGCTTGTGTAATGCAATCAAGGTAAACTCTAATATACTTTGAACACTGCATCTATAAAGAAGTTTTTAAGAAACATTCTTGGGAAGATTTTTTAATTATTCGGCATTCATGGAAACATTTAAAACATTTCAAGAGGAGCTCGTGGCTAAATAATAACAGCCGCACTGGTCGCTCTTCAAGGTTAAGCCGCGCTTGTCAAGGTACGTCCGTGGCCATCATTACAAACCGAGTTTCCTCCGTGCCTTGGAAAGCACGTTAAGCAGTTGGTCCCGGCTGTCAATTGTAGATATTTGACAGTCGTAACAGGTAGTCAGTGGCCCGAAAGTCTGACAACCAGTCTTACCAAGGGGTAACAAATTACCCAGTACCTACTAGTTAGTAGGTACTGGGTAATTTGTTGTAGACCTACACAACCCAGTTGGGTTGTGTAGGTCAGATAGGCAGTCGCTCCATATAAAATATTGGTATTCAGCTGCATCCGGTAAGACTGGAAGCCGACCGCAATAAAGTTGGGAAAAAGGCTAAGGCGATGATTTAAACAATTTCAAAATACTGGAAAACTTGCAAAAATACACCACAATGGATTATAAGTTATTCAAAGTATTTAGATGAGCCGCCCAAGGAATACATAATAGAAACATTCAAATGCAGAAACACCTAATCATCAAATCTACAAGACTGGTCTAGGCAGAGTTTTAATTATTTAATTTCCATTATGTTTTTGCAAGCAGGCAATTTATGCATAATGTTTTAAAAATGTAAGTACAAATCAACATTTCGAAATAATCGGGTCATCGTTTTGAGGTGCAAGCATTGTTTTGTCGTTAGGAATAAAATACATCACTAGAATGTAACTTAAAAATTCAATTGAAGCGTAAAATGTTTTTTTTTTCTTAGCAGTAACTATAAGAACAGCAACAGCTAGACTGAAGTTAGCCAAAGCCTCGCCTCTGCACCTCTGCCCAACCCTCCTGGAATTACAAACGTTATGTTATGGTATTTAATGTTATGACTCCGCCCTAAAGTATAAATTTGGCGCTGTTCCACAAACGATTAGGCACCGTGCATTTCAGGTGATTTGCTCGTAACAGAAAATAAAGGACGCTACTGAAGACACCCAACCAATAGCCAATTTTGGGTCGACTTAATTTCTAAGCCAACGTAACGCTAAAAGCATGATTACAATAATTCTCGGGCAACTCGTGACATCTACCACCATCCCTCTGAGATTGGCTCTGGATTTTCGTAGTGGATTACGTCTAATTATGAGAGGTACTCACAGACGCGAATCCTGTGTTCCGCACGTGGGAACATTATCGGCTGATTATACGAGTATATAATATAAAGCTTCGTGCTCATTATGTTTTGGCACCAGAGCAATTGGTATTTAAAGCAGACTTCCAGTTTACACTCCAGGTTAGTTCTACTCCATAATCTTAATTCGTTGCCCTACAGCTATAATCAGCTTGCTTCGGTGAAGGAAAACATCGTGAGGAAACCAGCATACCTGAGAGATATTTCTCGACGGTATGTAAAGCCAAGTCAGAGGCCCATGGGCGGCATAAAAACTCTGACACCAGGTTAAGCACTAACCACACGATAAAGAAGAAAGAAAGCTATAATAGATCAGCTGGGCAGAGTGTAATTGTATTTACTATCAGGAATTTTTCAATAGTAGCCCTGGGTCAAACTCAAAGCATTTATTTCAATTAGACCATTACAGGCACTTTTGAATGTCAAAACACAAAAAAAAAAAACTAAGCTACAGTCCCAGTCACAGGGCATAATAACATGTGAAAGTACTGTAGATGCCCATTCGAAAGCGTAGATCCTAAGGAGAAGAATGGTATAGGTGTGTTCCCGTTTCGTAACAAGACTCGCTTCCAATTACATAACCGGTGAAATGTGGGTGTACTATAGAAACACCTCTGCTTCTGCACCTCACCTTCGGGGACATCAGGCGTGAAGTTATTGAGGTTATTTCATGTTTTCTCACAGAAGGAATAAAACAACGACTCACATTTGAATCCCACAAGTTTACGTCGAACGAAAACTGTCACCTCAACAATTTTGTTTCTACCCGAAATCTGCCGATAAGCAGTTTGTCAGGTACGGACTGACAAAGTGAGTCAGTGCCGGATGCGCTCGCTCGGTGGTGTGAAGTAACATTAAACTTTGTAATCTTACAAAGATATGTGTTGTCGTGAATTGTGAGTGAAAGTACTTTAAGTATAGGGAACCGTGAGTACTTAAAATATTATTGATTTTAATACACTTGTTATCTATATGACTCGTAATCACCCATCTAAGCATGCATTTTTGTGTCTTATTTTTTGACATTTATTACTACCAGGAAGAGAGGCCTTTGCCCAGCAGTCGGACAATTTAGGCTAGCTATAATATAATAATAATAAACTTTCAATGTTTATAAAATTACACTTACGTCATAATATCGTACATTGCGGATTTCCATGAATCGTTTTGACGTTTTATAAACAAAGATCACAGTTTAGTTAATTATGTATTATTAACATAGGGAACCAAATATTCGCTTTAAGGAGGATGCGCTAAGGTACCCCGCGAAACAATTTGCCGCAATTTCAGTGTCAGGTATGTTGATTAAAATATGATTCGCGACCTTAAATTATATGTTTTCACAGAGTTATATTCATTAAAATCACGAGGAGCTCCTGGCTAAATAATAACAGCCGCCCGGGTCAATCATCAGGTTAAGCCGCGCTTGCCTGGGCTGGTCCGTGGATGGGTGACCACCCATTATATACCGAGTTTCCTTCGTGCCTCAGAAAGCACTTTTTGTCCCGGCTGTCAATTGTACTTCTTTGACAGTCGTTACAGATAGTCAGTGGCCCGAAAGTCTGACAACCAGTCTTACCAAGGGGAAGGGGAAGGGGATCGTACTAACCAGTACGAACTGGGTTGTGGAGATCAGATAGGCTCCATGTAAAATACTGGTATACAGCTGTATCCGGTTAGACTGGAAGCCGACCCCGACAAATTTAGGAAAAGGCTAGGCAGATGACGATTCATAAAAACATCAATAGAACCCTCTTTTGAAAATTTGAATTTCGCGGGCTACCTTGGCGCTTCACCAACGATAAATATTATTTATCTTCTATGACTGCGTCATTCTATTGATCCCACGTGTATATAGAAACTTTCTTCCTTGGGAGTTTTACTCCTACGCTTGTGAATTCTCGCCCACTCGGCTTTGCTGACGTTGCAAAAGTTATATCTGCTGAGTCTAAAAATAATACTGCCGATTAGCTAATATTAGAAATCTGCCAATTAACAAAAGCAGGAATTACCTTGATGCTTATTGCCCAGTCAGTTTGCGAACTCAGTGATAACATCTGTGTACCCATCATATACCAGAAAGCGAGACAGGAATAACGTAAACAAAGTGCTACTTATGTACTATTTAAAATACCGATAGTTTAATTACGTTTACGTTTCGTGTAACTGATTCTTCCTAAAAAAGGGATTGTTGCAAATATTATTATGGGTAGCAATTCGTTTTTATTCCTGACTTTTTTAACCGACTTCAAAAAAAGGAGGAGGTTCTCAATACGGTTGTATTTTTTTTTGTGTTGTTGTTTTTTTCGTCATTTTTTTCGTCATTTGTGAACCGATTTGAAAAATTCTGCTTTTATCTGAATGGTTATACTTCCCGATTGGTCCCATAGAAATTTGATCAAAATCGGTTAACAAAAAGATACAAACGAATTGAGAACCTCCTCCTTTTTTTGAAGTCGATTAAAAAAAGTCAGTGAAACAAACAGTAGTCACCGACTTCCGAAAGTAAAGTTATTTTCCATTTTTTTTGGAAGTTGGTTATTTTTTCTGACAAAAGTTATGAGTTGTGATGAAGCTAGACGTACTTGCTGGCAGCAACATGGTTAGGATAGCAAATGATAGGGTGCAAGGTTCTGAAGGCACTTGAATAACGCTGTTGAGGACCTTGTTGGTGAATTGACCTAAACATTTGTGAATTGTATTGTAAAAATAGAGCAGAGTTAGTTCCGATTGCGGCCACGCACCAATAAGTGCAACCAAAACATAAAAATACATTTAATTTCAAAGACTCATTCCCAGCAGTGAATCTGTTACTGATAACATAACATAAATAATATAACTTCCCGACTGAAATCCCCGAAAGGTAAGGCGGAGGTGTGCCTAATAGTACACTCACATTTCGCCAGTTTTCGTAGTATAAGTCCCATGCAATGGGGGCGAGCCTATTGACATCAACCGGGCACAAATCCAGACTGCATAGCTGCTACTGAGAAATTCCTGATAGAAAAACCCAATAGCACTTTACCCGACTTGGGAATCGGACCCAGAACCGCATGCTTAGCAGTCCACTAGACCAAAAAGGCGGTCTCTTTAAATCTATCCAAAAAATTCACAAGCTTATTTAATTTTTTTATTTTACTTTATTGGCCAACTAACTATTGTTTACACTGTAAATATTTAAAGTAACATCCATCCAAGCCATAATCTAAGGTAAGTGTAACAATTTCTTACAGGTAAGCACCGCATGCCCCCCCCCCATAAACATATTACGTGTGCCACAAGCACTAAACTATAAAATAAATATCTAATGAAAATTACAAAAAAAAAATGAAAAAAAAATTACAATTTTAGTAAAAATTTTTTTATATTGTAAAAAAATATTACAATTTAAGTAATTTTTTTTTTATTTACAAGTTTAAGTTAACTGTATGTACGTGATGGGAATAGAAAACTAACATAAACAGTTAAATTTATAGAACAAAACAAACAGAGACACAACATATTATACATAAAAATGCATTGTTTATATGCAGGAAAACGCCTATAACTACATGTTAATGTATTTAATAAAGTTACATTGACCTCGTACGTGGAAATTCAATTCCCTGCGCCGGCAAAGTTTCGAGTGACTAATAATTATACACCTACTGCGAGGAACTACTTAATTATAATATTACGAACATCCTGTTGATGCTTTGCTTGTTAAGTGTAGTATACCAATAGGTGTAAGTATTTAGTTTTTGAGCTTTTAAACCTTTGTGGATGATCTTCTTTCTAGTTAATGATGAATTTGAAATTATTGTCACGGGACTTTGGAGTACTATAATGTATACACGTAGCAAATTTTAAAACTGCTTTTCTACTGTTAATTTTACACTGTTACCAACATAGCGTTATACATATAAATCGTAAAATTATCTCAATACATTATCATCGGAAAGTAATTGCAAAACACTAAGTTACGTACCCTGTTCATTATAATTTGGATCTATTCAAGGTTCGAGTGAATCGGTTCTTCTAGGCAATCGTGCTCCACCCTAGGCCACATCATCACTTCACATCAGCCGTGTTGCGGCTATCTATTTAGTATAAAAAAGTAAAGATTATAAGCCAGCAAAGATGTAGATAGATAGCTACCTACTGCAGTACCTCTTTAAAGCGGTTACGAAGGGTTTAAATAACATTATTAAACTGAAACGTTCTGTTGGTTATTTCTGGGATCATTAGGAGTAATGGATCTGTTTTAGAGTCAAGCTAGGAGCATCGTTACCGCCCTAAACTCACATCGTCAATATCATCGACTTTTCCTTTTCTGAGTTCTTTTCAATTGCTGCTTGTCATGTCCACTTTTGCACATTTCATTTCCACGTAAAAATAATTAAATTAAATGTAATGAATTCAAATGAGGCTGAGAATAAGCACATTTTGTCCCTGAAACGTCCGCTCTTAAACACTTCCTAGTGTTTAAGATTAGAAGAAACAGCCATGGAACATACTCCCCTCGAACGAAATCACAATAATCACAATAATAATACAAAAATCAGTAATAAGACCATTTGGTTTGGTTTTTAAATCAAAATAAGCTGGAAAAAATATGTCATCCAAGTAAAAGAAATTGCGAAATTGATACATGACAAGGATTTGTGTGTGATGTGATAACCAAAAAGGGTAAAATAAAAACGTTTTTGCAAAAAAAAAAAACCGACTTCCAAAAAAACACAAATAAAAGTGGAAAATTACATTACTTTCGGAAGTCGGGGACTATGGTTTGTTTCATTGACTTTTTTGGCACCGACTTCCGATAGTAATGTTATTTTCCACTTTTTTTGTGTTTTTTTGGAAGTCGGTTATTTTTGTTATTTTTTTTTATTGAAAATCACAATCGCTTTAATATTTATAATGTTTAATGAACTTTGTACCCTCCCACAAATTTCGATTATTAAATCTAACTGTCGCAAAAATTCTATATCTAACTTAAATAACTTTGAAAAGTACTCCTTGGGAATACATGTAAATAAATGTGTAAATTTCACTTCATTTGGCATGCTTCCTGGCCGGCTATTAATGTTTTTTCAAAATTATTTAATAAATATTTAACTAATTTTAATGTGTTAAGGTTATTTAAAAAAAAAAGATGAACTTATGTTGGTAGTTTTATTTTGACATTGCAACGTAGACTTTGCAATTTGCATGAGATTTAGCCATTATTAAAGGCGAGCGGGTGCGGTATGTGGATACACTCGAGCGGCCGCGTGGCAACCGACTAGATTTTGTTCGCCCGGGCGAACGCGAACCGTAAGTACTTTAGTGCATGACTTCGAACGAGTGAAGGAGGCCTGCCAATACTAGGGGCTAGGACCTTTAACTTTATGTAACATTACCGATATTAGGCGCGTCCCACACGACATGATCTCCATTTTACTATCGCTTTGTATGACAGCACTAAGGTACGATGGACATTTATTATAGCAATGTCGATTACTTGCTACGGAGACGAGCACTTTATTTATCCGTTATTATGTTAGAAGACAATATTTTGGTGATAGGATAGAGATTTATTGATCTAAAGATGTTAATAATAAATTTTTGAAACTACTACAAGCTAAGAGATCAAAATATTTTTCAATACACTTCCTCGAAAACTGGCTCTTATCGCACTACAATTAGGTTCAACATGCTGTGGATTTCACCCTAGTGGAAATAAAAATTCCACAGCCAGGTGGTAAGGCGGCTCGCCCCCACAGTCATTTTAATTTTACATTTTTTTTTCTATTCCATTGAATCAATTTGGACTTTGAACGGACTAAAACCAAAAAACTACAACTGTATTGAAAAACGTCGTTTGATACACGTGGGCATTTGTTACTGCAGTTCTCAGCTCCATTACAAACTTTCCCCACTTATATCAAAATGTAAATACTATTTTCGATGGATTTTTGCAATGTAGAGACTTTTTTATATTTTAAGCATTAAATACACTAAACCGCTCTGGGCCCGCTGTGTGGATTCACACTCTCTGAGAGAAGGTCTGTATTCCGGCAGTTGAATATTGCTGGCTAATAATGTTCAGTACATTAGATCTGGACATTTTGTGCCTAATCATAAATAGATATTCGGAAAGCTAAAAAGATTTTGCTTATACTCGTAGTTAGAACTACTTACTCATGCTGAGCTGAGTTTGCATAAACAATCCTTACGTGAAAATCTATGAACTAGCTGACCCGTGCAACTTTGTCTGTATAACATTTTTGATTGATGCTCCGCTCTTATTGGTCGCAGCGCGTCCAACTCTAAAATATTTCTTCAATTTGGACCTGTGGTTCCTGAGTTTAGTGCGTTCAACCAAACAAACTCTTCAGCTTTATAATATTAGTATAGATGATATCGTACACTATTTCAGATGACCAGTGAAAATATAATGAAAGAACGTTGGGACCAGTTGGGCCTGCCACCAATGGAGTTGGCAGAATCATCAGAAAATAGTAGTAAGTATAACCCGGGGAAAAGATTTTCTCTTTGGTCATTTTTGTATAATTTACTTATAATATTTCATTATTTTTCAGCCCGTGATAATAGTGGACTGTACAAATGTTTACTCCCCTCATTACATAAACTAGTAATGATGTTATTACTGACGACTTTTGGGGTAGGAACTTATGTTCTACTATCAAGATTATCAGATACCTATGGTAAGAGAAACTTTGAACAGAAATCACAAAATTAACGTCCTTGTCTTCAGATGAAATGGGTTCTATAGACATTTGTAATAATTTGTTTTGTTTTACAGATAACGCGGGAAAAACTGAAATAATTATTCTCACAGGAAACAATGAAATTCCAAACGTGACAGTTCACAATATGGAAATATTTCTGCAATTAAAGAATGAAACTGCAGATCAAAGGTTAATATCAGAACCAAAGGCTAAAAGAAAAAAAAGGCACACAAACACCCCAGCCGTATCTCCAACAGAAATTGATGACACTGTAAATTTAGATGATGAACAACTACAAAAAGCTAGAGAAATAATATTAAAACACGACGTTTTATGCAATAATGAAGAGAAACAAGAAATCTGCAAAGATTTTGTGACAAAATTGAAAGCGATTGTTGAAAACAATGATGAATCTAAAGCAAAAGAAAATCCTTCCCGAATCAAATTGAAAGTTAATGATGAAAATGTTGATGATGGTAAAATAAGGCAAAACGATGTTGCTCCTACAGATTTAACTAAGCGCGAAGCATTACCTAACATGAACCTCGATAGCATTTTAGAATCGGTTCCTGCTATGCACATGGAAGCAAGAGATGCTATCCCATATACTAACCCAGATGTACCACCACATTCTCACTCGGTTTCTCCTCAACATCTTTCAGAAACTTGTCTACTGGCCCGTATGTTGAAACAAAAATATCCCCGTGCTAAAGGTTGATATAATAACAAAAGCATTGTTATCTACTTTTAAGTTTATTAAAGTTCTTACACATCTTTTATGGTTATTTTGCAGGAGTGTATGACCCGTCTCCCGAATACTTAGCTCCACATTATGAGCAGCATCCATTGCTGCCACAGAGCAGGTACGAAAACTATATTTGTCAGATATAATATTATCTTGCTACTAAATAAATAAATAAAATGCGAAAGCTTGTGAAGATGGATGGATGCATGCATGTTTTTAACTCTTTCACGCAAAAACGACTGAACGGATTTGGATGAAATTTAGGACACAGATAGTTTATAACCTAGATTAACACATAAGATACTTTTTTATCTCGGTAGTATGATCCCGTGGGGCAGTTACCGAACTAACCGCGGTTGAAACTGCGGGTAGATGCTAGTATCTTCATATTTGTTTACTTAGTTTTCACCTAGACTTATTCACCTACTTTTTCACAATGTTGCAGGTATTTCTCACCCGCGATGCACTCTCCGTACCTTCAAGAACGTGATATGGAATTACAGAGTCATAAAATTCATCCTCAAGACGTTGATATTATCATGAACTTTTTGACGTCAAAGTAAGTGTTGAGTGTGAACTGTGGTATGTACTTACTGACTCAAAATATACAAGGTGGAACGGACACCGACGCGAAAACGGTTACCACATACTCAATACATCAGTCTAAACCGCCCAAAGAAGTATTTCATCGGTAATTTAAAAAAAAATCATCTGTTCCATACACAGCTGACTTTTTTTCCGGTGTCCCTTCCACCATTTATTTAACATCAATGTTATATTAGTTTAACTGTACGTTCATTAGTGCAAGGTGTAGTTACAGGAAAAAATCAGTATGTATACTAAGAATTGGTGTCCACAACCCCTCGTCTGAGGGGTGTTTATCGACTTATCACCATAAAATTGTATTACGAGTTCACTATAGGTTAATCCATTTCTCCCAAATCCAGTCGGTAATAGAACTGATAGTCTAAAATAGAACAATCGTCTCATTCTTCCTTAACTTTCCACAGATCAGAACCAACAGTCAAAGCACGCGCTTCAAATTCATCACGGGAAACAGCCTGTCCATCAGGCACATTACCCTGCCGTGGTGGAGACGCTTGTGTAGACGAGAAGCAATGGTGTGATGGCAACGTGGACTGTATAGATGTCAGTGATGAAGCAAGGTGCACTTGCAAACAAAGGGTCGATAAGTCTCGACTCTGCGATGGATACTTTGATTGTCCTTTTGGAGAGGATGAAATGGGCTGTTACGGTAAAAATATATTTGAATTCTGTGAAATTTCTTCTTCTAATAGCTATGTTGATGGTGTTTTGAAATTTAATCATATCTTGCTCATTATTATTAACGTTTTGTTAGGTACTTAATTCATGAACCCTTATTAGCAAGTCACCAGATTCTCAATTAACCAGATTCGCAACTTATCAGTGAATGTACTATCCAACACATACATACATTGTATAACTTTCAAATAAATTATGTACTACTATTTTACTGACAGACAACCTCATGACTTCCGGTACCTCCGAGATGACGAAGTAGACTGGGACGTAACGACGGTGCGTTACGTCCCAGTCTACTTCCATCCCACGGATGCCAATCAAGTTAAAGGGGCAAAATACATATAAGTCCGTGATTAAGCCTGTCGTACGGTATGGATCAGAATGCTGGGCTGTGAAGAAAATGGATGAAAAACGATTTCATGTAGCAGAGATGAGAATGTTGTGATGGATGTGTGAAAATTGAAAGGAACTCATCTGTCTTGGTATGGACATGTAATGAGGAGGGATGAAAAGCATGTTACTAAAAGAGTGATGGATATTAGTGATGATTGATGGAGTGAGAGAGGAAGGCCAAAAAAATGATGGATTGGTTGTGTGGTGCCGTGACGTCTGACAGGGGACAATGGAAGAAGAAAACGTGGTTCGCCGACCCCAAGTAGAATGGGACAGGGGAGGAAGATGATGATTTAGTTGAAGGCCAGTCAGTGTACATCAAGAATTCCGTATTTTTACTTTGTTTTGGTGCATATAGTATCTAACTATACTGTTGTTTTTTGTGACTTTGTGGTTCATTGTACATTTGGTGAGTTGTGAATCTGGTGAATTGCGAATCTAATTAGTTGAGAATCAGGTGAGTTGAGAATCTGGTGACTTGTTAATAAGGCATACGAATGTGGTATTATTGCACATATCGTCGGGTTCCTAGAATGCAAATTATCGGCCGATGCCAAAGTTAAACGCAAGTCAATTGATGATAAATTTAGTAGCAGAAATCGGGCCTGTTTCTAGTAAAAAGAGTGTTTTTAGACTATCCTTTTATATTTATTTCAGGTTGCAGTGAAACTATGTTCAGCTGTCAGGATTTGGATATGAACTCCCACAGCACTTGCTTCACCAAAGAACAGAGATGCAATAATGTCGTCGACTGTCCTAACCACAAGGATGAAGTTGAATGCAACATGCTGGCACCAAGTCTTCTCAAGAAACCAGTAAGTGGCTCCTATATTTTGTTATAGTGAGAAAAAGGGCCGCTTTACCATTTAGCTACTATTTACACTGACTTTGACAGTGCAATATATCTTCCGGGTCCATGGCTAGTCTCCACTGAGATTGGTCGTCCTGGCTGAAATGAAATTCGGTCTGGTAGATTATAAGACTGAGTAAGGCGAACGATACCGCAAATAGACGTTTATCTCACTGGACTATTCCAATTTAAAACATCTTCACAGCATGAAAACCAACTTTTTTGACTTCAAATACTCATACATCAGAACGGTGACGGGTGACGGACACACCAATTTCACTTCACTTTCTAGGCATGAAATTGCATCAGACTCTCGTATGATTCAATTAATCGGTGACGACGTGTAAACGTTACTTCACGTCAGCACCGTGCACCGTTCTAAAAATGAGTATGGAAATTAAAACGCCTACTGACTTAAATAAAGCTGTGTGGTTTTCAAACTATGGTCTGTTATATTTGATTTTTTAAATAAAACTCCGAAAACAGAATAACATAATAATAAAACTTAATAAACAAAAAACTGGACTTTGCTTCCATTAACATTATTAATTATGAAAAAATTCATTAACATGAACACTTTGGACATAGGATAAAAGTTCCATATTTTTTTTAATGACTTGGCCATATTTATTTTCAGCTATTTGCCATTTCAAATACCGAAGGATTTCTGCATAGGAATTTTAAAGGAGACTGGTATGCCGTGTGTAAAAATCCATACATGTGGGCTCATGATGCCTGCCGAAGGGAAACGGGCCTCATAATCAGGTATAATTAATAAGGGTTTGTTTTATAAGACTCACACCCGTTTCTAGCAAAGGAAAAAAAATGTGTTTTCAAAGCCTGTTGTAATGCAGATTTTAATTTCAATACATTTGTAAATGTTTATGTTTTAAAGTTTAGTGTCTGCTTTACGTTTCAATTGTTTTTCCTAGGCCTCCTTTCATCCAAATAGTTCCAATAGATCCGATGATGAAGATCGACTACCTGAACACAGGCCCTGGTGGTTTGATACAAACCAGTGACACTTGTATGAACTCTTCAGCAGTATATGTCACATGCCCCGACTTGTTATGTGGAACGAGAGTCCAGCCCACTTCACAGCTACTTAAAGAGGTAATGTACTTAAGTACAATTGAATTCTGGAAGAAAGCAGTTTTCGCTTAATGAGCTATTTTCGGAAACGAGAATATGTCGATGAAAATAAAATTTATCTCGTACAAAGATGTCTGGATTAATTTTGCTGTATTAGCAAAATACAAACGAAAAAAGAGAAATTTGGTACCTACCAAATAGAAATAATATTATGACAAGTGAATCAGATATCTTACAAAAGAATCGATCATTACTATAAAACCTTTTTATTTATTTATAGAACGCCGCGATCGAAAATCATCTGTTTGGGCGTAACAAAAGATTTCTTCTGAAGAACCACCCTTATCCCTTGATGTTTTACGGTAATCGCTTGAAAAGGGATATAGCCGATACCGGTACTAAGACAAATGACGAAATTAAATTCGATAGATCGAAGAGGGATTACTTTGATACAATGAGGAACAAAAGGACGGAGAGCAGGGTGGTTGGGGGGAAACCAAGCCAACCGGCTGCATGGCCTTGGATGGTTGCTGTATACAGGAATGGCATGTTCCATTGCGGAGGAGTCGTTATAACCCATAGTTGGGTGGTGTCTGCTGCTCATTGTGTCCATAAGTAAGAATAAAATTTATTAGTAAACCTTAATTAATATAGTACGCAGACTTTTTTTTTACAATTATCAACAAATCCACAGATATTGGGACCATTACTATGAAGTACAAGTGGGAATGCTACGTCGTTTTTCTTTCTCGCCACAAGAGCAGAGTCACAAAGTAACGCATGTCATAGTCAATCCACATTACAGCCAGACTGACATGAAAAACGATCTTTCTCTATTGAAAGTCGAACCCGCCATTCAGTTTAGTCGTTGGGTTCGACCGATATGCTTACCGGGACCCGATACTGCCGGCCCTGATTGGCTTTGGGGACCTCCTCCTGGCACAATATGTACGTCCGTTGGTTGGGGAGCTACTACAGAACACGGACCCGATCGTAAGTAATGACTTTATTTTACTATATTGAAAAGGTACTCCAATGACATATTCACTAAAATACATTACGATACGTTACATAAAAAGTTATTTTTGTAAATTGATTTAGGTTAAAAATCGGTTTTTATTGATATGTTTTTCATAGCATACTTTTTCTTCCTATGTTTCAGCTGACCATATGCGAGAAGTAGAAGTGCCTATTTGGGCAAACTGTAAACACAAGGAAGATCGGGCTGGCAACGAGATCTGTGCAGGTTTAGTCGAAGGTGGAAGGGATGCGTGCCAGGTACAAAAAAAATTACATACTATAGTTAAAAAACATTCATGTTCAGAGAAAGATAATAGATTACCCGTGTACATTACTCACTTAAACTGCAGTCTAATTGAATAATTAGTTTTGCTACAAGTGAAATTAATACATTGCATTGAAATATCAGTTATCTGTCTAGCCTTTTTTCCAATTATGTTAGGGTGGGCTTCCAGTCTAACATGATGCAGCAGTATACTAGTATTTTACATAGAACGACTGCCTATCTGACCTCCACAGCCCAGTCAGTACAGGGTTATATGATACCTCTTGGTAAGACTGGTTGTCAGACTTTCAGGTCATTGTCTAGCTGTAACGACTGTCAAAGATCTACAAATGACCGCCGCGACCAACGGCTTAACGTGCTATCCGAGGCACGGAAGAAACTCGGTATGTAATGGGTAGTTACCCATTCACGGTCCAACCTAGGCAAGCACGGCTTAACCTAAAAAACATCGACACGAGTGTATGCTATTATTATTACACACATTATAACACTGATTTATTTTACATTGAAATATACATAATTAAAATTATAAACTTTCTCTTTGAATTACACACCTACCTATACGTAAATCATAGCCTACAGACGACGCTATGGATTATTTCAGGGTGATAGTGGAGGGCCGCTTTTATGCAGAAACCCTTTGAATTCTCAACAATGGTATATGGCAGGCATCGTAAGTCATGGAGACGGGTGCGCTCGTAAAGACGAGCCTGGTGTTTATACGCGAGTCAGCCTCTTTGTAAAATGGATTAAATATCATATATGTAAGTTGGATTTTTTATTACTTCACGTAACTTTTTTTTTCTATTACGCCTTTTATTTCCTCCGCTTTAACATTTTTTTTCATTTCAGCATCCAAGACTTTTCCAAAATTTCAACCGTTACAAGAGTGTCCCGGATTCAAATGTGAGACAGGAATTTCCAAATGTCTACCAACTAAAAGAAGATGTGATAAGATTGTAGATTGCCTAAATGGAGAAGATGAAACTAATTGTGAATTCACTAAAACAGTGTCTACGCTTGCAGATAGTATATTTGTAGATCCAAAAAGTTCATTAGAGGAATTACTTGAATCAAAGGAAGTACAAGCAGAACCAACGGTAACATCTAGCAGTGACAAAAATCAAGACGATACAACACCATCTAAGATGCCTCCAAATGGCGATACCTCGACACCTCGGTCAGAAAATGAAAAAACTATTGATTCAACCGATAGTAACAATACGAGTGATCGAATAAGTGAAAATCTTGACCTACAGTCAGAAGAATCTTCTAATACTGAAAAACTAGATGATTTAAATGCGGAAAATCCTCCCACACAGACTAAAAAATCAACTGATGCTGAAAAAGTAGACTCTGAAAATGAGGAAAATTCATTTGACAACACACAGTCTAGAGAGTCCACTAATACTGAAAAAAATGACTTTAAAAGTGAACCTCCTTCTAATCACACACAGTCTAAAGAATCAACTGATGCCGAAAAACTAAACTCTGAAATTGAGGAAAATCCTCTTAATCACACACAGTCTAAAGAATCATCTAATACCGAAAAACTACATGATTTAAATGCGGGACATCCTGTTGATCCCACACAGTCTAAAGAATCAACTAAAACTGAAAAACTAAACTCTCAAAATGAGAAAAATTCTTTTGATGAGACACAGACTAAAGAATCGACTGGTGCTGAAAAACGAAAGTCTGAAAATGAGGAAAATCCTCTTGATCATACACCGTCTAAAGAATCGACTGACACTGGAAAACTAAACTCTGATAGTGAGGAAAATGCTCATGATAGAATACAGTCAAAAAAATCGACTGATACTGAAAAAATAGACTCTGAAAATAAGAAAAATCCTATTGCTCACCTCCAGTCTGAAGCGTCAGTTGATAAAGAAAAACTGGACTCTAAAAATGCGGGAAATCCCGCGGAGAATATAGATCAGGATATTGAAAAACAAGACAGTGAACATGAAGACAAACTTAGTGATCATTCACAGCCAAACAAATCAACTGATGCTAAAAAACCAGACTTTGAACATGCATCAACTCTTGAAATAACGAATGAAAGTCCAGAGAGTTTTTTTATTGCTGGAGAAACAGCGACAGTTGATCCGAAAAGTTCAACTATACCAGAGACTACATCTCCAAGTCGTGGTGATGCAGAAATGATCACAATGGATTTTTCCTCAGAATCTCTTGAATCAGGATCGCTAAAACGATTAAAAGAAACAATGACTCAACTGCTCACTGAAGCAGATAATATGAATAATGATTCTTTTGACGATATCAACAAAACTGGAAATGTATTGGAAAATAAATTAGAAACCTCAACATCTGCCTTCACACATGATGATGTTATAGAATCCATGGAAAAAGATGAGCCAACGACTCCTATAAATCGAATGGAAAATCTGCAAGAAAATATCAACAAAACTGAAAATGTGTTAGAAATCTCAACGTCTGCTTTCACACATAATGATGTTATAGAATCCATGGAAAAAGATGAGCCAACGACTCCTATAAATCGAATGGAAAATCTGCAAGAAAATATCAACAAAACTGAAAATGTGTTAGAAATCTCAACGTCTGCTTTCACACATAATGATGTTATAGAATCCATGGAAAAAGATGAGCCAACGACTCCTATAAACCGAATGGAAAATCTGCAAGAAAATACCAACAAAACTGAAAATGTATTAGAAATCTCAACGTCTGCTTTCACACATAATGATGTTATAGAATCCATGGAAAAGGATGAGCCAACGACTCCTATAAACCGAATGGAAAATCTGCAAGAAAACAATGACGACGATAAAGCTGAAAATAAATCAGGACTTGGATTACTTCCAAACTCTTCAGCAGTACCTGACCAAGACGCCACAGAAACCAAACTTATAGACAATGAAAACAATGTTACTCTCAGCCATGATCATAAGGATTCAACAACAGAAAAACTGCCAGACTTCAAAGATAAGTCAGAGACGCTGAATCAGATAGAAGATATCGTTTTCTCTGAGCTCGAACCAGCTAAAACAAGAAGAAAACATCGTATCCCCAATGAATTTGAATGCCGACGGTAAGTCAAAGTGATAAACCTATGAATTAAAGTTAATCTTATTAAGTTGATAGTAGGTATTTTTAATAAAAACTTGATTCTGTGAAAACTGAAAATGAAATCTTTTTACAGTATTGAACAAACAATACCTTACCAAAACCGCTGTGACCGAAAAGCGGATTGCGAGGATGGTACTGATGAGCTGGACTGTACCTGCACTGACTTCTTATTTACATTCGACGAGAAACTTATATGTGACGGAGTTATTGACTGCGCAGATGGTCAGGACGAATCTGATTGCTGTAAGTATTTTGCATACAAAACTATCAATGTAATATGAAGGGTACTGGGGCAAAACAAGGAATGTCACAAAAAATTCAAATATAAATTAAGTATAGCAAGATCTAGGTTTTCGCGCGTATTTTTATGTAGCATTATTTAAAAGGCGTAAAAACAATCATAGTCCTTCATATCTTCAATATTTCAAAACCCTGTACAGGTGCAAAAGTGGGATCGTCGCAATTGAAATGGAACATAACATGGAATGTCCAACTGTCAATGTCAGATAAAGAGAAGTTATGTTTTGTTGTTGTGTTAATATGCTGTGACAAGGTTCATTCATTTTGTGGTCCACCATGTAAACCACCATGAAAATTTTGGACTCCATTAGGTCAGTGGGTCATCTTAGGGGCGGAGTTTTCCTATTAGTAGTTTCTAAACAATTAACATGTAAGACAAAGTTATAAACTTTCAAAAATTAAAATAATAATTACACAAAAACCTGTTTTAGTGACATTTCTTGTTTTGCCCCTGTACCCTTCATATACTAAAAACACGACGACTTATTGATCTTAGTTTTACATAAAGTAAGTCTAAAATATTTATCAAAATAATCTCATATTTTAGTTAGTTGTCCAGAAGACCATTTCTTGTGCAAAAGAAGTCGAATTTGCTTACCTGAGAAACACGTGTGTGATGGAAAAGCTGAATGTCCGCAAGGTGAAGATGAACTGAACTGCTGTGAGTATTCTTTTAATAAGTTTTTGGAGATAAGAAAACACAATGCTTTATAGTCTCTGAAGGATATGTTTCTTTTGAAATCTGGGTATTACCTCTTGAGTTGGCTTTGGCAAGCACTAAATGCAGATTTATACATTTGTATTAACTAATTAATAAATAAATCACTAAAAGCACTAAATCTGTCTTTGTTAGGTTGTTTGACGTTAATACCTACGTGACACTGAAAAACCAAATGCAGTAACTTTTGGACTCACGTCTTGTTACAACTCTTGCTAATTAAATTAAACTAGTTACTTAGCTAATACAAATTTAATTTCAGTTGCATTAACAAACGGCAAAGAAATGGAATTCGACTTGGAAGAAAGACCGATAGTTAACTTACAAGGATATCTGACGAAGAGACAGTTGAACGACTGGCACGTAGTTTGTGATGATCAACTAACGCCTGAACAGCAAGAAGAAGCAGCTACGCATATTTGCCGCTATTTAGGATTCAGGTGAGAAACGTGATTTTTCTTCGACAAAGGAGAATGGGCACTTCTGGGCGGTTGGCGGCCAGTAATGAAATTAGCATCAAATGAAAGTACTGTTAGTAAGGAATAACTTTTACTATGAGCGTTATGTTGTATTTCATTTAGAAAATAAGATATTTGAACATCAGTAAAATGTAATTGTATAGAGCAATGTCACATAATATTGTGTGTAGTGCTTAATCTTAACTTCAAAACGTATCGTATCATGTTATTTTTATTTATTACCACCAATAGTGGGTTTAGAGACGCCCTTCCCGATTTGGCACAATTCAATTACTTTGCTTATATGCCTGAAAACAAAGATCGTGGTGCAGATCAGCTCACAACCGAACAAGCGAATAGGTCTAGATTGGTTACCATATGCTGCATATGGTTTGTAGAATTAATAAATGGCCGATTCCAGCGCGACTTCCAATTGTTCCGCCAGAACTATTTTAATCGGGCTTTAAACCATATGTTCGAAGACTTTAAAATAGCAGCGTCACTAATTAACGCTTTCCAGGAGCCTATGCATGATAGCGTACATGCAGCCACATTTGTAGACATTATAAATGCCCACTTGAATCGACCAAATCACCTGGCGGACTATGTTATTCGTAATAATATAAACAGACAAAGAGCAACGTTCCAAAGCATCACTGGTGATCAGCCTATTTTTGACGATTTCCCAAATCTTACAGAAGATGAGCTTATTTAGTTTGATCTCGGTACGTATCAAATCAAGCTAGTACACGGCTTCTATAATATTGAAGTATATCGAGAGCAACAAATAAGAGGTCTTAGCGACTACGTTACAGAGCAAGACGTTTGGTTATTACGTGTCCGAATCCAGTCTAGACATGTAAGGTCTAGGATGTATCATTCGTATATTGTTATCGACCGACAAATGAACGGACAAAAAGCTATCGCCCATTATTATTGTTCATGTCTGAGTGGAAGGCGCACGGTCGGATGCTGCGCACATGTTATGTGCGTGGTGTGGTATTTAGGCTGGGCAAGAAATCAAACTGAGGAGATTAGATTACCAGCTGTGGAATTAAGTGCGATTGATCTATCATGAGGAGTAGGCACTATTATTATAGGTAGATACTATCTGATGCCCGCAGTTTAGCTGGCATGGTTTTGTTTGGTCTCCGTCTCTCGGGCTATGTAAAAAATCAGATTAATCCATTGGATCCTACTGTAATACCTACAT
Source organism: Standfussiana lucernea (assembly GCA_964057025.1). NCBI lineage: Eukaryota > Metazoa > Arthropoda > Insecta > Lepidoptera > Noctuidae > Standfussiana > Standfussiana lucernea. The sequence goes on from OZ059793.1 coordinate 6,366,049, forward strand.
AGTATAGTTATTGAGCATGCTGATAATGTAATATGTGCATTATTCTATAATTAATATCTTTGAGACTATCTTGGATTGTTATTTCACTTTCATACTACTAGATAAAACTATACTAAGTGTTCAGAAACAAACATGTATTTTATCAGTTTTTGAAGTAAACCACAGTGATAAAACTTCTACACAGTAATTGTAGGACTAAACCACATCAATTAATAACAAAACCGCCCAGGCTCCATACAAATTTTCCCAATCTCCTTTACTGAAACCACGTTGGTCTAGTGGCCGCAATGGCGACTGCTGAACATGAGGGCCTGGGTTTGAATCCCAGGTCAGTCTAATTGTTATTGGGTTTTTCTTGTGCCCGGTTGATGGCAATAGGCTCGCCCCCTTACATGGGACTTTTAACTGGCAAAATGTACTAATAAGTGTACTATTAGCCACACCTCAGCCTAACCCTGTAGGGATTACAGGCGTGATGTTATGTTAATTTTACTATAGTAGGTACCTAGATAACCTATGTACTATCCCTAAGTCTGAAAGAAAATATCCAGCACAGTGTATTTATTTTGGTAAAGTAATGTAATATTTAGAGTAGATACATTACTTAACTTAATAAAATGTTTACAAACAAAATATAGCTGGATTTTGCATTGTTTTATTTCAACACAATTTTATTGGATATACTTATACGAAGTTCCTTTGCAGCTCCGCAAATAACTACAATGTGAAATACATAAACCTCAAAGAAGATGAAATCGCGGAACGCAGTTTAGACAACAAAAGGAACCGGCGAGATACTATGGAACGAGTTCCTATACACTTCGCCTACAGGCATGAAAGTGAGGAAAACGATACAGCCCGACGTACTATTATAAAAGAGCCCCAAGTAATAAAAGAACAGTGTGTACCCAACATTACAAAAACTTGCAAATCACTGTATGTTTTCTGTGACGATTCACTCTTTACTAACTTTGATGATACTGATGATAACATGTTCTTGCGAGAAACAGAATCTGTTAGTAATCACACATGGCCTTGGATTGCTAAGGTGTTTGTTGAAGGGGATTATAGATGTACTGGAGTTTTAGTTAACTTAACTTGGGTGTTAGTAAGTGATTCCTGTCTCTGGGATTCTACGTAAGTATAGGAAACAATACTGCAAATGTAAGTTACTTTCTAGAGTTGATGATAATTTTAATTAAAATATTGTTTCAGACTATCTCATCACTACATAACAGTTGTACTAGGATCTCACAGAACTTTAGGAGGTATGAACGGTTTGCACGAACAAGTTTATCAAGTCGATTCCAAGAAGGACGTATACCGCAGCAAAGCGGCGTTATTGCATTTACGGGAACCAGCACATTACTCGAATGTTGTCAAGCCAATGGTGGTTTCGTCTGCGTAAGTTTTCACAGAACTGTTATTTCTGTATTTACTTATTAACCATGTCTTTATCATTAATATCTATGCAGTACTTATTATTTCAGCTATTCCTTAGAACAGAAATCAAGTTGTGTAGCCGTTGGTCAAGATGACAAAAATAATACGATAAGCGTCTTTTTGGAAGAAACCAGTGAAAACTGTCACCCTAGCAATCGGTGCTTCAAACGAAAATCAAGTGATAATATTTGTCCAGTGAGTATCAACATGACTGAAATTAATATTAAATAAATTAATCATTTCAAAACTCAAATCACTGATGTAGATCACACAGCTGAAAAGCTTAAATCGAACTGAACTGGCCACGACTTTCGCATGCCGAAGGAGCTATGGGCTAAAATAATCACACAGTGGGCCCAAAACAGCAGTAAACGGCAACGTGGCAGGCCCAGAAGGAGATGGTGGAACGAACTGGACTCTTTTCTCAAAGATGACCAATAACAGCTGTATATAGGAACAAGCGGAAGGAATCAAAGGAAACCTTTGTCCTGTAGTGGGACGCAAATGACTGATAAATAAATTATTTCAAAACTGTAAATTACTTGGACTAGTGTCTGCATAGTACACTAGTCCTGGAACCAAAGACTCAAAGACATTTGACGTTAACCAACTCACACTGAGCCCTCGTGATCGATTAGGGTTCGCTCCGTCTCACGGAGAAGCGGCAGGATCCCAGTAGGGGAAGCGTTGTAGAATAATTATGCTACAATAACAACACATTTTATTGTAAAAATACTTCTCTATTAATGAACCATTATTTTGCCTTCATATTCTAAAGTCTACTCTCTTGCTAGCTCGACGTGACCTCTCATCGTCACTGGGCTGGCGTAGTGAGCTGCCACACCGAACAGGGTTGGTACCCTGCAGCTACGTTCGTCGATGGCAGAGGCGAATGTGGGCTTGGAGACCACATTAATGCTACAGACATAGAAAATCTCAAAAATGAAATTAAGTATCATTATGGTAAGACAAAGATCTAACTAAATCTGAATTTTCGGCGCCGGCGAATTAACTAACGTAATTGATGACTGCTTCTTTGTTCTAATGATCAGAAGCGATATTGCTGAGCATAAGGTCCTGTAATCGATTCCCAGATCAGGAAAAGCCTTATTGGGTTTGAGTTATGAATTTCTCAGTAACAGCCCGGATTCTGAATTTGACATAGGGTCGCCGCCTTTTCATTAGACTTACACAACTAGAGAAATGTGAGTAAACTAAATTATGTAGGTGTTTTTGTACAAGTAATGGTTATTGTTTTTGCAGGTAAAAAGACATTACCCTCACTAATAGACAAGGACTACGGGGACGACTGCGCAGGAGTACGTTGTAGTCGAGGGCGGTGCGTTCCATTGCTCCAAGTTTGTAATGGTGTCAGGGATTGTGAAGATGGCAAAGATGAGGCAGAAGGAGCCTGTGAGAAGAAAAATGAAATGTGTGACAAGGACCCTTACCATAAAGGATGCGGTAAAAAAAAAACTTTTCTGTCCGTTTTATAAAGTTTATGGCGTATTTCTATTTGCAACAAGATCAGTCTATTATCGTACTGATGGATTTGATTGGTACGACATCACAAGTCTTTTCAAAACATACTACCTAATGTCCCCAAAATAATTCATAGCAAAAACAAGGGAATAAATCAATTAAGTTAAACTAATTTGGGACATCAGAGAATAGATGAGATTGGATTGGGTGTAAGCACATCAACATGAAACAAAATTCAATAATTATTAGAGTGATGTTACCGCGTCATGATCTCCCATCACTTGCCACGCAGCATGCGTATGATTACGATTTTATGCTCTATCGACAAACACTCATGCCAAACACGCCTTTGTTTTGATCGCCGAGTCAACATTACGAAAACTATAAGTACCTAAGCTTACTTTGTATATTGAAAATCTCAACTTACCACTTTGATTTATTTAAAGTCTTGTCAATTCCCGAAAACCAATATTTAACTAATTTTGGAGTGACAGTCATAATTACATGCTGTTACGACTAAGAGGACCAATAAAAATTCCACCCTGTTATTAGGTCAGATTTTTAGACGTGTTAACTATTTGTAGATACAAGAAAACGTGATTATTAGGTCGTCGTTAAATTTTTTTAATTGCTTTTTGCAGTAATACTTTGGTAAAAAGAAACGTCATTCTCCTGCCCTTATTCCAATTAATTTGGGGTCGGCGCAGCATTCTTCTTCTTCCAATTACTTGTCATCTCATCAGACACCGCCTTTTTTGTCATATAATCCTTCACACAGTACAACTATAGTTTCTTTGGTCTTCCTCTACTCTTATACCCATCCACATTCATACTCAAAACTAAAAATTAAACAGTCATCTAGAAATCTTTATCTTGAATAATTTTACTCAGTAAAAGTTTTAAATAACCGTTCATCTAAACGTATTATATAACTAAATTATTACCTATGTTACTCGTATATGACACGTTATTATACTCAGTCCATACATCAATCTCAGCTGGTAAATGACATTTCATTTTTCCACCGATAAAAATCGGTGGTATCGGATCTCAATTGGGAATACCACATTTCACAGGTGTAAAAGGGTCAGTTCGCTCCAACCGGCGGCAACGATTTTTCATTACGTGTTTCATTTAATCATTTATGGCCTCATACTTTTAATCGACACATCATGTTGTGATACCGTGTCACTGAACTCAATTAGCGTTTGGTTAAAACGATGTTTCTGATTAAAAACGTAATATGTATCATAACTATACATAATGTCATTTGAAACCTTTTTACCGTAGGTGAATAAAGCCACGGAAAATAGCTGTTTCGAAAATTGACTACGGACTTAATTTTGTCCGTACATTCACTGACATACATTGATAGTTGTATAAAATGGCTGTAACACAGTAACTAAATTAGTGTAATCAGTTTGATAAATATTTAATTTCCCTGGCTGTATTGTGAAATAAGTAATTTGTAAACTGAACGAATTTCGTAGTTAGCCGAAAGCAATAAACATTTCCTGGGTTTAAGGCAGAATGTTGATGGACGTCCATAAAGTTTTTAAATGTTTTAACAAAAATAGTAGCCTTGTCCATGCTGCGTCGGTTGGCATCATCACGCCAAATCTACCTATTGCTGATAACTAGCGCAATGCTACTAAACACGTAGGGCATAGAAATCCGGTTTCGGTCCCATAGTAAAACCCCGGAAAAACCGTTTTTACTACGGGATCGAAACCGGGTTTCGCATGCCTTACTCACACGGTGTCACATCATTACGCTGAGCGACGGCCGTTTTATGTGGATTTGACACATACTTACTCTTTACATGTTTTGTTTATTTGTAACGCGTCATGTTTAGCGTAAATAAATGTATTTTCTTTCTAACACTTTCCATTGTAACGTTTCAGAATGCTCAGTGGGCCAAATGAAATGTCGCAACGGTAAATGTATATCAAAGGAACTATTCAGGAACGGCAACGATGATTGTGGAGACGGTACTGATGAGCCGGGCCAGACCATTTGCAAAGACTATTTGGCAACCGTCATGCCTTCCAGATTGTGCGATGGCATACTGCACTGTCACGATAGGAGTGATGAGGACCCTGTGTTCTGCAAATGTTTTGCGACGAGAAACTATCAGTGAGTAATATTGTTTATAACATAACATAAAATCACGCCTTTAATCCCCGAAGGGTTAGGCAGAGGTGTAGGTACCTAACAGTACACCCACTTATTTGACACTATTTTTTATAATTTAGCATAAAATGAAAATAATTATACTAGATCCGTCTATGGACACCTTTGATAGATTTGACCTATGATACTATACTGGTAACAGAAGTATCAGTCAGTGTCCGAAGTCAGTCCGGAATTTGTCCGAACTAGTCGAGCGTTTTGAAGCTAGCTAAATTGTGACAGTCCAGAACTTGAATTTAATATCGGGCTGGTCGTAAAGCGTGTATTTTGGGTGCCGTTCAGAACTTAGTATGCTACAAGTTTACGAGTAGCTAAGTTCTTGTAAAGGGAACTCTAAAGGGAATTGTAAGGGTTCTCTTATCAAAGGACATACACAGGATATTATGTAGCCTCCTTTAGAAAATAAAATGTAATTTATTATTTTCTGCTTTAGAACGGATTCAAATTAAATACGAAAACACTTGAAACTTACCTTTGAAATAACACAAAACACAATTTCGTACTCAACTTTCACGTTTTCCATACAGGTGTGGCTCAAAATCAGGTGTTGATCACTGCGTAGCTCCAGATACGGTGTGTGACGGAGTTCGGGACTGTCCTAATGGAGAGGACGAACAGACTTGCATGGCACTCAATGCTCCACATGGAACGCCGTAAGTTCATACGTTAACTAATTTCACTTTTCTCAAATGAGCACTGACAAATTAGGAAGTACCTTGATTTAATAATGGATAGTAATTTTCTATAGGGTTTAAGTACAGAAGAATACATTTTTATAATCTTCTTAGTTTTTGGTGTAGCTAGCAAGACTTCATTAAAAATATTGCTGGCCCTAAACCTCGCAACTTCTACATCGTCGACATTTTCTATAACTTCTTCCATTAAGGTTAATCATTTCACATTAAGTAATGGGATGTTGATTACCTATAAGGTATAAGTAAAATATTTACTAATTCTCAAATATCTTTTTTATTATATTACAGATACGGCACAGGACAAGTGATAATCAGGTCTCATGGCGTCTGGCATTCCAAATGCTACGCCTCCCAAAATCATACCAAGTCTGAACTAGAAGCCATTTGCTCAGAATTAGGTTTCTTCAGCGGCCATGCGAAACAAATCAAAGAGATGGACAATTTCGTAGTTCACCCATATAATAACTTAGTTGTAGACCCTTTCAACGAAATTATACTCAATAATAATACGGTCATAAAAATGAGAAATACACACGAGCCTTTAGCGAAGGCTGTGTTTGATGAACAGTTGCAGAATTGCTACCCAGTTTTTATAGAATGTCGTTAATTAGATGTTTAGTAGGTTTAAATTATTTTATTTATTTATGTCAAGATATTATTTTTAGAAATTAACCTTTTTTTGTGAATAAATGTTTGAAATTGACTAGTTTTTTTTATATTTAAAAATAAACCATACTGCCTTTTCATTTTGGCTGAAAAACACATCTACTCAAAGACACATAATTTTTAAGACAGTGACTGAAAGCAAGGAGAATTCTAGTTACCAAGTTCCACCGATAGATGGCGTCTGGCATAAGCGCCACCTAGCGGTACAACTTACAAGTCAAAAACTTGTTTCAACAGCGCAACTTGAATCAAGTTACGTATAAGTTGTAAGAACTTCGAAGTCTGTCCAGTTGTGTGAAAAAGTTATAGATGGCGCTGGAATATAAATTGAAAAAATGGTGGTGAAATCAATCTAAATAATTTTTCATTTGACACAAAGATCACTCATTAAATTGAACACTAAATAATTTAATGAGAAGGAGTTGCGGACGCCAGCCCGATATATACGTACAATGCAATGCTCATTCAATTACCAGTTTTCACATATTCGTAATTTTGACGTAATCAGACGGGTGCATACCTTACCTTCCGGTGCAAGGTATAAGTAGGCGCTAGTCTTTGCGTCATAACTCATAATAATGATAAATAGTTAGTCTTCGTATCATCATTCGATCTTAAAATTTACATAACATCACGCCTCAGTTCCCCGGAGGGTTACGCAGAGGTGTAACCATTAGTACACCCACATTTCACCAGTTATGTTTAAGTCCCATGTAATAGTAGTAATATCCTATCCACTTTCCGTGGCTGCTACTGAGAACTTCCTGAAGGAAAAACTCAAAAACACTGCCCGACCCGGGACCTCAGGAAACGAACAGCAGTCGCACTTGCGGCCACCAGCAGCGAGGCAGTCTTAAACTTTAATCCATAAATACTTTTATATTTATATCTTAAAGATCTTATGCTCATAATAAATAACTAATATGGCCATTTGGTCACGTATAATCCGACATACGAGATTTATCAGGGCACGATCCCAAATTAATTTCCAAAAGTCAATTAGCATAAACTAAAACAGCGTGAAAATAATCATTTGTGGGCGCTTATTTTTGTCACAACAAAATATTTATTTGTCATGACCCTTGGCATAAAACTGTAAATGATAATTCGTTTTATTAAAACACACAATGATCATAATACCTGCCTGTAACTGTCCCACTGCTGGGCAAAGGTCTCTTATCAAACAGAGAAGGCACGAGCATTGATCACCACGCTTGCTCAAGACGGGTTGGCGATTTCAGACTTATATTAATTAACCACAATGATCATATTTATTTTTATCGATTATAAAGCCATTTTCATTTTATTTATTTGCGTAAACCTGTACCTATATTCGTTAAATGATTATCGCATAAATTCTCAAAGTATGGACAGATTTTATTCTGCATTTTGTTAGCACGTCCCTATATTATTATTTAATTGCCATTGAACAAGATAGAAACATGAAAGTAAATGGCTCAGGTGTCTAAAATAGATTCTCTATTAGTTATTTACTTTTATATTCTCATACCACATTTCACCTCTGACTTTGTTCGTATTCTCTACAATTATTTTATCATACCTCGACGAAGAAATTTTACAATACTCATAATTGCTGTGCACTGCGTATTCAAATCTTAATAAACGTTAGTTTTCGAAGAGCCTTCAAAACAACATACAAAAAAGTTCATGTACATAATTTTAATTGTATTGTTAAATCAAATATACCGAATAACCAACAAGGAAGTTGATCGAAAAAGAATCAAAGACTTCAATCACTCGCCAATCAAAAAACCTAACAATTAAGTATGCATTTATTCGGCTACTATAATCTTCAATAAATGTTCAAGACAAACGTAACTACATAATTAATTATTAGTTAATATCGACAGTGGCAAATAGAAGAATAGAGCAATTTATTAAACAAACTCCAGGGTCAAGTATGTCACCTCAAAAAATATCAATTCGAGTTCTGGCTATTAAACGATTGTGAATCATTTACTTCAGATTTAAAAAGAAACAACGTGAAGAAAAAATCAAGAATTAACATAGCGTGTGTTAGATTAATTCAAATGACTGCCATTTTGGTCACAAAAGGATAAAAAGAAATTTGAAGCTAGGGAGTACAAAAAGCTATTAAAAATACGTAGGAAAGTTTACCTTTTTGCTGACATTTAAGATAGATAATACTAATATCATTTAAGATAGATATGTAATAACTACTAATATTCGTATGTGAGTAGAATTTATCAGAAATTATTAAAAGTTATTTATATCAGAATTAATTTATAAAATGTAACTAAATAAAATTATATCAATCTTCAAAGTATAGATATTACAATTAATACCGCTACATCACTTTAGAATGTTTTGGTTCTTGATTTTATCTTGTAAATTCAAAGTTATTATGGGCACAACACACACAGTCCCAAACAGCAGCAAACGGCAAATCTAGGAGGAGTAGGCGGCCGGGACGACAGCCACCTCGACTCTTTTCTTAAAGAAAGACCACAGTCGGCTGACTGAAACACTCGTTCTATTTATTTAATTTTTGTATCATTTATGTACACACAAGAGCGATCATAAGGAAACAACATAAGTTAGAGTACAAATGCACAGCGCGATTGTGGCCTGCGAAAGGAAAAAATAAATTTAGACAGTAGTGTTTTAGTGTGTTGCACTGAGGACGATTTTTAACATCTCTCAATACATAAGTATTGTAATAAGAACATATATCTTGACTTAAAATTACCAACTGTCAAACAGGAGATAGCGAACTATGACACCAACTACCAGAAAAGACTCTCAAACCACAAAAATGGGCTTGCCCTCAGACTCAGTGGAGTGGAGTGTCCCAAGCCTAAAAGAAATATTCATCAGGATGGAATGAGAAAATGCCTTAACAGATACACTTGTATCAGACAAAGCAGTGGCTTATTGTTGAGTTCAACAGATTGCCGCAGAAAAGGGAGAGAGAAAAAATAAAGGTAGTGTGTGAGAACAGGAAGAGAATAACGTGTTCTATCGCTTTAGGATAGGACGAAGGCCTATACAGCGGGACATCATAAAATAGTGACTATAAATACCTAACAAAATGATGCAGTGACGGTTGACAGGGGAGAATGGAAGAAGAAAACGTGTTGCGCCGACCCCAAGTAGAATGAGACAAGGACAGGAAGGTGATGATGAAATACCAAACAAAAATTAAGTTACTTAACAATTTTAGGAGTAAAATGCTTAAAAGTTACTTAACAATTTTAGGAGTAAAACATAAAGAATATTTTCATGTAACATAAGAAAAAATAGTAGTAAAAATAAAAATAAACAACTAGACAGCCTGTCTCGACGGCCGATAAGGTTAATAATCTGAATTTCAAGTGAATTATTATTCTGTTTTAAGGAGATACCTACGTATCTAGACAAAATAATTAACACAAAATTCGGTTATCATAAATTAGCAATGACATGTATCAATGACAGCTTAGTGAGTGTACCTACTCCCTATGACTACTCTCATTAATGGGCTAACAATATTTTATGGACCATGAATATATAAATTTGGACAGACCACTCGGTCACGTAGTGCTACAAGTCTAAATGAAACCATAAATAACATGGTAGGTATATAATAAAACTGTAGATACCACAACTCGACGCCATAGAGTCTGCCTGCGATGATGACACCACTATTTCAATTTGGGCCATTTAATTCAGAATACATTAATGATAAGACATTATGTAAATTTAAATTACTTTTGAGAAAAATTTCGAGCGGACTCAAATATTTAACATAATATTATACACACTCCGTAAAAGATGATAAATGAATAAGAGATTTACAATAAAACGTAAGCTTACATGTATTGCAGGATCATTGAATAAGGAGGTATAAATTTAACAATGTCCATTGTATTATAATTTTGGTTGTAAATCAGAATTTTTAATGCGTTTCTTTAATTTGCGCCGACCGATTTATTTTTGCGCTAGCGTTCCGCGGGACAGCTTTGACAGCCTCCGTATTTACTGCCTTGACACATGCAAACTTACTCTTTTTTGTTATAGTTTGAAACATAATTTTTCCACAGATGTCTGCAGGATCTAAATCTGCATGCGAAACAATATCTTAATTGACCTTTTCATGTGGTTTTTTTATTGTTATAGATTGTATCGATATCTGACACTTTTAATACCTGAGTTCATATCCTATACCTGTGTTATAAACATCGAAGCATAATCACATTTTCGATCAGAAGTTACAGCCTGATCTCTGTAGGTAATGTTATAATGTTAAACGGGTATAAAGACGATTCAGCAAGAATGGTATAAAATTGATCATTTGTTGTGGTGTCATTTACTTTGGTGAATTTATTTGGGTATCGATCAGCCGTTCCCATTACTCGTTTAAAAGAGTCACACACAGAGTTGCCTTGACTCGAGAAGTTGGTTCTTGGATAAGCAATTTATTGGCTGATGTATCATAGGGTGGCCCCCTTCCGAGCCGAAACTTCACACGAATAATTTTTCTAAAAAGAAAATTAAGGTTGGCTGTTTGTTGATAATATTAATGAAAGACAATCGGCAGAATTCGTACAACATACTTTTTTTGTTGTTCTGTGATAGAATTTGTACCACTTATTAAGGTAACTAAACCATTCATTTTCATGAAACATTAGTATTTTTAGAAGTCCGGATTAATTAATTTTATCAATTAAAAGATTCAAGTAATTAAACGTAAAATAATCTAAAACTAAACGCAACTAAACGTAGCTATGGTTTTAGAAGTTGCCATTTGTAAAATATCACGAGGCTCAAAATGATAAATAATTATTTAAAAATAGAAATAACAGTAAATATAATTAACCAATTACACATTATACCTTACAATGAATAATTATTGCATACAATCTTAATAGTTAACTATATAATGATTGGAATATTATTTTTGCCATCAATGTCTTTTTTGTATTGGCAATTATTTTATTGACAGGTTACGAAAATCTTTCCGAGTCTCTGTTCAGTTCTTTGCTGTTGTTTTGGATTGTGGTTTGTAACTGCATCTGAGCAATTTAGCAAATTATCTGGCCATTTTTACGTTGAGTTGAGCAACTGCTCCTCCGTACTCTATCTGTTGATAGTACTTTCGCGAAAGGACGTTTTATTAGTTGTGCTGTGTGTGTACGTGCTTTAATTATTAAAATGACGAGTTTGCAATGCATCAATTGCAACGTTCGCTTGTCGCGAATAAGAAGGCACGCTTTATCCGACGAGAGTGAAGATATCGTCAATACTATTCGGCTGTGGACATATCCTAGAGATGTAAGTAGTTTCCAAATAACATTTTGCGTACGAGTGTGCCAGTTACGAAGTGATAACTTTTACGTGTTAAAAGTAGCCTTACCATTTAAACTACACGATATCATACTAAAATAATATGTGTGTACTAAAACTAATCTAAAACACTGTTGTGGTTGTATAAATATTTACAATTTGTCCTTTATACAAACAATTTGTCCTGTAAACAATCACTTATGTGTTTGTACATTAACAAACACATAAGTGATCTTTTACATGTATTGTTTACTTGCCTAACACTTGGTTGCCTAACTTGGTATGCGTAACACTGTTAAAATAGTTATTACTGTTAGTATGACTATCATAGTCATATAAAGCAATGTTCAGCCATACTCAAAATCACTTAATTATTTTCTATTTCTAGATAACACCTGCTGACCATGTTTGCCATGCATGTTGGCAGCTAGCTACTCATCCACGTTCTTCTGATAATATGCCGAGGAGACGCATAGGCCATCAAAGTGTTTGTGTTGTATGCGGACGATCCATACTACGAATCAGTCGACGCAGGATTTTGATTGAAGGTGCAAATGAAGAAGAACAAAGAATGGCTAACACAGTTGCTACTTGGATCCAACCACGAGAGGTATAACAACATGTACCTATTATAACCTTTATCAATTAGGTACCTTGATTTGATTTAAACTAAGAAATAAGAATATAATTATTTCTCACTAATACCATGCATTTTTTAATGCAAGCTTTTCTTTATTTATATTTTTTATTTTAGCTTCGTTCTGAAGATGAAGCTTCTGTGCCATGTTGGCTAAGAGCTAGAAGAACAAGGGTTGTTTCACCAAATGAAGATATTCAACCCATTGTACCTGATCATCTGGAGAGTGATCATTCTGATTTGTTGTGTGCTGTATGTGGTCAGAGTCTATCCACCCCAACATCAGATCAAGAGTGGAATCCCGACAATACTGCTCGTTTGTTGGAGCACCAGCAGGTATATACGAAATAATATATTTATAGTAATTAGCTTATAAACATGTGTCACGCAAAGGGCAATTACTATTTTATGTTGCTAAATCTGGGACAGTCATGATGTTGGCTCCACTAACAACAAAAGGATACTGGTTTTTCCATTGTCACATAGCCCTTCTTCTCTACTCCAGTGAGCAATAAACCTATTCACTCATATTAACACAACATAGATATTTTTGGTAAAGGTTTTCTGTAAGGTGAAAACCAATCATTGTATGTCAAGAACTATTCTGTAGCTTGGTCATGATGGGTGCAATTTATGTCTATCAAACTTAGTGTTTAATTTTTATTTCATCAATGTTATTTATATTTACAGATGTCATCCATGAATGAAGTTTGTGGAGTTTGCTGGGGCCAAGCTCGAGATTTGAGCTTCAATGTTCCAGAAGAACCACAAGAAAGACCCCAACATATTGTGTTGCCCAATATAAGAAGAGCGGCTGAAACACCAAGACATTGCATTTTCCAAGAGTGCACGGAACCAGAGCGAAATATTGTGCCTGAAGAAACCAGGCAACACGTATTGGTTAGGTACCAATATTTTATACCAAGAGGTGCTCGTATTTGCTCCTTACATAGACAGGAGGCTAATTATGAAAACCTGTATACTGCTGAGTATAGCCTTAATAGCTTTACTTCCACACACATAGAGGAGATTATTTTTATATTAATGGAAGGGTTAAGTAATATCTCTTATGAGAATATTCAAAACTACCCCGATAACCAAGTACAGTACTTTATCGGCATAAATAAACAACAACATCAACAAATATTAGATGTAACACCGAGGCTTAAGAATATGCATCGGGGTAGTTTTGCATTAACAGCCTTATTGTGTAAATTAAGGACTGGGGATTCAGGGGACAGATTGTCATGTCTATTTCAAGTTCCGAGAAGGACCCTAGAGACATTAATGTCTGTAGCAAGAAATATTTTGCTAACTGATTATGTTCCACAATTTCTTGGTTTTTCTCATTTAAGAAGGGAGCAAGTGGCAGCAAGAAATTCATACATTGCCGATCACATTTTTGGTGAGCCTAATGCACCAGCTGATCAAAAACCTGCAATCACAATAGCTGATGCAACATATATATATACACAAAAAAGTAGTAATTACTTGTTCCAAAAGGATACATATTCCCTTCATAAATATAGGAATTTATTAAAGCCATTTATCCTCTGTGCCTCTGATGGATATATTATAGATGTACGCGGACCATATAGTGCCACTACAAATGATGCCACCATAATGAATAATTTATTAAATGAAACTGAATTTAATGATTTTTATAACGAAAACGATATCTTCATTGTAGATAGAGGTTTTCGTGACTGCATGGATAGTCTGCATCAGAAAGGATATATAGGTCATATGCCTGAAACCAAAGAAGACGGCCAATCACAGCTATCTACTCTTGATGCCAACCGTTCACGCTGTGTCACTATTAACAGGTGGGTAGTAGAAGCTGTGAATGGCCGTTTTAAGAGAGACTTCAAAATATTCCGCCATGAATATTTTAACCGTGGTTGTCGCAGTTTAATGGCAGATTTTAAAATAGCAGCTGCTCTGCTGAATGCGTTTACTCCGCCATTTACAGAAAATATACATGCAGAGCAGTTTGTGTCAATCATATTTGAGCGCCTGTTTTTAACGAATACTGTAGCTGAATTAGTTAGGTTACATAATTTAAACAGGCGCGGTTCCTGGTTTGTACCCATAGACGCGACAACCCTCTCCTTTCCGCGACTATCCATGGAGGAATTGATATTATTTGCTTGTGGTATATATCAAATTCGCCAGGCTCGTTCATATGTGGGTGAGCATTTTCGCTTTCATGGAGTATATACATTAGAGGTATCTCGAGAGAGAATACATGGCTTAGAGGGAATAAACCCAATGTTGCTCCGTGCTAAAATAAAGTCCCGCCATTCTTCTGCTAGAACTTATTTTGTTTTCATAGTTGCAGAAACAAATATGAATGGTCCGGACGCAATCAAAAGTTATTGCTGTAATTGCATTGTAGGTTTAAGAACAGTGGGATGCTGCTCACATGTTATGAGCATTATTTGGTACCTTAGTTACGCTCGCCATGAAGGTATGACCCGACCTGCCCCTTTCCTAGATGAAATAATATTAAGAATCGATTAGGTAATTATAAGAACAATAAAATAAATGTAATTTCCTACAAAAACAAAGTAGTTTTATTTACCCACACTCAAAACTCCATCAGCACTTCATCATTCATCATCATCAAACTATTCCAGACCGCTGCTGGACGTAGATCTCTCCTAAAGCACCCTACTAAACAGGTACAATTCTCATGTCAATTTGTCAACTTAATGATAAGTAAAACAGTACAAAGACAGCACCAGCTATCTAGAACACGTAATAATATTTATTGGGACATAACCTCAATAATATTTATTGGGACATAACCTCAAAAATAAAACTGGTTATAACTTTTAAGTCCCAACTTCTAAAAATCTAAGAATTTTAAAAGGGCTTGCCTATCGTATTGACTACCAATTAAAACAAAAAATATAGCAAAACACGATATTTTATTAGGTGTACGAAACTCCCATACAACCCTGCCGATCGCCTTTCAAAATTAAAGGCAAAATAAATACACCGCAGACGATTGAGTGCCCACTTGATTGGATGCTGATTTTGGAGAGCATAACGGAACTGTTTGTGGCCACAAAAAGTTCCCTTCAGCCCTCAACTCTGTCTTAAGTGATACACGAATGCGTTGACTTTTTGCACTCCAAGGCTCTTTCGGATCCCAAGGTTTGTTGAAGTGGAACCAGTGGGTTTTTATTTCACGCACGTAGGTAACTGTTTTACTGATGGTTATCGCCAAAAATAACCTTTAATTACCGTGTAGTATGAGCTACCCTGACCTTTCACACAATCACTTGCAGACGCAGCCTCCTCATGTAGCTGTATGTACGGATTAGACTTGACAGGCCCTTCGATACTAAGGACAAAGAAGAGATCATTATCTGCAATATTTAAGACACCTTTAATTCATATCTTTTCACCATCATAAAATGGCTGGCTGTAATCCATAATTTAATCAACATAATTAAACAGTATTAACCCTTCTATTAAAAAGTGGCACGTCTGCAAAAACTCATGTAAATGATGTGGAAACTTACTTAAATTATAAAGAAACATTATTCTTATTTTCTCTAAAAAATACTTCAACAATCTCCCAATAAATCTGTCACATGGTGTCGAATCTAAAAGAAGCATAGCACTACATGCGGTCAGTTCATGAATTATGCGACACATCAATTACAAAACGGAACACAGTATCAATTCAGTGGCGGCCGCCTTTGAACTCTCTGCCACTTACTGGCCGATATGCATTACTTACCATATCTCATTGTCTCGTGTTTACGCCTTTCTCTTTCAACGTAATTAATAACAATAACATTTCTGGCTTTTTTCCCTGACTGATTAGATACAGTGTGTTTTTAACGCTGTCCTTTAAAATTTTCTCAATTTTTTTATGTCAACTCCAACTTTAACACCTTCGACGTACGATCAAAGTATATTGACTATTATAATCAGAAGCATCGCCAAACGCACATTATTTATTGACGTATCTACTATAACGACTGTCATTGATTTATGATACCTTTAATTTACCTTTTTAAGAATATTAATGTGGATTTCTAAAGCATTATAATAAGGTGTGTGCAAAATTAGGCGCAAAACAAAGATGCACAAAATATTGTGAACACGGAAGAGTCGACAAAACATTACCTTGTACGAGTAATAAATCTGTCTCTCGGCACATATCAGAGGATCTTCATCGATAAAGAGCCAATAAAACGCATCTAATTAATGATTGTTCAAACATAAAAAAGCCGCTCCAACACTTCCGACATCAATATTTATTTACTTTTAAACCATTAAAAAAATTGCGCCAAAACTTTGGACTTGGCTTTTTGTATCAAAATAAAAACGCACGCGTATCTATTTATCTTTTTCAATCAATCAACGATTGCTATTTATAGGTTTTTGCAAAAGTCTTGTTATTTGTTTCTGTTAGCGTTTCCTATAAAGTCTTTACGCTTTATTCATGAAGAGTGTTTGTTTACGTGGGTGTTGATAAATGTCAAAGTAGCATGAAAATGCAAAAAAATCCGTATGATTGGCTTGCTTTGTACAATTACGCACGGTCTTCGTTCCATATGTGGAGTTTTATTAAGATTCTTACGGCATGCCTCCTTATTCCTTGTGTATATACAACACACTATGCATGTGCACACTTACACGTGCTTACAACCGCCGCACATGTGAAATAAACACAAAGAACTGCCGTGGAATATTTGTGAGGATAACTTCTTCGTAAGAGTATTGTGTTTACAAAGTATTGGCAGAACTTATTGCCAATCGAATGCCTACAATGTTCAGTGTTCTTTTTATTGTAAATATCTGACAATCCTTCTTATACATGCTGTTTTATTTGAGTTTATTTTAAATATTGTAGTCATATAATTTCTTAAAAACTAAAAAAGCTCAAACGTTAAAGGCCCCATAAAACGTCGCTGAAAGAAAAGGCATTGAAATTGATTGTTGCATTTGACGTCAATACTGAATAGGTATCGATATATCAACATTATATCATTGACAGGTTATGAACTAAAAAGGCAACTCCATTAATTCCCTGATTATTGATTTTCTCATCAATCCAAACCTGAGCTTTTTGACAAAGTTACGACACCGCTTCGACTTTTTATTTTTTGGTGATTCAAAAGTCACCGCGTTAAGCCGGTAATAAAATTTTACACGCTCTATATCTAAAAATAATATTATTAAAGTGGTTTATAGATAGTCCTACTAGTGTCTCATTCATATGCGAATTATGTGAACCACGCCCGCTTTTTTACGAACAAAATAGAGTCATATCTTGTGCCTCCACACGCCTGTTTTGGAGAATAAGTGTAGATAACCGATTTTATTGTAAAATTTTGCTAAAAATTCTTTTAAAGAAGTGAGTCATTCTCTTGACAATGATGTCACGAGAACTTTACTGTTTTTCTTTAATGTTCACAAAATGTTAAAAGTGGAAGAAATATTGATACTGCGCTTGAACCGGTGACCCGATACTAGGCACGTCGTTTATTAAGTAGTTTATTAAATCGAACGATACAATAAAGTGAGTCACTATAATATTTTCTTTTATATAAAAAAATATATATATTCAATGCCAGTGAGTCAGATCAAAAACAAGCCCTTTTCCTACTTCCTTTCCTATATAATTGCCCATAGCAGCTTAATGTTATTGCAAATTATTATTTTTATACCGACCTTAATGGTTTTGGGCTAAGCTTAAGCGGCAGAAACTATAAAGGGTGTGAAAAGATCCTTAACGAAGCTGAACGGCATTGGTTCTCCCGGTCATTGCGATATTTTTTTGGTTCTGGACCATACCTGAGAACCGTCGAGTTACGGAGATATTGGAGGTCAAAGTTCCAACTTTTTCTTAGTTTTATTTTTATTTTTTAATACTATTTTTAAAGGTCATAACTTTACTTTAAATACATCCATGACCAGTTTACTAGTTAATGCATTTATCAGCACAATGTTTTACCCAAAAACGAATGGTCGTTTCCCAGGATCCGGACCCGTGCTTCACCTGTTTTCTCCACCTGGGTGAAGCATGAGGACTCAGGGTGGGGACTTAGGGTCCCGTGCTACACCTGATGTACTGTACAGTCAAGTAATTAAGAAAAATACATAGATAAATATAATTATAATCAATAGAATTTATTTTAACGCATTTTTTTCCAAACAATGGCTCAAAGTTTCATTATTAATTAATGCATTTGCGAATCTAAAGTAAAATAGTTTAAGGTGTAGCACGGGACCCAGGTGGAGAGCCTAGGTGAAGCACGGGTCCGGATCCGTTTCCGGCAGCAATAAGTTTTGCGTTGGGTTACTTAGTTTAATGTACAGAATGCTTTGTTGACGGCTTTTTAAAGGGTCCGTTTACACCTTGTATGTACATAATTACAAAAATAATTTAGACCTTCATCAACATAGCCTTTAACTTCAGAAAGGAATTAACTGGTGTATTTATAATTTTTTTTATCAAATTCTTTGTACAATTTTATTGAACTTGTCATACATTAGGCACTACTAAACGTTGAAAACAAATAAAACGATTACATAATAAAATTATGTTAACACTGTCCCACAGTTTACTTATATAAATGAAACGCACAGATTTCCATCGTAGAAGTTGTTGTAAGTAGCTAAGTACTTATACAAAGTAGGTGATGATCACATCTCGCATTCATAAAGACCATAGCAACTATTTTAATCAAAATACTTATTATTTTTCCAGGATTACATAATACCTATCTAAATAATCCATGAAAAAAAATCATCCAAGAAAAAAAATATTTACACTCACTTCGAATTAGTCTCACGCTTATATTAGCCTGTAATAAAAAATATTGACAATTAAACCATTGATTGGATGTATGATTGATTACCATTTTGTTTGGTTGCTTGCTCCTTTTCATCAGAGAGGCTAAATTTAGATTTTTATGAGTGTTTTGTGTTTGAAAAAAAAAAATGTTTGTCATCAGTCAAAATGTCACTCGACACATCATCACTTTATTGTTCTATTTGTTAAATTATACATTTTATGGCTTTATATTTAAATACTGGCAGAACACAATTAGTTTTTAGGGTACCGTATGGATTGAAAAACGAGTTCGATCGCTGTTAGATTGATTGGATAATTATGAATATTTCAAAAAGTGTGTTAAGGTAGATACACGTGATTGAAAAACAAATTATTGCTGAATGATAAAACTTTCAGAGTACAAGTTTTATATGACGAGTCAAGCTAGGTTCCTCAGACTGAATAATTTGGCCAATTTTGACGATAAGCGTTAGTAACTCAAATACGCCAAAGTAAACATTTTCTGGCCGAATGATCACACTTTTTCACGAATCAAATTCCAATTTATGTACTAACGAACCCTCCCAGGGTTAGAAAGACTAAGAAACAGCCAATTTAGTGCAATTTGGAATATCCAAATAGCAGATAATGGTTCGATAATTGCTTCAGTACTTATTACGTGTTACAGTGAAGTGGAAGTTAATTTACCTCCGCGGAGACTGCGGTAGGGATGCGCTGTGAAGTCATGTCCGAAAATCACAAAGGAATTGATCGGCTATACTAAGTTACGCTCGCGACTTTTTTTTCAAGGTAGAGTGATGGTTTTCGAGTAATTTTTTTTAGCCGGTTGAAGTTTGGAAGTTGGCTGTATGATACCCCGTGACTCGGAAAGCACCTTATGCTGTTTGTCCTTCACGTGATCTTTTTCTTTAATCGAGTCAGATTGCCATGCATTGCTCTTTCAAAGTGAGGGACGGAAGAACGAGTGCTTCTGACACAGAGTGCAGACATTTCTTGTGCACTATAATATCTTCAGCGTCTGTGGTCAGTCTCCACTGAGATGGGCCGCCATGATCGAGAACTGCCAGGACGACTATTTTTATCAGTTTCATTGAATTTAGATTCAGGTAGGTAGACAAGGATTTTGTAAATTAATGTGTGTTTGTCTTTGAATTACTTACATCTAAAAAAGTAAATTTAGATCCTAATATTTTACAGGATTATATAGTTTAATTATGTACTAAAATGTTCATTATCATGTTGAAAATTCACTTGGGAAAAACCCCGTAGACATAAAACAATATTGACTAAGATTTATGCTATAAGAGCATAAGCATAATAATTTAAGTCGATGATCCAACTGAGTAGATATAATAATCTCACTTACCAAATGATGAGATAACTAAAACTATGTATGTAACCTTAATGGTATGTAACCTTTATGACTCTGTATTTTCTTTTTCTTCCCATACAAGAATGTATGAGAAATGGCTTTTTCCCAGCGTTGAGAAAACAATACGCTTGTAGGATTGTAGATAACGAAAATTTCCCAACATTTCTGCCTATTTATTTACAATTAAACAGATTGTTTCTGTAAATAAGCTTAAAAAAATATAACATGAATTTTGTACAATACAGATTATTTTATATGTATAGAATCCGTAAGCATGTCTGCGGTAGGTGCCAGTTCGACAGATAACTGAACAAGAAATATTGAAGGTTAACAAGGTGCTAAAGTAAACGCTATTCCGAACACCCATAAAAAAATTAACGATCGAAAATTTTAAACTTGTCAAATGCAATGAAAAATATGGAAAGGATGATGGGTAAGCAATTTGTATTTATATGCAATAACAGCCCGTTCATACGGCTTCCGTCATTGACGATCCGTCATAAAATACGATACGTCATGACGGATAGACGTTTACATTGCATACGGAATCGTGTTTTATCACGACCAGACAAATAAAAACGAATTGGTGTTCACATTAGTTCCGTGATTTTTCGTGAGCGAACACATCGGCGAATCCGTCACAAAAAAATCACGATCCGCGTTTTTTGACGTACCTGATTTTTACAAATAATATGACGGGTCGTGAAAATGACGATACGTCAAAAAAACGATACGTGGTCGTGTGAAAGAGCTGTACCTACATTTACGTAATCAACATATTTTATGTGTAAAAATAATTGCTGATTCCAGTTTTAAACTTGACACTTATGAAAGCTTTTAATGGTTGTTATAAAAAAAAACAATTAAAATATTATTAAATTATTAGAGGATGTCCAAGAAATGCTAATAACAATTTGTTTTGTTAATACCTTATTGGGGATCATGTTACCAACACCTAGTTCTCATATAATACTGTCACGTAATATGATATCTTAATACGTTGGCTTCGTTATGATAAATTATGGTTTACATGGTAGTAGGAGCTTAGCAGAAAATGTTCTTAAAATTTGTGATATATAGTATCATAAAGCCTAAAATGCTTTGAAACATGATCAATACGAGTCAAGCAGCAGTCTTAAACTTTGCACAGTTCAGTAAACGAAAAGTATTAAAGCAAACAAGGCGAAGTGGACCGTCTCGGCGTTTCGCTGTTGCCACTCTGTCTGCAGCTACAGTAGAAGATTTACATAAGTACCCCAACGTGATCACCGAACACACATTAACATTAATCGTAAATTTCCAATGACAAAATGAAAAGGAAACATATCGCTATGGCCACCTGACCATTATAAGTTGAGATTGTGAGATAAAAATCAGCAAGGAGATTTATTTCTCGCCATCTCTACGATTAATCGCGAAATATTAATTAGCCCCGGCCCGAGGTCAACAATCTGTTTATTAACGTTGCGTATAAATAAAACACTCTTTGGTGAAAGTATCATTATGTTGATTGTGTTTTTAACACGTGTAACTGAGTAGTTTTATCTGTTATATGACCTAATTTGACAAAAAAAATAATGACCAGCTGTTAACTCTAACACATTGTGTTGAAGCAAAAAATCTGGTAGTAGGTACACACAGTCATACATACTTAACATCACCGTGTAATTCCCGAAGCGTAAGTACACCCACATATCGCCAGTTATGTTTTCAGTCACATGTAATAGCGAGTCTATCATTGGTAGTAGGTAGTTAATGCATTTGGATTTTAAGCATAATAAAGAATAGTGTTGCAACCCTGTCATAATTTCCTTTATTTAGGGAATAAAAAGGATAGTAGATATTCATCCGTACCTACTATTACGTATTCATCCAATGAAAAAACGTTGGGTCAACATAACCGTCGCGGCTTTTCTAGAAAATTCTCCGCGAGTACGTTTTGTCATGTGTCATGAAGAAAGATGAACAGTGATAGCCAAACGTGTTTAACAACTTTTGTGGTTGACGGTACCTCTCAGTTCGCGCACGTGGCCTCTCGCGAATATGTACACTTATAACAAAAAAATGTGACATAATATAATGTCTTTTTAAAATTGCCATTAAATTACAAAACATTCTCAATTTTTGGCAAAAGTTTCCGTAATAAAACCATCAAGGTTCTCATCCTTCTTAGTTACAAAAAAAATGTGTATGGGTATATTGATCCACAATTATAAATAATCCCATAAAAAAGTTATAAATTATGTTTAAAAATATCCCCGTTACAATGTGAATCAGACACACACCTGCTATTTTCATTAGCAAGCTTAAAATATTAATAGATTTCTAAGTGATCATGATTTTTCAAACCGTTTCAGTTTGGAGACAAGTTTTAGGCACTAGTCTCATGACCCCAGATTCTCCTTCCGATATTCAGATTCAATGCAAATGAACTTTTTTTATCTTAATTATGAATTCTTGATTAGAACATAGGTTATTGGGTTTTAATTAGGATCATAAATTACCCAATTATATGGTCGTAAAATATGGAGTCGGACGAACTGGGAAATACACAGTCAGAAAACGATCTACGACGAAAACAAAAAGCACCATCTAGAATTTTTCCTAGAAGATGTTGCATCTGACCGGCTTTGACCGCATGCATTTTTTTCCTAGAAAATATTTTGCCACCAAAAACCCCAAACAGTTTCAAGCACAGATTTTAGAAAAGCTTCTGTGTTTTATGCTAAGTTTACAAGGCTACTATCTCATCACTATAAGCTTCTAACCTAACCTCCGTTCAAACCCTAGTAAGCTAAATTTTCATAAGGCATAAACCTTACATTCTTCAGGTTAATCTTACATTAAATATTGATGGATGGAGAGGGAGAAGAAAACCAAAAAAATTTTAGATGAACAGTGTGAGATATAAAAGAAAATGGAGTACTTACTTAAATTAACACGTGAAGTTTGACAGGAGAAAATGGAAAAAGAACAAGTATTGTGCCGACCCCAAGTAATAGGGACAAGAACAGAAAGATGATGCTCTAAAACTAAAAGAATTACTATTGATTTAAAACTCTATAAAATTCTTATATTAATCGCTGAATTCACAGCTTCTACCAATTTGTAAATAAGTTCACAACTCAACAGCTTAAGAAACGCATTAGTTACAATTCTGAATGCACTAAATGATACTGTCACAAAAACTAAGCTTGATATATGTTTTAATTATTAAACCGACCACATAATTATGTTAAGTTGACCAGACTAAATGTCTGCTATTTGTTGGAGTCAATATACACGATGACTTAGTGACTTCTGACTTCTTTATAACCAACGGTACTTTTGAGACAGGTACTACATAATAAAGCAGTTTATTTTTCTAAATAATTAATAACACGTGTTTGTACACGCTAATCTCCAAATCACCCCACCGATTTCAATTAAATTTTGCCTATGCGAATGGTTGGTTCTGGTTTCAAAGATAGGATAGTTTCGGACTCAATAGGAGGCGCCGTGCGAAGCAGGGGCGGGTCGCTAGTCTACTTATAAATTGATTAATTAATTTGCGAGATTATACAAAAGTGATCTAGGTTGAAGTGCTTAGGAGACACGAGAGATTTGGCAAGGACATCGAGTAAAGTTTACACAGAGGAAAAAGTTGTAACTGCATCAAAAATTCAATTCTTACCTTAATGACAAAAAAACAATTTTGCAATCAATAATTTATTCACAACAATTAGAGGAAATCCAACTAATCAATTGCCATAAAAGACTATGTTTATGGTAAATTCCATAGTCATCGGTGACAGAATCACTACACCAAAAGCCAGGTTAGCAGGAAACTGGTGCAAATGCCACTGATAGTCCTTTAAATTAAATAATTGGTGCGTATTTCCCGTGATTCCCAAGTTTGGCAAAGCATTATTGGGTTTCTCCATCACGAGTTTTTCAGTAGCATCCACGTAGTCTGTTTTTGTGCCCGATTACATGCGTGAATTTATGTTTATTATTCACAGTGTCTACGTGGTTAACATCGTCAAAATGAGGACAGCAAATGCCTTTGTACTCTGCATTATGTGTCATGCTGTGATGCATGTCTGCATTGCAGAAATTTTATTAACACACAATGGGAACTTTAAATTCCTGTCTATTCGTGGAACTTATCAGGAGGTTGTATCTATGTGCAAGACTTTCTTTAGTATTCAAGTAGTTTACGTTGTGGGATAAATGTAATGTGAATAACCGATTTATGTGTTTTACTTAGCAAAAAGCTCGTAGCGGAGATGATGAGTCTATACCTATCTTGAACAAAACATTTTTAGGTGAATTTCTGTAAATAAAAATCACGTGACGTCGTACGTGACTGTTGACATTAGGCCTAATCATATAAAACCTATAGTTACAACTTATTCCTTACTTGCAATTCATGCTAGCCCTGCTTCGCACGGTTTTTATAACTTTACGAAATATTATTGAGCTTATTTCTATTAAATTACAAGGTTTCTCCCGCGGCTTCGCTCGCGTGGAGTTCAGTTATTGACCTAGTATCCTATGTTTTAATCCAGATTATAAACTATCTGTGTGCCAAATATCGCATTCCATTCAGAAATTTGTGTGTGAAAGAGTAACAAACGTCCATCCATCCTTATAAACTTTCGCTTTTTTTTATATAAAGAAAAAGATAAGTAAGAAGCATGATTGTAGTTCTCCAGATCGAATTTTGGCCATGGCAATCAATCTCAGGTGGATGCTAGCTTTGATAAAATGTGTAAGTTCAGTATAGTTGTAAAATAATAACACTTTACCTGACCTAGGAATCGAATCCAAAACCTCGTGGACTATCAGATGACAATTTGTTAATTAGTTTTTGCAGCTGACAAAGCCATGAATTATGCCTAACTGCGAAACACGTAGCAAAAATTCTTAAAACTTCATTAAAAACGTGGGCCCAGTAGGTTTCTTTAACCATTTTAGTCATTATGTAAAACAATACGACGAGATCAATTTCAAAATTTAATACACCAAGAAATTAATGAAATGAATGAATGAGACCACACTTCCATGTTAAAATTATTTTGCTCTAGTAGGCTTTTGGGGTCACTGAACTCTAAGCACCATGAATTTAAAAAGTAATAAGATTTTATGGACATTATGCAAAACTGGAGCTAGATCGTCATTAAGATAAACTTTAAAAAGCGGATCAATTATTAATTTATTATTAGGACAGAAATAATACTTTTTACTATCTGTTGTCATCTGACCGAATTTTCGGGTCCATACTTTAAAACTATAAATTTTGAAGTAAAGGATGCTACACAAATGTTCGAGTCGGCATTATTTGGTACAGCCAAGCGGCAAAACTGAAACTTGTTCGTCGGTGTAAAAATATTTGGGATAAAGCTTTGTTCGAATTGTGCCGAGCAGACTTGAACGTGATTCAGCGTCGGCAGATACCGAATGGAGTTTACCGATAGGCACAAGCCTAACAAAATATCTGTTTGAATTGCTTCGGGTCGGCTGTTTTGTCAAACATAACCGAGCTGAACACGACGTCTGAGCAAGTCAAACACAGACCGGATGCGGAAAGTGTTGGAGGACATTGTGTTGTCACGCAGCTTGGGAGATCTCTATGTCCAAGCAGTGGACTGCAATAAACAGAGTCGATTGTGTAGCACACACGAACCAGTGTGTAGCACATCTGATATTCTAATAGTAGAAACTACTGTCCCGATTAAAGCATACCTCCATATTCATACAATCGAAGCTCAAGGTGAATTCATCGCCTATTAAAACGTCATTTAATACAATGAACATTTAAACTTTTATAGAAATAAAATAAAATAAAAATTCAAATTATACAGAAAGAGTAACCGGTGAAAGACCTTCTAAATTAAGCAAATCTCTGAATTTATATCTTTGTGACGGTTTGTCTAACGGTGATGGTGGCCGACGAACATTTGTTTCTTGTTTCTAGATTTTATATTAATTATATGGATTATGACTGAAATATACACTAGGCCTACTTTTGTACTCTTTGATTTACAGGAGATATCGGTACAGAAACCTCAAATCCAACCGATTCAGTCACCCATATCATCATTGTCTATTAAGGAGTTCGTGGCTAAATAATAACAGCCGCCCGGGTTGATTTTCAGGTTAAGCCGCGTTTGTCTTGGTCGGTCCGTGGATGGATGGCCACCCATTACATACCGAGTTTTCTCCGTGCCTCGGAATGCACGCTAAGCCGTTGGTCCCGACTGTCAATTGTAGACATTTGACAGTCGTTAAGTAGTAAGTGGCCCGAAAATCTGATAACCAGTCCTACCAAGAAGTATCGTATTACCCAGTACTAACTGGGTTGTGGAGGTCAGATAGGCAGTCGCTCAATGTAAAATACAGGTATTCACCTGCGTTCGGTTGGACACCAACATATTTGGGAAAAAGCTAAGTAGATGTTGATGGTGAAAAACCTCAAGTCCCACCGATTTAGTCCCCATACTACCATCGCCTTCCTGTCTTTTTATGATTCGGTTTTGCTTTTTCGTTTTATGTTTCTTTCTCTTGTGTAGTGTCCTTTCCTTTTAACACATTATCATATCATACAATCCATGCATTTCAGGTAGGTTCATATGTACATATATTTAGTTTCCTTCCTTTCATCTTAATTTTTTCTTGTTTTATTCTACAACTGAATGAGACGAAGTTTAAATCTTGTTTAAAACGCACAGTATGTAGGCAAGCATACTATAACTATATAGTTCAATGCTGGTCCTACTCCACAACCATAGGAGCAAACTAATTGACTAGAATGTGAATTTATTGTAGGAGCTGCAGAAGATTGTAAACATATCTTTGCATTGTATAAATTCAATCTCTTAGTGTTATAATAATTGCATAGCACATGTGTGAGTTCTATGTACGATAAGGCTACCATTTATATCTTTTACTGACTCGAATTTGCCCTGGCGGTGGAGAGAATGTCATGCTCACTCAAATGTCTCGCTGATGGTGGCGCGTGTGTCGGGTCGTTTAGTTCCCTTCAAAATGGTTGAATTGAATGCTGCCCGATCGATGCGTCATGTTCGTGAACGGGCGCTGTCATTAGGGACTGATTATTGTATTTTTGAATTCTTAATTTTATCTTTTTACGCTGGACGCTCTTACTCGCACGTCTTTCTACATTGTTCTCACATATATGTATAATCTCGACATGAATGATGTAACCAAGACTTTGTAACAACATAATGATTTAAAAGAGTGTCCATGTAGTTTCTTGCTTATTCTTCTCCATAGAGATCTACGCTTTCGAATGGGCAACTACAGTACTTTCACAAATTATTATGACCTGTGTCTGGGACTGTAGCTTAGTTTTTTTTTTTGTGTTTTGACATTCAAAAGTGCCTGTAATGGTCTAATTGAAATAAATGCTTTGAGAGTTTATTCCACAAAATTCACAGGATTCAAAATTAAAAGTTTAGTCATTTATTGCTCGGTCATCATCATTCTCCTGCCCTTATCCCAATTTATTTGGGGCGGCGCAGCATGTCTTCTTCTTCTATGTATACTTCTCTATTACTCGTCATCTCATGTCAGTATGGTTCGGCTATTGTTCAAGTGACGTATTCTTTTCACCTACCAAACCTTTTTCTAGGTGACAGCCCGTTCACACGGCTTCCGTCATTGACGATCCGTCATAAAACACGATAAGTCATGACGGATGGACGTTCACATTGCATACGGAATCGTTTTTTATCACGATCCGGCAAAAAAAAAGGAATTGGTGTTCACATTTAGTTCCGTGATTTTTTGGGAGCGAACGCATCGAACGATCCGTGTTTTTTGACTTACCTGATTTTTAAAAGACGTTACGTGAAATAAAACGTGTCCGTCGTTTGTCACAATTCGTGATTCGTGTGAACACAGGCATTAAAAAAGCATTGCCGCCAGCCGCATTTAAAAATACAGATCGTGAAAAAAGACGACACGTCAAAAAAAAACTATGCATCGTCGTGTCATGCTTCGTCTGTGATTGTATTTAGACTGATTCATTCAATTGAAAACCATTAGAAGTTATCAAATAATAATAATGTCCCTGAATTACTGTGATATAATGAGCTCCTTGAGTTATTTAATGCTTTAAAACCTTTTAATTACGTAATATGAAATTCGTAATGTAATTTTGCAATAAAAGTTAAATCGATTGATACAGTTCCGTAGTTTTCTGTGACTTTAAGGTTAAAAAAGCTCTTTAGATAAGATTTTTTACATTGTTTACAAATCAAATAAACGAGTAGGTAGGTAAGCAAATCTAATATTATCAGCTAATTACAATAATGTAACCATTGATATACGACCGAATCGTTTACACCTACACAAAGTTCTTTAAAATACACATGTTTTTTAAATATTGACGACAAGGACATGTGTATATTTTGACACCTATTCACAATATATTCAATAAGTGATCATTTGTCTAGCCAATGGCTACGTAGTTATGATGCCCTTTACAATATTATGTTATAATGTCAATGGTGTAAATATTTATTTGGAACTAGGACGACGGGATTTGTTTGTAGTTTTTTTTATGAACAAGTTGTGTCCCATGGAAACCTTTTTGTAAGTAATGCTGATGTCTCAAGGACATATCCATATCGATACCTAAGAATTCTTCCCACTAAATCAAGGTTAATTCTTCCGTGTCAGGTTTAAATATCCAAAAACTAACACGTATAATCTTCTTGTACAGTCTTGTAGCCCAGGTTCAAATGCCAATTTGATTCAATCTTAGATTTAGATACCTAGGCATACCTACAACACGTCGATCAAAAATACAAAAAAAAAAGTTTAACTATTTTAAATCCTCTTACAAAAAATACAGGCGCAGTTAACAACAAAATTATTATTAACTCTGTTTATCTTCTCCAAACAGACGCAGCGCTGCTAATTTAACTTTTATTTGTCACAGGTAAATATTTTGTCTCCGACGTTCATTCAATGTTTTGAGCCAACTACTATCTACGTCACAGCACATTTCTATTCAGTGTCAAATGCGCATTCACTACATCAAAATATTTGAACTTTATTAACGTTTCTACCACAGACAGCAGTTTCTTCGTAAGTTTTCTGTGATTGACGTACATAACACTGCAAAACAAATAAACATCGCATCTTGTCACCTAAGTTTTGAATGAGTTAAACTAATTTTCCTGTTTTGAACAAATCTGGGTAGTAGATAAAACCAATGACACAGTGTCGACATGTTTTCCCACACATTGTCGTTCTCCTAGGTGTATGTTCATTTACGCATTGCAAAAGTAAAATACAAATACAATATGGCTTGCAAACCGTTGAGAGCATACAATTAGCAGAGACATGTGACTATATTTATAACCATCCCTTTTTATGAAGAATAAACTAGTTTCACTAATTTAACAAAATAGGTAAACATAAGAAGGCACCTGGAAGAAGATAACCTGTTTCATAATTAAATTTTATATCACACTTCCTGTCCGTTTCTTCAATTAATTATAATTTACAATCACATAAAATCTCTAAATGAGCTGCGGGTGATCAAACCGTTGAAAGGTACCTCAAGAACATCACTAGTAGGTACTTATGAGTTGTTAATGAAGACGATCACATAGATAAAAGTGGTTTACTCTCATAATATTAATCTAATAGTCGTTCCCAAGTGTTTAATGAGCGAATTATTATTTGCTGACTGATTAAAAAGATCACGGGAAATGTAAATTTTAAGTATTCTTGATTTTATTTGGCTGAACGGTCATTTCAATGCCTCTTCTCCGAATCACTTCTAATGCATTAAAAAGTAAAAACAACGATAAAACCTTTAATCACCTGTTAGTTATTCAATTAATTGATTAACTGAGAGAAATTCAGTTGACTAAATGACTAATAGACACATCAGCAAGCACATAATTCCTCTGCTAAACGTATTTGACCTTCAACTCTTTGAAGACAATTTTAACTGACACATCTTTATAGTCAGAAAGCTAGGGACCGTTATCTTGTCTCTCATTATTTAAAATAGTAGCACCATCACGGACACACATTAAGTATTTCTATTAACCTCTGCCAAAGCGAAATCTTGGTTACAGTATGCTTTTGTAAGCAGGGACCTGTCTCCTACTTTTTTATTTATCGCCTCTTGAAAGGCAGTCAACGGCTTTGATGTTAATGGTTTTTTTTTCCGTTAACGATGATGTATAACTTTCTGCTCTATTGCTTGTAATATTAGAAGTGTCTTTAAATTTTCTAGCGGCTTGGATGAATAAATTATGCATTTGTAAATGTGTCATGTTTACACCTTTGAATTGGCTGAAATAGTACTTATGTCAGAAAACGAAATAAAATTTTCGATTAGCTCCTTGTCTATCAAAACTTATACTACATATTTGGCAGTATAAGCTAAGTTATTGAACCATATCTCACCGCTATTCGGACATATTTCGTGCATATTTACATATTAATTGCCAGCACTTAAGCATTTTAGCCTTATGTAATCCTCTATATATTCTTCACGTGTAGGTATCAACCGAATCGGTCTTGTTATATAATACGATAACGTGTTTCTTTAAATAAATATATACTCAAAGTCACTAGACATAAGGTGAATACTGATAATAATGTGGGTACGTTTAAAGCACTTGAATGAGTAAAAAATATATTATTATCATTTGAACATTTATACAGAAGTCTATAATATAATTAATAATATAATAATAATAAACAATCAATCAATATCAATCAATAATAATATAATTATTAATATCAATCAATCTTTATAAATATAGCTTTGAATTGCTCTCAAAACAGTTGATGAATCATTACATTAAATATTCGCGGCTGTTGAGCATGAGGTCCTGGGTTCATTCCGGGGTCGGGCAAAGTGTTATTGGGTTTTTCCATCAAGAATTTCACAGCAGCAGCTACGGAATCTGGATTTGTGTCCGGTCGATGGCAAAAGGCTCGTCCCCTTTTACGTGAGACTTAACCATAACTGGCGAAATGTGGATTACAAACGTGATGTCATGTTGTGTGTAAATTAATTACAGGCAATTAAGACTGGCCTTATATTTTCTTAGATCGATATTTTACTTCAAATGCACTAAACAAAACAAGTTTTACAGTTTTATGTGCAAAGCAAATATCCTAGCAGCCCTGAAATAATAGATATTTAATATTCAATTAAGGTTTATGAGCGCTTGCGCCTACAATGGTTACTCATAACATCATAATTATAAAACAGAATAATTTAATTATGATAATACAATGTCGTAAAAGTAACTTGTTCATTGATACTGACTCACTACTCAATATAGATGTTTTATTGTATTTTATAACAATTATGATAATTCTTATTATAATTTTTGTGAAGGGGTCGTAGTTCGCGAGGTGTTAGTCATACTTAATGGAAGGTGCGGTGATACCTCTTAAGCGCATAGACTTTGGTGACGTTTATCATAATTAAATCAGGTTGAATATACGTACCTACCTTCAAATGGCTAGTCTATAGATAAAGTTGCGGTAATGATCAGGCTTGGCAGAATGCTTGGCAATATGTGGTTTTACATTATCACAGATTGCTAATGAGAGTAGGTAGAACCTATTGTACTGGAATTTTGTAATTTATTTATTATTATTTATTTTATTTATTTGGCTCACCAACAATTGATACAAGGATACTAGATACATCAAATCGGGTTCTTAGACTGGTGTAACAATCTTTTAAAGGTGATCGCATCATGCACCACTTATTTGTCGTTAATAATGAAATTCTCTATGAAATGTTACCTTATACAGGGTGGCGCCTACATCGACAATACGACAATAAATTAAACTGCGTATAATTCATGACGTTCCCAGTCTGCATAAAAAAATCAATCTAATATATCCAGCACTTTAGTAACAGGTCATTATTTTTCATATTCAAAATTTTCTACATGATGTAGATTATTAGGCTAGCACCGACAGGTTAACGACCCTCGCATCGGTTTAAACACTAAACAAATGTTGTCAACTCGCTATTTCAAAAACCTTTGCTAAATACGTTCCTCAAATGTTATTTCCAGACTCGAATTAGTGCAAATTATACATTAGGTAATATTCATTTTGTTAACATTTTTATGCCATTTAGTATGTTTGATTTTTTTTTAATTTCGATGTTATGATTTATTTAATAGTTTAAAAATATTCCTATGAACTAATTATTACCAGTGTTTTCATTTATTGTCTTGTGTTTTCATTTATTGTGTTTCTTACACTTTCTTCTAAATATAAATTAACGTTTTGGAACAGCTAACAAGCTTCATCTTTCGGACCCTTTGAATAGTCAAGGAGTCGGACAATACTCCCTGACAATTCAAAAGTACCTATTTATTCGTAAATTTTAGGTTAAAATGTAATTGAAATAAATTCTCTGAGAAGAGTTTTTACTTTGACAAAGTTTTCAAAGTAAACACTAAAAATGTCAATGTACTGGAATAATTATCGTGTGTCTGTCCGTTCATACTTCATTCGTACACTGAACTTAATATGTCCGAACATAGGCCTCAAAATGACCTCAAAAACCATCGGTCATGGGGATATTGCCATATTCACCACACTTGGCAAATGGGCTCATAATCACAGTATCTTTTTAACAGACAGAAAGACGTCATGCCAAATTTAAATATAAAATGTGATTTATTGAGTAAATGCCTTTGAAATATAATGAAAATAATCCAAACAAATAAATTATTATGATCAATCTCTGACAAACAGTCGACAATTAATAAATTATTTACGCGGTATAACATAGAAAATCTTGTGGTTCTATACAATTTTATTATCATTAACACTTTTTTTATCCATACGCGTCTCTAACACCTGTTGCACGGTTAAAACATGAAGCGCGCAAAAAATTACTTCTGTAGTTACTAAGGGCTTCATTAATTAATCATTTATCGGAGTGCTCAGATGTCAAATGCAAAAAAAATCTGATGAAATTCTCACTTTAACAGCTCTTGTAAGTATGCTCTACGAGGATCCAACAAAAGAATATAGGATTCTTACTACACTAAAACTACTCCAAGAAGATTCTTTCGATAACGTTTAATAGGTTCCCATATTTTGTAAATCTAGGTTGGTTCAAACAATTTACCTTTTGGTGATCAGATAGAGTTTAGATTAAGACCCCTTACATACTATATTCATCTTGCATTTGACCAGAGTAAAAATATTCTTTTAGCTACATGAGTAAACATATTTCATGTACTTTTTATGAAAAACAAACTAAGTTGGATATCGTTTTTCGTGTAGTATTATTTGCTTAAACTCTAGGTATCGATTAATTCAAGATCAGTGCACATTATTTACTTAATTTATAGCTTCATTAGGTTTTATATTTTTTCGATTTTTACGGTCGCAGAATCAATATTCTCGAAAACATGGTTTTGGAGAAGCGACATATTATATCTCTCTAAAATCAAAATATAAAGATATGAAAACTATTTAAGTTAATCAACAAACGTGAAATAGTAAGGTAGGGTAGTAAAATACAGAGATCAAAAGAAAGGCCAAGCTGATCGGCTGAAATGTTCACACACGATTAAATTTAACAGTACTAAGTAAATAAGATCTAATGATGCGACATACTAACTACATACAACTTCACTGTCGAGAAATATGATTATTGGCAATAAACGTATGTTACAAACGTCAACAACCTTCATACAAGCCTTCGTACTAATAGTAGTACAAATTACGTTTATTCTTAAGTAGGTATTACTTCCCAAAGATTTAGATAGTTAGATTTACCCCACCATGATAAACGTGGTCACGATTCTGTTGCCTTGACACTGACATTAGAATAAATTTGTCTCGCTCACTAATTCTGAAAATTGTATCTATCGATTCACGCAGGATTTGTGAGCTGGAATGATCTGAAAAAGAACTGTAGTTACCGTCATTGTTTGCAGAGCAAGCTAGCTTAAGCAGCGGGCTGGCCATGTCTGTCGAAGGATCGACAGCCGTTGGAGCGAACGAGTCCTGGAGTGGAGACTGTGTGTCAGCAATCCCGCACCCCGCAACCCGATGATGGACCGACGACGACCTTAAAAGGTAGCTGGGTCAGTCTGGATGCGGATGGCGGAAGAAGGGCGTTGTGGTGCAGCTTGGGAGAGGCCTATGTCCAGCAGTGGACTGTGATAGACTGAGTAGATTGTGTGAGCTCGGTCCTATCAAAGTTAACAGTTTTACCACGACCTGTTAGGGCACACTACCGATTTAAATCATCGTTACTTAGTAACATCTTCAACATCATAGTGGAACGTTTTCGCTAGACTGTTTACATAGCCTTGTTGAGTTTGCACGATATTATCACTTTCCTTACAAAAACAGAAATGTACAGCAATACGAAATGATGAGAAGAATACAGTTTTGTGACGTTTACATCGAGTTTTGACACTGGTTTGTTAATTAAGGAGATGTCTGCTGTAAACAGGTTAAAGCCATTTTTCAGTATGCTTACCTGTATACATATGTAGATGTTAGAATCTATATCCACGAGTGTACATATGTATACTCGGAAATATAAATTCTAGCATCTATAAATGTATGTATGTAATGTATGTACTTATGTATGTAATTAAATTAGCGTTTTTTAAACTACGCATAGTTTTTTGAGCATTTCTTTCGGACGTTTTATTTGTAAAGTCACTTGATAATATGAGTCTGCGTAACACTGGTCATTTTCCCTCACTTGTCACTTTAGTTAATTCGACGTTTTTAATACTTTATTTAATATCGTTGTTTCGTCACATTCGCTGATTGGACACTTGTGTGAATTCGACAATTGCGTCAACTCGATACTTTCCCTAACTCGCCATTTTAGCCGATTCGTCACTTTGATACACTCGAGGAAAAAATTTAATAAAAAGTTAATGTGGAAAATTTAAACTGCTTTTAGGAGATCCCAATTTAAATCAAACTTCGACGTGTGTTTTAAAGTAAATTATATAAATACGAAAAAACTAAAAACTTAACTTCTTACTTACTTGAAAACTTACCTAACTGCAATTTTTATATTATATAATACAAAATTTTGTATGTATTTATAAGTAAGTGAACAGTCACTTAAAATGGAAATGAATTCATGATTGATGGATGAATTTTAAAAGATGGATTTCGATTTAGTTCACTCTCAAATAACTCTCGTTAATAAGTCAATGTTTTTGATTCGTTCATCTAATTTAAGAGATCATTTTTTCTATTGCGTTAGTATACATAGTGGTCGTATACCTATTCATTTTCTACCAGCAGTACTCCGAGTGACGTATTGAAGAAAAGTGTCGAATCGGCGAAAATGACGAATTAGGGAAAGTGTCGAGTTGACGCAACTGTTCAATTCACACAAGTGTCCAATCAGCGAAAGTGACGAATCAACGATACTGTCGAATTAACTAAAGTGACGTGTGAGGAAAAATAACCAGTTACGCGGACTCGATAATAAAGGTTCATTGGTACAAAATGTGTGTGGCATTAAGTCCGCCTCTATACTATGCATAGTGCTTGAAGTGTTAAATAAATAAAATAAATATTAAACTAGCTTAATAAAGAAATTTCGATGTCTTATCAAGTCTAGTAAAATCACGCGAAGTAGGGGCAAGTCTCTAGTAAAAACATACAAAGAATTAATTTGTCGTACCGAATATTTTTAGCATTTTGACATTTTCAAAATTGACGTAAAAACTTTATATTTGTAACGGAATTACATCCAAGAATACGTAGGTTATGTCTAATCAGGTTTAGCGTTATCGACGAGACTTGCATCATATTATAATTTAGAAAAAACACTATTACGAATATTACAATCTTACTATGTTATTGACAAAATTAATTCGATATCCTTACTTAGCGGGCACTAATATTATAAATGGGAAAGCAAGAGTTCTTTTCGTCTGTCTGTAACCTTTTTACTCATTAACGGCTGAAAATTTGGCACACAGATACACCATCACCTATTTAGCCCAGTTAAACGTCCCTGTTGCATAATTTCCGATCTCCACGCGAGCTATATTATAAACATTTTGAGTACGAAAACTTTGTAATAAACTGAATAATATAGAAGATTATTACCTAATAATCTTCTAAGGTATAAAATATCGTATATTTTAATGAGTGATACTTTTCAGTAAAATTGTCGTAGAAAAGTAACTGATTATCGATCTTATGATACGCCCTTCATTAATAAAACGGAACATAAAACGGAAAGTTAACATATGACGTTTAGTTCTAGATATTGTTAATAGTATAGGATTTAGAAAAGTGCATACAGGAAAGATGTAGCACTACGTATGAGGAAGTTTACATTAAAATATCAAATGACTAAGCTACAAAGGTTACCACTTAGAGAATCATCTAGGCAAACAGATTCAAGCAGCCGCGATGTCACTTGTGATTGAAAATAAATCAATACAGGTATGACAATCCATTAAAATGAGACAAATTTCAAACAGCCTGATTAATTTACTTGTTCCGAGAGGCTAAACAGTTTAATAAAGAAACAACAATGATTAATTATACATGTAGTCCTTTATTCAGATGGATATTCGACATATTGAACTTTTGACCAAGCAGTGGCCTTAACTTTTGCTGTCACTGTTACCGTCCGTATTTATCACTGGCATACGAGCTGTGCTATGTAGCCGTTCGTATTAAATTAACAAGAAATACATGCCGCTATGTTCTTCGAGGAAATAATGTTAATTGTTCGAGTTGTATATGAAAAAATGTCGCCTTAAGAGAGTGATGTTGTTGAGGGTTAATTATTTTAAACGCAATAACATAAACGTTGCCTTTTCTACTTATATTTCTACTCACAAAATTTCGAAAAGGTTAGGAATTGTGATGTAGTATGTATTTGACGTATGTATGCTTGTGTGCATGCTTATAATAATATCTATTGGACCAAATATACTCAGTATTTAATCAGCATTACAGATGTTTCATTGTGTCTAAGTCCCGTCCTTATATGGCGACCGTGACATTTGATCTGGGATCAACTTAATCATGGCAGCGATTAGTCCGGATTGTGTCAATCTGTGTAAAAGTCGTCTAGTTACGTACTTTATAAAAGACAATCATCATCATGTGCCAATCTAAGGTGCAAAGTGAGGAAATCTTTTTAAACCAAAACAGTGCCAGTGGCGGAAAAAATTCAGCCACAGTGGAAGAATTTAAATTTCATCTGTCAGCAATAAGCATAGTGCTGATGGTCATATGTACAATATTGTTCCTCGGATTTTTGTATATTGGCTACAGGCTATATAAAAAATGCCATCAAGCTTGGATGAGAGACCAATTAACGCGTCATGTCCTGAGGCGTTCTGATCGAAGCAGGCATTATCGGAGTCCAGGAGTACCAGTTATATGTGAAGATTGTAATTGCAGAGCTACCAATTCCTGCAAGGGAACTCCAGTAAAGTAACGAGTAGAAAGGCCTATCAAAAACGGAAACCAGATGACTACGGCTAGAAGATTTTGTGTGATTGCGTAATAAAAATGTGTCAAAGTGCTTTACAGTGAATCGGTGTATGTGAAGAAATCTATGTGAATAATCATATCTATATCTGTTTTATAATGGACCGTAATGTATGAACACTTAATTAATTTAAGTACTGAGCTTAATAAAGTAAAAACATATTTGGTGAAAATCGGGCCCGCTAGGCGTAAAGGTGAAATAGTGTTAAATATACTCAGTATTTAATCAGCATTACAGATGTTTCATTGTGTCTAAGTCCCGTCCTTATAGAATAAAAAAAATCATCTAATATTTTGTTTTTTATTGTTTATATTACTTTTTTTTAATAAATATTTTAAAATATAAAATTATATGTAAGAAGGATAGGTAAAGGAATAATAATTTTCTAAAAAATAATGCACAAGTATTTTTATATATTTTTTTTTTATAAAAATACTTGTGCAGTTGCGATTTGTGCTTTTCATCATCAACATTTCATCAGGATCGCCCACTGCTGAGTAACCTTCTTGCATTGTGTTCCTCATTACCGAAGGTAGTGATACTCCTTACGTGCAATACAGGCAAGCGAGGCACATAGGCAGACAGGCCTATGTGCAATATTTCTTTTTTTTAACGATTTTTCGCCATCTGAGGAACTGCTGAGAATACGCCTCCGCTTTCTTCTGCCACACCTACTTCCGGTTCCATGCGTTCCTCATCCAGGTCTTATTAGTTACCAATATTAATAGTTCAAACGAGGAAAAGTTCCCAAGTTATAAAAGAAAAAAAAAACTGCAAAGTACTGCCTTCAATTTTAACTTCATCCGTGTTTATGGCAAAACAATAATTACGTTCAATTCTATAACCGAAAATGTAACCAATTAACCCACAAGCAAAAGCAGAACCAATCACGATCCACGGCACATTAATAAATTAAGTTATAAATAAAAACGACCTTTTTAATTTGCGATTAATATCATTAACACCTACGATAATAATTATAACTCAGATGCTTCCGCCATCATCGGATCGTAAATCTTTAGAACAAAGTGGTTATTAGAAGTGACCTATAATAACCGTTTTTCTAACCGATTCATAAAGTTAATCGTAACGTTGATAACGAACTAAGTAGGTAAGGTCAAACAACAGTTTTCTCACCGACTTTATTATTCAAATGTCTTATTTTGATGCGGTTCTATTGCATGTATGAATAATAAATAATTAAATAGTACGTTACGGTCAATTTAGATTTAATTTATTATCGAAATTAATAAGTGATTTATTACTGAAGAACGTTAACGTTACGCTTAATTATATCTTGGATTTTTTATAAACTATTTATTTTTATTTTATTGATAATCAATTTAAATTCCTTGTTTTACAAGAATTCTTTTAAGCCAACGTAGATAAAGTCAGTTTTAAAGATTTCGTCCCAAAAAATACTAGCCATTAAAATGCAATACCTAGGTGTAATTTGATACAAAACAATTAAAACTTTTATTGATTTTGACTAAACTAAAAATATACAACCTACTTGTCTTAGATCAGTTCTATTTTAATAAAGTAAATGTTTTTGTTTTGTCGTTTATGTGTTTATGGGTAATGCAAATTAATTAAAATAACGATTAACAGATATAAATAATTTGGTAAACACGCTACAAGGAATATTTCCAATCATAATATTTATTTGTGGAGCAAATTATTAGCAAAATCGATTGTCTCGTATGTCTACTGCTTTTGGATTTTTCCACAAGGAATTTCTCAGTAGGTATGGAGTGGATTTGTGCCCAGTTGATGGCAATAAGATCGCCCCTTATTACGTAGCTCCAAAAGTTTCCGGCTTACTTATATTCGATTAATGAGAAATGTTATAAAACTGATGATGATTTTTAATTATTGAACTTTTGTCTAGTTACCTAACATGAAAATCGTATTGAAATAAAGGCAGATTATACTGAAAACTAATAATTTGGTTTGGATATTCAGCCTTGATTTTATAGCTCAGGCCCAACATTTTTAGACTTTACCATGTACATGGAACCTCAACACAACTCGCGAAATGTGAGTGTACTATAAGGTACACCTCTGCCTAACCTATTTTTTTTTTGTTTATGTTATTTTTTCCTAGGGTATGTAATATTCCTATACCACTAGTACCTACTAAATTAGGCTGTTGATACCTTTTCTGTGAATGACATGCTTTGGTTTAATTAGGTACTTATTTTATTTTTGTTTAAAAGTCACTCGAGATTCTACAATGAATAATGCAGGCAAGTAAAATATCTGTTTAACATATTAATGACTTTTATTATAAAAATAAAACTTAATTTGGTCCATACTAGAACAGAAGAAAAAAAGAGAAATGCTTTGCTGGGAGCTCTTTGCATAGCAGGGGCCAAGGCTAAAATGAAACACACAAAGAAATAAATAATAAACAGAAACAATTTACCGTGTAAGAAAAGTAAATATTTGTTGATCGAGTCTCGTTCACCTTATCAAAACGAAAGTCAAAATAATGATCTTGACGGATATCAATTGTCGGTGATTTCACACAAGTTTGACCTGCATACATATTAACTTAAACTTGTCGACGACTCGGTCACGGTCAAAGCACATATTTATATAATCAAAGGGTCTTAAGGAACAACTCAATAACCATTAAATACCAACAATTATTAAAACAAAACAAACAATATCAATTAAATACATTGTCAGTTATCACTGTTAAATATCACAAAACAATAACACTATTATACACACATTTATATTAATAAATTATTATTAAATTGTTAAAGAATTAGGAAGGACTGATAGTGATGAATGTTCGTGTGTTTCAAGTTCCGACAACTGCGTCTATTAATTAAACTTGCCCAATAAATAATACACAATTATGTGTTTGTTGATAGCCCAATTAAGGCTGATTTGCATAATAACATTTAAGAAAAGTTTTTGTAATGTTTTTTCGGTGTTAAAATAACGTTTTAATCGTTATTGGGTTTAAGTGAATGTGTGTTCTTATCTTAATGTTTCTTCATTTCTATGCAGATTTTGTGGTTAATTAAGTAACACAAAAAATGCCAAGTCACGAGTAAAAATTACTAAGGTACTTCTTAAGGTGGAAGTGTCAGATTTTTTGCAATTTGCTGGTATGAATACATATTTGTTGCGGCCGCAAATCATTCAACCATCAACATACAAACTGATATCAAGCAAATTGCAAAAAACGTA
Organism: Standfussiana lucernea; assembly: GCA_964057025.1. Classification (NCBI taxonomy): domain Eukaryota; kingdom Metazoa; phylum Arthropoda; class Insecta; order Lepidoptera; family Noctuidae; genus Standfussiana; species Standfussiana lucernea. The sequence continues at coordinate 6,407,401 of OZ059793.1, forward strand.
AGAAAAAAATTATTTTGAGACGTACCCTGGCGCCTTCGCCTCAAAAATAGGAGGACAATAGAAGAAAAGGTACTGAAAACCGTTATTTGATGAAGTGTTGAACGAAGATTCATTAGTGAGACTAATTTAATACATGCCCGTAACATCAAGAGTTACTGGTTTTAAGCCTCAGGACGTTAATCAATCTTCAGCACATTTGGCAAACTTCTACGAATGAACAAAGGTGACCTATTTTAGAACGATTTTGTCGGTCAAAATGTCATATTTTAATAAAAATTAATAGTAAAATACAATGACAGACGCTTGTCATCAATGAATCATCTGTTTTGTTGTTTTTTTTTGTATTCTCACCGAACGTGTTAAAATGTTTACGATATAATAAAATTGTTAATTTTATATTTATTGTTGTTTTATTTTTGGTATTACAATTTGTTTTGTCTGACAGAAACTGTTGTCTATCTATATTAATTAATATGAACAAGTTTGCGAGTACCTGTGAACGCGTTAATGAGGAAGATTAATAAACTTTATTTTTTATTGACACCATTGAGAACTTGTGTTCCATAATTAGAAGCATTGGCGCTCATTATAACATGGTAATATATACTTGTAATGTATTTACACAGTATTTGTAGACGTTTTACTCATTTGTACAAATACAGCTTAATTAATGTATACTGAATAAAATCTTGGTGAACCGTAATGGTTCATAGAACCGTTTTGGTTCAAAGAACCGATGTAGGTAGCTAGGTTGTGGGTTCGAACCCAGGCTGGCAGGTTGTGTTATTTATTAAAACAACGCTAAGAAACCAGCACGTCGTAGAAACAAAAATTTGAAGACTAGTGGCAAAATCAAAAAGTTATTTATTCAAATTGGGCTGATAATCAGCACTTTTCAAACGTCGAGTTTACAAGAGATACCCAAAATAAATAGATAGAAGATAAGATAATAGATAGATTACCCACACTGATCCTGCGTGCATTGATTACGGCCCACATTTTCTATCAAAGACAAAAGTAGTGTCTCAGCTATGGGAACATTTTACGCCGATTCTTATGTTGGAGTCGTTCCTCGTCACTCATTTTTGAATTGGTCCTTGACACTACGGATTGGCTAATAAGCGGAAATAGACTGACCTCCTAGCTTAAAAGGTTTGCCTATTAGGACACTTGCTAATACCAAAGCTGAGACTTGTGGAAGTGTTAATGAGAGTAGGCGGTCACTTCGCAAGTTCTAAAATATACATATTGTAGGTACAATGCAAAGAAATACGGTTTTAATGGGTCAATAAACATTTATCGAATGTTATAAGGACATACGCACTATAAAGCGCATCCTCATAGTTTTGCAGAAACAAGGTTAGGATATATATTAATGTTGACGCTGTTGATCAAAACAAAGATTGTGTCGACAGATATGACAGGTGGAGATGATGTGCTATCGGCTTGTTTCATACAAAGTGTAAGTGGACCCTTCACGAAGCCGTCAACCAAGCATACTGTACACGAAACTAAGTAACTTATTGCTGGGAAACTACTTGTTTTTTTTGGGTGTAAAATCACGTATTACGGTAAAACTCAATGTAACACACTCAAAATATTGTGCTACAGTAAACGAGTTAAGAAGGTATTTAAACTAAAGTTGAAAAACGTGTAAAAAAAAGTTGGACTTTTGCGAATTTGTCATCCAATATCCGGAGATATTGGATGGCAAATAACTGGGTTCCCAGGTGACTAGGTTCCCAGGTATGGTCCAGAACAAGAAATTGATTGCAATGATGGGAAGAGCAAGTGCCTTTCGCCTTCATTAAGGGTCTATTTACACCCCTTATAGTATTTGGGCTTACACTTAATTCCTTTTGTATAATCTGCAATTCATTTAGAATTTAGATTAGATGAACATAGTACTAGAGTACAAGCTTACTTTTATTGGTACTATTCTTATTATTTTACTTTGGACCAAGGAAATAATTCTTTACCTTTGTTACACAAAGAGAACTTGATCAAGTGAACCAACCTTAAGAAGATGGAAGAATACAATTCAATTAACTAATCATCAATTTGCAATCAACACATTCAGTTAATAAATATAAATAATCAATTTGTCACACACGAGCCTTTGTAATTAGATGAATAACAATAACATCAATAGAGTTAAAATAATCAATTAATTGATAATAACAATACGTGATCCGAATATTTTACGGAATCTGCTAGTAACAGATCGTAAATTAGTCAATAAAAATTATTATTTAGACAAGTTATAAATAAATAACAATTAATTATGTAATTGTATATAATTTTTTTGATTTATTGAATGTGAAGGTGCTCGAACAGGAAATATTATATCAATCGATTTACAAAGTAAATTCGATTCTAGTTATGATTAAGGGTCTACCTTCAGGGTCGATGGTGACAAATAAGGAAAACAATTCCTCAGATGTATCAAGGTTTTCCATACATTTATAACATAATTTTACAATCGATTTATACAGTACGATACTTCAAAAGTTTGCAAAAGCTCTGCTACCGAGTCTCCGAAAAAAATGATTAAATAAAATGTTTAGGTCAACAAATCGTAAATCATGTAAATCTACAATTTATATTATATTCTATTCTACAATAAAAGCAGATGACACCTTACACAAATAACAAAAGACGCACATTTTTTTTTGTTTGCAACATTTTGATTTATTATGTTTTAAATTGTATCTTATGTAAATAGTCAGTCTTTTCATAAACCTGCTCACTTGACATCATAGTCCTGGGCTAGTTATAAGTCAACTGGCTGTAAACGTTTCATAGCAGGCTACTGGTTGTATTCACGGGCACAAAGCGATACCTAAATAAAGGCGAATTGTTAAATTTAGGAGTTTCGGCGCTGAGAATAGCGTTGAAAACCCAACAGCACTTTTATTTTCATTTTGGCCGTGTTAGTAAAAACGGACATTTAAAGTTTCGCAGTCAGGGGGTCTAAAATGGCTGATTTAGCAGATTCATAATAGTATAATAATATGAACCACGTTAAAATTCTTAAAATAGTAATAGACGCAGTTTATAATATGAACTGTCACTTTGTGACTATTTTATGAATTGAAACGTAATTTTTTCCTTTATTTATTTTTCGAACTTATTAATTACATTTTTAAATAGTAATTTTATTATTATCCTTTTATTATTTTATTAGTCTGACAACCAGTCTTACCAAGGGGTATCGTATTACCAAGTACTAACTGGGTTGTGGAGGTCAGATAGGCAGTCGCTCCATGTAAAATACTAGTATTCAGCTGCATCCGGTTAGACTGGAAGCCGACCCCAATATAGTTGGGAAAAGGCAAGGCAGATGATGATCTTTTATTATTCTGCTAAAACGGCCATTTTAGATCCCCAGATCGTTGAGAGCAATTCATGTACTTAGTGAGTGCCAGTTATTCAATTCAATTCAATTCAATTCAATTTATTCAAAGTTAATTTTTTACAATACAACATAAGTCTTAGAAATAACGAATATTGATGACGAAGTATCTGTCAGATCTAGATGTCCTTACAATTTTTTCCTTCACCATAAGTCTGTGGTGTCTAAGATTAACACATGAATGCTTGGCTGGTTAAAAAGACCATCAGAAACATATTTTTAAAGAATCAGTTGCTACGATGTATTTTGTTTCTTAGTCTTAGTTTTGTAGACAATTTATTGAAAACGAAACACTCGGAAGTCGGTGACAAAATTTGACAATGAAACAAACAAGTTTCTGACTTTCGAATTGAGTGCATTAGTGTTGAAAATCGATTGTGTTATTTTGCAAAAAAGTTTTTTATTTTACCCTTTTTACACAAAACTCATTCCACACAAAATTTTGCTTGTCATGTGTTAATCTGACATTGTAATCTAAAGATATTAAGAAATCATCAACATAGACGAAGAAAAACAAAATACGTATTATAGAAGATAATTTATAAACTATCGAAGCAAAGTTAATAACATTTATATGGGACCACTGTGCGGGCTTCTTCTTGTCTCCAAAGGAAAAAAATATCACGTAAATCGTACCTACCAGCAATCCCGAAGTAATCGGTATACATTAATGAGAAATAAAAGATGCCGATCGAATACATAACCTCCTCCTTTTTTAGTAATCGGTTACAATATCAAAGAAAAGGATATAAAACTTATCAAACCTTCAACTTCATGCTGCTTTTTATACCTTTGGCACATACAACTTTTACGCCCATCATTCTCCTGCCCTTATCCCAGACTTACGCCCTTACGCCCGAACCGCAGAATACATTTGAATTAAAATTTGTACACAGATGAACTATGACCTGACTCAAGACTTAGAACATTTTATCCCGGTAGTACTTTCCCGTCAGATAATGTTGGACTACCAAAGAGGGCAAAAGCCGCGCGCAAAAGCTAGTTTTTATATAAGAAAGTTCATTCGTAATCTAATAATTTTATTGTCATGCAGACACATGCACTGACACTAAAAATCTGATCAACAGTTAATATGTCAGTTATAGGTAAAACCTTTGACCCAGTGCGTCCCACAGTGCCATCTCAGTAGTTAATGCCGTGATCGCGAAGGTTATTTGCTTTAATTGCACATTAACATAACAATATTTAGTTTATATGAATCCACAGTTCTGCTCATATTGAGCCTCTGACTAGCGTCGAAAGGAAGTTCAGAGAAATCGTTTTTTTTTTTGTATGTTTTTTTCTATCTTTCAACGTTTTTGTTCCACTGTGTCGTTTTGTCATAAATCATTTCTTTTATGAAAAGGTTCGTATAAATGATGTCGTTTTAATATTTTACTTAAACGTCGTTCTAACTAATTTGCGGATTATGTGTGGGTTTCAAGATAAAAATACGATTTTTATTTTATTATAAGGAGTTTTTTGGTTCAGAGTTATAAATTGGAGTGAGTTTATCGTTGTAACGGATCGGGTATATAAATTAAATGATAGAATTAACATAGTGACGACTAAATTGGTGAAGCGACAGACTGTCTGCCGCTCGCGTTGTAAATCAGTAACTTCTCTCATTTTACATGCGTGGTCGTTTTCAATGATTTTTGTTTTAAACACTGTTTTAAGCTTTCACGGTTTATAACTAAACTTTGTTTTCGATTTTTGTTTTAACCTAAAATGAATTATGCAAGTGTGCTTAGCTATACATACGTGTGTTAAATTCGAATTATTTAACAAAAATTGATAGCTAGCTAACGATATATTTCTTTTGTATTTTTTTCTCCTAAAATACGTTTACATGACAAATATAAATTATGATTTAAAACTAGATGATGTTACATATCTAACAACTACTATGAGAGGAAACACCGAAACAAAGTCAGAGGTAAAATTCAGCCTAAATATGATTTCATTTCTATTTTCCACATCGATAGACCATAACATCTCATTAGCACATCTCATTCCCACTTTGCGGTAAAAAACAAATGCACTTCTGGTAAATGCCGATATATGCATGAACTACCTTCAAGTACCTACCTATATAGGTATCTATACTTTATATTACTCATACTTTTTAGTTAAACCATCGGTACTGACCGCAAACCATATAAAAGTGATTCTTTGTTCCAAAACTGGGTTACCGAGTCATGAATCAATAGGTAACGGTCACTTCACGCAATTACAAATACGTATAATATATTAAGTACGACTTAGGTATGTACAATTGATTTTTCTCAAAGTCAGGGATGACAAACCGCAACGAAGCGACAAAAAAATACTATGGCATTTAATTTGAAACAATGTGGAATGTATTTCATAGTCTGGATCTCATGGTTCTCTCTGGCTCATCCCTTAAACCATGGTACTCAAATTAATATAACTGACAAAATATGGGGGTACATAGTATCGATACATCTCTGCCTCATTCTTTGGAGATTACACGTAATTTATGTTATGTGTTTAGTGTAAAGTTACCTACAAAATCATTCTGTTCTCAAATATTTTTAATGTAAGACAAAGTTCATTGAGTTTTTTTCACCGTTGATCTTGTATGCATTCTGTGATTGATTGAGCTTTATTTTTATCAATCACAACCATATAAACAAACGGATACTGGTAGGTACCTGTATACACGCCCATATGTACATTCTTATAACTACATCTTAAAAGTGAAGTAAGTGTGAAGGTTGGTATAATAAAAACGTTTTTGCAAAAAAATAACCGACTTCCAAAAAAAACACAAAAAAGTGGAAAATAACATTACTTTCGGAATTCGGTGCCAAAAAAGTCAATCAAACAAACCATAGTCACCGACTTCCGAAAGTAATGTTATTTTTCCACTTTTTTGTGTTTTTTTGGAAGTCAGTTATTTTTTTGCAAAAACGTTTTTATTATACCCTTTTTAGTTATCGCATCACACACAAATCCTTGTCATATATCAATTTCGCAATTTCTTTTACTTGGATGACATATTTTTTCCAGCTATTTTGATTTAAAAACCAAACTGCTGAACCGATATTGATGAAATTTCTATGGGACCAATCGGGAAGTAGATCCATTCAGATAAAAGAAGAATTTTTCAAATCGGTTCATAAATGACGGAGATATGAGGTAACAAACACAAAAAAAAAACATACAACCGAATTGAGAACCTCCTCCTTTTTTGAAGTCGGTTAAAAAGGCTTACCATCTCTGCACTAAGCATACCACTGTGACTGCAAGTTGAAGTTTCGCGAAGCTCGGCCGATGACCTCGTTTTTTTTTAACCTGTGGCACATTTACCGTGATTCATCATGCATTACGATTCACTGCATGAAAGACAGCAAAATTGTTTGTCCATAATGGGCTGTTGTTTGTTTTTAGTGGTCATTCTTTGAGAGTGTACTTACTCGCAGAATTTTTCTTTTAGGTTGTGTGGAATGTGAGTTGCTCAAGTGTTGTTACTCGTACTTTGTATGTTTATACAGTGCATCATCAAAAATATCTATTGACAGCATGATCATCAGACATCATTATTGTTATCTACAGTTTTCCAACCACCTACACTTCTGCCTAACCCTTTGGGGATTACAGGTGTGACGTCATGTGTGTAAAAAAAATATTAAGAGATCAAGGTACGAATCAGCGCGGATAATTATCTGTTAATTATCCGATTATTATCATGATACTGTCAAAGAAAATAATGTTCTTGATAATTACTAAAACTGTTAAGAATAGTATAATTAAGTAAATAGGTACACGACATAATAAAAAAACGGAAACCCAGCTCTCTTTTCGAACAATTGGCGCTTTAACGTAAACAAAATTACAGGTGCAATGACAGATCCAATGGAATTAATTAGTTTTTAAATTGTATAGTCGAGAAAAACAGCAAATTAGTGGAGTTTGGGAATTATCACACAAAAACTTGCTACCGGGATACAAAGTAGTCCGTACGACAGTACCAGTGTGTCAATTTCATCCAAATCTAACAATTAAGGCGCGAAAAGACACAGACAATGACAGTTACAGATACACAGTGTGTACTTTCGCAATTATAATACATATTAGTACGTAGTAAATAATTGTATATTGCTGTGGAAGAGCGGAGTCTCCTAATACAGGCATTACTTGCTTAAAAGGAGTCCAATCACCTACTAAAGATAAACTTTTTGGTTCAGAAATAAAGGTTTTGTATTTCGTATTTGTATTGTTTTTAAACGTCTCGTGTGTCTCGTGTGTCACAGTTTACGAACAAAGATTGTCGGCGTAAGGCGAAGATGTGATCACAGACCAAACTATTTAGTTAACTGTTAAGCAGTGATAGCCTAGTGTTGTGACTGTTGGACTACCAAGTCATAGGTCCCGAGATCGAACCCAAGACCCACACTCCTATTATACCGTACTGTATAATTATCACTTGTTTCAGTGAAGGAAATCATCGTGAGGTAACCAGCATGTCTGAGAGGTATTTCTCGACGGCATATAAAGCCAAGTCAGAAGCCCATGGGCGGCATAAAAACTTTGACGCCAGATTAAGCACTAACCACACGATAAAGAAAGAACTTAACTATCCAATATTAAATCAACCTTTACAAAAAATACACCTTGGTTTTGCCTTCTCGAACAAGTATGGTAATATTTCCGCAAAATGTGGTTTAAAATAACTATATATTAATCAATGAACGTAAAGTCGGTCAACAGTACGACTCAGTGTCAAAACAAGCCAAGAAAGTGAAAGAACATAAATATCTTGGAACTGTCAAGAGACATATCAACAACAGGGTAGATCGATTATACTATACATTCAAAATCGAAAGCACTTCTGAGAAAAAGTATTTTTTTGCACACAGTGAGTCAACAGATAGGTACAGGAAAAAACATTTTTTGTATTAAAAAGTCTGTTAAGCTATTTTGCACTGCGAACCGCACTGTACGAAATGTACGGTGCGGTACGCAATGCAAAACAGCAATATGATAAAGTATTTGTTTAGTTTAACAATTAGGTATCTTCAAAACATGTCATTTAAACAATGTCATTAGCCAAGTCAGAGACCCATGGGCGTCATAAAAACTCTGACACCAGGTTAGGCACTAACCACACGATAAAGAAAGAAAAGATTGTCATTCATGGTCCCCTCCGATAACACAGATATAAATTAATTATGTTATATATCAATATAACTTAAGACACCTTATATACCAATTATATACACATTTTTTGTCCTTGCCCAATTCGTCAATTTAATTACACTTGACACAAAAAATGGCTTCCTATTTACTCAGTGCAGTAGTCGAAACAAGTGGTTTGTTTACCAACTTTGTTGATTGCAAAGGCGAGGGTTACAAACTATGTATTCAATTAATTAGGAGTTATTACACCTAAAACAAAACTTTTACAAGGTTCTAGCTTTACATATATGACGTTATTCCAAGAAATGCAAAGTTTCTGGGCAGTCCCATCGACAGTTTTTTTTTTTTTAATGAAAGCATTATGCTCATCACTAACACTAAACAACCCTTAAATGGATGTCTAATTGTTATTGCGCTGCTGTAATTTCATCAGTCGCTTATTTATACGAGCGTTAGTAGCACCAAATGCTTTCGAAAAGAGCTGTATCTCTTTAGAACCTCCTTAGTTAAACTGAAACTCCGTAGTGTATCTTAGTACTGTATCTAAGATACAAGGATAGTTTTAAATACCCAGGCAAGTTTTAAAATTAAGATTTCTTCAATGCACCGTAATTGAGTGTTTAATATTGTAATCAAATACAAATAAAAAGTAATGAAAACATTACATTGTAAAGGTCCGATAACGATATTTTAATAACATTTACAGGTTTTATTTCAAAATGTTCTGAAATAAAATTGATCAAAAAATATATTTTGAGTCTAGGTGTTATACTGAATTGTGCTGTTATGATTTCCAACGGTTTTGCTAACAAAAAAAATAAAAACGAATCTAGTATCGATTCTGAATCATCTCCGAAAATTTAGCTGGTCGTAGATAAAACTAACTCTATATACATACATAGATAAAGTTCAATAAAGGTTCTTGAGTCCACGGAATGAATCAACGAAGGCAAAGAAAATCGGAGTTTTGGCAGCGAAACAAAACACCGGGAAAATAATGGTCATGACACGGTGTTTATCATTTATATACTACCGTCCGTTTTCTCCAATGGTTTACAAACATTCGCTACCAACAACAATCAACTCTGTCATGTCACTATAACAAACCAGTCAGCAGTGATCGCCTAGCATAAATTAATGTAATCATCTTTTAACACCGTTCGTTATTGTAATGTTTGAAGATAGCAAATGACAGAAGAAACTTTTTTCCTAAAATTAATACTATCTTATCTAATAGTACTAATAATTAATAGCTAGCAAAGAATTATGGCATTGCCATTCAACGTGGCAATGCTGTAATCTAGGAACGTGCCAGAAGAATGGCAGTCTTCTTGTATGCCTAAGTGTCCTATTGTCGTAGTACATGTAGTTATAGGTACTTACATTTAGTCTTAATTTCGTATTGTTATTTTAGATCTATTTGTAGTTTGTATACAAGGTGGCGCCGACAATATGACAATAAATTAATGAAAACAGTGGTAATACTAGTTTTCATAGGAATATTTTTAAACTATCCAAAAAATTCAAACAAATTAAATAGCATAAAACTGTTAACGAAATACAACACCATGTATAAATATTGGTTTACTAACCTTAGGTTTAATTTGCACTAATTCACGTCTGGAAATAACATTTAAGGAACGATTTTGGCAAAGGATTTTAAAATAGTGAGTTGGCAACATGTGTTTAGATGTAGAAAATTCCGAATATGAAAAATAATGTCCTGTGACTAAACTACTGGATATATTCAAATGAATTTTTGTACGCAGACTGGGAACGTCATGAGGTATACGCTGCCGCTGTTTAATTTATAGTCGTATTGTCGGCGCCACCCTGTATAATGAACATGGTAATTAATATTTTATTTATTTTCCATATTATAAAGAGGTAAAATTAATAGCTTTATTCACTAATTTAACGTATAGCAGTTCTTTTCCGCTTGTGGGAATCACAAAAGTTCCAGTGAGTAACTATGGTTGTTCCATGAGGAAGAAGTACGTAGGTATTTCCAAACCAAAAGCTATTTATTGAAATCAGACTGAATATGCACTTTTTCAACTTCAATATTAATATACAGTCCTCCAAAACGCCTGCCCTGCCCCACTCCCTAGTGTCTTGTCTGGGAAGAAGAAGTGGAGGTAAATACTTACCAGCAACACAATGAAATCGGTCTGTTTTACTGTCTAATTTGAATTCTTTTCCTCCTGTAATATGGTTGTTGGTCCAATGATAAGTTACGTTCGTAGCTTCTCCGGCGGCAGTGTAGCGTGTGCATTGCGTCCACGCTGCGTGGCTACGCACTGCTACGCGGTGTTACGACAAACGCTAACGCTAGATAAAAGCCCAGTGCAAACGCACTGATAGGCAGTAACAACCTTACTTTGACCTTACATCACAGTCTTCTCACTAGTAAACTGGATTTTTAATTATCTTAATTAACAAACATAAAATACACATGTTTTAAGAACCTTAGCTTGAAACTCGAAGGAAGGAAATTTATAGGACAACCCGGCCAGGTTGTCCTATAAATTTCCTTCATTCGAGTTTTACTAGACCATTACAAATTATTACTAGGCGAAAGTAGAAAAACTGGTATTACCTTACACGTTAAAATATACGAAGTAATACCTATAAATGTAACTTTTACGATACATCAAACAAATCAGCAGGACGTCGACTTATGATTTGTAACACAGCTTCTTAGTTGCCTGCCTATAAAAAGAAAAAATAACATTTATATATTCTTTCGATGAAAGTCGTTAATTAAGATCTAAGAAATAAAGCTTACTTTAAAGGTCATTAAAGTCCAACTGCCTCAGGTGGCTGGGGTAAATCGTTTGCTTTTGAGTGTTTTATAGTCAGTCATTAAAAATAAACGCTAATTAGGCAGTATGATAAAGTTGTTAAACTTGAGTGAAGTGCGAGTCTCTTTTAAATAAAAAGTAACAGGTACTTGGCTAATACAGCTCTGCATTCAGTTGCTACCAAAAATAATTAATATACAATACCAATAAATAAACTAACCACAAGGAAATAAGTTCATCTCAAACCTACAACCTAAGAAGTTTACCTACCCCCAAATAAGCAACTTTTCTTATAATTAGTGTACTAACAATCATTTGGAGATACATCAACCGACCTGTGAAAACCACACGCATCAAATTACGAAAATCCGCCAGTCCCACACCCTTCTAACAGTCACCCTATTGTCGCCTTTGATAAGCAGCAGAAAGAGATGGTCTTTCTTTCCGGGAATCTCACGGTCAACCAATAAATTAATTTAAGTACAAATTAACGCTATAAATATCCTAAGGTCTCATTAGACAATCTGACGCATCCAATGGGTCGTTAGAATAGAAAATCATAAAACAGATGGTACCCAATGACCTTTGCGTATCTCAGCAATTAAAAGCGATTACGTAAACGTAACGTATGAAGGATCATGACGAATCTTATCTACAAGTCATTTGTCAAAATCTATTCGAACGCATAGTTCGAATATGTGTTCATGTGTTCGTATTACGTGCTTCTTTTAATTTAGTAAAAAGGTCACGGTTTTATTGAAATTATAAATCAATGAAGGTACAGATGACGAACCAGATTTACGTCTTATTAAAACATTAATCATCCTAAAACATAAATTAACGTTATTTTTAATATCCATAGTTAATTGTCTCCAAATGAACGGATTTTTTTCTCAATTTTAGAGGCCCGTTGCTATATGTTATAACACGGATATATCCTCAAGAAAGAAATGACTGTCAAGGTTAGTCTGTGGATGGGTGACAATCCATTACATACCGAGATCCCTCCTTGCCTCGGAAAGCACCTTAAGCCGTCGGTTGGTCCCGACTGTCATTTATAGATATTTGACAGTCGTGACGGGCAGCCAGAAACCCGAAAATCTGACAACCAGTTGTACCAAGGCGTATCGTATTACCCAGTACTAACTGGGTTGCGGAAGTCAGATGACTTGCGCAGCCCAGCAACAGCTTCAGAAACTGCCTATCTAGGCAGTGGCTCCATGTAAAATATTGGTATTCAGCTGCATCCAGTTAGACTGGAAGCCGACTCCAAAACAGGAAAGGAAAAGGCTTGGCCGATGATAAAATACATTAATCATTCTAAGAAAAAACTCCGTATGTTTAATATAGTTAATTGGCTCAAAAGGAAGCAATTTTCGCACACACTTATAGATTCAATTTCTCGGTAAATTTCGCGGTCTTGGTCAACCGCAATGCCGTCCACATTTGGTCCGTGTGTGCTAACCTTTAACATCAGACGTGGGAACAAGAACTTGAATAACCACAGATGATAAACCTACTTTATTTAATGACTGTAATCCTGACATTCTACCTTCTCATCTCCTTTTCTAATGGCGGATTTAATGGAGCATACGTTTCAAAGATTAATGTTATCGGTCTATAAGATCCTACTCCATTTATTACAACTAAGGTACAGTAAGCTAGAATAAAATTTCAGTCCATTTTGGTTCACCGCTATAATCGTCATCTGCCTAGCCTTTTCCCAACTATGTTGGGGTCGTCTGCCAGTCTAACCGGATGCAGCTGAATACCAGTATTTTACATGGAGCGATTTCCTATCTGACCTCCACAACCCAGTTAGTAGTAGTAGTTTGGCTCACCCCTAATGTACATAAAGTGATTTGACTGTGTTGTATGACTTTTGAAGTCAGACCTGTTGTTTATTTTTATAAACCATTTCCTTCCTGAAACGGGTCTTCTAAAAATCATTTGAACTAGTCATAAAACAAGTAATTATCATTAATTTAGCAATTCATAGCTAGTAGTATTTTCCTGTAGTGATAGATATTTATAGAAAAATTAACATTTTCGATTCTATTTTAGAAATTGAATTCGGTTCCGAACATCTTCAAAATTAATAATAATCAGAAAAATAATACAAATTATTATAATATAGCGGATTTTCCTTAATTTAGATGAGTTGTTAACAGGATGTACCGTGTTGATTAAGAACAAACTAAGGTAGTACAAACAAGCGCAGCAACGTTACCAGTTCATAGAATTAAAATTACCCATAATCTTACACACTTTTATCACCCTTACGCTATTAATCTTAAAGTACACAATCCTATGCAACTTTTTAAGAAGAGTCATGATATGGTATCGCTCTTAAGCTTTTTAATATTCTAGACAACGCTAATATTTGTAATGGTCACCGCAAATTACCTAACATTTTAATAAGTGTTTACTAATTAAAACGTAGGCCTTTGTCAAATGAATTACCAACATTACAATAAGTGTTGAGTGTCAATATTTATAATATTGCACTGCTTAAGAAACTCATTTTCAAGTATTGATTTACCTCTGGGATTATAAAAGCAATCCTCTATATTCAAAACACTTAATAAATCTTATTAATTATAATCTTATTTTTATAACAAAAAGAGATTCGTTTATTTAGGACCGATTTCACAATTGAAACAGAACGCGATCAGCTAAACCACCGTCAAAAGCTGTCAGTGTCATCATTGTTGCGGAATATTGACACTGGTACCACTTGAACGGGGTTCAAATTTTCACATTCATTTGGTAAACTCCGCCCTTGATCGAGTAACAAGACTTGTATAAACAAACACCAATAATCACAAACAAATCAATACCTTAATTCCTTGAACAATACTTTCGTTGACGTCAAGTTTACTCAACTATACGGAAATCGAGACGCATACGTCGAATCACCTGTTTTGACATTGGGATTCATTGCAATGCACAATTACGAGTATATACAAGTGTTTGATTCATGCAACGATACTGTGGCGCGCTGGCCGACGCTTTGTCTGGCAGCGCGGAGCTGGCTCCATACCTACACATCAGCGTCGGAAAGTTGCTTCTTCGTAGTCGCCAAGCCACTGAGATAGAAAATTCGGGAGCTATTAGTTTTGAATTTCTGACTTTTTTTTATTATGTTACTATATGAATGAGTTCTTGATTGTGAAACTGTTACAAGGGTTAATCATTCAATAATATTTAACCTGAATAAAACTCGTATTTCTTGTTTTTGTAAGAAGGACTTGATTGCTATTATCTCACTTATCATTAACCTAACTATGTATGCGATGATCTGTCTATGTCGACTTCTATGGTTCTATACGCGATTTCCATCAAACGCCTATCGTTTGATTGAAAGCCAAATTTGCAAGTCATAAAACATTCAATTATAAATGTTCACAATAATTTTGACGATCAAATAAATCTCCAAGCTACAAAAAAATAAAATGTTTATTAAACAAAAATGTCCTCGAAATGAAAATTAGCACCAGCCGTGACACACTGTCAAAACTACAGTCATCATTACAATTTATTTATTCATAAGCCGGCTTACCTTTTGATGAATTTTATGTGAGGCACACACAACTTCAATTTCTAATGCGCAGTTAGATGTTCAATGGTCAGCTCATCGCCGCTATGATATTTAGACACTCATTAAGGCGTCGCTAGTGTTAGTGGAAACGGCAATAAGTTTGGTTTTTGGTTTTGTCGACGGAAGAATCTATAAAATGACAGATTTCTATTGTTAATCTGTCAATTTGTCTATTCTTCCGTCGACAAAACCCGTTTCCACGGTGGTCATGCTACGCGTGCTGCTTTAGTCTCTATTTTTCCCAGAATTATTCTGTCTATAAGATGGTAGACCAAGACGTTTTCACTGTAATGATATTAATAAGGCTATTTATTTAAAGGTCAAATGAACTGGCTCTGACTTTCAAGATGGGTTCGACAGAATTTTATGGGTTATTACTATCAAAGATAAAGCCTGCACGTGACGGATTTAACGCATCCAACTCAATATTATTATTTACTGCAGTTTTGTATATGAAGTCAAAGTTTTTGTCAAAATAATACATTACAATTTTTTGATTATTGTGCTGGTTAGGTACCAGCTTACAAAATTAAATATTATTTTATTTTGATTATAGTCGTCAAATTATTTATTGTGTCCATTGTATGTTTTATTAAAGTTAAAAAAAAATACAAATGTAGCTGATTTTTATTTAAGTCAGTGTAATGTTACTATGATTTTGGTTTTTAGAAGGAAGCAGATCAATAAAAATATAATAAAAAGTAAAAAAAAAAGATTTTTTTATATAATAATATAACTTATATAACTCATAACTGTGTATTCTCTAAAGAGCAAAAGTTGATGGGGCGCTTTAAAGGTGTATGATTGAAATATTGTTATAAGATCGTTCTTTTTAGTCATTTTGTTATGCTTTTGATACAAATACAAAACATGCAATTCTCAGGTTGTCAAGATTAGGGTACTTAACATAATTGAAAGTTTAATTCATAGAAATTGAAAACAAGGATGTGACACATTTCTAAGATATCATCTGATTCTGACCATTATCATTTTTGATGGATTGATTCCTTTTTATCACTGACCGTTACTTACCGGGGCCGGTCTTTGTATATTTTGAAACTTCGAAAGAATTGTATTTTGAAGAATTTTCTTTTCATTTTTACACAAGTTGGGTGTAGGATTTATTTATGATGAAGCTTTCTATTCATACGATGACTTTCAGCGAAATTATGACGTATTGAATTACTTTCCCTGAAGTACTTACTTATTTTCTATCATCGTTATTGCTGATATAATAATTAATTATTTTTCGGAGGTATAACGTTCATAATAGATAACATAACTTTAGGATACAATATTTTACCGAATGTACCTAAATAGGTGCCTTAGTAACTATTTCTTTTGAGTTTTTTTTTCTCCTTTCGCATATTTTATTGACACGAATATTAATGAAAAAACATTAATTGATTCAAATTCAGTAATTCGATACTTTTGTTTACTAAATTATACAAGTCCAAGAAT
This sequence comes from Standfussiana lucernea, assembly GCA_964057025.1. NCBI lineage: Eukaryota > Metazoa > Arthropoda > Insecta > Lepidoptera > Noctuidae > Standfussiana > Standfussiana lucernea. The sequence continues at coordinate 6,423,848 of OZ059793.1, forward strand.
AAAAATAATTAATGAAACGCGATATAGTTACTACCTAACATTCAAAGAGAGGAAAATTTAAAAGCAGTTGTACTTATTCTAATAATTTGTAACATCTACATACATAAAGTTAGTAAGTTTTTAATTAGAAATATACTTAAGAATCCTAAGCAAGTATAAAGTCTCGTAAAATAAAAAGTCAATAAAATAAAAGTCATTAATATGCAAATATTGAAGCACCGAGCGAAAATTCGCGTCAGGTGGTAAACCGGATCGGTTGCTAACAGACAAGTTGTCACCTTAAACTTTTTGGTCAGTTTTTGGCTCTAATTAACGACTCACCATCGTCGTTTCATTAGGCAAATTGTAATTTTACCTAAATATATGGATACATTTCACTATCGACTCGGGAGAGATATTTTAATTAATATTATGTAAATTTTTCGCAAATGGCGTCTTAAATTATGTTGAACACATTAAAATAAATGTAGGTACATATATAATTTTAATGGCACGTGAAAAATCACAAAATTGAATTTCATGCCTATTTATATATTAACATTTTCCGTATAGTACTTGCGAAAATTGATTTCCTATCTAAACTTATAGATATATTGGCATCATTTATTTTGTCAGGCAAATTATTCTTATTCATTCCAAAAATGTAAAATTAAGTAGCCTTTGACATAAAAAAGGGTGATTACAGATTATTCTTTCCTTGTTTTTAGCTGCGTATAATTTCGCTTAAAGACCACTTCCGTTCCGACCAATATCTGTCAACATATTTCCACGTTCGGCTCGGACACATCACAAGAACTCGATTTCATTGACAACAACCGTCTGCAGCATAATGAGTTTTAAATTATTACTGCAGATAAAAAGTAGCTGGCCGGTGTTCGTATAACCTTTCTTTATTTCGTAACTGAAGACTCTACACGATCGAAGAATAGAGCATCCTGAGTATTGTGTGCCAATCATAAATGTTGAAGATCATCTTGTTTAAATTGAATAAAAAGGGGTTGTTAAATTGGTTTAACATGATAAATATCGTATTTAGTGTTACGAATTAAGGGTGTTTTGTGAGCGTGTGCGGTACAGCGGTGCTGAGCGTGTGGCGCGGGCGGCTATGCGCAGACGCAGCGGGCGGCCGGCGTCGCTCCGTCTCCATGGTAACGCGTCGTCGGGTACATAAGCACGCGCGTGGGCCGCTGGCCGCACACACCGCTAAAGCCTGGAGAGCGCGCAGCACGTCGTGCTACGGATCACCGGGAAATATTAAATAAGTTTGAAGTTTCGTAAATTATAAGTGAACAAGTCTTTAGTTACGAATCTCAACTTTAAGCGTGAATTTTTTCAGTTATAAAAGTGTTGTGAATTAACTTTTAAACAATCAAGATGATATCCTTAGTGTTGTTTGTTATGGGAGGTCTCCTCGCAACGACAGAAGGCAGCTGTGGTGCTGGAAAACAATTATTACGTAAGTCTAAGTCTTTTAAATTATTTTGAGCCTTTCATTCATCATTTTCAGGCCTAAATTACTCTCACTTTTTATTACTGTTGAAAAAGGTTACCTTAACCCATTTAAAGTAATACTTAATTTAATATTCAATATTTGCGGATAAATCATTAATTGAAACTCATATATTATAATAATAAGCAGTTTTCGTATATTTGAATATACGAGAATTGCTTATTATTATAAATGTATTGATAAAACTTTGAATTATTATCTCAAATCTGAACCAATAATGTCAGAAATTGTGTTTTATATTTATGTGTCTATCCATTAAACTCCAAAAGCATCTTAAGGACATAAAAAATCATAAAGTGTCCGTAATGATACCAAGAACCCATCAATTCATTTGCCGCCACCCAGTCTGGATTTTGCGAACGAGTTTTTACCCAAAAAGATGCTCCTATTTTACATAAACGTATGGGTCGAGGTCGTAAAATTTTATTGACACTGACACCTGTGTGAGCACGCACCGGTCTAATAAATCAGATTAATCCAATAGATTACGGAATCACTCGAACGAAATTGTCGCCTTGACACTCAGAATTGGATGACACTCTTATAATTTTTTAGCAATAGGGTTGAATTTTGGAGAGGCAAATTTTACAATTGTTCTTTTTTTCTTTAAAGGATCTGGAGGATTGTCGGCGTTCGAGAAGCAAGCGATTGTCGACGCACACAATCGTCTGAGGCAATCCGTTGCCTTAGGACAGGTCTCCAGCCAACCACCAGCGGCTAACATGATGGAAATGGTACGTACTCTCAAACGAAACACAGACTTATGAATATGAATACGAACTTGATCTTGACCATTATTCGTTGACATTTTGTCACACATTTTAATTCAGTGGAGTCATAAAATACAAAACCACTAAAGCTGTGACATCAGCCAGATACATTATTATCTAACAAAGTAATGCAAATTCTGATATTCGAATGAACGAGACCGTTGGCATAAATTCAATTAAAATGCTTGATATTGTTAAACTAGTCTGCTATTTATACCCCATTGATAGGTCCTCAGCTAAGTGTCTAACTCATCAATATAATCTCGGATTAAAAGAATAATTCCAGAGATGATACATTTACGTAGACAAGAATTATTATTACAACCAAGCATAAGTGGCCAACATTTATTACAAATACATAAAACTACTGACGATTGTCAATTGACTCTTTCCGAAAAACACACACAAGTGGTACTCAATAAAGTTCAGTGCCCGACGCTTCAAATCATTAATGAAAAACAAACAACCTCGAAACGGTTTTAAAAACAAAACATGCCGATGACGACGCGCGCTAACAAACTGTTTCCTCTTGTAAAGGTATGGGATGACGAGCTTGCCGGAGGCGCTCAGCACTGGTCGGACCAGTGCATCACTGCTCACGACCGTGCTGCCCAGCGCTATGACGGCCGCTTCCCCGTGGGTCAGAACCTCGCAGCCACCTGGACAACTCGCCCACCAAGCCAGAACGCTGACTCCGAACCCGACTTCAACAAGCAGATCAACGCGTGGTTCGATGAAGTCCGTGTCTACGGCTTCAAACCCATCACTGGAGGGCACGGCACAGGGCATTACTCACAGGTAATTTGCAATTTAAATTCGGCAATTTAATAGTAAAGCCAATATCAATTCTTTTCCAAATGTGACATATTGAATATTTAATTTAGTAAATTCATAATAATTCATTGTTGCCTTCATAAGTGGGGCTTATGTGGTTCCATTCTATTCCAACCTATTGGATAATGAAATCGAACGAGTTTCTAACGTTAATTCTTTTTTAGTTGGTTTGGGGTGAGACATCGAAGGTCGGCTGTGGTTTCACCTTCTACTACGACCCCTCTCGAGGCTACACCAAGCTTTACGTCTGCAACTACGGTCCTGGCGGAAACGTTATTGGATCCAAGCCGTACGAGAAAGGCTACCCATCATGCACCAACTTCGGCCTCACGGAATCGAGCAAATACTCCGGCCTTTGCGGTAAATATCTTTTATTATCTACAAACAAACCTTCGTTGAAATTGTTTTACATCAAATAAACGTCTATTTATGTTTGTTTTGAATGATTTCTACCCTCAGTAATTTTAACGATACACTTATGCTCCATAAAACTTTAGCTTTATTGTCTCAAAAATAAATCTAATTTTATTTGTCTTTGTTACAGCCGCCAGCTACACAGCTTCCTCGTCCTACCAGACGGTGGACAACAGCAACAGCTACATCTCGAACGCCATCCCTGACAGCTCGGTCGACACCCCCGGCTTCAACTATCAGTTCAGCAACCAGTACTACAACCAGTACAACAACCAATACCAGTACAGATACCAGCAACCAGACACATCTTCTTACTATCACCGTCAAGAAACCTCCACCTTCAGACCTATCATTAGCATCATCAAGACCGCTTCCAATCTCTTCAAATCGAAGCCTCAGGTCAGAATTGGCACCGTGTACTTATAGGTTCCCCTTGAATGCACGCTCAATGCAGTCATCATTCTTCTGCCCTTATCCCAATTTATTTGGAGTCGGCGCAGCATGTCTTCTTCTTCCATACTTCTCTATTACTTGTCATCTCTTCAGACACCTCCTTTCTTACCATTGTCATCCTTCACAATTCCATCCATCGTTTCTTTGATCTTTCTCTACTCCTATACCCATCCACATTCTCACTCATTGCAGTATTGTTTGTAAATTATTGTGACAGTTGTTACTCGACTGATATTCGAAACTGCACAGCGCAGACTTTCGGAACCATGTATGATATTGTTATTCCTTGGTTTTACAAGGAACTTAAAGTAAGTTTTCGCTTCTTTAATTAAATGTATTGAATTTCCAACATTGTGAAGGTCTTGGTGATTTTATGTTAAAGTTGCGATGCTGTCGAGATGGCCTTCTAGTATTAGCAGTATGTAAGCGAATTGTTATTTAGATAGATTTATATTTATATTTTTTAAATAAATATTCCTTAATACAATTTCATTTCTTTTTATTTGATGGAGCGTGATGTAATTTCTATTTAAAGGTTCTTAATATTATTTAAATAAAACGGTGACGAAACAACCGGTAGATAATTTAGATGAGTAGGTATAATATACAATACTTGGACTCGATGTTCGCATAAAATTATATTATTTTAAGTATGCAGGATAGGTTGAGCGGTCACCAACCCGCTTTACTAGCTTGGTAACTAAGGGCAATACTCCTTGTTCATTTCCCGTCGTGAAAGAACAGTTTTAAGTTAAGCAGTGATATTGTACTTGAGCAAACAATATCTCTGGCAGACGATGATTTTCTTCTTATCGTAGACCAAGAGCGTACAATGTCCCAGTTTGCCAGGCAACACCCACAGTATAGTTTTACGTGTCAGTAAATCCAGAAGTATCTTGTCTTCTATCGGAACACTGTATTTCTACGAGACCTTGCAAGTAGTTACCTATAACACATCTATAGACAAGATAGAGTTAGGTAGGCAAACAAGATTTTTCTGTCTTTTGACTATATTTTACGATTGCTACTTGCATAAATACAAAACAATACATTGCAGATGACTCGCTCTAACTAAACCAGTTCAATAACAATTAAATCGGAAAACTAAATGTCAAAGCAAAAAATACTGAACTTTGTTTTCACGGCGCCCTGCAATTTTATTCTCAGAGGCGTTTGTTGCGGTTACACTAGAACAACTAGTTTTCCCACCACGCTATGACACACGCGTAATGAATAGAGAAAAGTATGTAATTATAAAAAACAATCGTCGATTATGTTTAAAGGTAAATTGCGATAGTAGGTACATGGGACTTGAAAGTAAGTGGCGAAATATGTAGAGTGTACTGTACAGCATGTGTCAGAAAGTTGTGCTCATATTTAAGTTGTGTGTTACTGACCATCAAGTCCTCAAGCACAGCAGGTGGTGATGGCAACTTTGGACCGGACTCGATGGAGGCAGATTGTCCGTTTGAAGGGGTCCAGTGACCACGATCCTCAGTAATGAGGGACCGATTGAAGAAGACTGACTATCAACCTGAATGGCATTCTTCATCCCGAAAAAAAAATGCCATCCCATACATTTGGGTAGAGTACCGTACTGAAATTTTGTATGGGTCGGCTGAATATTTTTAGCGACTACGATGATCCCTTCGGAGATGATTTGCGTGATGTTATGTTATACATACAAATATTATGGCGACCGGATTACAGGTATATGTATGGAGTTAGGCATATCTCAATTATTTACACGTTCGGACGAGACAACTAAGCATATATTATTTTTAACTGACGCCCCACATGTTTGTCTATTATCACATAGCAGAAATACTATGTGTAGTCAAACACTCTGTGCATTGAATATTAAATAGGTAATAGGTATTTATTGCCTATACTGAAAATTTTTCTACCTGTTTTCTGGAATTTTTCTAAGAGTCATAACAACAAATGAAAGACGACCTTTAATGGAACAACTACATCCTGTCCACTGGTTAAGTTAGACAGGAAGGAAAAACTTATAAATTTCGTATCTCATAAAAAAAAATTGCTAGATCACGACCGATATGAAAACGATGAATGAACAAAATCGTATCAACCGTGGATGCCTATGTCTCGGAAATTGAACATTTGGAATAAACTATTTTAGTAACATATTTATTTATTTGGTAAGGAACGTAGCAGGTTGCGTTCAGTGGTTTCTGCCCACCGACTTGGGAAAAAGGCAAATAAAACGAATGTTAATGTATAAACATTTTTTTTATTGATAACAAAAACCGCAATCGTCAACTGAAAGTAGGCATTCCAAAGAAGATCAAAAGCTTTTAGAGATAGACCACAGGATTACAAAGTAAATATGTACATGCATAAGTTAGACAGAGGTCGAACAAAAACTTGAATCTTATGTAAATCAAGAGTAGGTACCAAATGTCCCTGACCTCTAGGAGACTTGCGTGACATTCGTCAAACATGAAGTGTTAGAACCAATACACTTTGATTAACACAATTCGCATACGGAGTTAATGAATTGATAGCGGTGTAAGAAAACAATGCAAATAAAGTACTGACACCTGTGCCTCTGAACATGGTGTCCATTAGCTGATCAATACGGATGGTGATAAGTAAATAATCATATAGGATTTGGATATCTATTTAAGTAGAGGAAACTAAATTAATGTTGTGAATTACCTGCTTCCATGCTTCTGCTAACTGTTCACGAAGAAAGTACAAAACTTAAACCAAAACTTACAAATATTCAGCTTGTATTTGTTAATGTACGAAGATTTTAGAATTCAATTCTTCGTTTACAAATAATTCGAACTATTGCAGGATAATTGGATATTGTAAGTCCAAGGAAACCGATAGCAGAGTCGATCTCCTGAATTTAGTTATTTGGGTTTGGCTTAGCATGCCTCCAGCATTTTGTCCACATCATATGCCCATATCATAATGACCGATTTTTGTTTTTGACCGTTTTCAGTCAGCCATCAGTTTCGATGCCACTTTGACTTCCCCTGAAATACTAGTTTATTATTCAATCCATACGCGTAACTGAACAAGACTACTGAAGGAGAATGCCGAAAAGAAAAAAAAATATTCAGGAACATGAAGAAGAAAAGACCTTGCTAAAACTTTCCAACCACTATTGACACAAGACATTAAGTACTCATTTTTCAACACCAGTTATTATAAAGAAAATTATAGAGTTCACAAACTGCGTAGTGCAGTTATCTTTTTTTAATAGTTACTCTTATGGTTCCGGCACGTGCAACTTTGTACTTCAGTATTTCTTAACTTTCTTGGTAACTTACCTACTTGTATTATGATTTTAATATATTAGTTCCTGTTCTAAGTTAATAGGTATGCTCGTAAAGTAAAATACTTTGTTAGGGCAACTATTTTAAATTAGTGGTTATTTGATCTATTTCATTACGTGTTAGTTTAATGTTTAGTGTAGGGTTTAGGTACACGTTTAGTGTCCATTATTTGGAAGACCTCTGGTTTACTAAAAAACGTTCAGTCATAATATATCGTCGATACATTTTTTGCCAAAAACTTGTAAAGCACATACTCAGCTTAACTTAGCCATGCTTTTACTGTGTGTTCAAAAAAAAAATAGAAACCTTTGTTTTTTTTTAGTAAATTAAAGACAAAGAAACAACAATAACACTGCCGTCAAAACTATTTTAAACTTGACACCGACCTCCGACTGCTCATCTCGACCATGACAATGAGTTCTACATTCTCTTGAAGAATTACTTAATTTATTTCTAGTCCGAATCACCGCATGAAATCGGTCCAAACGTCAAGATATAATAGATTCCACTCTCCTTAGTTTTATTACGGTTTTATTAATGTAACAAAAAAGACTTGTACGTGAGTCATTCGGGTCAAATGTTACCATAAACTATGGCAAGTGACAGACAGTATCTATTAGTAATGTTGGAATGAGTCATCGAATTTAGGGAGAGGTATCAATTTATTGATGAAGTTTTATACCCTTTTACATATGTCCAGTAATGCTATGCCTTTCTGGACAGTGAGGTTTGTTGCAGTCGAGAGTGCATCGATGCAGTCAGAAAAGGAGATTTAGTAATTCTGCTCCAACGTCAAAATAGCGTGACGACTTCTCTTGATTGTTAGTTCGAGAGGGGTTACAGAGCTATAAATATGACAAAATAAGTATTTTGATTTATTTCGTCAATTTATCAACTTTCATGAATACTCTGGTTTTTCTTTCAAACAACATAATATTACGATGTTGTTATTAACTTCCTTTTTGAAACATTGACATAGCGAAACGATATATTTGTTGCTTGTATTATATTCAAGATATAGAACTCAAAGTCATGAATTTATTGAAATGCATTGTAAATTCATATGAAATAATTAAGGAAGCTTAATATCATTTTACATGTTCCCAGTGACGTAAGTCTAATCTTCAACCGCGATGTTGGTTAGAATTCCTGCAGAATGCAAATTTTAAAAGGTAATGTGCCCGATATTATTTCCTTTTTGGTAATAACAATGCACAGGAATGACCATACATCATTCAGGTGTGGTTTCCTATTTTACTGTTATAATTTTATTATTTGGTAAACCCACGTGTGTGAACTTTGACCGAGTAATAATAAATACTTGTATGGGGAATTGGTTTATTTTATTTTGCTCTTTTCCTGTTATTTTGATAGCATCCTTTTGGACTGCACGGTTTATCAACCGAATTCGTGTTGTAACTTGTGATGTCTTATTTCTTTATCTTAATAATATTTAAAAACTGAATTGCCATTGTACAGAAGTGTACACAAAAGGAAATAAAGATGAGATATTAATGTTCGGGTGTGTAATTCTGACGGTTTCGTTAATTTGGACGCTACCGGGAGGTTTGATAACTTATTTATTGTTATTTTTTATGTTTACAGCTGATGGCGATTGCATTGGGCATGACTGACTTTTGTTCTCTATTTTCACTTTCAGAATGAATAAAACAGGTCATGACATGTAACAACATTGTTTAGTGTGAGAGTCTTTAAAATGTGGGAAATTGCATTGTTTCAACTTCAATTAGTACGAACTTCGATACGGGCTTTCATCTTTTTAATAACTGTTTGGTAACCAATCATGTCGAATATGCCATGATTTTAAATTTCTGAAGCCCTACTTAGACGACGTAAACGATTCTGTTGAAAAATGATTGTGAGAATTCGTGCTAGGGTAACAGAAAAATTTCGTTTCACAGAGGTGAAAAGGAGAAATGAACCAAGATGCCATGAACGCCAGGCATACGTCATTTTGCTGAAACTTTTTCTGAGGAAATACCATACTAAAGGTAAGAACAATTGGATATTATGAAAAGTCGATGGATGGTATGAATGGCCATTGGCACGCAAACAGCATGACGAATATATACTTTGTTTGTAAATATAGGCTCTTGATTGAATGACACGTGTTCTTATTACGTGATAGTGTGTTGATAGATCAAGAATTAATGAGAGTTATTTATATCTGACTTGATTTCTTTTACAGACTATTGTGGGTTCATTGGACAGTGTCATTGTAGGACATAAAATCATCACGCGTTGTAAATTCGAAGTGTTTGGCAGAGGTCTACGTATTAGTACACCCACATTTCGCCAGTTATGTTTAAGTTCCATGTGATATGGGGCGAGTCCATTGCCATCAACCGGGCACAAATCCAGACTCCGTGGCTGCTACTGAGAAATTTCCGATGGAATGATCCAATAACACTTTGCCTGACCCGGCAATCAAATTCAGGACCTCTTGCTCAGCAGTCGCTCTTTTAACCACTATACCCAGCGAGGCAGACTTGAACATTATTTTACTAATAATACTTCAGTACCTATTCCAATGTTTTATTTGCCAAATATGTCAACAAAAGCTAGTTCTATCTCGATGTATCCCGTATGACAGTGTCACAAATGATTTTCGATTCCAAACTTCAATGCTCGCAGAGATCAGCAAACATGGTAACATTGCAAACAAGGTGTGTTGCCAGACGACGGACGAAATGACCCGGTAATGTGACTATGAACCGAATGTTTGTCCTCTTTGCTTAAAACAAAACGTGATAATAATTTGTCTCTATAGATCTTTTATCTTAGTACCCATTTGAAAGTCAAATATTTGAGAATTATAATTATACTTATTGAAAAAAAAATCGGTCGGTCTGTTTACGAGTACGTTTTCAGCAGAAAAATTATGTTTTACATACAATTTCACTTTGCTTCTATCGTCTTTCTCCTGCCCTTATCCCAAAATTAATTTGGAGTCAGCGCAGCATGTCTTCTTCTTTCATATTTCTTCTTTTTCATTGATATGACGAGTAATAGAGACTGAGCTGTGACCTCCTTTCTAGCCATATCATCCTTCACACAGTCCATTAATCATTTCTTTGGTCTTCCTCTACTTTTTCACTTTGCATCCGTAGTTTGTATTAAAATTACCTTTAACTTGGTTTAGGCAGTTAAGTTTTCATTGACACCTGTTTTATTCAATTGCTTGATCTCATTCCTCACTCCAATATGTATATATATGTCACATACATATATGTGACTACAGCAGCCTCTCCTCTACCTCACAGCAAATACTATAATAATATTTAGTAGTATCATAATACGAGCCACCGAAGCAATATGAAATTAATAACTAGTACCAAACAGTGCGAAAAACAGTATTGACATTAATATTATCGAGATAGCAACAGCGAAATGGTACCCGACTCGTTAATCATACGAAAATGGTCACTACACATAGAAAATTATAGTCACAGGTAAGTGTTAACGTAATTATCGGTTTTTGGATGTATCTGTGTAATGGCAGGTGATAGGTAGGTATAAACTTATTAGGTCCCATTCACGGCCACGTGCGATGCGATTTGCGTCAAAATACAGTCGCGCGCGTCACTTGTTTCCTTCGCGTGAGTAGGTTGTACCTCCGCGCGTCGCTTCGCAAGAATCTCCTGGCTCTTAACAATTACTTTCATTTGTTTTCACTCAAAAAGATTTCAAAGACATAAAGAGCGAACATTGGGAATATTTTATACAACAAATTTGATCCCGTACACTTTCTATTTTGACACACGAATGCTACATGACAAGCGGGCGTGTGACACTAGGCAGAGCGACTTGTTACTAAGTAACAATTATTGGGTTACGATTGTCTTCATCTTGTCGTATTTTCGCTCGTGCCCAAGAGGTTGTATACTATTGTATACGTATAGACATAGAGGCCTCATTATTATTATTTATTCCTCCTGTTGTCATGTCTATCATGTTTCAGACTAGGTAATGTGTGACTAAAGTGCAGTTGGCAGAATCGTCAGCCGTCAGTGCCGTCACAGACGGCACTTAGGTGAAGTTAATTGGTAAACTGATTGGCGTTTGTGAATGAAGGTTAGTGACGTGTGGCTTTCGCTATAATAATGTAATTGCAATTTCAGTTTAAAAATACATACCTACCTAGACATATTATGTTTTCTATTCAGGAAGCTCATACATTTTACAAAAGCCAGAAAAAAAGGTAATTTGATTAAGACCAACAAATCGTTTTCTTAACACTAGAGTTAAATTGAGAAAGATTGATAATTATTGATTGAGAAAGGTTTAAAAAACGCAATGTAAAGCAAAAACTACTTACTTCAGTTCTACATAAGGTTTACTAAGTCACAAGTAATTAAAAAAAAAAACTCATTCATTAATCAAAAAGGATCTATTTATGTACGTTTGATACATTAGTAACACTTACAAACAATAGACATTGTTAAGATGAAACAACATTGATAAACAATAATAATTTATGTCCCACAATGTTTCTTGGTTCAGTGATCGTAAGCGCGACTGCTAAGCATGGCGTTCTGAGTTCGATTCTCGGGTCGGACCAAATGTTATTGGGTTTTTCTATGAGGATTTTTTCAGTAGCAACCACGGAATATTTAATCTGATCTGTGGTCGGTCGGTTGCAAAAGGCTCGCCACCTATTATAATTACATGGACAAAATTAACTGGCAAAATCTGGGTGTATCTGCTATTACATACACTCATAAAAATAAACAGAATGAAAATAGCTAACCCACCTATAAACAGTCATTTAACAAAAACAAGGAAATACTTAACCACTAAATAATTGATAAACCACATTAATTTATAAGCGTTTTCTTCTAAATAATTCACATAGATCTTTACGAAGGTACTTTCAACTACAAATACTTACTTGAGCAGAAAATCAGATGATGTTTACAACAAATCACATGACACGTCACAAATCGTTGTTACTCGTCATGTTGATATTGATTAAAGTGATTTGTATGAATATTTTTTTCCTAAGGTTCAGTAAACCAGAGGATTATGTTTACCCGCGGATAATTACTATTTGTGATCAGCGACATCTGTGCTCTACGACTTAAAACCGAACGCTACGAAGGTGCTACGCGGCGTAGCGTCGGTTGAGACACCTTAATACTGATTCAACGTGAAGTGTTTGAGGAAAATAATGGAACACGTAGTAATGCCATTGTGACATAGATGGCACTTGTGAAGATTCTAGTTTCGTTTCGTTTTCATTTTGTCTTTTCAGGCTACGGAATTTTCCACTTGATCTCCTAGCGAGAACTTTTAAACGAATTTTATTGTTACAACAAATTTTCTGAAACAGATAAAACGACTGATTATTTAGAAAGTATAGGAATTAATTGACTATTCACAAATCTGCCAGGCACTTTAATTGTGACGGAAACCCTAAAATATGAATAGCTGTTGCAGAGTTTCTTTGACTATGATAGAGTTACGAAGCCGTAAGTTCAACAAAGAAAAAAAGTAATTAACCAGCAGGTACTAAAATTATCTCCACTTCGAATTATATATAGCCCGCATCACGGCCAATCTTCAATCCGTGACGCAGCGGAAAATCTTCCCGAGCCGAACACGTTGACGGGCAATATTAATCACGTCAAACCGAAGAAGATAAGTAATAAATACTTATTTCAATAATTATCGGACATCAATAAACGGTTGGCTAATAACAAAACGGATCGTTACGCCTGGATCCGTTTAATTAACGTTTATCCTGATGTATTGCGATTCGATAGCAGCAATAAATATCTGAATCTAATAACGGTGTTAACATACGTTTAATTTATTATGGCGCATGCTTATGCGTGTGTGCGTGAAGAAATTGGTTGTTGGTTGTTGATTGTTTGAACAAAGTTTTGTAGCTATAGAATTGTAAACATAATTATTTTCATCACAATTTAGCTGCGTAATAAATTCGTATAATTCAAACATAGTATTTCATTTTATTGACTCCGTTGGTCGAGCGGCCGCAACCACTCGACCAACTGGGCAGTCAATAAAATGCGCGTGCGACTGCTGAGTTCTGGGTTCGATTTCCAGGTCGGACAAATTGTTATTGGGTTTTTCCATCAGGAATTTCTCAGTAGCGGCCACGGAGTTTGGATTTTGTGCTATTACATGGGGCTGCATATTAAACATAACTGGCGATATGTGGGTGTACTATTAGGTATTCGGGTATTACAGGCGTGATGATGATGATGATGATGACGATGATGATATGATGATATATATTTATATTTAAATATTTTTATTTTTTTCCAAAACATCTTAAAGATTCAATCTTGGTTGAGTATAACCAATCTTGAAACTAACCTAAACAGTTCTCGTAAAATTTTAGACAAATAATTTCCCATTTCCAAAAGATTTCCTTGAACGTTCAAGAACAATATTATTAATATCTGTTGTATCCAGATTCCGAAAATAGACACTCATAACAAACAGAAAGGAATGGGATGTAAATATACCAAAATGTAAATATTGGTTGGTTGTCAAGTATTGGTTGAAAGAGTCTATTGACAATATTTGATAAATGTAATTCTATAGTCCACTTCCAGCGACTCAGTGACATAAATATATTTCCAAAGTACCTACGTTGAATCCTTGTATTTTATACAAAGATTTTATTTTACTTTTATCCACATATTTTTGATATTTTGCTATAGAAGATCTTATCTTTCTAGAAGCTTTACCTGCTTTGAGTGGCTGAAAAGGATGTAGAAGCATTTCGGAAAATTTCTGTGAGAACGTCCAAAGAAGATATTGCATTTCCGTAAGTAGTTTTTCTCTTTAAGATTTGCCACTAATGAAAAACTAGACGCAGGTAAGCTCATCATTCAGCTTCTAAAATGATTGGACCTTAGTGTGAAGAAATTATGAAATATTACGTATTTTACAGAGTTTTCTTTTAAGATCTTGTTGGCTGAATTTTAAAGTTTAATCTGTATATTAATTTATCTTGAAGTAGTTGCTTTAATATAATATACGAGAGTCTTAAAAATAATGGAATTTATCATGACACATAAAATTCACAATCTACCCAGATATCGAGTACAAAACGCCACCGGCTACGATTTTTACATCCTTTTTTTTTATTCTTCTACGTTCTGAAGGCCAATCAAACAGTTATAAAAACCTCAAATATCTAAACGACAACAATCAGTGTGAAAAACTTCGGAAAATTTGGAGTTTTATGAGAGATTGACACTGAGATTAGAAAGCGAACTTTCCTAACAATACGGGAATTACCCTCTGGTCATACACGCACGCCGTTTGCGAACAATACTTGTACATGCAAGTAATTAGACTAAAAGTATTCAGACACATGCTAAAATTACCTTATAAAGTTTTAATTACAATAAATAAACCAAAATTGTGTCAACCACTAACTAGAGCAAAACTTATTATTTTCAATTTTAATCTTTACAGTTTCTAGAGATAAATGCCTTTAGAGAGCTCTAAAGGCATTTTTTCATTAGTTTCACTGAAAAATTGTGCATTTTAAGCGGGACTATTCTGAGAGAGCCATTGGCATTTTTTTAAATCTTCATCATTTTTACAACAGCTTGTATATAGGCTGGCAGGGATATTGTAATACCAAGAACAGATGGTTTAAAGTTGCTTGTATTCTATTTTTAACTCACCCTTGTACTATCTATCATCATTGTCTGCGGGACTATAATAGAAGTAGCGACTTAAGACGGTACTTCCGTAATAAAATAGAACAGGCAATTAATTTTAATCGGTCCCAAAACTTCACCAAACCTTATAATTATGAAAATTTAAAAGAGCCTTTAACAAAAAGACGTCTACATCCGATATTCGTTTGCATAATTTGTAAGGAGGTATAATTTAAATTCTCATCAACTTTGATGTTCTCGCACAAAAATCAACCCTTGCCTAAAATTTGCACAAAATGTATAATACCCGGTACCAGATGGAATAGAAAATTAGTTTCGCTCTGATAAGGATAAATTACAGCAATTTTCAGACAGAATCTTATGAAATATAAAAGTGTAAGAACTTGAAAATGTTTTTTTGATTTAGGACGAGCGCTAATTTAATAAATAGTTTCAGTTGAGAAAATGTTTTACAAAGATTTTGGTAACTACGACATTCATTATATGCTGTGAAAAGTAGTTATAAAAGTTAAGTTATTATAGCAAGAATATTTTACGTAGTTTTCCGAGACCAATTGGAAGAGGCAATTCATGAATTTAGTAAAAAATATAGTTTTATCAAAATTGTTCTAGCGAGTATGATTAAAACGCTATTTTAAACTTTCAAACATCAAAAGCGGGGTCAATTTCCCTAGAGCACTTAACAATCAATTCTTCAAAATTGACTTTTTCAATCTGTCGACAAAGATAAACACTTGATATAGTGTGCTTCTCTTTCATTCGCAATTAACGTGAAACCAGCTTGAAAACGTGAACGGAAATCGTCTAAAACCCTCATCGTACTAAATCATTTATTTAGAGAGCAGTGATAGCCTAGTGGTGTGACCGTCGGACTGCCAAATCACAGGTCTTGAGTTCGAACCCAAGACACCCACGTCTGATTTTTCGTAATCATTTATGCTTATTGTATAATTATCACTTGCTTCGGTGAAGGATAACATCGTGAGGAAACCAACGTGCCTGAGAGATATTCTCGACGGCATTTAAAACAGTGTCAGAGGAGTGTGGTGGCATAAAAACCTCTGATACCAAGTTAGGCGCTAACCACACGAAAAAGAAAAATTATTTAGAACGTTGTTAGAACTTCAAGTCGATTTATTTCGTCGTCCGAATCGGTTTTTCTACCGCACAAAATCCTCTAGTAAATGAGCATATTCCACCATGTTAACGGATTTTCAATCCGGAGCAACAACAGTTTCTAAAAATCAACAAAACGCGATGAAAGGAAGCGAAATGAAAATTGTGGGTACGAGAACAAATTCCGTATGTGTAGTGTTTTACATTTTTATGAAATATGAGATATTTACATAATACGTTACTATCAAAATGACTGTTGCTTCCTAAATTTTGGAACACTAAACACTCAAAAAATGAGTCAGTTTTTGGGTAAAAGGAACAGTAGTAAAATAATAATAAGTGTGGCTGTGGCTTCTGCGTAATCCGGATTCGATTCCAACGCTGAACAAATATTGGTACGGTTTTTTAATAGAGTTTTTGAGCTTCAATCATGGGTGTTTCTGGTGTACTGCAATCGTCAATCTAAATGCGTCATCGTGTCAAATGCGCAAACCATGGTGATAATAAAATCAAATAATAATTGATAACTTGTCTATGCTCAATCCCATCAAGCATTTATTTCTACAAAGGAAGGTATATACGTACATGTTAAACTGAACATATATATTTTTTCTCTATAAACTGAAAAACACACAAGCAATCAACGGGAATCGCCTCTTACCCGAACACAAATTTATTTATGTGTACGCAAACATTGTTTTAAAGGTTGTTTAAAAAATACATAAATCAATTTTTCCTTTTATTGTGAATACAAACAATGCGCAGATGAAATATTATTGCGCGGATTTCCGTTACCGAAATAAGTTGGAAGGGCCCTGAATACAAAAACAGTTAAAAAAACTACAGAACGACATTTTAAGCAGACCAAACACGAGTGCTGGGATGCTTGCTTACTCGAGTTTGTATTGTTTCCCAAATGACTGTTGCCAACATCGGATTTCCTTGTTTTATGGATTTTAAAATAAGAGGTATCGCTTTAATTTAGTTGTTTTACCTATTAAATTGTTATTATCCGGTACATACTTATTTACGGTAGTGATCAATGGGCTTCTCAGAAAACACTTGTTTAACTCAGAATTACTCAAGTTTAAAGAATTCATTTATATGTATGGGTAACATTAATTTAATTATGTTTGTCGCAAAAATTTACACCAAAATTTAATGGGATAGTTGTATTTCCATTCAAAAATCTTTCAAATTTACGTAACGTTTACGTCGCGTGATCGGGCTCTAGGGACTCAGATAATTTTAATACTTCAAATCAGACGACTTTTTATAAAATGCCCCAGGTTTTAATCAAGTACTTAGTCTAGTTCCCGTAAACACCATAGGTCACATGTAACAGTATCGACCGACTTTCAAGAGAAGATAATATAACGTCACTTAACAATCCTTTTAAAAATAAATATTTCAGTAACACAGTGCATTCAGTTGCTGTAATATATTCTGTGCAATGATAACGCTAGTTCTATCCGTGTTTTAATTCCCCCGTGGGGTAGCGAGAGAATTTCTTAATCGAATGCCAATACAGTCGATATATTCATTCGAGTCATCTTATACGAACTGCACATGTGGAAAAAATTTACCAATGTATAATACTATAGTATTTGACTATTTTCAACTCACCTAGTGTTTTTGAAGAACCATTTTCCGAGCCGGGTTGGGTAATGTGTTATTGGGTTTTTTCATCAGGATTTTTTCAGTAATAAAATAATAAATAATAATAAATCTTTATTCAGAAACTTAAAAGGTAAAATACAAAAGTTAGATGCCTGTACTAGGATAATCCTGTATCACAGGCTGCAGCAGCAGCCGCGGAGTCTGGAATTGTGCTCGATTGATGGCAATAGACTGTCCCCCTATTACGTGACACTTCAAACATAACTGGCGAAATGTGGATGTACTAGCAGGTACACCTCTGCCGAACCCTTCGGGGATTACAGGCATGATATTATGTTATTTTCCGAGATTTCAATACACAAAGTCTAGTTTGTTGCAACTACTAGATAGCCAGTTGCGACTGCTTGAGGTTGAAGACCTGTGTTAAATCCTGAGATGGGCAAAGTGTAACAAAGATTTTCTGTATAAAATATGTCGGTGTATTACCAATGCGTGGTGTGCCCCAATATAACAACATTTTCAGAATGCCGATGCGGCTGCGTCGCTATTGTAGTGCGTCTGGTATGCGGAGGCGCGAACGGGCGGCTTCCATGCGATGCTTTGAACTATTTGGCCTGCCTAACTTCCGACATTTTCCTTTATTTTCAAAATAGCGGCCACGCATTAAACCTATATCATTCAATAGCTGGCATCAATACAAACAAGTTTTGTATAAGACCAAATCTTCTAAAGTGTCACTAAGGTTTTATCTGCGGCTAATAAAATCAAAGTTGTACTGATTGTGCCATCTGTGAATAGGTTCTGACTTGGATAGCTAATATCTCGAAAACGTGACGCTTTAGAAGATTTTGTCTTATCCAAAACTTGTTTGTATTGATGCCAACTACTGATTGATACAAGTTTTATGCGTGGCCGCTATTTTGAAAATTAAAAAAAATGGCGGACGTTACATGGAGCGAGAGCCTATCTGACCTCCACAACCCAGTTAGTACGAGTAATACGATACTCCTTGGTAAGACTGGTTGTCAGACTTTCGGGCCACTGACTACCTGTAACGACTGTCAAAGATCTACAATTGGCAGCCGGGACCAACGGCTTAACGTGCTTTCCGAGGCACGGCGGAAACTCTCGGAGGGTACGTAATGGGTGGTCACCCATCAACGGACCAACCCAGACAAGCGTGGCTTAACCTGATGATCGTCCCGAGCGGCTGTTATTATTTAGCCACGGGTTCCTCGTGAGGAATCCTGGACAAAAATATAAGCCTGAAATCGCAAACCCGTCGATGCTCGTGCCTTCTCTGGATGTGAAGAGGCCTTTGCCCAGCAGTGGGACAGTTACAGGCTGGTATTATACTTACTTGGTTTTATGAAAACTATGTAATTTCCGTGTTTTATTGTATGTCAGAGGGTGATGTTTATCAGTCGCCTAGCTTACAAGCTGATATTATTATAATAACATATGTCTGTCGGTGCTACCGCGGTTCCTAGTAATGGTACCCATGAACATTTAACATGAGCAGTCGCATTGTAACAGCCGTCAGAACCGCCGCCAATAAGGGGCAGGTTGCACAACAATCACTAATCATCAGATTACTAGTTTTTTTTTTGTAAGAAGGATATCGTTAACCTATCTTAAATGTCTTCAGCCAAAAAAAAAAAACAATCTGTAGGATACTTCCCGATTGCTTCGTTGGGCTACTGGTCGCTAGCGCTGTTGGCGAGTTTAAGGATATTTGTCCGATTTTTAGGTTGATGACTATAGGTTTCCCCTTATTACATTGGAATTAAACTGAACTGGTGAAATGTGAGAGTAACATGACACGATTGGCGCAGTGGCTGAGCGATTGGTCGCGGTTTCGAACCCCGTACGGAACAAATATTTTTATGACCTACAAGTAGTTGTTCCGGGTCCTGGCTGTTGTGTATGTGAGTTTAAATGTTTTTAAACACACCCACGATACAGGAGAAATTCCTAGTGTGGGGCAACGTGGCAGCGTTAAAAAAAGAAGTACATTCTGCGTCTGCGCAACCCATCGGGGAGATAAATCTTATGTTATATGTTCATGTAGGCACGCACTACCACCATAATGCCATTTTGCAAAGTTAATTAAACTCATTTAATTTTATAAAATAATAGCACTTCAAATGCTTCAAAAATTTAAATTCTAGAATCACCCACTTAATTAACCTATTATACTCTGTTACAAAAAAAAAATACAAAAATTATATCAATTTTGAAAGCTTCACTCTCATCGTTAAACATAATTTTACAGAAATAATTGTTGTGAACATGTTGTATTGCACTTCTGCAAATCCTAACTCAATGGTTTAACCAGACCAGCGCGCGTTCATATGCAAGCGATAATTACATAAATACATGATGATTTAATAATTGCAGTAAGTATCAAGTTACTGTATTGGAAGACGTTATGACAACAATGCCTATTCAATACCGGCAGACGGCAAGTGTACAACACAGTCGCTGCTCTGCTCTGCTCCAATATTTAGATTGGTTTATAACACCTAGCATTACAAAAATCTTAAAATCCAGTCCAACCTAGCTGACTGGCCTCCGGACACCGAACTTGGACAGATAATAACATAATATCAAGACTATAATCCCCGAAGGGTAAGTAGAGGTATACCTAATAGTACACCCACATATCGCCAGTTATGTTTAAGTCCCATGTAATAGGGGGCGAGGATATTGCCATCATCCATGCACACATCCAGACTCCGTGGCTACTATTGAGAAATTCCTTATGGGAAAACCTAAAAACAATTTGCCAGACCCGGGCATCGACTGACTCGATGCGACCACTAGACAGTCATGAAAAATTTATATGAGGGGGGTTCGAAATGATGTGCTGCATAAGTGGTAATCGTTTTAGCGTTGGTCTCTCTTCCAACCTGTATACACAAAACGACATACTTTACTTCTTTGAGAGGTTTAGAATAAAAAGTTGGTTTCTAATACTACTAAAGCATATAGGTATAACTAGACTACAAAACCTAAAATAAATTGACTGATCACGAACAAAAGAGTGTTTACAGCTCTTCAAAGTTAACAGGGAATAATGCCCGTTTCCACTAGCACTAACCAACACCTAAGTTAATGCTTAAATATTATTGCGCTATTGGAATTTCAACTTAAGGTGCTAGACCGACCGATGAAAATCCGAAAGTGTGTTTTTATTTAGGCATTTATTGAGGTGTTACTGAAAACTGAACTTTAAGCACCTAACCACTAGCTGTCAGCTTGCCAAAAAGATAATTAAGAATTGAATCCAAATCACTGCATTCAGTTCAATTATGGTAAGCAGAAACAATAGATTGTAATCAACAGTTTGATTCGGTAATTGAAAATAATCGGAGTGTAATTATTTCAGCATAAAACAGATTTTTGTTACATAGAATTGAGTATTGATCGACAAAATAGTTGATTATTACATTATATATATATACTCACATCAAGCTATGTACCAGATGTACGTATTGTCTACTCATCATCTTCTTGCCCTTATCCCATTCTACGCCGACCCCAACGACGCAACACATTTTCTTCTTCCATTCTCCCCTGTCAGACGTCACGGCATCATTTACTCCTTTCTCTTTCATATCATTTCTCACACAATCCATCCATATTTTTCCTTTGGCCTTCCTCTCGCCCTCCATCCATCAACATTTACATCCATCACTCTTTTTTTTTTGTAACATGCGTTTCATCCCTCCTCTTTACATGTCCATACCAAGACAGACGACTTCCTTTCAATTTTTCTGTAACAGGCGCCACTTTCAAACTTCCTCTAATATACTCATTCTTTATTTTATCCATTTGTGTTACTCCACACATCCATCTCAACATTCTCATCTCTGCTACATGCAATCGTTTTTCATCCATCTTCTTCACAACCCAGCATTCTGAACCTTACCGTACGACAGGCTTAATCACGGACTTTTATATCTTCCCCGTTAACTTGAGGGGCATCCGTGGGTCGCAAGTTGTTCCAGTGATCTGTCGCCTTTTGATCCGTCCTGAGTTGATCCGGTGCATTACGTCCCGGTCTACTTCGCCATCGCCTTGTTAATCCACCTATTGTATATTAAAATGTGAAAATATAACCAGTCGTTTTTTTTTTACCGAAAATTAAAATACATATTATTATGTTGGGCAGAAATTTCTTAAATAGCCTAGACCGTAGACCAAGAGCCTCTTTTTTTCCATAAGCAAATAAAAAGAAACCCTTGGTCTATGCTATATTATTTATAGGGGTGGGAATTATGTTTGTTTGCAAAGTGTTTGTTCTGAATGTTGAATGATGTGTGAAAATAGTAGTATTTTTTGTATAATTACGTCGTAATATTAAATCGCGGTGTTAAGTTTCTCCGCAAAATAACGACCTTCGAACGGAACATATAATTCAACTGTCTTGTTCTAAAGTTATTCTTTTATTTCGACGTATATGTAGATATGTAGTTCTTTGAAAATTGCACAAATGCTTCCATTGCTTTTAATCTCGACCTTTTAAAATGCGAAATATATTTAGCGGACAGTACCGGGTAAACAACTGTCTCTTTCAAAATATATCATCAAAAAACCTGGCATCAAAAAAGCTCTCTTTGTCTCCCTGTTGCTCCAATCTATGAAAAATCTTTTCCCGATTTATCAAGGAAAAATTCAAAATTTGAATGATATTTCGGAAAAAAATAGTTTGGATTTGGATAGTGCGAAACATCAGTAACGAATTATGGTGATGAACCATAATTCGTTACTGCGGTTTCGGCCCTAAATTAACATACTTCTTTCGTGCTTGCCAAAGGGCAAGATAAAGATAATTCCATAAAGATGGAAGCACACACATCGCTTGGACGAAATCGATCAAAATATCAAGCATAGGTACTTTTTTGTCTCATAGCACAACCACCATCCTGCAATGGGCCTGGGTGGTGGATTATAACCTACTTCCACTCATAACCCTGATACAGGTCACTCAAAAACTACCAAAAAACAGTCTAAGGAAAAATATCACTTAAAACATTTTTCATAGCCGAAGGATTGGTGATCGCGGTAAGTGAGGAGGAAAATCTTCTCGTCGTCAGTTCACTCAGTTCACTTCAGTTGCCGTCCGAGTGAAAATAACCCACTTCTGGGAAGTGGGTTATTTTCACTCGGAAAAACTAGAGAACTAAAAAAAACAAAATGCTATTTATAAATTCATAATCGAGTTATAAAAAATTCATAACGATTGTTTTATACGAGCCGACACAATCAGGCAACTATTTGATTGTGCCCCGTTCGTGATGACGATGTTTTATTGACTCTGTTTACTGAAACATGCATGCATATAACAGTTATGTTTGATCAAAAATCTGTTACGTAACCGTTGTATTGATGGAGACCTGAAAGATAGATTTTAAAAAATATATATTTTAAAGCGCTATGCTTTGTACGAACCGCCTTTCTGTGGAATTCACTGTCGGCTTCTCTGTTCCCTGAAGATTATAATCTGGATCTCTTCAAGCTTCGAGTAAATTGGTTTCTTCTAGACAAGCGTGCTATACCCTAATCCGCATCTTCGCTTCCCATCATGTGAGTTGCGCCCAAGGGCAAGTATAACATTAAAATCGGCACGCAGGTAGACCTGAGTTAGGACATGGTTTACGTTTTATACCGGTAAAGAACTGCAGGCAAAAGCTAATGGTTTGTTAAGGTCAAACCTTTTCTAAATAGGTACGAAAACATTTACACTTCTAACTTTAACTCTCCTCCCCCTACCTGTATCATATAGCACAAAAGACAATCCAAATATCATTTCAATTACACAAATAAGCGAAATTCGCCTTTCATGTAACATTGTTAGCAGGCGCACATCGCCACAAAATCAGTAATCTGATAATAATTTGGCTATAATTTACGTTTAATTACATCTCTAACTACAAAATAATATGAAATGTTCGCGTGTGCAGTAGTAATTCACGCTTTTCGAAGGAGCCAGCCACCTAATTATTTTCAATTCCCCTGATTTCATGACTTTCTAGTGCACGTAAGTGTGGCGGTCGTTATAGTTTTATTTCACTTTAATAGAATATAAATTATGGTTCGTAAGCCAGGAGTTTCGGTCTCGAGGCAAGTGTTGAAAGTTTTAAAAGAAAGCATGATGAGAGTGGCTGAAAGTTGATGTTTAGCATAACATCATGCCTGTAATCCCCGAAAGGTTAGGCAGAGGTGTACCTACTAGTACACCCACATTTCGCCAGTTATGTTTTACGTCCCATGTAATAGGGGACGAGCCCATTGCCATCAACCAGGCACAGATTCAGACTCCGTGGCTGCTACTAAGAAATTCCTAGTGGAAAAACTCTATAACACTTTGCCTGACCCGGGAATCGAACCCAGTACTTCCTGCTCAGCTGTCGCGCTTGCGACCACTAAACAACCGATTTTTGAGGTAATCTCCGAAACATCACTGATGATAGGCCACGCTATTACCAAGTGCCGTAAGAAATGTTTCTCGGACGCGGATGAACAGCGGCCAGAAGCTAGTTAGATATAACTCAGAGCAAAACATATTTACAATACCCAATCAAAGGTCTTAACTTCGAAGCACGCCATCAGCCCATCACATTATACTATTCAGGTACAAGTCTGCACTGCTGGTGTACACTTCGCAAAATGATTACCCCAAAAGATCGCCAACCCCTAATGAAAGTCTTGAAACCTTAAGTAAAAACGAAAACGCACAGTGCGGGCACTTCATGAAGCCGTTCACGTATTAGCAAGCTGTGAAACATAAATAACAAGCGAAACAATTTACCTACAGTCTGAGGTATTCTTACAACTGTTTAGTTTGTTCAATACATACCAGCCGGGTACGTGCTGCGAATCCGACTAGCTGGGTTCTGGTAAGACAGTGAAAGAGCAGAAATCTTACTGTTCAAGAAACTTGGAACCAAGCAGAGGACTAACGCCCGTATCTATCAACAAGTCAAAGTCAAATCGTATCTTAAGTAATAAGTAATTACTTAAACTCAAGTAATTACTTTAACTTGACTATAGATACCAGGGATAGACAATCTGATAGCGATAACGATGGTTGAAAAGTCAAAAAAAAGTAAATGTAAGTCGCCGATGATTAAATGTCATTATGGAAACACGAAACGCTTTGAAAGCGATTGCTGCTGGAATGCTAGTCTAAGCCCTCAGGTCACTGAAGCAGTCCTTCTTCTTTCTGAAAGCCTGATCTTCCCAACCACGTTGGGGTTAGCTTTCAGTCTTACCGGATGCAGCTGAATACCAGTATTTAACATGGAGGGACTGCCTATCTGACCTCCACAACCCAGTTAGTACTGGGTAATACGATACCCCTTGGTAAGACTGGTTGTCAGACTTTCGGGCCACTGATTACCTGTAACGACTGTCAAAATTCTGCAATTGACAGCCGGGAGGGACCAACGGCTTAACGGGCTTTCCGAGGCACGGAGGAAACTTGGTATGTAATGGGTGGTCACCCATCCACCGACCAACCTAGATCAGCGCGGCTTAACTCTAAGATCGACCTGAGCGGCTATTACTATTAGTATTTAGCCATGAGCTCCTTTTACTCACGCACGGGATGTTGACGGGTTTTTGAAGGCCTGATCTAGCCTGTAAACCTGATAAAGCTGACGGCACGGTTGGCGCAGTGGCTGAGCGATTGACTGCTGCGCTGCGTGTCGCGGGTTCGATCCCCGCACGGAACAAATATTTGTATGGCCTACAGATAGTTGTTCCGGGTCTGGTTGTTTGTGTATGTGAGTTTAAATGTTTGTAAACGCACCCACGATACAGGAGAAATTCCTAGTGTGGGGCAACGTTTTTTAAAAACCAAAAAAAAAAAAAAAAAAAAAAAAGCTTGAATCGTTTTCTCTCAAATTGTATAGAAAACCCCAGCCTTATCTAAATTTCAATCAATAGACTCCCATCCTTTTATGCTAATGTTAAAAATATCGCACTGCGATTCCAAATGCCCGCCCGGCGCACCCTGGACAGCTAGCACCGCAGAATCTAACTGACTAATCCTTTCACCACGATGACTCAAACTCAAAATCAACCAAATGCAAATGCTAGTGTGGAGCCCCTCTGCAGGATATGCCCGACCGCCTTTCTTGCCCATCCTGCACAGCCACTTGCACCTTCCAGGATTTAAATGAAGCAATTAACGAACAAAAGAGCTGTGCAGGTGGCTAAAGTATTATTTGAGTTCATCGACACGCAAAGAAGAAGACCACTACTATTATCCGTTAGGCTGACTTGGTTTTCTACACATTCCCGTACAGTGGTAAACCGTGGTTTATGATGCGATGACTGTTCTGTATTGCTTGTAAGTCGGTGTTAGCTGCTATCACGATTTTATACGTCTTCATTGGGTGCTTAGCATTTTTCGTGGATATTGGAAATTATGGAAGAGGTTTATTTCTTTAGTTTCAGAAACGTGTGATAGAAAAAGTATGACATGTTAATATGTGTAGGTACATGACGACTTTAAGTTTCGCTGCAGTTGGGTAAAAAAGGTACGTTCTGTGATTATTATTTAGGCAAATTCCACTAGCTAAACTCAACGCGATTAGCGCATCTGAATTCAGTTCAAAAGCTGTCAATGCCAATATTCGATAGCAATGGTGACGACGCAGTTTCAATTAGTTGATCACGTTCAGTATCATTGGTGAGTTTTGTCCGCAATCTATTAACAACACTATTTACTATCAATAACTGCCATAAAAATACATATCTTGTGTCCTAATTTCTTTGTGTCAACTTCCAAATATAGAAGAATAATCTCACTCTCAAATTGATCTAAGGATACGTTCACATTAGCCAACGCGCGCCATGTGAAAGCTACGTGCAAGCGACGCGTCGCCCACGAATATCTTATTTTATATTGTTGACGTAGATGTTTATGCTAGACTCGCGCGACGCTCGTGAGCTGCATCGAGAAACCACACGCGTTTCCCTCACAATTGACAATCTGTACGCACCCTAACGGCAAAGCGGGGCAATACGGAAATATTATCAGAATTAATTTGTATTGGGTAACTTTTAGAATCTGTTGCGAGAAAATTTTATCTGAAACTGCGGGTTGGTATAATTACTGATAATAATTAAACGTAATGTTGCACACGAGTTTTCTATATTTGAGGACGCTATTATCTAGTTGTTATTACTGACCCGTCGCAATGAGCGAAAAACAGTTAATGAAATCTATTCAATAGAAATTTGAATAATACTTGGATGATAGATGGGTAGGTACGTAGGTAGAAATCAATAAGTATCAATATATTTTATAAAATTTTCAATACCTTTGATCAAGTATGAAATAAGACTCATTTAATTTCGTCATAAGCGAAAGTATCTTGCGTAGGCGAAGTACATTTGTGAAGCTTCATTAATTCGTAAATAGCCCTGGTAATTCGAAACAAGAACATTTGCAAAGGGGCGATGTCAACGTTTTATCTTCTATGAACCCTGCAATGAAATAAAGAGTAATTCTATAAATAAAGAGTTAGGTAGGGATTCTTTAAAACTTTTAATGATAAAAAAAATGCGTGATTGCTTAACTCAATTACTTCAATGAGAATAAAAACGTACGCACGTTCACTTTTACTACGAAAATTTTCGTAAGAAAAGTTTCAACTTCTTACAGAGATTAGCTTATAGCTACAGCCTAATTTCTAAAGTCGGCAGCTATTAAACTTAAACGTGTATAAATAATTTCAAGAGCTGTGGCACAAAATGTTCTAAGTCCGGTTAAGAATTTCCGGATTGGCGATGAGCCAACATTATACAGAAAGTAATCTGCAAAACTACAAGCCCCTGAATGTTTTCCAAATATTATTATATTAAAGAACTATAAATTACTTAGCTGTAAGCCGTGTAACGGCGCCCGATAATGACATTGGGTATAACTACAGTAATAACACTTAAGCATACACAATATTTTGTTAAAGCGTGCGGCAAATCCCACTAAATCCTAGTTCAGAATCGAACTCAAAAAGGTAATAAGGCAATTTTCTTGAAAATCCCTAAACGTAATAATGTGCCGAAAACGTTTTCTAAATTTACACATATTGTGCTCTCGGCAGAATCGCCGGAGTGGCGTACGATCAGAATACTCAATGCGATAGGGTGAAATATCAGATACTTATAGTTACAATGCCACTTTCATAAAAGATGGCGTGTTATTGCGTTATTATGTTTAAATAAATATGAGAGTGAAACTGCAATAAAACACAATCTCCTGAAGCACACGATAGCTGCGGAAGCTATGTGTAAATGTTCAGTTAAGATTCCAAAAGATGCGGCGTCCAAATAGCTAAATAATTTTATTCAGATAGACCATTTGGGGTGTAGAACATGGAGTAAATTTATTATTTGAGCAGCGAGCCGCGGACAAAGGATTTGGGTTTGCTGAATTATGCAAATAAATTCACCATTCTGTAACATTTGTTGGCAATGTCTTTATTTCTGTAGATTTCTTAAAAGGCCCTCAAGACTAATCCCGCTTTGGCTTTTGAATCCTCTAAGTTGAATAAACGTGTGTAAATACACCTGTCTGAAAGTATTTTTATAGTATATGTTTAAGTAATATCAAACTTTTAAGGCTCTATGTCTTGTTTTTTATTATCTAAGTTTCCCTAACATATACTATAAAAATACTTTGTTCTTTATTTCTTCCACTCATTTAACCGATTTTGTTGCTCATTAAATTATTTGTTAAGTCTTGGAATAATTTTATTTGAACTTCAAAATAAATGGTATCATTCGTACCTACGAATAAAATACCTAAGTATATAAGCTTAACTTTCCGAGTTTACATGATATCAGATTTGTGTTGTGTAGTTATACAGACTTTTTATTGAGTCGTTTCCGAATTTACGAACCTACATTTTATGCGAAGCAAAGCTACATTCCTTCTACAGTTTAATATTCGTACAGAAGCCTTTAGAACTAGGCTTTCACAAACAACTTGCACCATTACCACATTGGGAAGGAGCTTCCCGCAATATCCCCCAAATGAATGTCGAGAGAATCCCTTAAGAAACAGTTTTTGAATCCCAATGGTATATTTTCTGGGAAAAGACGATTCTTCAGCCGTTTAAGGCAATATAAAATGTTCTAGGGCGTTCACGCTTGATTTTATTCTTTGTGAAAATTTCATTCTGTTCTTGTACCGCGTAACATCTTGTTATTGGGGAATTGTGTGTTTGTATGGAGCAATAGTGAAACTTAATAAAGATACAAAACAATAGGAGGCTGAATATTCAATTTACAGTGTCGGGAACATTCGTGCTGGTCGTTATGTGTTTACAATGGGACTCGCAGACGGCCCCGGTCCTCGCCCGCCGGCCGTCGCTCGCGTCCCGTGAGCACCTACTTGCCACACAGATAGTGGGGAGCGCTATCGGCCGTATCTTCGACAGCTCTGTAAACCGAGGTTCGGAATCAATTTCTAAGTATTTTCCTCAAGGGTCCAACAGGAAGCAGGCATTATGCTTTAGAAAGCAAACACTGATATCCTCTGGGAGCGTTCCGCAGCGATCTATTGATGTCTCGGATCACTGGCTTCTGTTCTTCTAATTGTGTAGTGGGTTATTTATTATCTTTCAAGAATTTTCTCCACAGTGATTTATAAACGGTTTTATTTACTTACTAAACAAAATGTATCAAAAACTTGCAAAAGCATATACCTATGTATTAACTAAACACCAGTCGGGTAAAATAAATATTGCGTATGCAGGTGAATATAAATCTGAATTTTACTCCGACTATTTTATTTGGATTTCAATTACAAACAAAAAAAAAAGAACAAACAGAATTCATTGATTACCTTAAATAAGACCAATATTAGTTTGGTGGAAAACAAATACAGTAAAACCGATAGTAGAAGACAAATGACGATACTTCCCTAAGTTAGGTTTCTTTGTCATTTCTAACGACTCATGGTTTTTCCCCAAAGTGAAGCGATCGATCGTGTACTCGACTATCATTTAGGGGAAGAGGCTATAAACATCGAAGGAATGCTTGTTTGATTGAATAATAGAAAAGCTGGATGGTAATACAAATACACTGATAGACAAATAAAACACTTCCCCGTACGTGACTACTGCGTAATTACCAACTCGCTCCTTACGTCAGGTAACATTTTGACATGGCCCTATAAAAACAAAGCTACTATAAATATAAAAAGAAATGTGCTAATAGAACCTAGATCGACGAATTTTTATTATGACGATACGCTCCAACACAAACACGCTTCCGAGAAAAATCTTCCACTTTTTTAAATCTCCCCCGTCTTAACTGACAATAAAAATAAAGAGATCAACGTAAGATAAAATGTTTCTTTTCACACCTTTATTTTCGTTTCGATGCCTAAAAAAATATCTTCAATACTTTTATTGGAACACGGCGAAAACTTTATTTAAATTTATGTAAGATAAAAAAATGAAATCTGCTATTAAATCCGGCGAAGTTTCTCCAATCCTTCTTGGATGCTTGATTCTGTGTAACGAAGCATAATGGTTCATTTTATTTGCATTAATTTGGATGCAAAGATTTATGTCCACGACGTGTATAATTAGAAATTGAAATTAAATTAGTTTCGTTACTTCTCAACTCGAGTGTCATTTCAATTTTTATGACGAATGAATTGAAAAAGATTTTTTCGGTGGAATGAAATCTTTCGATTGACATGGGGTGAAACAGGGTGGATGAATATTTAGCATTTATGTTGATTTAATCCGGCCAACCCGCAGCTTTAGACAAAAAAGTAATTCTGAGTTAGACACACAATGAAGCCATAGCTGTTTTTTTTTATAGCATAGAAAAACCTTTTCAGGTTTGTTTAAACTTCAAAAACTTCATGCAGTGGTTATTAAAAGGCTTACTTTATGAGCCATGTTAGTAGGCAGATATTTTTTGACTACGAGTATTCCTGTTACTACTATTTGTATAAAGATAATATAACAACATAAAAACAAAACTGAAAAAACTGCAATAGTATCACTGTAAGGTACACACAAACGCACACGATTTCTGCATAGTAGAAACCTATTTTTATATGGCTACTCCATGCCGATTCTTCAAGAAAACCAGTACAGAACATTGTTGAGCTTTTAAAAATAAAATATATTGAATATATTATGAAAACTGTGGAACATGGTACGGTAACACAAAGAAACGTTTTTACAAGAACAAATGAAAATAAGAATGTTTTAAGTATTTATTTTTTTAAATATAATTAATTATACTTTAAATTGACTTTCTAAGTTGAAATTTGGACTTGTTATGCTAGTACCACTCGAACTGTGGCACCATTTTATAAAATTAAAAAAGGAGGTTCCTGTCATTTGCCCGACAAGTGTCATACATTTGTTTTGAGAAAACTGTCTCGAAAAACAAGGGAAGATTCAAGATTTCAGATCATGACCTTTATATCGCTTAATTTCCAAAGACAGATGTACTTTCTTGACTAATTAATTGGTTTTCGAAGGATTCATTCGTTCGTGAGCTATTAGAAAAGTACGAGTATCGGTTTAACATCCTGAATGGCGTGCATTTCTCACATCAGCAGATAATGGTGGATGGGTGGAAAATTTCAGTTTAAGTTTCTTTGGCGATTTCACCAAAACAATCCAGTTTGGACCCTAAGTTTGATAACTTCAATAATAATAATAAAATTAAGTCTAGTAGGTATCACCCATTTCAAGGAATGTACCCAATTACCAATCACCTTGTATGCAATTAAATAATAAACATGAAAGTGCCCGTATTATTGCTCATTTACGGAGACGCGTTGCGTGGTGCGTAATATTCAACACAAACTCACATAAAATTACACAGTTAAAATATTGTTAAATTTAATTTTAAGTTGTGATTTTTATTTTTAGTTTTTTTTACCTTTGCTTTTATCTCGACTTTTGGAGGTGGGCGTTAATGACTGCGACACAGTTTTATACTATTGCAGTTGTTATTGAACACAGAGTTTCTGTAAACTGAGTTTTCGTTTCAATATATATATTTTTTAAATATTATATTCGCATACACAAATCAAAAAAAGTTTGTCAGTTTGATCGATTTGTTCTTAACAGATCGCAATTTTTTTTGTTTTGTGAATGCCTGTCCACCGCCGCGTTGCCCGCGGCGGGCGACGGAGGGGGCACCGCTTAACGCGCTGCCCGACGCATAAAGTCACTTCTCCATAAACTCTCCCATACATTGCTATATGTTTGAATTGAAAGCGTGCCGCGCCGCGTATCCAAAACAGACCAGTCTAAAATCACCAAACCACCTCGAACAAAAATGGTGATCAATTTTCATCCAGCCTTCTATGTATGAGGAGGAGTTTGTAGCCTGCATTGGGACAGTAATAGACTGGTATAATTCTCATTTATTCTTTTATATTTAAGGTGCTTGAACTTGAACGTATCATATATGTCTACATACTCGTGCTAGCTTACAAACATTCCCTCTCTCTTAGTGCCGTTCTAAATTAATAAGATTAATTACTGTTTAATGACTTTGAGGGTACTTCATTACAGTATAGACAGTTGATAAATTACAATCTGATAATAAAGATATATCACTTGATATTACACTGAGTAGCTTCACATTATTTATTTTCTAAGCCTTCGGGTAATTAATCGGATTGACATTATATAACTACATATATACATAACCCCTTGCGTGATAGTTAACGAGATAAGCGAAGTTCAGGTTACGGGTTAAATTAGGCCAAGCGATTATAAAGCTACGTTTGAGATATTGGTCAAAAGTTACTGATTACTATAAATGTTGATAACTTCGAATTACTAATTTGACGCCCTGGCGTAACGTAGGTCTCAATCAAAAGGTTTGCCTATTGGTTCGTCTTACATCTTACGTGCTTGTGATCAGTATCGGTTACATCCGCTGTCTTTTGTATAGTCGTAAAACAAAAGATACATATTCAATAATGTACCCATTCATTTAGCAAAATATATTCCCTCAATGTTGACAGTACATTCCTCCGTTCGCCACGCTCCGCTCCACGCCTGTGTAGCTACGCACCGGCGCGCGGCGCTCTGCTTCTTCATATATAATGCGTACGCCGAGAAATTCCCTGTCGGCGTACCCGTTTCCTACTACCTACAACTTGTTTCTCAAGTCATGTGTGAACAGACGTCTTACTAAGTATATAACACATCTGCATAGCTTTCCTTGTGAACCGTAGTGTAGAACGTAAAATTCAGTAAAATGAATATCAAAAGTTTTATTAAACTTTATGATCATGCACAAAGTTATTTTATTCCACGATTTACATACCGATGTTGTATGAGATGTTCTGCGACGTTTTATTTGGTAAAGTTACAAGAATCTAAAGCAAATAGTACTAGAGTCGTGTTTCAAGACAGTTATTCGAGCAAAACTGCGGAAACAACGTTTCCCGCTCGACATGAACCGAATTGCACTCCCTCCCAGCTTGTTTTCTCATTTTATTACTCTTTCTTTTGTCGGGTTGGTTACACTTTGCCATAAACTGATTTGAATATTCCCTCAACGGGGTTTAACAATAGCAACTGGTGAAATAAAGGAGGAAATTTGTAAGGAGATTATTCTAAAAATATTTTATTAGATTCTCTCGCACACGTACGCGGCCTTCTTGATAATATATTACAATGCTGAGTGACCTTTGAAATGCGATTAATGTCGAGAATTAAGATTGATTGCCTTAATTTATGTGGTTTGTGGATCTATCGAATTCTTCATTCATTATGCTTCAATACGAGGGCTGAAGGATTACCAGCTGAATGTTAACTATCTAAAATAAATCATTGCAATTATAATTGATGTAAAACACCATCTGAATTTTCTATCCTCTGCTCTGTTATTTGCCCATGTTTTTAAATTTATTCCACTTAAATACCAAGGGGTAACAAACTTAAAATATACACAGCAAAAAAAACACAAACAAATGGTAGTAAGATACTTTTCTAATTGACTAAATTGTCTGTAAACAAGCGAAGTTCCAGTCTGTTTCGTCCAGCCGCAGTTTCGTTGACATTAGCTAAACTTGAGAGCTCCCAGTATTTGTACTGGCTGTATTATTCCTTGGTTGTGCGAAACAAAACGCAAGAGGAGGGTAATTAGGCCCTTAGCAAACATAACAGACACGAACAATGAGAAAGGGAAAATGCTCTGTGGAGGGAAAACGAATTGCTGGTTGAATATCATCCGGAATCCACGCACTTGTGTCTTTTTATTTACCTTAAATGTCTTGCTCGGCAAATATTGTAATGTGCTGAAA
The DNA here is from genome assembly GCA_964057025.1 of Standfussiana lucernea. NCBI lineage: Eukaryota > Metazoa > Arthropoda > Insecta > Lepidoptera > Noctuidae > Standfussiana > Standfussiana lucernea. The sequence continues at coordinate 6,457,885 of OZ059793.1, forward strand.
TAAAGTAGCATAATTTGAGTACTGATGGCCCAGAGGTTAAGGCCTCACATCGCATGCAAGAGGTAGTGGGTTCAAATTTGGGCTACTGACTACCTGTAACGACTGTCAAAGATCTACAAATGACAGCCGAGACCAACGGCTTAGCGTGCTTTCCGAGGCATGGAGGAAACTCGGTGTGTAATGCGTGATCACCCATCCACGGACCAACCTAGGCAAGTTCGGCTTAATCTGAAGATTGACCGCAGCGACTGTTATTATGTAGCCACGAGCTCCTTAAGTAATGCAAAATCAGAGGTAAAATAACCGTGGAATTTAAATACGTTATTTATATCTTCTAATCGTCTTGAGGTATTCGCCAGTAGTTTATGCCATGCTGAAATTAAATATTGACCAGCTCGAGTAAAAACCCGTGTTGTGCTAGACTATTAAAGAATACTTCCTCGCGGAAAAAGCTTTAATGCACGTGTACTATGTCAAAATAAATCAAAACAGCAACAAATTAAGAATTATAATTATAGTGTCCACAGCCTCTCATTTTCTCTTAACATGTTGCATGATGTTATTCTCTTAAATGTTGATGGATGGAGAAGGAGAGGAAGGCCAAAGAAAAGATGGATGGACTGTATGAGGAATGATATGAAATACAAAGGAGTAAATGATGCTGTGACGTCTGACAGGGGAATGGAATGGAAGAAGAAAACGTGTTGCGCCGACCCTAAGTCAAATGAGACAAGGGCAAGTAAGATGATGATGAGAGACCACAGCCAGACAAATGTTTTTTTTTAAATAATGGCTGACTAAAACTAAGTAAGTGGTTCGCTGACGCATCGATGGATTTAATTCCCATCACTAGCCAGTAAGTATCCTGAGGTTTATTTAGACTGGCTAGCGGGATTGTTGGCCATTATTTATTTATCGTACCGATTCCCCTTTCCCCCACAAAGCTTATCGTTGTGAAGTATTTCTAATCCTCCACAATGTTTTTATGAATTTGTTGAGGGTCGTTTGCCGGAGCAGTGACTAGAGGTTTTGTTTGGTTGGCTTTGTAAACGAAACAGTCTAAGCACCATTTATTTTTAATAAGTTAATTCCATAATTATACATATACAGTCATTCATATTTCAAATAGGAGAGGAAAGACACTGGGTTCGATTGCTGACAGTGTAGTGTAATAATAATTTTAAACTGCCCTTTCATCTAATGGAAATACTTTTTCTTTCTTTCTAATAAATAATTATTAATATATATTTTCTTAATACTCATGTCTTTATTATAATGGGTGTAAAAACGAAGCCGGAAGGCACTTATTATCTGCTTCACCGCGATATTTTTTATGTTCTAAACCTAGTTCCAACTGTATCAGATGTTTTTTTAACCGACTTCTAAAAAAGGAGGAGGTTCTCAATTCGGTTGTATGTTTTTTTTTTTTTTTGTGTTTGTTACCTCATATCTCCGTCATTTATGAACCGATTTGAAAAATTCTTCTTTTATCTGAATGGATGTACTTCCCGATTGGTCCCATAGAAATTTTATCAAAATCGGTTCAGCATTTTGGTTTTGAAATCAAAATAGCTGGAAAAAATTTCATTGCGTGTATTACTATAACTAAAAAACGTAAAATAAAAACGTTTTTGCAAAAAAAAACCGACTTCCAAAAAAAACACAAAAAAAGTGGAAAATAACATTACTTTCGGAAGTCGGTGCCAAAAAAGTCAATGAAACAAACCATAGTCACCGACTTCCGAAAGTAATGTTATTTTCCACTTTTTTTGTGTTTTTTTTTTTTTTGTTTTTGTTATAACTTAACTTTAAATACCTCCATGACCTCCGTACCATTCAATGCATCCATCAGCACAATGTTTTGAGTGACACGGAGTCCGTAAAACGTGATTTTTCACCCCACAAAAAGTCGATTCCCAGCAATATTTTTTCATAGAGTACTTAGTTTGATGTACAAAATGCTTGGTTGACGGCTTTGTGAAGGGTCTGTGTACAACTTGTAAAGCTAGAACCCCGACCTTAATAGCACCTAATACTTAATACACTATAGGCACACTGTTTGTAAGCACTAAATTCTGATGTAAGTGCAAATGGATAATAAATAAATTCATAAAATTATGATCTGCGAAAGTGTATCACTCCATTTAACATGAACCTAAAAAGACCCTTAAAATATGAATAGAACCATGTGAAGTCTGTCACAATATTTTTAAAATCAAATAACTCGCTGAAAATTTAGGGCAAAAGTAGCGTACAATCTTAATCGAATATCTATGTTATACATTTACTTGAAATACTTTTACATTTGTTTTAACATAAAGTTACTCACAAAATTCATGGTTGTAATGCTAGATAGCATACGAGCTGTTATAGTGGTCGTAAGCCAGTAATTTTCCATTTCATGCAGTAAAGGTATAAAAATGGAATAAAATAAAAAGAGAATTAAACTAAGCTACAAAAAGGTTTCCGTTTCAATATAGCTTACGTACTTTTAAGTGAACGAATGTAATCCTCTTTTGCGTATGTTTATAGAGAAGCTTGAAATGAAGGAACACACATACTTTTATTAATCTTTAAATAAAAATCCACTGCACTATATTATCATAAACATTGTCACACAGTTACAAAATCATAGAACCTCTATGATAATTTCCGGTACAACATTAAATGTCACGTTTTGGGGGTAACGTCCCTTAATATTTTATTTAAGAGGGTTAATAATTGACATTAGACACAGCAAAGGGCTGGCGTGAGTGCGTAATCGTAAAATTAAAATTAAACTGTTTGTGATCTACCTACTGACGTTATTAAACCCTCAAGTGTTTCGTACAAATAATAATAATATTGTGATCTTGTTTATATTATTCCTTGAGAGCTGTAATATATCGAAGGGTTTAATAATACGATGTTTATAGGTATTCGAAAACATGTGTAGGAGTACGAGGAAATATTGTAACAAAAACATTGTGATAGGCTCTTCAATGTATTAATTTCCAAACACAAGTTTTAGCTTACCCGTTCGTCGTTTTGCGGATCTCGTGCCACAACTTAAAAGCTATTTTAAGAGTTAAATTTTCAAGCCCGAATAATGAAAATCCAATACAACCTGGTATTCATCTACGTTGACAATGGTAACTAAAATCTAGAACTATCACCATTGTTACAGCTAGCTTAGCAATTAATTAATAATAAGCAGACTCCTTACAACTGTTGACGTAACAATGTACACAGTGGCTCATCTATAGCAGAATACTTCTAAGAAATTTTACTACGTAAGTAATAAAAGGCGGTAATTGCTTCTTTTCTCTATAAAGGACGGACAAAAGACGGCACTGTTACTGTTTTAGCGCTTCCAGCGTTTAAAAGCGAAGAAAAAAAGGAACCACTACACTTATTGAAGATTCGTTTTCAATTCGCCAGCCGCATTCGTTTTCAATTTCTGGATAATCGAGATCTTGCTCAATTGAACACTCGATTACTCGTTTACGGGACACCCCTCACTGTTTGAGTTTGCCGAGTTTGATTGGGTTTGCATAGCAGTGGTATATTATCACTGAATAAAATTAATTCCCAAGGAATAAAAGCTTTCTGGTGTATTGTACATACATAGCCTGTTAGGGGAGCTCTCGGCTAAATAATAACAACCGTAAGGGTTGATCTTCAGGTTAGGCCGCGCCTGACTAGGTTGGTCCGTGGATGGGTGACCACCCATTACATAACGAGTTTCGTCCGTGCCTCGGAAAGCGCTTTAAGCCGTTGGTCCCGTCTTACCAAGGGGTATCGAATCACCCAGTGCTAACCTGGTTATGGAGGTCAGATAGACTGTCCGACATCCGGTTAGACTGAAAGCCGACCCCAACGTAGTTGGGAAAAGGCTAGGCAGGTAATGAACATAGTCTATCACGTTGACATTGTTTTTGAAACAGACGGGTAGGTACAAAATTGTTTAGTATCTGTGTTAAATGGGTGCTTCCTGAAAGCTTTGAAAAGTTCGGTACCACAGTAGCAGGTTTTCCCGGAAGCAGTTAACGGACGCCTAACAGGCAAGCCTATTATATAAATAGTCTGTCTGTAGTGTCCTACAGTGTTCAGACATCCACGGAGTGGAGATGGAAAGTTGTCTAATTAGCAGCCCACAAAATATTCGAAATAACGAAGTTGAATTAAATTAATGTCCTTTTTACTACAAAATATAAATACAATTTTGAATAGCGTAGTCAGGAACGGATTTTCAGACTCTTTAAGCTTTGTACGTAAAGTTTCGCTCAAGTTGTACTCTGGAAATTGGTTGCTTTTATCACTGTCGTCCAGCCTTTGACTTTTTAAAGGTTGAATTCTACATTTTGTGATGTTAATAAACCGTGTGACTGTATGACGTTTGCTGTACATACATGTATGAGATAACAATACTGCTGTACAGATATGTGATAAAAATACTGTTTTAGAAAAGGATTCTAGAAAGGATTTTGGAAAGGGTCCTAGAAAAGATCTTTGTGAGAAAATTAGCATTCAATAAAGGATGCCCCTTTATTAAATGCAATTTTTTTCAAAAAAATATTGTTTCTTTGAAAAGCACCCTAAATATTGTGTATCGATTTGGCTGATGTTACAAGTTTGTCATAAAACTATTATTTTTGTGATTTGTCACACATATCCAATTCTTTGGCGATAGTCATCAATCTTCGGTGTGAACTAGGCCATCGAAACCCGGTTTCGGTCCCATAGGACACCCGGGAAAACCGGATTTTACCATGGACCCGAAACTAGGTTTTGCATGCCTTAGTGTGGACATCCATCTAAAGTCAACGATGCATACTTCCGCTCAATTAATATTCAAGATGAAGCCGAGAATCCGGGAAATAAAACCATTTTAGCGATACTACTATCTGACAGGCAAGAGTTTGATTTTCGAAGATGGTTCCTGCATAGCTTCCAATATCTACTGAATGTCTTAGAATAAAATATGGCCAGATTCATGAGTCGTTAGAATGAAGTATGGTCTAACAGTGGAATAACAAGCACAATTTTGGTTTTAAAGCTCTGTTCCTGATCTAGGGGTTTCTTAACTTTTCTTTAGGAGTTCTTGAATAAAAACTCGGTAACATAACATAACACCACGGCTTAAATGCCCGAAGCGTTAGGCAGAGGTGTACCTAATAGTACACCCACATTTCGTCAGTTCTGTTTAAGTCCCATGTATTAGGGAGCGAGGTTATTGTCATCAACCGGGCAAAATTCCAGACTCCGAGGCTGCTACTGAGAAATTCGTTATAAGAAAACCCAATAACAATTTGCCAGACCCGGGAATCGAACCCAGGACTTCGTGCACAGCAGTTGCGATTGCAACCACTGAACCAACAAAGCAGTGAATAGGTAAAAACTTAATACAACAGGTAAATTTAAGTCTCGTCACTCGACTCTAAGTAATTACTTGGGGGGCCTATCAATAGCCTCCAGACTATTGATAGGCTCCCTAAGTAATTATTTTGTAAAGTATATTCGACAGGTAAATACGCAAGTTTAACCTAGGTTGTTAATCACTAGCAAACAAGTTAATTACACAGGCTTCACTTTGTACCCTTATTTAACGTTTTAATGTTTACTTTGCGCTGAATAAAGACAGAAAGATTGTGTGTAGGGTCAAAATTAAATAGCTGGTGAAACTTTACAAACGTCTGAAAAGCTATTGTTTCCGCGAATCGTGTATCTTTGGGAAAGTTGTATAATATGACGGGCAGACTCGATTCCTTGAAATATACAGGTAAACTGTATTTTTTTTTTGTTATTATTCCTTATGTGAAGCGATGGCCGGCCTGGGGTGAAGCACGCTTGCCTACAAGAAACCGATTCACTGTATACTGAATATAAAAAGATTTTTTTCTAAACTTTTAAGTAACCGTACTTCCAGTGGCCGGACCCCGTAATCAACTGCAGTAACTTGAAATTAGATATCGGTATTATTAAACTAATTTGACCATGATAATGTAACCTGCCACAAAAGATCTAGGTATATCATTCTATCATAACCAGTGATCGGAGATCAATATTTAGAGCTAATGTATATATTATATGTAATAGTTAGGTACCTAAAGTTCAAGGAACAGAAACGAAAAGTGGGGGCTTCCTTACAACAATTTTTTTTTCCGAATCTGAAACTCGGAAATGTCTCGGAATCAGGTAAGTACATTTAATAATAATGTTATTTATTAATCAGTACAGTAAACTAATTGAATTCATTATTTTTCATTTTTAACCGACTCCGACAACAAGGAGAACGTTCTCAAAAAGCCAGTAGATACGTTTTCTATTGTTATTAATTCAGGCAAAGATGCTGGTATGAAAATTTAATTAGCTTCCGCACTTACTTACGGCGTTCAAACAAAGATAAGGAGATTACCTTTATTTTTGAAACAGTAAAAATCGTGCACTTTATTTTTTAAACAGAAACAGTAAATGAATTCGATAGTTGTTGTACTTTATTAATTTTAGTTGTACTTAAGTAATGTTCCGACATTCGGAACAAATATTCCGAAAAAAAAGTAGTCGTAAGGAAGTCTCCACTTTTCGTTTCTGTTCCATGAACTTTCGGCACATTGGCTCTACCTATTCCGATCACTGATCATAACCAATCATTTGGCGATCTGCTATCGTGCAAAATGTATTGTAATGTAATGTCACAAAAATCTTTGCTCAGAAAAATATTATATTAAATTAAATACATACTGAAAATTTTTAACGATAATCATTAAATTTAAATGCCAACAATATTTCCGTAATATTATTTTTGGATTACAAAATTAAAACAATAAAATGAAACTGCCTCCATTGTTCGCCAAAAATCTTTTAATGCCACCTCGGACTTTTCATACTTTTTCAATGTTGTAATAATTGGTAAATCGTAATGTCCTCGATACAATTTGACTTTTCATAATTTTAAAACAACCGTTCGCTTGGAGCTCATGTATTTGGTGACGGCCTTGGTGCCTTCATTGACGGCACTGCTTGGCGAGTTCACCGGGCAGCAGGAGTCTGACGGACGTCTGCACCTCCCTGGACATGATGGTCGACATCTTCATGTAGTGGGTGAGGCGGGAAGCTTCAACGGTGCAAAGGGTTTAAGGGGACCATACCCTAGATAATAGGCACTTAGACGATCGCTTAACGAAACCAAGAGAACCCAACGAAGTTCTGAGAGCAGTTACAGGTGATGAAATGAATGACACAGAGTAATGCGCCTGGCTGGTTCGTACCCACGACTATAATTCAAAGCCCGCCGTCGCTCGTATTTTAAAATCAAGTCTTATTTATCACTTGAAACTAAATAAGTTTCAAGTGATATGACTTAACTTTAAAAACCCCGACGCCTAATGTCGATAATTGCCCATAAGGACAATATTTTCCATACATTACGCACAACCGTAAACAGAAATTTTCCACACCACAAATTAAATTAATTTCCCATCAATTATGTTTCTACATTGTTTTTCCGTTTGATGTACAGAATAAGTAGATGACAGCTTTGTGATGAGTATTTTGACACCCTGTATTTCCTTACATTTCCTCATTGGGTTGTGTTTGTCCTTCACAAAGGACAGTATCCACGACTTCAGCACGTGTAAGATGTATAAACTTGGACGTAGCAAAAGCATATTTTTTAAATCGTAGCATTAATTGTGCGCTTTGTATATCCTAATATATGTTTCTTTTTCTCTTTATTTAATTTCGTTTATTTGTCCTGAGCGAGTGTAATAAATACTTTTCCCTTCTTTGAATTTTCTGCCTATCCTGTTATTATTATCTAAAAGGCGTGAATTTTTAGTCGTGTAGGTAATTTTCATTATGCCAATGTATTTTAATTTCCGCTGGTAAAGCTGGTAATCCGTTGTCGTGGTTTGAGCATGCGATGCGGAGAAATGAGGAAAGTGTTGAGGTCGTACGTGGATGACCATAAGATTATGAGAAGACCAAAGAAACCATGGATGGACTGCGTGAAACATGATATGGATGCGAAGAGGGTGACTATTGAGACGTCGGAAAATGAAATGCCGATCCCAAATGCACTGGAATAAGGGAGAGAGAACGATGATTTTATTGTTTGCTTCAAATGCTTTATCAGTAAGGACTTAGACATCATTTAAATAGAATCATTATCACAAAAGAGATTATGACGTGTTATTGAAGTAACTAAAGATTTAACGTAAATAGGTTTCCTGATACAGTCTAAGCCCGTTGAATAGTTAATTACATAGTGCAAGTTTTCCACTTAACGCTTCGGAGCGCCCTATCTGACGGTACTACGATTTATATCTTTTAGATTGGACGCCGATACGGAACGAGTGGGGTTAACTTGACATGTCGTAACAACTGATTTCGATCGTTTAAAGTGACTATATTTTCGTTCAGTTAAGTATAACAAATGTCGAAAGAATTAGGGTTTAGATTTGTTACAATTCAAAACCTAAAAAACGTCTAAAAAGTAATGTTGACAGTGTGGTGGAAAAATTAATATTTTGCGCGTAAAGCAGTTTTGCCGACTTACGGTCAGACTTTTTGGAATACAAGCTAGGGATGGGCGTTGAATGAATGAACTAGTTAACTCGACGGTCGACCTACAATGTACAAGTCTAAAACTAACGCGGTTATGAATGAGACAAGTCTACCGATATAGACAATATCGAGCCGTCGAAATCGTCGCGAAGCTCATTTATAACATCTACACAGACTAGTCGATGAATTTAACTATTTGATCGACTAAGAGATAAAAAAAAATGTGCGGATAGAAACGTCGACGACCCATCTTTAATACAGGCACCTAACGTTAATTAACTATTTTTAAACAATTTTGCAAATTAATAATAAGCTAAAAACATAAGCTAAAAAATATTATTCAACCAACTTTTATCAACCTGTATTAGGTACTACTGGACTAAGGTCTCCGACACAACTCTCTACTTCTCTCTAAGTGTGACCCTCTCTGGCTGATCCCCCCCACTCCTGTCAGTGTTTTCTTTTACGCAATAAAATATTGCCAGTGTTAACAGCTTGTAAATGAGTGTAATGCCTATTAGAAACACCTCGACCTTGCATTATTGTAAAGTCAGAAAGAACACCTATTCCCACCCTGAAAACCACACCACAAATTCACAGCAAAACGATAAATCTTTAAAGACACTATGTCACTCACAAAAGCGATTTTATGTTAAAAAAAAACTGTGAAGACAAGAAATGATTTATAATATTAAAAGAGTTTTGCAACGAAGAACCATCAAGTAGCTAGTGAAAAGACAGTTTCATTTTGTAAAGGGTGCTCACAATACCAAGCTTTTATTAAGCATTTCCCTTTGAACTTTTGAGAAACCTCCTTAGGTGTGGTTTAAATTATTTTTGGAAAAAGGACTAGTTTTCCGGTAAAAACATTATTTATATCAACACTGAACACCTACTAATAAATTGACAGTATAATTTTATATTCTTTATTTTTCTTATGTGCACATTTTTTACCTAAAACAAACATTTACAAATAGTGGTCCGCTGGTGTCCGGAGCAGGGTCCAAGCTACCGTTGGTTAGGGCTCCAGAGACAGGACCCTCCTCACAATTCGGGCCGTAGGAGTACTGCGTTCTGAATCAGGCCCTTGATCCAATCGTCAAGCGAGAGCCTCGACAGAAGATCGTCGAGGCTTTTGGCCAACAGGCCATTGTGGCCGTATCGAAAATCGGCACAATGATAGCCGAGTTCACATTCCACATCACCCGCCGACAACCTTGTGTTCCAAGTCGAGGTATTTTATTTGTTTCTCTTTCTCAGCTTTACCTTTTTTATTAATTAACAAAAAGATACCTACACTCCACAACACATCGACAGGGTTGTTGATAAACACTTTTGTTAATTAAAGAGTTCCATAAAATTGTATTGAAAAAGCAAAATGTCGGAGTTTGTTCCGATTTTGATTTGGCCGCACGCCAGTAGATCCATGTACTGTTTTAAACTTTCACGGTTTATAACTAAACTCACACTGTCACTTACGAGATATCTTCGGAGATTATTTGTGTGATTAGTTTCTTCCGTGACAGTAAGTTTATCCATGTAGGTACAACGATAAGATTACAATTATATTTTTGTTATTGACAACCATCTACCTTAGACCGAAATTAACGTAGCTTTCTAGCCAAAGAAAAGCAACTTCTCACAGCATCCGCCATAGCAAATGCTTGCGAAACAGTAACAACATTATTTAATTGTGTAGGCACCCAATCGGCAAGCAAAGCAAACATTCCCAGCGTTGTGGCTTTCTGTAGTCAGCTTTTTCCCTGAAGTTGTGACGTCATCAGTTGCGGTGCAACGTCAACTATCGATCTGTTACCGCGAAGAAACATAATAAATGAATTTCTAATAATGGTCACTTTGAAAATTCTTTGAATAGTGCCTACATCGTTTTTTAAGCAGGCGATACGGTTGAAACGATTCAGGGGTTCTCATTTATATTTCTTTGCTTGAAATTATTTACATAATTTGGTTGAAACAGTATTTTTCTATTATAAGTTTCAAAAATGGTGAACAGAACACTAAAACGTGCATTAACTGAACATTAAAAGCATAAAACATCTTTCAACATTTCACAGAACGAACAAGTTACGAATAACGACACTTACGCCTACTTACAATGGCACTAAGAGACACCTAAATAAACGCCTAAATTTTATGGCCCGCTTGGAATTCCAAATCTCGGGCGAGCGGTAAAAATCAAAATGTATGTTTTAAGGCATTCATATAACGTTAGTGAGAACGGCCAGAAAAACAACTCAAAGCACTTAATTTTCACGTCGTAGGTAGTAATGTCAAGTTTTTCTCCTCTATTTACTTCAACAACAAAGGTTACAAGCTAAGTCACTTCGGTCGAAAAGTTCATAAGAGTTTAATTTAATTTAAATGTTTTAAATGTTAATGGATTTCAAGGGATCAGCAGCTGTCCGTGTCTAAGCTGTTAGTTTCGGAGCTTATCCGACGAAAACTTTAATAGTTTAAGCGCTTATATAAGATTAATAGCTCAAAGCTCTACCTGTCTCGAATTGAGGCGGTCGGTTTGAAGTACCAACTAATCTTTAAATTGCTAATGAACTCTTGTCGGGATGCAAATATCTTAAAGTTGCGACACAATGTTCTGGTGAATACGTACAGTCATATCTAAACAACAAGAATACATTTTAGAAAGATTTGCATTCGACATTTGAAAGTGATTTTTGTTGGAGGTTTTAAATTAAATTAAATTGGAAAATTAATAACAATCATTTATGAACTTCAATGAGAAACTGAAAGAAAACGTTTACCCTGCAAAAGGACAACATACTCGTAGACTTATAATATTATGCCAATTATAATTAAAAACAATTGAATTATAATAAGAGTTATTGTGTTGATTCTTCTATAATAAGTTTGCCGTACCTCGAGAACCATGGTTTGATGATAAATCTTCAACAAGGAGTTATGTAAAATTAGCGATAAGGCTTCGTTCTGGTCACTTTCCATCAGCAAAGTTTGCTTTCTTAATGCGAAAGGCTGCATCGCCTAATTGCGAGAGATGCAACAAAATTAAAGATGTGCAACATTTGTTGATGGAATGTGCTAAGAATAGAGATGAAAGGGAATCTGTGGCTAGGGAGTTCAAATTAAACATGTGGGAGGTTGGACTTATCCAAAATATATTGGCATACCCTAAATCAGAAAGGACTAAACGCATAATTTGGGGCTTAATTCAGAGGCCTAGACAATAATTCCCTTTCCTATGTCATGGTTTATACATAGATTCATAAAAATGATAGTAATATTTTTAAAGTTGTGTGTAAATAGAGTATAAGGTACAATGGGGTTGACGTATCCGTGTGGATAAAAACCCCTAATTAATAAAGAATAAAAACAAAAATAAAGTTTGCCGTGTATGTAGAAGTAATACTATGCAAAAATGTCCGTTGTGAAAATGGGGAAAATCGGGCGTTCGAAAGTTTTCCTACCCAGTTTCATTAAAACCTGACGAAAATCTCTCTTAAGTTTTGGAAAAAAACATATGGAATCCGTAAAATTGAGAATCCATCCGTTGGGTGTAGTACAAATAACAGTTTCAGCTGAGAATGTTCCCGGCGACTGCACATTTGTATCTACTTTTTGGATTTAAAGCATAATCTTGTTTTACAAAACATCGTTTAAATTCTTGATTTGCTTGTATGTGGACTAATTAGTTGCATGATAGTAAGTTTTTGTTGTTAAACTTGAGTTAAGGATTAATGAATTAATTGATTAGTTGTTCCGACTTATTTTTGCTATTGAATACAGTTAGTTACTTACTAAAACTAGATTTATTCACACGTATTTGTTTGTCTTCCTAGCTATCGAGCAGTTTAGCTTATAGATAAATCTTAAGTCCGTTCATGTAGCACCTACATAAAGTTTAAATAAATTACACATTATGAATAAGATACTATCATAGGTTTAATTAATTTCGGGGCTAGTCCAATACTGTAACAGAATCATCATCTACCTAGTCTTTTTCCAACTACGTTGGGGTTGGTTAATCTAACGGGATATAGCTGAATACCAGTACATGGAGCGACTGCCTATCTGACCTCCACAACCCAGTTAGTAGTAGTTAGTATTGTAACAGAATAAATACCGTTATAATAACAATCTCTATTTCCACCTACAAACCACACGAACCCGAAAAAACACAACCGAAAAAATATTGAAATAATGTTCCATTGAGAAACAATTCCAATACGTTACGAAAACCGTTACATTCAAGTTTAAACAGCGTGAGACGCGATAGTGTGGTTCTGTACCATTAATCTGTGCAACGTACCCAACAAATCTTTTCTTTCCAACTTAAGATCCATCCACGTCTACATGCCTATGAATAATACATCCGTTGCCTCACAAGAAATGTCCATATATTTGTTTAGGCATCTTAAATAAGTAACAATTAGGATAATGATTTGACTACCCTCAGCTACGTCTTAATAGAGGCAGTTTGTTCTCTTTTATGTCATAGTTTATCACCTTAGTGGTGCTTGCTTGTGTTTAAGAGTTAAGAGTAGAAATATTCGGCTGGAATACTACATCATCATCGGGCAAGTACCTACCCATGTGACTTTTTCAATTCATTATGTACTTTCTTAGTTTATCTTGGACATCGCTGACGCAATCGGTAAAGGAAAACATCGTGAGGAATCATCACCTGCCTAGCCTTTTCCCTACTATGTTGGGGTCGGTATCCAGTCTAACCGGATGCAGCTGAATACCAGTATTTTACTTGGAACAAGTGCCTATCTGACCTCCACAACCCAGTTAGTACTGGGTAATACGATACTCCTTGGTAAGACTGGTTGTCAGACTTTCGGGCCACTCACTACCTGTAACGACTGTCAAAGATCTACAATTAGCAGTGGGGACCAACGTCTTAACGTCCTTTCCGAGGCACGGAGGGAACTCGGTATGCAAAGAGTGGTCACCCATCCACGGACCAACCTAGGCAAGCACGGCTTAACCTAAGATCGACCCAAGCGGCTATTGAACAAAATAAATCATAGCACAAGTAGTTGTATTACCTAGGTCCTTTTTTTTTTTTTTTTTTCGGATGGGAAATCATCAAATGACTTCTCCCGCTCTGGGCTGAGCAGGAGGGTGTGTCAGACTTTTACTGACTAAAACCCACCCATGTTCCTTCATCGCCCTTTGTGTTCCGGGGCCGCGGTATCTCTTTCGAACAACCCGCAGCATTACCTAGGTCCTGGAGTATAGTTTGGATGGTAATACCCACTAACTATCAGCAAAAAAAAAATTATATCAAGTAAAAATTGACGACCTATCGAAAGACGGCACGATTGGCGTAGTGACTGAGCAATTGGCTGCTACCCTACGTGTCGCGGGCTCGATTCCCGCACGAAACAAATGTTTGTGTGGCCCACAGGTTGTTGTTCCCGGTTTGTCTGTTGAGTAAGTGAGTTTAAATGATTTTAAACGACCCACGATACAAGAGAAATTCCTACTAAAGAGCAACGTAATTTAAAAAAAATATTTATTGGGTTGACATAGGCTACCCAAAAGCTTTATATCAATCTTGTTTAAAGTCGTGATACTCGTAGAAAAACGGAACGGTGTGAAAACGATTGCAATTTGTTTATGCCCACAGGCTTTATTACAAAACTAGCTGACCCGCGCAACTTCGTCTGCGTTACATTTTTGATTAATGCTCCGCTCCTATTGGTCGCAGCGTGATGCTATATAGCCTTCCTCGGTAAATGGGCTCTCCAACACTAAAATAATGTTTCAATTCGAACCAGTAGTTCCAGAGATTAGCGCGTCCAATCAACCAAACAAACTCTTCAGCTTTATAATATCAGTATAGATATGAAACCAAATACTTTGACAACACGAAACGAAAGACACCTAACAATCGACATCGATGCAGTTTTCCCGGCGAGGGTCGTTCTTTCACGGAAAATCTTAACACCGCGAATCAGAAATTGGCGTCAAATGAACAACGCCATCTATCGAGCACGGAGTTAAATTTAATGCATGGAAAGCGATCGAACAAACAATATAGGCTATGAAGATTTTCAAAGCAGCGCCATCTAAAGTACCTTTTGCTATCATGACTTTTTGAAAAACCCAATAAGTCGATTTAAAGTTATCTTGTGAGCACTTCATCTTTATTCATTAGTAACAGTTTGATTCAATAGAAGTCGTTGCATGTATCTTAAGTAATGATGATGATTGCTTCTTGAACACTTTAAATTCATATATCTTTTTATTAAAAGCACAGATTGCAATGAAACAAAAACTAATACCTTCTGTAAGTTACGCGCAATACTTGTGCATTAAAACTAACCACATTGCTTTTGTAATTTTCACGTGATACTTAAACAAACAAACATAGCCGAAGACTCACAGACTGTAGACAAACAGACTGCAGACAAACAGACAAAAAATCTAAAAATAGTAGAAATGGGTTCTGTTTGTTATCCTTTAATACCCCTACTATTTTTTTCTAAATATTTTCAATGTACAGAAACGCCACGTCTAAAGATTTATTATATGTATAGATATAATATATATATATATAGGTACCGCAGCCTAAAAAAGAACTAAAGAAGACTTATTAAAAGAGGGTGTCCTCTTTTAACAAGTCTGAGCCGATAACCGAACCACAACCTCTGCAGTTGAGTTTGCAGTTACAGAAAACTCGTTCGTCCTGCACGAAGAGTTATTTAAACAAATCATAATTTAAATTATTCTTATTTACCGAAATTATAATTAAAAAACTCACTGTGACCTGGTGGGTCGAAGGTCGACACAGTTATAGGTTGTACTGCTTCAGCCAATAAGGCGGCATTCAATTCAAAGAAAATGATTAAACTTCATTAGCTTCGTATTCAGAACTTTAACGTTTCTAGAAAATGCTAATAATGTGAAAAGGGGCACTTGTACCTTCATTTTAAAATACATTTAAGTAATAGTAGAACTCTGTTTGAAGGAGCTCTTCCGTGGAAGTGCTACAACAGTATAAAAAGTCGAAGGGACACCGACGCTGAAACGGTTAACACATATGCAGTACATCATTCTCGATAAACGTTTTTTCTTTCCTAATTAACTGTGGTAGTTTTCCTTTTAATATTGTTTATTTATACTACTGCCGTGATATTTACACATTTTCAAAATCAACCATTTATCTGGCAAAGTGGGGGGGACATTAGACTCTTACAAAAATTTGCACTGTAGGGCTATGAACGCACTGACAGATGGCGTGTTTTAGAGCACTTGGAGGCACCATGTGCTCTGCCAGTGATCGCCTAGCGTGTAGGTATCTAAGAAGAGCGCAGTGCAGTGCGGCCGGATGCGAATTCAATTCTTGAACACTTCACTGCTCTCTACGCGCTATGCAAGCCACCTGTTAGTTTGTACGTAGCCGAAAGCTTAATTTTGCCAATAGATCCCTGAATCGAAAAACAGTGTTCTCACACCCGCGATATTTTTGAACGTGGTGTGTGTTTCCCGTGGTGTGCATGTTGTGGCTATCGCTGGATACCTATCCAGCGATAATGACACACACCACGATAGACACGAAAAAGAACTATCCCCACTCACATGGCATCACATGACATCACCCATCACATCAAAATAAAAGGAAGTAGGTACCCTAATTTTTTAATTTTACTACTTAGTCGGCATGGTTTATATGCATACCCACGCAAATACCAGCTTACTAGTGACAGACGGACATTACGAAACTATAAGGGTGCCTTGTCAACATAGACCCCAAATAATCACGTGAAAATGTGTAAAACAGCTTAATTTTTACAATAACTGACGAAATATCAAAGCTGGTGTATTTGACTAGAACCATGTACTTAATTAATTGCAACACTTAGCGCGTAGATGTCACGTAAAGTCACGAGCACCAATATGTAAACACTTTCCTAAAAAAATCAATTTTCTCGAAAAATAACGTTTGTAACTTGGAGATAGGATATATTTCATAAAAATAGGAGCTCCAAAATACTATGTTCATAATAACATGAACTTTTAAACGGATCAGTAGGCTATAATCACTACTTTAAAGTTGCGAAGAGTTTAGATATTGCTGCTCGTGACTGTACGTGACCGTTTCGTATATATAAAAATCCACATAAATTCTTCGCCAATATACCTAACCAAACATGAATCAATGATTATTAATCAATGTAATTACATGCCTTTCTTCTCGCCTCTCTATACCAAATAAAGCATCTTTAATTAAGTAATTATACGAGGTAAGTGAGTTTTTTTTTCTGTTTGATCTCCGGTACACTTATTAAAAGAAATATATACCGTAGGTATGCAATATGTGTGTTACCTCGAAGGTATGTATGGGTGTATAAAACTACTACATATTTCGTAATTAATTGGGTTACGAATAACGATCATTCGTTGTTTGGTAAGCATAACAGAGTAATTGAATAACAGAAATATTATGTAAAAAGAGGAAGAAAATAATTATTTCCTTAATTATGCTCATGATAAGTAATTAAAACATAATAATGATGAAAATTATAGACTTTTTTATTAAAGTATTTTAAGACACAAAAAAATAAACCTATTTTGGTAAGTATACAAAACCACTAAACGAATAGGTATGATATGATTTACTTTAATACACAAACTACAAATAGATCTAAAATAATAATAAAAAATTAAGATTAAAAGTATGTACCTACATATAAATAACGACGACATTAGGACACTTAATGCTCATTTACGGTGACGCGGCGCGTCGGGCGGCGCAATGCGTGGCGCGTTGAGCATTGCCCGCCGCGGGCAACGCGGCGGTGGACGCGCATGCACAATTTTTTTTTTTTAAAGTTTGCGATCAGTTTGATCGATTTTTCAAACTGATCGCAAACTTTTATCGGCCAGCACCACGCAACATCTCCGTAAACGAGCCCTTAGGTGTCATAATACTCCTCCGCATTTTTACTATTAGATTTCTATGTCACATTTGTTTGTTTTCTCTTGTCTCCATAGCAGATTTCGTAGGCCGGTAGGCGACTACGTCCTACGAGAGTCAAGTTCGCTACAAGTAAACAATATAAGTATTTTGATATCGTAAGCCTATTATTTACTTGGGTATATAGGTGAATAATGAGGTTAAAAGAAAACAGATGAATCAATCAAAGATAAATAATTATAATCCTTTTTTTGAGCCAATGAATTCTAGACTAGACGATCATGATACTTAATTTTAGTTTCATTGTTTTTTTTTTACGATCAAGGTTATTTTAACAAAAAGAAAAGGGTATATACACTGTTATCCTGCGATAATATTATTTTCCCATAGGAAATTGTCAGCGAAAACAAAATTCTAAATTAAATATCTGTGGTCTTTTCAAACTACGAATCGAGTTTCAGAAATAAAAACTTAAAACAAGTCAAATTGTACCGTACAATGAACTCGGGGAAACTATTAGAAAGTTCCCGGAACTACCCTCATGGTGCCTTGGCGGCGGGAGGCGTGCCCGGCATGCCCCACCTCTACAAAAGAAAAGCGACAATTCCTTCCACTTCACACTACGTTTCAGTCTTTCCAGAGAATACCCGCCCCCACTTCTTACTGCCGCCGCAATGAACACGCAAGTCTAGCACATTAAAAAGTCTCAATCATAAGTGCAGGGGCCAAGAACAGTAATGCAAAAAACCGAGTTCAATCACTTTGTATTCTTACGAAAAAGATTTAAACTTATACAATTAGTACGAGGAAAATTGGATGTCTGGAGATCTAACCATTTTAATTGCATAGTCCTGAAACAATTTAGATCATATTTTGAAGGAAATTGCATTTTCTTGACATTTTTTAAGGTTGTGGACTGCTGTTTTGCTCATTTGCTTAATTTATGTTGTTTTTTGTAAATATTATTTAAGTAATATAAAATAGCCATTAAGTAAGAAGTATCTTACTGAAAAAAATACAAGATGTATTTAAAAGGTAATAATGGCAACATTACAGTTTAATAAAAAATGCAGTGTTTGTGTTTAGTTTCTAAAAATATTGTTATGGTGTACATCGCATTAGGTAACCCTGTTATGATAATCACCAGATGGAGAAAACAAATTAAAAATAAATAATCCCAAGCATACGATTGGAAATCGAACTTGTTTGTAATCGCTTTACAATGATTATACAAATGATAAAGGTGTTCCACAATAGCTTATTTCACCAGCAATGGTCTATCTCAGATAGAAAGCTCACTAAAGCGCAATAACAAATAATCAACCAACTAAGAATAGACGGAAAGGTAAGCCTGCGTGTCAGATGTCAGCAATCCCTGACCTACAGAAATGACACCTGAAACAAAATGGATGACAAACGGGTTTTGGATGGACCGTTGTTCATCAAACCTTACCTTAGACAAAGGTGAATTTGGGACTCCATCAAAATCCAAAGGTCTATTAGGAAAGCCGTGGAACTCCTTTGATCTCATCAAACGGCCTTCCGGACTGGTCGGCTTCTTAAATATTCGTCGGACGCCGAACAGATTATCCACTTTTCTTTGCCGGCTTTAGCATTTTTAATGAGACATTTTCAGTGAAATTTCCAATGTTCAATTTAAGCTTGCTCTCTGAAGGTGTTAACGCTGAATTGGTAGGTGTTCTTTAATTTCTTAACAAAGACTTTGCTTTAAAGTAGATTGACGTTATTACTTGAATTTTAATTACTGGGTGGAAACTAATGACGGAAAAATCTTTAATAGATTAGCTAAAATGCAAGAGCTAATGAAACGAGACGACATTGAAGCTCTTTAACGAAGTATCATGCGATAATTTTACGATAACCGACAAACACACACATCCTAGATATATGTACGTTGAATTTATTTTGTATGTCCACTGCTACATTACCTATTATTGCTTCTAGTTTTAGAAGAATGGAGTCTTCTAGCATAGGTATTTTTACTATTCATACTCTATGTGGAAGTTTGAAAAGTTAACTGAAAAAAAAATATTACAAAAAAAACATTGGATTTGTATTTTGTGTTACTATAGTTCCAACCTCTTTATTATTACGTGTCATTTCGCATTCGATAAACAAAAAGAATAGAACTAGTTACTTGCGTGTAGTTTTGGTTTTCTTTCAGTAGGTACTAGTCCCTAAAATGAAAACTTACTTATTATATCCGGCCCACGTCAAATGAAATGCTCTTATATTAAAGAGTCGTCAAGGGCTCCTGAAAATAGTATAATAATTGAAGCGGATTAAAGAAATGTTTACTGGAGATCTAATGGCTCAAAATAAACCTTCAATGAGTGACTGAAACGATATAATAGTTTGTTTTACAACTATAAACAAATATGTATTTGTAACATACACAAACTGAGCATAGAAGAAGATTGTGCAATGATTTTACAAAAGTTGTAGCAAATTTCAACTTTGAAGTGCATTATTTAATTAACTTTCGATAGGTATTTCTAGCACGAAAACGTCGAAGCAAATAGGCCGTCATCAATGTAATTACTCAAAAGTAATTGATTGTTTCTATGCAATTGTTGATTCAATCATAATCGAGTAGAGGTATAGGAACCACTAAACAATATACGTATGTAGATAATAACCAAATGAAGAGAACTCCAGGATGCAAACAATCACATTAATGGTCTAAAGCGTAGGTATAGTAGCCGGATAGTAGCTATCCACTTACTGTAACAGAAGACATGTAACATAAACGTTAAACACAAGCTACAACCATCATCCGTATTCTGGATGAAACTGGTATTTCGCAATGAATTTTGCAAGTTGACAAAGCGTGAAATTGTATCTAGCTTGCAGACGTCACGCTGACGTAGTACTCTTGGACAGACGTCATAAGTTCGGAATATTGTACCCGGTTCATGGATTTAAATCATAGATGTGCCCTCACCGTACTTTGGTCGAGCGAAAAAGTGTCCACACTGAGATGAGTGCAGTCGAAATTCCCGCATGACACGATAGATACGATGTACAGTATGGATGAACGAGACAATACTATTCAAATCTCATTGTCAACGAAATAGAAACGTAAACAATGTTTGAGGTGGTACAGCGGTCTATGATTTAAATCTATGTGCCTACCCGGGTTAAATGTGAGGCATTCCAAAGCTTGTTACGAGGTGCCGGCGTACTGGCAACGTAATGACGTTAAGACTTTGTGCCGCATGCAATGAACATGCATAGCGCTATGGAAACCCGTACGTGTCAGTGCAGGCTCGAAAATAGATTATGCTGTAGTGAAACGATTGAGTAAGGCAGGGGCTGAGTGGCCAGAGGGCCTAGGCCAGTGGCAATCGCTTTCAAAACGTTTTACAACGACGTTCAACAGGTTAGTTTTTCGATAGCTTATGTCAATTAAATTTTTAATCCTCATGTCTCACACTGAGCTATTCACATGTTTTCTCAACACTTGAAAAAATATAGGTAGTAATTTATATTCATGTTTAACAAAATTAATCATTCTATAAAACCGGAATACTACAAACATAAAATATATTCAGTATAAATAAAAATTGTGATAGTTCATCCAATAAAATTCTTATTATTCTACTGTCAATGAAAATACGATGAACGCCGTAAATCACGAAATCTATGGAATGTCGGATATTTCGCTCCCAGTCTTGTTCTAGAAATCGAATAATATCATCTAGGTAAATAAAGGCTTGCTTACACGGGCAACTGGCAAAGTAAGTGGGAAAGAGATGGCGCTAGGCAAGTGTCTAGCGCCATCTCTCGGAATAGTTCTAAAACATTCCTGCACTAACAGAACATTTTAACCCCCCAGTTCTGGGAATTAATAACACAAAATACTTGGAGTGATTAAAGGCAATACTGCTGAGACAATGATTTAAATAGAAGGACCTAAATTGTTGCGACTACTGTCGCAGAGCTACATTTTTCGCAAAAGTGATCTTTCTCAGTGAGATTTTGTTGATTCTATTATTTTCTTTCCTTTTAACCAGCCAGACACTTTATAAATGCTCAATTAATTATTCTGGATTTAGTTTCATTCAAACAATTGTAAAATCACAGAAGGACCAGGGTTGTGGCGCATATATCATAGGCCATTAAACATTAGGCGACTGGCCCAGTTTGGTCAGACATGGGGGTTCATGGACGACACAGCTCCCGTATTCGTAAACACTCGGTCCGTGATTTAGATTTCGACTGGGGATGATCTAAACTGCGTATGCAGCGTCTTCCCACAGACTCACCATTCCTATCTTACGCCGCATGCCCTCGAATTCGCTTAACTAAATTCTGGACCAAACATAATTTGGAACAATGTGCCATCATCGCCGTCAATACGCAAAAATTAAACTACTTTAAAAGTGGCTACCACCATTCGCCCTATTAAAAACAGCATTTGTATTGCTGTTCATACAAGAAAGGATATCAAAACATACTAAATAACCAGTTATCTGTATAGTTGAGTATAAATGCAATAGATCCGCCGCACCACGGGCAGATGAGTGAACGATTTATGATGTCTGTTTTCTGTCGGGACCTCAGAAGATACAGTTATCTCTTGGTTCAGTCATACCGATAATATAATTTTTGGTTCACAATGTAAGATAAGCTTATAAAGAGTATTAATCCCATTAATAAAATATTGTTTATCATCTTAGGTAGGTAATTTACAACTTTTTAAACACCAGTTTCTAAAAGGCAAATAATCAGAAAAAAGTCAGCATTTTGTCAATCTTTTTTAAGTGCTGTTATTGTAAATTTACTCGACATAATTTTATAATTTTGACGGTCCGTTAGCTAATTATTGGATTTGTATTAACCAAGTGTTAGAGAAAACAGCTCTGTGTGGCTAGCACGAACGCTCGATGTTAACGTAAAGTTCATTCCCACGATTTTAAAATGAGAAATTCGCACAACTTCCCACATAATATTTACTAACTTTTAGATTGTATTCAATCTATGTCACTGTTGTGCTTGCTGAAAAAAATAACCAAAATGCCATAAAATAATATTGTATTTTGGACAAAAAAATCATTCGAATTTACGTAACGTCTGAAGAAACTGGCAAATTATGGAAACTGTCGAGTTGACGCATTTGTCGAATACACAAAACTGTTCAATCAGTGAAACTGACGAATCAACGAAACTGTCGAATTAAATAAACTGACGAGTAGGGAAACTCACCAATGTTACACGGACTCGTTTACTCTGTCAGTTCACTCTAGGCCCAATGAAAATTGAAAACTGGCGAAATTGACAGTTACAATATCCTTAGTTTTTAGAAATTATTTCCTTTAGAAACAATTTCTGAAAACTGTTCCAGTTCGTACAACCGAACGCCGACGAAGCTTAAGTACTTAGAATCTATTGGATTACTAGAACTGCAATGCGATATTGGAAACAATTATTATGTATCTTTCTTAGAACGACATTTACTGTTGTTGTGTGGAAAATATTTTAAATATATTGAGTACTAGCTTATGCCTGCGACTTGGCCCGCGTGGAGTTCGATTATTGAACTCCACATACCGTGGGAACGGTATCGCACTACCGGGACAAAAAGTAGCCTATGTGTTAATCCAGGTTATGAACTATGTGTATGCTAAGTACTACTACTAGGTCTAAAATGCCACAAGAATCTTTTGGCATCTCACTGACGTTGTTGGTAAGCATTTTTGACAATTTGAAATATTAAAGTAAATTGCTAAAAGTTTGAAGTGACAAGTTTTACTTACACAAGTTACACTGGCACATAATAACCTTCCTAATGCAAAATAAGGTTCCAAAATAATCTCATTACTTAACATCAATTAAAAAAAAGGAAGGCCAAGTGGAAATGTTCCAACGGAATCTCGATCCATTTAAAATATAAAAGCATCTTGAAACTGCAAAGTAGAGTGAAAATCCTTATCCAGCGAATAAAAATCGAGATTCCAAAGAAAAGTCAAAGAACATAAGATACAAAGTGATTTTGTAAGTGGAAACGAAATCTTTCAGCGTTGTAATGTGAACATCGCGTGACTCTGCCTAGCGTGGCGGCTTGCGGAGGTGTACGAAAGGGTAATGGAACTTATAGACAACGATACCTAGCCATTACCTCGTGTGTTGCGAAATTGCTCTGACGACGGTGATAACTTTTCTCCGTGCTCATCTATTACTGGTTATGTAATTGCTTTGAGCAATAAGTACTTTATCAATGAACAAAAATGTGGCACTACACTTCCATTCTACATTTCTATAGAGTTTGATTGAGTGACTGATTTGATTGACAAAGAGGAATAGCGAAATTTTAGCTGAGACTAACACTGATCGTTTAAACGAATAGTTTTAGATTATGTGGATAAATCTAGGCTTTTTTGGTATACCAAAAAAGCCTAGATTTATCAAAATCGAAATCGATCGATCGATTTATCGAAATGTCTCATTTATAAAAAAAGATAATTGAAAATTTCTGTTTATATGGAAAATTTAAAATCGGTCTAATTGAACTGTTTTGCGAAAATGTTTTCTACTAACGTTTTAGACCTATGTATCCTGTTTATGTAAATGAAGTTTCATTAAAATCTATTCAGTCATGTCGAAAAATAAGAACTTGAAATTTGTATGAAATGCCGTACGGCGTATACGCTCTTACCGTAGATGCTTAAATCTTGATTGTAAAATACTTTTGTCTGTAAACTAGAGAAATCACCGATTCCACAAAGAAAGAAATGCATTTGTTTACTCATATCAATGTCAACTAGATTTTTTGCCTTTCATCATTTTTACTGTTTCGTCTAGTTTTGGGTACGGTTAATCAGAGCCGTTGCCAATGTCCTTTAAATACGGACTATTTGTGAATAAATGTTTTTAATCACACTTATAACATCATAAAAAAATTGTGTAATATTGACCAATTTGAAACAATCTTCAAATCTACGGCTGGGTAAAGAGCTCCCCTTTCTTCTGCCATACTTTTCGTTATGAACCGAAAATAGAACGGACAAAATATGTCTTTCAACAAAATCACATTTCATTTGACAGTAGGAAGTACCGTACACATCTATGGATACCCTCAGGGCAGCTTGCCTCAAATTGCTTTTAGGATGTCACAAGAAGAAAACAAACAACCATAATAATGTGAGTAACTCTTTGTGTATAGAATAAAACTCTCAGGTACGTTCAACATATAAATAAATGTGCTAAATCCAGTTGATGAATAAAGTTCTCCCTTAGAAACTAGAAACTGCACAGTCTGCGAGTTAAAGCATAAAATGACTTGTTACATCATGGACTGTGTATAGTCGCCTTAATTTGAATTATAAAGAAAAGCGACTGTTGCATTGTCGTGAACTTATTTCTATAAATGGTCTTTTATTTTATACAGAGGTGAAGTTTTATGAAATTGAATATGTTTATGTCTTCTGTCACCATTAGTTTAAAGAAGCTTATTATAAAACTAGCACTTAACCCGCGACTTCGTCCGCAAAAATGTGATAGCTTGGCTAATAAACTTGATATAAATATAAATTATAGTCTATAGCACCCACCCATAATGTAATTTTCTAGCCGCGAATTTTTTTTTTTTGGAATTCTATTATTAGTTCCGGAGATTACCTACATACGAACTTACAAACAAAGGAGACAGTGTTTTTTTGGCCCAATTGATGTTACGTATAATATTCATATTACACCAAAAAAAGTAACCAATTGATGATAGCAAATAAACGAAAGATTACATAGAAATCTAACCGTAATCTTAACATAGTAGTAAGTGATATTTTGATATTTTTTTGCGAGTCAATTTATTCCTGCTATGGTCATTTGATGATGTCATTTGACAAGAAATATGTACGTGAATGAAAGACGTTTTTTACGTTCACAAAAAAAAAAAATACGGTACCCATTGGTCTAAAAAAACAAATAATACTAAATAGTAATAATAGTAGTATAATAGTAGCCATGTCATTACCCCGTCGGTGCAGGCTGTGGTACCACCACAGTCTACCACAATACCGGATCGCGCTGACGACTTGAGTGATGACATGGCTATTAATGTAAGTACCCAGTGCAGTGAGGAAATGAGGTGTGCTTTGGAGGGTGCGATTCGAGAATATCGGTTCATGTCGCCCGACCTTAGACCGCGCATACCGCGTTTGCCCATGCATAACAAAAATAGGGCGCTGGTGGCTGTTCTGGATTCGCAGTTGTCAAACTATTTTGATAACTGCGAAGACCTCACTGATGCTCACTCAATCCTGTATTGTGCGGCTGTAGCGGCATGTCGTGTAACTCATGTCAAATTTTTTGATGACAGAGCTACACGACCTAAGCCAGCCGTACCAGCATGGCAGTACAGGATTGAGCGACGTATTGATGGGGCCAGAGCACTCATCGGCAAACTAATCTCCTTCAGGGAGGGCAATACGCGCCCTAGAGTGATGCGCTTTGTGAGACGGGCGTTCTCGGGGACTGATATTAATCCTCGAGACTACATCTCCCGTGTCACAGAGCGCATCGACTTCCTGAAGCAGAAAGTGTATGCATGGGCGAACCGTATTCGTAGGTATAAGCGACGGGTGGAACGATACACTCAGAATCGCACATTCCAAAGAGATGAAAGGTGGGTTTATAGGGCTTGGGAGCGACCGGACCAAGGTGTGGCTGACACGCGCCTGCCGGATGATGACGTCATGACTTCGTTCTGGCGCAGCATCTGGTCGGTGCCTGTCAGCCATACCGAGGGTGAATGGACTCGGGAGATTGAGCATGCGTGTGATCCAGTATCAGAAATGGGGGCAATCTCTATCAGCCCCCAAGACGTAGTTCGTGCAGTCCGTCCGTTACCAAACTGGAAATCCCCAGGGCCGGACGGGCTGCACAACTTTTGGATCAAATGGTTCCAAAGATCGCACGCTCGCCTGGCTTCCCTGTTCCAGTCAGCCTTAGAATCAGGGTCGCTGCCCGAGTTCCTGACAACAGGTATAACCCACCTGCTCCATAAATCGGGTAGTACTGCGGAACCCAAAAATTATAGACCGATTACCTGTCTTCCAACAGTCTATAAAGTTCTTACATCCATCTTGAGAGCTAAAATTAGCGAACACGTTAATGAAAATTCTATCATGTCAGCTTCTCAAAATGGATGTAGGAACGGGTCCCGTGGTACTAAGGAGCTACTCCTCATTGATATGGCCATTAGCCAACAGGTTCGCCGTTCCCGAAAGGATCTGTCAACATGTTGGATAGACTATAAGAAGGCCTATGACTCGGTGCCACATACATGGCTCATGAGGGTGCTAGAGTTGTATAAAGTTGATGCAACTCTGCGCACCTTCCTGATGTCGTGTATGGGGCAATGGAGGACAGTCCTTCGCTATCCAGGATGTCGGCAAATCCAGAGGAATAGCGAGCCAATAAGGATTGAGCGAGGTATATTTCAGGGCGATAGTTTGAGTCCACTTTGGTTCTGCTTAGCCTTGAATCCTCTTAGCACGCTGCTGGAGGATTCAGGTCTAGGTTATCGGTTGAGGAGAGGTGGTCAGGTTATATCTCACCTCCTCTACATGGACGACCTGAAACTCTTTGCCCCCAACGATTTGCAACTGATGGAACTACTGAAGGTAACTGAAACTTTCAGTAGTGCCATCAGGATGGAATTTGGTGTGGACAAATGTGCGGTCATGCATGTAAAGCGAGGGGAGATTGTGGAATCTGTGGGAACCCAACTCTCGGATTCCATAAATCTTAGATCCCTTTCAGCAACCGAAACCTACAAGTATTTGGGTATGTCGGAAGCGCTGGGCATCAATGTAGCTGACATGAAGCAATCGTTGAGGGAGCGCTTCTTTGGCCGCCTGAGAAAAGTATTTAATAGTCTTTTGTCAGGCGGGAACAAGGTGCGTGCCTTCAACGGTTGGGTCATGCCGGTTTTGATGTACTCTTTTTGCATACTCAAATGGACACAAACAGAACTAGACGCCCTGGATAGAAAGGTCCGTACATTGTTGACGGCATATCGAATGCATCACCCACGATCTTCGGTTATGAGACTGTATATCCCGCGGAGGTACGGAGGTCGAGGCTTTTTAAACGCTAAGACTCTCCACAATCGCGAGATATGCAGTCTCAGGGAATTTTTCCTAGAAACCGACGTGGGGATGCATCGGGATGTGGTCGCGGTGGACAAGGGCCTCACCCCGCTCTCCTTGGCTAAAGAGAACTGGCGCAAACCTGTAGTACTTGACACTAACGACCGCAGGGAGGTATGGCAGAGTAAGGAGCTCCACGGACGCTTTTTCCGGGCCCTTCATGGGCCCGATGTAGACCTATCAGCGTCCGTAGCCTGGCTACGTTCCGGCGACCTCTTCGGAGAAACCGAAGGTTTTGTCTGTGCAATTATGGATGAAGTTATGATGACGAATAACTACCGCAGATTTATTGTGAAGGACGGCACGGTTGACATATGTCGGGCATGCCACCGTCCGGGCGAATCAATTCGTCACATTATCTCCGGGTGTTCTCGTCTAGCTAACGGTGAGTACTTGCATAGACACAACCTTGTAGCCAGGATTATCCATCAGCAACTTGCTCTAAAATACAACCTTGTGGAATCGGAAGTGCCGTACTATAGGTATGTGCCCGACCCAGTTCTCGAAAATGGCAATATCACACTGTACTGGGATCAATCCATCATCACTGACAGGACTATTGTGGCCAACAAGCCTGACATAGTGGTGGTGGATCGATCAGAGCGGCGCGCAATGATTGTTGACATAACGGTCCCGCATGACGGGAACCTCGTGAAAGCCGAGAAAGATAAACAAATCAAGTATCTTGACTTGGCTCGCGAGGTTGTCGACATGTGGGAAGTGGACACGGCGATCATTGTGCCGATAGTCGTTTCAGCACATGGCTTAATTGCCAAGAGCCTCGACCAATACCTGAGGAGGCTCTCGTTAGGCGGCTGGATCAAGGGCTTGATTCAGAAAGCGGTACTCCTGGACACGGCTCGTATTGTTAGGAGGTTCCTCTCTCTGGAGCCCTGACCGCCGGTAGCTTGGACCCTGTTCCCGATACCGGTGGGCTACTATTTTTTTTTTTATATTTTTAAATGTTTTTTTTTTTTTTTTATAGGAATATTTAAAAATGTAAATAAGTAAGTAAGAAAAATAAATAAAGGAAATAATACTAAACTGTTAACCTTTTTTAATGCTATTTTTAATGCTACTTTTAAGGGTTTTCGGTAAAATCGCGTGATGGTTTTAAAAATCATCATGACACGGAACGTTGTAAATCTTTTTGGTCGTTCTTCTTCTTAGCGTATCGATGGCAAAAAAGTTCAAAATGTTATGTTTAGCCCAAAATCAGCCACGCGAACTCCGCTCACTGATGCATTAAGTAGATCATTAAGTGCGCAGGTGGTAGGACATGCGGTGCAAGATGGAAGGTGTTCCATTGTCTGTGAGGAAACGCCGCTTACGCACTTGAGATCTGAGTCGTCTATTTAACCCCCATTTGCAGAGATTTACTTTGCTCCGGCCGACTTGGGTTGGAAGTCTGTTTAGACATTTCCAATTCGGCGACGGAAACGCGTGCCCAGGTGGAAGGTTTTCAGATGGATCCTTGAAGTGGTCAGGAGGTTTAAACTGCTCCCGCCAGAGATTGAATCTTGCTGTGGAGGCGTTGAAATTGGCTGGGTTAGCTTTCTAGGTTTTCTAGGGTGCGTGGGGCCCACGCACCCTAGAAAACTTTTACGACTTTGTAGCCTCTGGGGCACCGAGTAGTGGCTGTGCATTGGATGGCGTGAGTCAGCTTGTATCTTCGTCCTCTCGATACGGCTGGATATGGTCCTGCGAACTTTTGGAGGCGCAATACTGGACAGTGGATACAGCAAACGTACCGAGGTCGGTTTAAGACAACCATTAATTATCCGCTAGGTGAGCAAAACGGTCCCATACTGGACAGGCATATTCACCAGCAGAGAAGCAGAGCGCCATCCCAGTGGTTCGCGGAACTGTTGGAGTGGCCACCCATTTGGTGGATGTCAGACGGCGTAACAGGTGGTTTCTGTTTTAGTCGTTGACAGACAGCTTCTGCTTCTCCTCTTGCTGGATACTGCTGTAATTGTTTATTGAGCAGACGCACTGTCGGCTGCTGTGCGCAAGTAATGTCTGTCGTGTGGTCCTTATCTTGGCCATCAAGATGAGGTCGAAACATCTGCATTCTTTTTGGAAGTAATCCTACTACTAAATTGATGATGATCAGTAAAAGTAACAAAGATTTTCTTGAAGTATACAATTTGTTTTTTTTTTCTCCTTACACAGCAAGTTTAGAACATCTTACTTGCTTAATATTTATCAGTATATACTTAATATCATACCTAAATAAATAAATAATTATATTTTTTATATCATCCAGTCATTGTGGCTTTAATGGTGTTTGCACCTATGCATACTAATGAATCAATCACTATTAAAATAAATAAAGTTCCACACCGTGTCTGTCTGTCAGTCCGTGATTTTCCTCGGAACTTCATACTGAAAGTATTTTGATGCTATTGTTCACGATTATATAAATTGAATCACGAGGAACATTTCAAATGTTATAGCCAGGCGATGTCGCGCTATTTCGAAATGAATTATAAATCCTTTTTCGTAAATCAGTCTATCAAATCGTGAAAATCGTATCAAAATCTTTCAAGTATGAAACTTGAAAGATTTTGATACGATTTTACACGGATGGGTGACTTTGTTTTTTACTAGTTTTGTTATTATACAGTACACTACTTTAACTTAAAATACCGGTCAAACCTATCCAATTAGACAATATCGCTCGTTTTGAGGTTATTGTTAGATACACGTTGTCAATTTCGTATTTCTCAATATTCCCCTTAGACAAGGCTTAAATATTACCACTGTAATCTAGAAATTATAAGGAAGAAATCAATATACGTTTCATTATTATACGCTACAATTTATGAGGTGAGCCTATTCTCCAAACAAAAAAAAAATGTCTCCTTTTACCTCATTATAACATTAGTATATAATATGATTGTACTCTTATTGTTTTTAAGTACATATTATTATAGCTGGCGATGACATAATGGATATTGTTACCGAAATAAAAACTCCATGCTTATCGAAGTTTTGTGTCAGGCAAGAGGAGCTATCCAGTCATGCTCAACATTTCAGCCACACTTACCATAGAGGTCGTGTGACTAGGCGAAAGGAGTTGGTGCTCTGTAGTTTGAAAAGGAAAAACGAAAGATGGTCAGCCAATATCGTTCCCAAAGCTGGGACACAGGCCTCTTATCTGAAAAAGGGTGTAAACTTGGCTAGTTTTAAAATTTTTGCAACATTTTGAACACGGCGTCAAAACACCATTTGTTTTGACTTTGTAGCATTTTCGAAATAAATTGATGGATGACGCCTTTAAACTAGCGTCGTTCCATCAATAGTTATATAGTTACTACAGTAGTTTGTATGTTTACTTAATTTAGTCCATTCTCTACGGAACAGTTTGGAAGGTTTCCGGAACTACGTAAAGCCAATAACTGCTCACCAAAGTGGTTACTTTAACAAGTAATTACAGGACTTTTACGCCTAAACATTGAAGCTATATTGGAATAATAACGAAATCTGATATTAATTTTGTGGTTGGCTGTATATTAAAAACCGTTTTAGGTAGGGGAATCAATATTACAAGAGTGTTTAGTGTAGGTATATGTTTGGATCTACAGATGTTTGTAATCGCTTAAATGGCAGTTTAACCTGTACCAGTAAGGTAACTCATCTGTGTCCAAACCTTGGCAAGAATTGCTTAACCTGTACCGGTAAGGGAACCCATCTATTTCCAAACCTTGGCAAGATCTGCTTAACCTGGATCGGTAAAGTAACTCATCTGTGGCCAAACCTTGAATCACCGACCCCGAAATAACAGGCGTGATGTTACGTTTTGTCTGTATGGTCACTTTCCTTAAAAAAAAAGTCGCACAAAAGTCCATTCACGCAAGTGTCCATGCGCGCAAATTTCCGTTCGCGCAAAAGTCCATTCGTGCAAGTGTCCATGCGCGCAAATGTCCATTCGCGCAAAAGTCCAGTCGCGCAAAAGTCCATGCGCGCAAATGTCTTTTCGCGCAAATGGGTTCGCGCAAATGTCTTTCGCGCAAATGTCCTAGATCTCTAAAGTATGACCACTTTAACGTTAAAGAATAAAGAAAGAAAAAAGAAAACTTTAAATGCATCGTTATGTCAAACTTGATATATTTATTTTAGTTCTGTGTTTTTCCACCTGCACAGATAAGTTAGTTGAAGTGTACAGAATACTAATCTAGAACATAGATTTCTTTCAGCTTAACGAAATATGCGACTGAAACCGTAGGCAACAGCTAGTTATAAAATAAAACCCAATAGAATAATATTTAACGAACCCTATTTCTTTCAAAATACACCTTATTTAAATTCATATTCCATTTTCATATTAGTAAAATCTTTAAAAACATACAAGTACGCCAATTTGTCTGATTTCAATTAAAAAGAATCGGTTTCATACGTTTAAAATAACATTTTATTTCGTTCTGTTACAATTAAAAATATAACAATATTATTTAAATTTAATTTTCTCTCTGAATTTATTATTTAATTAGATTGGTCTCGAATTTGAGTTTTTATATACCTACAGAATTATCTTTAAACATTTTGGGAATGTGAAAACATGTATCTGCAAACATTGACCCTGTCGAGATTGTTTCTGATTTTTTAATGGAATTTCCAAGTTTTTTCCTAAAAATTAAATAGTAAAAAGCAACATATTCTTGCCCCCCAAACATTTTCATCAGAACCACACTTTTTTTTAAACGATCTGACTTCTTACTTCCATATTGAAAACAATAAAATGTAAATTTGATTCATGGCGACCAATAATCAAATGGATACTTATGTATTGTCAAGAGGCTATTACGGTGTTTCTCTTCTTTCCGAGTTTGGGAAGTTTATTTATTTACGTTCCATTTGTTTTTGTTCTATTGTTCTGATATTTAAACCAGGATTCGAAGTGATCATTATCATTGATAAATATGCCTTGATAATTATCTTGATAATAATGAAAATCATAATGACGAATAACTACCGGAGATTTACATTTCAATCCGTCATATTATTTTCGAGTGTTCTCGTCTAGATAATGGAGGGTACTTGCATAGAACAACCTTGTAGCCAGGACTATTCATCACCAACTTGCTCTAAAATACAGTCTTGTGGAATCGGAAGTGCCGTACTATAGCTATAATAATATGCCCGACCCAGTTCTCGAAAATTGCAATATCACAATGTACCTACTGAGATCGACCCAACATCACTGAAAGGGCTGTTGTAGCCAATAAACCTGATATAGTGGTGTTGGATCAAACAGAGCAATTATTGTGGTTTATTCCCGACTGTCACTACCGGTCTGCCATCAGTAGGAGCAGTTGCTGCTATTTTTCTCGCTACCACCACTGCTACTGGTAGTGCTTGCGTCTGATTCAGTTGCGTCTGCCCTCACCTCTGCCACCGTGGTGGCAGATGACACTTAAATTAGTGGAATCCGCCACCAGTGGTGGCAGACTCAGCAAAAATCAGCCAACTGACCGCACAGTATTGATTAAATCAGTGTTTCGTATTACTCCGAAATAAACTATTAAAACCAAGTTATTTTTGCGGTTGTAACAGAAAACTTCCCATTTCTCTAATTTTTTTTTTATTTGAAAGTTTTAATGCTTTCCATTATGCTATGGTACCCTAAAAAGTGACACTCGTTCCCTTTCATTCTTATCACTTTTACTATATTCTATATAGCACAATTCCTGGTTTGCAAAATTCCGCCTTTTCAGTGAGGACATTTTGTTATGTCCTCGCTCAAATAAGTTTACTTTGATTTAGTTAACACCTGGGCCCAGGACAGATACTACGCTCATTTTTCGTTTTATATTATCTATTTTTCTTATTTTTTAATGTATTGTTTTATTGAAAGAACAAAAGAAAATATATTTAATTGGCCACAAGTGCACACAAAAAAATAAAAAATAGACTTAATTTAAATCTAAACAGAAAAAAAAAAATATTATGTCTCACGGCTGCTCGGCTGCACCAAATAGGCCCAGTTCAAACTGCCGAGCAGCTAGTGCCCGTCGCTGGTTTTCCACTGAACTTGAGATGGTGATGTGACGGACGTAAAACTATTTTGTACTTTGTGTTAATAAATTGCTGTACATTAATAACAAATAAGACTACATTTTTTTTTTCAAATAAAAACAAAAACCATTGGTGCGTCCGACTAATTATCAATTACTATTACAGAGACCCTTTACACAGGGTTATAGCAAAAAAAAAAACATAGCTATAAAACAAATATTTTACTGCTAGCCAAGCTTTTTTCTGTGATATCCTTTTTTAGAATATTATTTCAGTTCATATTTAAATAAACAAGGATGTTTGTATACCTTAGATTTAGATTTGATAATTGTTCTTGGAAATTTCGGCAACATTTGTAGCAGCGACCTCGTCATTCAAGTAGGCGACGCTAGTTTGTGTACGAAACTCTGTGAATTTGTATTGCGGTAGTTGCCTAGACACCAAAGTCGTCAGGTATCGGAGATTTGCATAGCGTTGTGTACGAAAGGCCTAAAGCATCGGTGACATTGGCATTCAGTGAAATTGACAGTTTAACATTCCGTTTTCAAGTTGAATTCTACGTTTGTTTTTCTATTTTGGTTCATAGCTACTAACCAAAGGAAAAGTAAAAACAAATTTTGAAGGTAGCATTTACAGCTGGGCCTAGAGAGGCCATCCTTCTTTCTATCTGTTAGTTGAAATACTTGGTGCTCATTTACGGAGACGCGGCGCGTCGGGCGGTGCGTTGCACGGCTTGCACGATAAACATGTCGATTTATTTAAAAAAATCGATATCTGGCTCGATTTAAATCGAACATACAACAATACCGTTTGGTGTAGCAACGCTTTATTATATGTATAGAATATTGCAAAAGTGAGACAAGCGAAAGAAAATGAACGAGTTTCGGGCACTGCTGTATGTTCGTATATGCGCGTGTGACACCGCGTACGCCGTCGCGGGCGCTGCATTTCAAGTAAACGCGCGTAAAGTTGCTTCTCCGTAAACGCTCCCATACATTGCCATATGTTTGAATTAAAAGTGGACCGCGCCGCACAACGCGCCTCGTCTGCGGAAATGAGCCCTTAGTGGTGTCAGATGCCTACTTGATCGTCGAGTCTGCCACCACTGGTAGCGGATTCCACTAATTTAAGTGGCGTCTGCCACCACTGGTGCCAGAGGTGAGGGCAGACGCAACTGAATCAGACGCAAGCACCACCGTAGTGGTAGACGAGAAAAATAGTAGCAACTGCCACCACTGGTGACAGTCGGGAATAAACCATTATTGTTGACATAACGGTCGGCATGACGAGAACCTCGTGTTTGCTCACGGTTTGGGAAGTATCACGTGTTTCCATGGGATTATACTACCAGGATAAAAAAGCATCTCCATGAGTGTAGGACATTTTTTTATTAACCCATAATTATGGTCTTTCCGAATCTTATCTAAATTCGTTTTGGCGTGAAAAGCTTTCAAATAAACATAGTAGTCATACAGTGTTACTTTCGCATTTATAATAGGTATGGATGGTGTGAGTTACTAAAAAATATTTCTTGCCCGTAGACCTCACTCTAGTCACCAGGTGCAAGGAACATTGAAGTACAGGTGACAAATCTACCCTTATTACTTCGCTGTCGAAGACGTAAATAATGTGATTTTGTATTGAAGTTAGCTCTGAAAGCAAAAATAAAAAGTGCAGTGCGTTAGAGAAAACTTTTGAATTGAAAAGTCATTATTAGACTGTTCTAACAATGTTGACAAATCAGATTTTTCTTTCATAATCAATTAGTTTGCGACAAAGTACGAGAAATTTAAACAATATCTGTAGTATTTACAAGCTACCTATAGTCACGAGCAACAATAGGTATATATTTCTACACATATCTTATTCAAAACCGATTTTCAGATGGAACGACGACTGCGGTTGTGAGATAAGACTTATAATAATTTGGCTTCTAAAATACTATGTTCGTTACACTATGAAACAACAACATGAAACTGCAATTAATACAGTAGGAAAAAAACCCATTTTAAAGTTTGTTACTTGTTTCCTGTACATGTTTTCAGTACGATTTATTCTAGTTTTGCAATCT
The DNA here is from genome assembly GCA_964057025.1 of Standfussiana lucernea. NCBI lineage: Eukaryota > Metazoa > Arthropoda > Insecta > Lepidoptera > Noctuidae > Standfussiana > Standfussiana lucernea. Next base: position 6,493,625 of record OZ059793.1, read on the forward strand.
CGTTGTCATTACAAAGCGACTAAATAAAACACTACTCTGTTTAAATATCTTCAATAAAGTTCTCCTAATCCAGTTAAAGTCTTGAATCCAAATTTAAAACTGTTTAAACGTTAAATAAATCACATTGGGATCGGTTAGGACACTAATTAACTAGAGCGTCCCACGGAGCCGCAGTTACAGATGGACAGACAAACCTATTAGACCGTGTAATTAGTCCAACCAGTCCATGTGGTGCCATCATTAACACTGAATTAACAAAAAAATAAGACATGACTCGATACGAGTATATCCAGTATGTTGACAGTTATCGTAAGGACTAGACAAAGTGACATTTAATAATCGAAAATGTCTCACTTAAACCAAACAAATGTTGCCGACATTGTTGCAGGAACTTGTTTTGTATGACTAGTAACATTGTGTCACTAACGTTGCATAAAAAGCATAAAATTTCTGTTTTATGAAAGTCCCTTAATTTTTGCAAAATACTATGCTCGGAAAGATTTATGTAAATATACGAGCTTACGTCAGGATTTTATATACATATTTCGATGTTACCCAATAACACAAAATCATATTGCCGAAACAATGTTTCATAACTTTTTTACTATGAATACGAAGCTTAAAATTGTCCTTCAAAAATATTTCACATACAAATTTGAATACAATTTTATTAATCACACAACAATTGAATATTTTACAAAAGCACTGTTACCTTGTTATATTCTAGGAGAAGCCCTTTGTGGATGAAATGGGAAAGCCATCTCGAGATCTTGTTAAAGAGAAGAGCCACTTGACTTCGACTGAATTTTAACTTATGAAACTTTTCGCTGGACGATTATCCGCTAAACTTGTATTAGCTTGGAAATAAACTAGTCAAGCTTAACTGAGGAGTTTATTTTTTTATTTTTAAGGGTCACTTTTAAACTGAATATGAGGTACTCTTACCTATGAAAAAATACATTATTGTACGCTTCGACCGAATGCAAAAGGGGATATTCTGCCTAGCAAATTGGAGTGTTCTCCGAACAAAGAGATGTTTTCTCAAAAAAAAAAATACACCGAAGGGTATATCGAGAATCAGTTATTTCTTTTTTTTAACAATCAGATGACGTGTAGTCATCCTCTTTTGAAAAGACACTCCTCAACTGAAGGACCATAGAGTAGCAAAACTTGTTCTTTTTCGATATTTACAATTCAAACTTTACGGAGTTATTTGATTAAATATGCTGATAGATGATTGATTCGACCCGACGGTTACGACCACATCTACTCATCAATATGTAAATACATTTTCGAGGGATTATTCTCTCAAAGTAAACGTGAAGCAACCATGCAAAAATTTGTACCCAGACGAATGAGAGCATTCAATCAGTTCTATGGAAAATAGTTTAAAATATAGACGTGCTGTAGTACACGTATACTGTTTTGTTGTTTTTGTATCCAAAGAAATAGATGAATTTTTGATTACTATTTCTGATGACTGCCTCGGATTTCTTGGTCTAAAGGATCAAGAAATCCTGGGTTCGATTCCCTGGGTAGGCATATTGTGATTGGACTTTCCATCAGGAATGACTAAATAGCAGCCACGGAGTCTGAATTTGTGCCCGGTCTATGGCAATAGGCTCGATAGGCTCGCCCCCTTATTACATGGGACTTAAACATAACTAGCGAAATGTGGGTGAATTATTAGGTACACCTTTGCCTTGCCCTTCGGGGATTTCAGGCGTGATGTTATGATGATGTATTTTTGAGAATGCGTTTGAATTTGATTCCAGATCAGAAAAATCTATCCGCTTCAAAAATTTTACGTTTAAAATTGATCATAAACTGAAACATGAAATACCCATTCGTATCACTACCAAAATAACAACATACCACCACCCACACTAATTCTCCCCAAAGCCTCAGAGCATTACAACCGTGACGTATGTATTCGCATCGTGTCTGTTCCCGTGATTTAGTTGTTGATTTGATTGCTTCAGTCATTCATTCGCCTGACAATCGTTCGATCGTTCACCTAATAGCATGCAGCACGCCACCGCACGCAGTCGAGTTAGATGTTCCGATGATGAAGGGTGCACGCCTACGTCATGTGTTTACCATGCGTGTAAAGATAATGCGACTTGTAGCTTTATTTTTGTTTAAGGCCTACCTTATACTTTATATCCGCCTCTAGATGGATATAAACTGTATAGTGTGGAAGGACTGACGCACAAACTGTTACCACGTTTTAACGTATTCAGTACTTACATAATTGTAAACCCCTAACATAACATAGAAATTTGTCATCGGTAATTTTAAAAATTCGCGTTCGATGTGGATAGGTGCACGGGACCATCCGGAAATGTGGTGCATACGGCCCTGCGGCGCGTTTAGGAGCACTTCCACTTCAATACATACTTTTTCTATGCCTTCTGGCTGTGAAATTTTTAGAAAATTGAGGAGAGGGTGTTGGGTCGCCACGTTGAAGAGGACCTGTGTCCAGCATTGGACTTCTACGAGTATAGGCACAGTTAAGTTGTAAAAAAAATATATGTAAGTTTTTTGATTATTTTTATAATACCTGTGACAAAATAAAGAATCGGCTCTTTGTCAAATTTTTCTCTATGTTTAGATTTGATTTGCCCACATCACTGTCAACAGGAATTGTGCCCAGAAGGCTGGCAGCATTGCCACGTTGAATGGAAATGCTGATTTTTTGACCAAAAAATAGACCAGCTGGTCACTATTCCTGTCAACAACTGTTGGAATTTTTTGACGCCCTTATATCCTTTTTGAATTTGTACGTTCATATTTTTATTATTATTTTAGGTCTATATAGTTAGTAAATAATGTATTTATGTGTGTAAATAAAACTTGATACTCGCATTTATTCACCGGTTGATTGATAAATTATTTTTAAAGTTCTCAGAATTTTAAATTGTAATTCAAAAACCGAGCGAAAATACACACATTTTGTTGACGGTAGCCAAACATTTACTGCGAGTATCAAAATTAATGTTAATGTAGCATTAGTTTACGTACTGAAACCACGATGATGTTTACTGAACGAAACCAAATTATACTTTGTAAATTGACAGAAAACCTTAAAAACATCGAATGAATTATAAAAACATTTTGTTTCATTGAAAAATAAAATGAGTATTACTGATGCGGTTTTTGTAGTTCGGTTAAAAAGTTACTTATTTGCTTCACACACTTACACAAGGTGTTGCTTTGCATCCTTGTCGAATTCAAGGAGGTAACTATGCTAATGATTCTCGACCCGAATCAATAATAAAATGGGTACGTGATTTTTTTAATTTTTTTCTTAATATGGGAAATCGATACGTTTACACGACCCGTATTAAAACACGGCCCGTCTAATACTAGCCCTATAATCGCGCTTTCACACACAAACAAACGCAGACGTTTATTCGATAAACGGGTGATTCTCCTCTTTTGAAAAGGGTTTAATTCTGAAATAGTGTCAAAAGAAAACAACAAAAGCATCGTTTATTATTATTGCCAGGTACCGTAATTTATATTGAGTATTTACGTCTTCTTTGACAAGCTCTTGAATTTTGACCAGGTTGGAAAACTACATCTTGTAGATTTATAGATTTCAGGACGTATTCTGTAGAAACTTTAAAGGGCTTGCCTGTCAAATGATCGCTGTTATGATAAAAAAAAAAAAAAAAAAACAATGTTACAAAAACGGAGCAGCACGAGTATCACCTACATAAAAGAAAGTTTCCAACTCCCAGCTTATAAAATTGGCACCCCGATAATAATGTGATACTAATATATTCGGGGTCAATAATAGGACCACACTTTCGAAGAAAGTCTGAAGGTTCTACGGAAGTTGAGTTTAAAATTAAATAAAGTAACTTCGCGAGTTCTCGGTTCTACAGACTTAAATTAAATCTTAAAACTTATACAGTACAGAACTAGGTACAGTTATTGATAGCGCAATGATATCAGTGAATGATCAAATTAATCCAATTAGTGGAATGAATGAATGAACGTTTTGCAAGGCTTTGCTATGTTTCTATGTGTGAATGGTATCCTAAGATAGAACGATATTGCCCTAGTTAGCAATCAGCCAGTAGGAATGCTTTTTACAGAGCTTGAAATAGTTTGAAGTGCGGTATTGGAACTTGGACAGACAGTTACCATTAGAGTGTGGTTATAAATTTCCTTTTCTAGTTCCAAATCCATGAGGTTTTAAGGAAATGGGTTATAAGTATACTATTAGGTCTAGATATCGAAATATTTTGAGATGTTATTGTTGCTTGAAAGCCCGATTTAGAAATAAAACTTCGTTGCTAGGAACGCCCTTGCAAAGTGGCTTCAATTTACACTACTGAACTAGAAATAAACTAATTTAAATCTAAAATCTACAGCTAATAGCGGTAGCTTTAAGGGTGTAGAATAGTATATAGAACCACGACATCTTTCTTTAACTTTAGGTGAAATCTCGTTAACATGACAATCAAATAGCCAAAATTAAATTTTAAACCAATTTCAAACTCCTATTTAACAAACAACCAAATATTCCGACATTTAATTTCCCGCAACATCTTTTAAATCAAGTAAACGGAAGAAAATAACTCATAATTTTGACATCAACAATAAATAAATTAATTTGGAGTGCCATTAATGTAATGAGGGTGGCCGGGCTGAACGAAGATGTTCGGCGAATACGGCCAACTAATTTCGACGACACGCTTTAAAACGACGAATAATAAAAGTTAATGGAACCGCTCTCTTCGTGATTCCTGGCGACGGCGAGTGCTCATTTGCCCGGTCCTCGTTTTCGTCGTGTTAATTAGCATTTTGGCACTAAAATACGTATAATTTGGAACCTTTGCAGGTAAACTTGAGATTTGTTACATATGGTTTGGACTGTTTTGTTTACAAGACTTTTTCATCTATTTTCAGTTTATTTTTTAAACATGCTTTGAATAGGCGTTAATGCTAGTTTGTTTCCTCACATATAACGCAAAAAAAAATGTATATGCAATGATTTGGATGTTAATTATGACTTTAAATAATTGGCCCTAAATAGTTGCAATTTCAGTTCTAAATAGTTGCAATTTCAGTTCAGTTGTAAAATAGTTATAATTTTCTGTACCTAATAAAACTACAATAAAATTTGAATCCAAAGATGATGGTTTACTTCGAATGTTTTCTAGCAACTTGAACTGTCAATGACTTCTTTGGCAATTATTTAGAAATCTAGAAATTCATTATTCTTGAAGATAAGCACACAGACCGTAGAAAGACGAATAGCAAGATGGTTCTCTGACATAATTAAACTTGTCTGAAAGAGCTAAATAAGAGAGGAGTTTAGTAGTAGGTTACAGAAGGTCCTGGATCATCATCAGCCTAGCCTTTTCCCAACTATGTTGGGGTCGGTTTCCAGTCTAGCCGGATGCAACTGAATACCAGTATTTTACATGGAGCGACTGCCTATCTGACCTCCACAACCCAGTTAGTACTCAGTAATACGATACCCATTGGTAAGACTGGTTGTCAGACTTTCGGGTCACTGACTACCTGTAACGACTGTCAAAGATGTACAATTGACAGTCGGGACCAACAGCTTAACGTGCTTTCCGAGGCACGGAGGAAACTCGGTATGTAATGGGTGGTCACCCATCCACGGACCAACCCAGGATAGCGTGGCTTAACCTGACGATCGACCCGAGCGGCTATTATTATTTAGCCACGAGCGCCCTACAGAAGGTTCTGGATAATATCGATAATTTTAATTTGACGGGGCTTTAATTCCCTTTGATCCCCAACTTAAACACAAATAACAGTTACCCATATGGGCTGTAAGACAGCATTATTATAAAACCACTGTCACTTTGGACATGATCTGTCAATAAAACATGTATTTTCATTTTAATTTGAGCGAATCAAATACTGTTCTTACTTTAATAAAACATGGGAAAAGTCAAAAAGTGAAAATATTAGGTACTCCATGGTAAATCAAAATCGCAGTAGTACCAAATCTGTTTATTTTACTAAGGAAGTCTTAGAGCTGATATTGAATATAAAATACAATTTGAATGCAATCGTGGAACTAATCGTATTAACTGTAGTTGAGCGGGTGCGGTCGTCCCAAGTCGCTTCTAGAAAATTCTCTCGAGTGAAATATTAGGAAACTTATTTACTTAAGTTCAAGTTAGCATATACATAACATCACGCCTTTAATCCCCGAAGGGTTAGGCAGAGGTGTACCTAATAGTTTTTTTTTTTTTTTTTTTTTTAAAAAAAAACGTTGCCCCACACTAGGAATTTTTCCTGTATCGTGGGTGCGTTTACAAACATTTAAACTCACATACACAAACAACCAGACCCGGAACAACTATCTGTAGGCCATACAAATATTTGTTCCGTGCGGGGATCGAACCCGCGACACGCAGCGCAGCAGTCAATCGCTCAGCCACTGCGCCAACCGTGCCGTCAAATAGTACACCCACATTTCGCCAGTTAAGTTTAAAGTCCCATGTAGGGGGCGAGATTAAGGCCATTAACAGGCCACAAATCCAGACTCCGTGCCTGCTACTGAGAAATTCCTGATGTAAAAACCCAATAACACTTTGCTCAACCCGGGAATCGAACCCAGAACTTCATGCTCAGCAGTCGCGTTTGCGACCACTCGAACAAATTAAGTAAATGAAAATATTTGAAAAGACCTTTTGTGAATTTACTAGAAATTAGAATAATATTATTTGAGTATCAATAGTGCACGTCGCGTTCGGTTTTATTTTTAAAAGTAGTTGAAAATGTAGCAGTTTCCAATCAGGAATCCGTGTTTTTAGATTTCGTTGTAATTACACGTCAGATACGTTAAAATAAAATGGACATGACTGGATAAACCTATTAAAAATATTTCTGTTTGTGATGCAGTTTTTATTCAATGAATCTGCCTAGCCTTGTCCCAAATATTTTAGGGTTGGCTTCCATTCTAACCAGATGTAGCTAAACCCGTTTTATACATGGAGCGTTTGTCTATTTGATCTACCTATTTGACCTTCACGACCAGTAACTGGATATAACCCTGAGTAAGACTAGCTAGTCAGTCTTCCGGGCTTCGAATATAGAATTAATACTTTTTTAATATTTTTACTTCGGAACAGTGAAATTGTTAACAGGACTGGAGTTTATTCCTGTTATTTTCAATTAACATTTCCCACACCCAAAATTTGAATACAGTGCAACACTGAATAGATCGTTTGCTAGACTATAATCATAAATAATGTTTAATGTCCTATACAAAACATTTAATTTCCGTATTGAGCGGCCATGACACATGTAGCGGCCATCGATGGAATTGATATGCAATGTTTTAGTCCTCTGTAGTTACAAAGTGCCTGTGAATGTATTTTTAGTATGAATTTGAATGGAATATTCGTATAGAATGTCCGACGTGATTGTTAGGTTTCATTGGTATTCAATACAAACGATCCGGTATTGTCAGGCCTTATTTATTTGTTTATTTATCATCTATGCTAACAAAACAGATTAAAAATAGTACGTGTGACTGACAAGCCAATGATAAGTCTTCACTTATTATGAAAACAGAATGTAAGCAAAAAAAAATGATAATGATGATTTATGATAGTATAAGAGTACTTAGCTTACAAAGTATAAAATCTACGTTGTCTATACCGATCTGAGCTACAAAAGTTACAGGAAAATAATGACTGATTTAATTGTAAACTAAGAAGAAAACCATCTAAGATAAGATTTTCTTCATAATGTGTCGATAGCAAAAATCTTCGAATATGTTTAGCCCAAAATTCAGCTACACGAATTCCACTTGCTGACGCAGTCATAAGGTCATCAATAGCGCAGGTGTCAGGAGATGCCATGGCGGGCCATTGTCTGTAGAGAGACGCCGCATACGAACTTGAGGTGTGAGTCGTCCGTGAACCACCATCTGTAGAGATTATAAGATAATTCATCTTTCTTCTATTACACACACATACTAACTGAATTACATTATACTAATTGACTAAGTAATAATCACTATAGTAATGTGTGTGTGTGTGTGTATTTTTCGCGCAATATTACTTACCGCATTTGTGTACGACGAGAGCATTATTCTGTTTAAATGTGCTTCTGAAGGGATGGAGACCTGGTTTCCTGAAATACAGGCCTTCCATCTAGCTTAACCAACCTCCCACAGTGTAAAAAACCATGTATTGTTCACGAAACCTAATAATGAACTTACGTATTGTGGCGAGAAAAAAATCCTTATCTTATTTTGTTTATCTTTCAAACATGTGTAACTATATTAAATTTATTTGTTTAAATAGGTTAAATTATTTCAGAGCATGTAAGATATTATAGGTATTAAGCCTTAGCGCCAGAAAGCGGACAAAGCAACTACATATTTTGAAGTACGGACAACAGTACCTTCCTATAAACTAATAAAAACATAGTTTCGATTAGAAATCCGTTTCTCAGACATAGCGTAAAGGAAGGGTGCCGTATTCGGATGAATTAATGTTGAAAATGGCTTACTTGCTCGTTTATTGAATAGGATTCGGTTTGACAACCATTTTGCCTTATCATATGATGAACATATAACATAACTTCACGCCTGTAATCCCAAAAAGGTTAAGCAGAGGTGTACCTACTTGTACACCCACATTTCATCAGTTATATTTAATTTAAGTTCCATGTTCCACCGGCGCTGCTTATGGTGACTGGTGGTCTTGTTGACCAGGTTTCTGTTACTGTTCTTAGTGATTCGTTTTTTATTTTAGTTTATTTTTGTTTCTTGCACTATGGTCCTAGTTTATCATTTGTGACTTCAAGTTATTGCTATATGTATAACCCACATTGCACGTGTAAGCGGGCACGCCCTTCATGCCTGGTGGCTTTATATATGCTTGAGTATTTATATATATTATATGTTAATGCTTTATTTTATTATTGGTGTGTACTAGCTGACATGTCACAATTATTGAATGCAATTGATTCTTTGTTTATATATTTTACACGATATTGTATAGAATCTGGTTCATCTAACCTAATAGACAGATGTGTTGCTGGGGAGTTTGTTCCGCCACTTCTTCTTCCCAGCTAAAACACTAGGAAGTGGCGAAGGGCGGGCGTTTTGGGGGACTGTCTCTTTTAAACTCGACGTTCGAAAAGTGCTGATTATCAGCCTAATTTGAATAAATGACTATTGAATGGTATAATTATTTGAAGAACAATAGGAAAATTCGCCAACATATTATAAGCCTTATTATAAGTGCCAATAGGTAGACTAATCCAGTCGCACGTTGATCAATCTTTCTATTTTCAACTAACTGTAAACTGAAGTTTGGATACATTAAATAGCGACTAGAGCCCTCCTGTATGATTAGTCGGTATTCTACGCGATGTATTTTGACAGCTACATAATTATTGTTAAATCTGGTCAATGCGGTCCTGTCACCGCTGACATTCGATAGGGTAGTTTCATTAATTATAAAGCGCAGTACTATATGTTAATTGTCTCATGCATGATAAGTACTAAATAAGCCTGATAATATAATATCTCGATGATGATCAATGAAAATGGTACAGGTACTTAAAATTAGGATCTATTATCTCACTCAACCCAGGGCTCCTTCTTTGCGTGAGGAAGTATGCCATAGGTTATGGTTGTTACATTTTACAAAATACTATTTTTGTAAATATTTTTAGTCACTGAAAAGGTTCCTTAACATGAAATATGACCAACGTATAATCCTTTCATGTCACATCAACTTCTGTACATAATTGCCGTAAGCTTGTTTTTTGGTTTTCCAGCACAAAACTTAAGCGCTGAACACACTTCTGGTCGTAAATATTTTATTTATCGAGGTCTTTCTTCCAAGGAGCATACATATTTAATATAAAAGCCCACTGCTGGCTGGTTTGCTGTCGGAAAAGTCCTCGTTGACGACATGTCGCCTTTGAGGAACGAATGCTTGGTCCTACCATCAGCGAGATATGATAGGCAAACTATAGTCGCAGACAAACGCTCAAGTAATGTCGTCGTCGTCAAGCGTTTAATGTTCAAATAGTCTAAAAGGGCTGTTTCTAACAAAAAAGTATCCTCCCGTATCTATAAACCAGTCAAAGTGTTTACTTGAGTAAATGTCATTTTTTAATATGTAGTTAAGTAATTGGTTAAAGTTAGAACTGTGAAAAGTTAGAATTCTTAGCTTTGCTTTCTTTGACGGTTCTTAGGTCTTTTAAATTCTTGTCTATTGCATAAAAAAATTGCACAAGTAATATTGCTTCAGCTAAAGTAATTACTTTAACGTGACTATAGATACGGGTAGTGTTGCAGATGTTAGATATTAGAAATAACTCAAAAACCATAGCACATTGTGTAAATAATCCACACTTTTGTAGCAAAAAGTACTCTGAGCGTCTGTGATCTTTTGACGACTCAAAGCAATACAGGTTGATCTAAAAGGAGCACCTCTACGAGACCAAAGCCGCTAGCATGACAGACTACTTACTAGTCAGATATAATTTAAACCCAACCCAAACTAATTTCACTGATTGCCTACTCGACTTGTTATCATTCATAGTAGGGGAAGGTGAGGTATAATGATCCCCTTAACGGAAAAAAATACTATGGCTTAAGTTGAAGGCAAAATCGCAACATTTCTATTGTTGGAAGTATAGTGAATTTACTTATCTTTGTAACTGCATACTTATTTTTTATTATATAAATGTAGTTTTTTTGTATTCGAGGTTTTTGTTAAAGTTTAGTAAAGGATCGTTTTATACACACCTATGTATAAAATGATCCCTGGGGTTGGGGTAAAATAATCCCAGGGATCATTTTATACCATAAGTTAATAAATATCACTGAAATAAAACACAAACTTTTGCAGTCTTCCAGTTTCATTAGAGATCTTTTTTTGTAATTATCTACTACACAATCAACAAAACTAAACATTACACATTGCAACAAACTTTTAAAAGGTAAACAAAAAAACTCTTCTTCTAAATACAAAAAAAAAAACACAAATAATACTCATCCCTATCAAAGATTGTTTATCAATGTCAAATTGCAAGAGAAAAATCAACTCTGTATTCATTTAAAAAATAATAATTTTCTTATCAGGAACTTAGAAATAGACCTATAGCCTTAAAATTTTTTTCACACTATCAAATTGATTACCAGAAAGGCAAATATTGCAAACATAGTCGTCTTCATCGTCACTATCTACTCCCGCACAAGTCTCATGTCCCCATTTAAGACACACAGCGCACCTAATCCACCCTTCGCCTTTATTGTCTTTGGAGTAGCTTTCAGTACAGAAGAGGCATTCGGTATCACTCTCCTCTTCAGAAGAATCTGATGTGTTTTGCTTTTTTTTGCCTTTTCCCTTTCCGCCTACTTTTCCTTTCCCGACTCCTTTTCCTTTCCCACCACCTTTTCCTTTATCGTTCTGTTTGTTGGTCACCGTTTTTTTTATTTTATTCGCTTCCTTAAGGGCTTTCTTTTGTTCTATGTCTGTTCTCTTTTTAGCTTCCTCTTCAAGGTATTTTTTGTAAGGTGTGCTGGTCAGTACTGATGTGTCTACTTTCATTCGTCTTGCACTCGCTCTTTTTCCAACTATCTTTGGTGTTGGTCGAACTTCCCTGGGTGACACAACACCAAAAGATATGGATGGAATACCAACAGCCAAAGCTGGAGGTAATCTTTCAGAAGATTCAGACGTTGAGGTATTTTTCGGGAAGGACGGTGCTTGCCGCAATGACTGTGGTGCTTGTGGAGATTTTTGAGTCATCATTGGAGTCGAAGTTTGAAGTGGAGACAGCTGAGGTGTTAAATGAAGGGATTCTTGGACATCCACTTGTAAAGGCTGTAGTATTTCAGTTTCTGGAATACTCGCTTGAGGAGAAGGTATTTGCACGGTTTCTGCTAATGGAGGACTTGAAGTCCCAAGGATCGAAATGGGAGGTTCTATCGTGTCATTGTCAACATCCATATCAGTCGTTTCAGCTGCAATGAAGTCCACATTAGTGAAAATTTCAGGGTTGAACGGATATATTCCTGTTTTGTTAAAACCATTCATACTATTCAGTGGAACTGCTGCTTTTAGATAGGCCTCTGTAAATATTTTCGTTATTTGGAACACGGTTACCACCCTCCCAGGATTGTTATTCATCCACTTCTCCAATGCTTGGTTATGATAAACGCTTAGCGGATACATGACTCCAACGTCCAAGGGTTGGAGTTTGTGGGTGCAATGAGGCGGCAGGCAAAGAATAGTGACGTGATTATCCCTGGCTTTTAATACCACATTCAAATTTTTAGTGTGAGATAGGTGACCATCCAATATCAAAAGAGCCGGATCTTCTGCTGTGGGTTTGGCATGACTTAAGAAGTGATCGAACCACTGAGAAAACACATCTAATTTCATCCAACCAGATGGATTGCATGCACATATAGCGCCTGGAGGTGCGCCATCCATCAATTCTATTTTCATCCGGACTCTGCGGAAGATTAACATTGGAGGCACAAAAGTTCCAGAAGCTGAGGTACAAATTACTGCGGTCGTTGTGTCACCTCGCTCAGCTGAAGTCACTCGCGCCACCTGTTTACGGCCTGTTTGTGCAAACACTTTCGAGTTTTTTGTTGGGACAGTGCATAAACTCGTCTCGTCAACATTAAAAATCCGATGGGGTGGAAAATAATGTTTATCTTGCACGTTTTTCAAAGTCGAAAAAAATTTATCCACCACGGGCTTATTAAAAGCTCGCGCTCGAGCAGAAGACGTTGATTCTGGGGCACGCATCGTAATGTCCGGATGTCTACGTCTAAATCCACGAAGCCATTCAAGTCCAGCTTTTCCTTTTGCTTCAGAAAATGGATGCGGTATATTATTTCTTTCTGCCAGTTGGTAAGCTAAGGTTAAAACATCTTGTGTGGTCAGCCCGTACATTCTAGACTCCATGTCCTTAATGTAATCAACAAGTTCCTGTTCTTGTTCTAGGTTAAACACTGTTTGTTTGCTACCTAACTTTTTAGTGGAGCCTACAGCTATTTTATTTTTACCTTTGGCTCTTCTTTTTAATGCCATCACAGGGACCTTAAACTGTCTACTTGCGGTTTTGTAAGGCATTCCATCTCTGACGGCATCTAATGCCTTTTGCATTTGTTCTTCAGGCCAATTTTGGCGATTAGTTTTACGTATATAAGTTCTCGGCATGATCTGTAACAACAACAAATACTAATGGGGTAAAATGATTCCAGGGATCATTTTAAACACACGGAAAGGGATCATTTCGCCCCAAAAACCAAATTCCAAGATATCGATCAAAACATAACCTTCAAGTACCACGTGCGGTGATCGAACATTGCTTAAATATTAGCTAACTGCTATTAATAGCCGCAAATAAAACAACATTTCAATAAACACGAACATGTAAAAAGTAATGAAAGTCCAAAAACAGGCTTACCTTAGATCAGAGCCACACTTTTTGATTATTTTTTAATAAAATCACGCCAAGTGCTCACACCGCCATGACACTTAGAGAGGCAACTGGCAGGGGTGCGGGGAATATGTTTCATGAGCATTTGGATAGATGGCACTATTTGTCTCTGATTTACGGCGGGGGATCATTTGACCTCCAGGGATCGTATTACCTCACCTTCCCCTACCTACCTATTTCCTGCAACCAAATCGCGACTTGCTGGCATTGGGACAAGTGCCTAAAGCTGGCAAAATTTGAGACTGCACCCATACTTCCCAACATTCTTTTGAATATTAATCATAATATTCAAAAGAATGTTGGGAAGTATGGGTGCTGGATTTTCTTGTATGCATACAAGAAAATCCAGTGAAATCTTGACTTCCAGGTGACGGTGTTTACTTGACAGGAGTAAGTTGAGCAATTATATGAATACGTACTTCCTATTATTTAAAAATAAAGAAAATTATTTTTATTGGCATAGAAAACAAAAGAAAACATGTGAGAGATAAATCATTTAGTACTTTTTTTTAAATGTCACTTAATATTTCGAACTACCTCCGGTCTATAATAGTATTGTAACTGACTACTTTTCCCCCACTTTGCGAGCGAGTTGTGCTATAAAAAGGGGCGCACTGTCTTTCGACAGATCAGAAGCTGTCCGATAGCGGGCACGGCACAACGGTGCTCTGAACTGTCAGGTATGTTTTCTTATAAAATGTTTCTGCTATCTTTTGATTTCTTTGGTGTATTATTTTAACCGTTATTATTTTAAACCATAAAAATGTGTTATTGATTATTGTTATGTTGTATTACTGTGTAATTTTGTTACTGAATATAATAATTTATTATTTGATGATTGCTTGATATATTACTGTCATTTTGGTTTTTGAATATAATGAACAAACCTATTTATGTCTATTATTCCTCCATCTCCCACATCAGAAGTGGGATGGATAACAAAAACTACGCCTACGTATGTTTGGTTTCAGGAAAGTTTAATGATGAACGACGACGAATCTGAGGCGGTCGAGACCGGGGTCCTGCAGAGCGCTGCAAAAACCAGTCGAGGGTCTAGCGAAAGGCCTACACCGGGACACCAATCGCCAATTTTGGGACAAAAGACAACGCGCTATGCAGCTGCCACCACCGAGACGATGGCATCCCCAGCCCTTGACGATGCAGCTCTCGGCGGTTCACTGGCAGCCAGTAGCAGCCGTGATTCAAGGGCAGTAGAGTTTGTACCTGTTAATGTCATGCAAAATATGATGCAAGAAATGATGTCACAATTGATTCACACTACTGCAAAAGCTTTTAACCCACCAAATGTGCGGCCTATTCCCCGCATGCGCAGTCTTGAGCATATCTATGTACCAGCTTTTGACCCTGACGATCGGACCGATACTGTGCAAGTCTGGTGCCGAAACATAGAGGAGCTTAAAACTGAGTATGAGCTCACTGATAGAGAAATTCTCAATTTGACTAGAAAAAACTTGCGCGGACGCGCGGCTGAATGGGCGCGCCGTAATTATTCATCTCTTACTAGCTGGCCAGAACTTAAAGCAGGTCTTATCGAAACTTTTTCAGATGAAGCTCGTTACTACGACGACCTCTCGATGTTTTTGGACTATACCAGCGAACAGGTCACTAGTCTTTCTGAGTACGCAACTCGAAAATGGGAGTTGGCAAAGAAAGTGATTGGTGTGGAGATGACTGATCAACGCCTTGTCGAAGCAGTTATTTCAGGTATGTCTGACTTTCGTATTCGTTCTGACTTGCTACGCCTTACACCGAAAAACTTGCCACAATTAATTCAAAGTCTGAATTCATATAAGCGAAAGAGACCTGGTAAAGAGTCTGATCACAATATTCCATCCAAGCGTTCTAAAAACGTGTCTAATCCGGACACTTCATCTAAAAGGTGTCATAAATGCCACAAATTAGGACATATTCAAAGAGACTGTCGTTTAGGTACCAATCGCGGCTCTAATAAAGATTCGACTTCAACTACCACTTCTAATAATTCAAAACCAGTTGATTCGGGTTCGAAACCTCCTGTAGCACCTTGTACTTTTTGTAATAAAAAGGGGCATTCCAGTGAAAACTGTTTTCACCGCTTAAATAAAAAAACTAAAGATGAAAAGTCTGCTCAAGTAAATAGCCTAGTTTTAACCAACAAAAAATTACATACTATTCAAATTGACAACCATGATTATTCCTGTTTGATAGATAGTGGTGCGGAATGTTCTCTAATGCGCGAAAGTGTTGGTGATTCAATTAGGGGTAAAATAACTTATGAAACAATTCTTTTGAGAGGTGTCGGTGACAATGCTTTCTGTTCGTCGCGTAAAAAACTGTGTATGATCTGTGTTGATGGTATAAACGTTGAATTGGATTTTATTCTAGTCCCTGATAGATACATTCAGTATGACGTATTACTTGGTCAAAATTTATTTGAAATACCTGGTATTCAAGTGACTTTCTCAGGAAATTTTGCTCAAGTCTATCGCAACTCTTACAGTATTAACAACCTTACAACCGTAAAGGATATTGGTTTTGATGGGGTAGATATTAACCCTGAATTAACTCAAGAACAAATTGTATTGTTAAGTGACTTGTTAAAATCATATTCTGAAATGTTCACGACTGGCAACGCAGTTTCTCAAGTAACTACCGGTGAGTTAACTATTCGATTGAAAAATTCGGATAAAATAGTTCAACGACGACCCTATCGATTAGCTCCTGCTGAGCGTGAACATGTCAAGAGTATAATAAAAGATTTGAAGGACAACAATATAATTCGTGATAGCAATTCCCCATTTGCAAGCCCAATATTACTGGTTCGAAAAAAAGATGGTAGTGACCGAATGTGTGTTGACTATAGGGAATTGAATAGCAACACCGTTCGTGATCACTTTCCACTTCCAATTATTGATGATCACATTAGTAAATTGTCGCGTGCTAAATATTTTACAATTTTGGATATGGCAGCCGGTTTTCATCAAATCCCGATTGCAAATGATTCTATAGAAAAAACTGCCTTCGTCACGCCTGATGGGCAATATGAGTACCTAAGGATGCCATTTGGGCTCTGTAATGCACCTTCTGTGTTTCAAAGGGCCATCAACACAGCTCTTAAACAGTTCGTTGACAACTTTGCGTTAATTTACATAGATGACGTTATAATCTATTCAGAAACCGCTGATCAAGGTATCGAAAGTTTAAAATTAGTTCTTGAAGCTTTGCAAAAAACTGGGTTTTCTCTCAATATAAAAAAATGTAAGTTCTTAAAAACTGAAATCGAATACTTAGGAAGAATTGTTTCAAACGGCCAAGTTAAGCCAAGTCAGGGTAAAGTTTCCGCTCTTTTAAACGCTCCTACACCAGCTACTGTAAAGCAAGTAAGACAATTTTGTGGACTAGCAAGTTACTTCCGAAAGTACATTCCTAATTTTTCTCTCATCATGATACCCTTATATAATCTAACTCGCAATAATGTCAGATGGCACTGGACAATTGAGCAGGAATCTGCTAGAAATAAGATCCTGCAGTACCTTGCCTCTGAACCTGTACTCACTTTATTCGATCCTGCTAAACCTGTTGAACTTCACACTGATGCCAGTTCTGCAGGTCTGGCGGGAATACCTTTTCAAAAACATGATGATCGGATGAAAGTTGTAGAGTATTTTAGCATGCGCACCACTGAGACTGAAAGCCGTTACCACTCTTATGAGTTGGAAACTCTGGCAGTTGTTAGATCTATAAAGCATTTCCGTCATTATTTACTTGGTAGGCCATTTAAAGTCATTACTGATTGTAACTCGCTTAAAGCTTCGCGTAATAAAAAGGAATTGCTTCCTAGGGTTCATAGGTGGTGGGCTTACCTACAGTCATTTGATTTTAGTATCGAATATAGAAAAGGAGAACGTATTCCCCATGTCGATTACTTAAGCCGTAATCCACCAACTGTCAACATAAATAATATTCAAAATTATAGTGAATGGCTAGAAGTAGAACAAAATAATGATTCAGAGACTAAACATATAATTGAGTCAATCAAAGACAAAACTATTGACAAAAATATTGCTTCCAGTTATGAGATTCAAAATGGACTGTTGTATCGTATTATTTCAATTAATAGTAAAGTTAAGAAACGTCTCTATGTTCCAAAAAGTTATAGATGGCATATCATACAAATTTATCACGATGCTCTTAAACACTTCGGTTGGGAAAAAACCCTTGACAAAATAAGAGGACAATTTTGGTTCCCGAATATGTCAAAGTGTACACGTAAATATGTTGACAGTTGTCTGACTTGTAAGATAAATAAAAGTCAATCTGGTTCACGACAGATTACATTGCACCCTATAGATAAACCCCCTACTCCATTTCATACTGTTCATATGGACACGACAGGTAAATTGAGTGGCAGTAAACCTACTAAACAATACGCAGTTGTTTTTGTAGATGCATTTACAAAATTTTGTTACATGAAACCCGTTACTAATTTGACTGCAGTGGCTACGGTAAATGCCTTGAAAGAATTAATTTATACTTTTGGTACACCTAAACGTATTATTTGTGATCAGGCTGCTTCTTATACTGGCACAGAATTTACAAGTTTTTGTGAGAAATGGTCTATAGAATTGCATTTTATAGCTAGTGGTGTGAGTCGTGCAAATGGTCAGGTTGAGCGTATTATGAAGGTTCTGACAAATTGTTTTACGATTGTTGAAAATACAACCAAAAGAAGTTGGAAAGATGCTGTTGGTGAAGTACAGTTGGCAATTAACAGCACCTTTAGTAAAAGTACTGGTCATACTCCTTTCCAACTTTTGATGGGTTGCGATCAGTCACCTCCTGCTATATCAGCTTTGCTAAATGATGTTGAACGTATGGACCTCGATATGTGCCGTCAAGAGTCTAAACTCAGGATGGACGAGCTTGCTAAATCTCGAAAAGTCGATTATGATAAAACTAAGGCTAAAATTGTACCTTTCAAAGTCGGTGACATTGTGTTAGTCAAACAGAATCCGCGAGTGATTAACAAACTTGACAGTAAATTTAAAGGTCCATGCGTCATTACAGAAGTGAACGATAACAACAGATATACAGTTAGAGTTAATAAAACTGGTAATGAGTTGTATGTCTCACATGATAATTTACGAATCGTCACTCCCGATATGGGATGTGATTTGACTGATTCTCTAAATATTTCTAATGACTGTAACGAAGATAATGAATGAGCTACCCAATGAAACCTGTTAAAGTTTTATGTTGATTGTGTATTTTTTTAAGATTGTCCTGCATATCTCAGAACGTCTGGCCAACGATTATGGTTATGCTTGACAATCGCACCCGTGTCATGTGAATTGACAATAGCCATGTGATTTGGCGAATACAAAATCATGATGCCATGTGATTTGGCGGATATAAAATCATGATGCCATGTGATTTGGCGGATATAAAATCATGATGCCATGTGATTTGGCGGATATAAAATCATGATGCCATGTGATTTGGCGTGTGTGGTCATGCGATTTGACCGTGTAGTTTACTTAAGGTCATGAAATGTGATTTGACAATTAGGAGTTTAATTCGCGAGCCACAGTGGCTGCTCGTCAGTATGGCCGTGTGAGAGATAAATCATTTAGTACTTTTTTTTAAATGTCACTTAATATTTCGAACTACCTCCGGTCTATAATAGTATTGTAACTGACTACTTTTCCCCCACTTTGCGAGCGAGTTGTGCTATAAAAAGGGGCGCACTGTCTTTCGACAGATCAGAAGCTGTCCGATAGCGGGCACGGCACAACGGTGCTCTGAACTGTCAGGTATGTTTTCTTATAAAATGTTTCTGCTATCTTTTGATTTCTTTGGTGTATTATTTTAACCGTTATTATTTTAAACCATAAAAATGTGTTATTGATTATTGTTATGTTGTATTACTGTGTAATTTTGTTACTGAATATAATAATTTATTATTTGATGATTGCTTGATATATTACTGTCATTTTGGTTTTTGAATATAATGAACAAACCTATTTATGTCTATTATTCCTCCATCTCCCACAAACATCTTAATCCCTTTTTAGTTATCGCATCACACACAAATCTTTGTCATGTATCAATTTCGCAATTTCTTTTACTTGGACGACATATTTTTTCCAGCTATTTTGATTTAAAAACCAAACTGCTGAACCGATTTTGATGTAAATTCTATGGGACTAATCGGGAAGTAGATCCATTCAGATAAAAGAAGAATTTTTCAAATCGGTTCATAAATGACGAAGATATGAGGTAACAAAAACAAAAAAAAAACAACCGAATTTAGAACCTCCTCCTTTTTTTTAAGTCGGTTAAAAATAAACAAAGCTCTAATGCCAAAAAGACTTGAACTTAGCCTTATGCCTGATGGCAACATAAAGTGTACCAACTGACGCTGATTTTCAGCTACAGCCCACGAGTGCCATACGCTCGAAAACTAAAACACAAGTCGTAAAAACCTATCCTAACTTTCCAATCTTGCTAATACAGCAATTGTGAAATCTTATACGTTATAGAAGTGTATTTGTAATTATGTGTATCGTGGTCGCCTGAAACATTATTTTATATTCCTTATTGTGTATTTTTTTCATAAAATGTTCAGGACATAATTATTCGAAAATTCGTTATTCGAGTTTACATAGGTATACCTTGATTGAACATATAAATTCTCATTTCAAGGAAATGTCAATAGTGATTGTGTACCTATTGAATTGAACGCGATTCGTATTTTCCAGAAATATCTACATAGTTGGAAGAATTATTTATTAATTAATGCGGTAAGAATTTACAAGAAGCATAAGCTTTTATGATTAAATGAAAAAAATAAACTAAAGAACAAAAGAAACGGAAAATACATAGTTACAAATAATTCACAATTATTAGTGCACGGTGTTGGATGTTTAGTAGGTAATTGCATGATTGTGTGTCTGTGAGTGAGCGAGGAGTATGTGTGAGTGTATGTGTGGGTATGTGTGGGTGGATGTGTTGGGTAGGGGAGGGGGGTGAATAGAATGGGTTAAATAGGCTATTTTGGGACAGCAAGCAGTTTTTCTGTTTCTTCATAATGTAACTCCCCACGATCACGATCACGATCACGATCACGATCACGATCACGATCACGATCACGATCACGATCACGATCACGATCACGATCACGATCACGATCACCATCACCATCACCATCGCGATCACCATCGCGATCACCATCGCGATCACCATCGCGATCACCATCGCGATCGCGATCTCCATCGCGATCACCATCACCATCACCATCACCATCACCATCACCATCACCATCACCATCACCATCACCATCACCATCACCATCACCATCACCATCACAATCACAATCACAATCACACACACGCACATCGTAACATCAATAAATTATACTGTGGGAGACTGGTGCCTAAACTAGACGTGAGGTTTGAATTTCAGGACACCAGGTCTCCACCCCTGGGGTAGTGCTTTCATTTTAATGTTATGTTCAATTTATTGCCTTTTAAGGTTTCGTTGCCAAATGGCAAAAACAGAACCCTTACAGATTCGTCTTGTCCATCTGTCTGTCCGTCCGTATGTCACAGCCATTTTAATCCGAGGTTGTTGGCACCACACAATTGAAATTTTGAAAGCAGGTGATTCAATAGGGTTGGCCCTGCACGTAATTGACGATTGAAAAAAAAATTACGTTTATAATTTGAAAAATGATATCGAGATTTCTCAAATACTTTTTTTCTTAAGTCAATGGTTGATGAGATATTCGCTTCCGAAGCCGTAAAAATTGTGTGTCCCTATGTCTAATTTCTAAAGAAAGGGGAGGAAATTTCAGCAAAAATAAAATTGGGTTTGTAGAACGTAAAAAGAACTTTCAACGAAAATTGTTTTCAATAAGATTTAATATTTAGCTTTTGAGATATGGGACTTTTTCGTGAAGCTACAGCAGTAACTTTGTTTTTCATTAACACATTATGAAAAACAAATTTAGCTTTGCTGTAGAGTATAAATTGATCTATGAATGAGCGTTGAAAATATTGTAATTATATTGCTTTGCGTGGAACCTTTTGTGTGTATTTTTTCTATTAATCCACTGCATGTTGTCATTCGCTGTTTATTAGAAATACATCGTAATTTTTTCGAATTCTGAGTAAAATTAAAATTCTATGAATGTGAAACTTTTTTATTTAGTGACAAATTATCGTGGAAGATAACATGACTTTTATAATCTAGTTTTCTTTAGACTACCAAAAGTTGATTTGAGTTGACCTGATTTACACAGCTACTTGCTGCCTGTACACAATAACAACACCAGATATATCAAGAGAATCCAATTCATCTCAACAAACAATTATGAATTTTAAGCAAAATCCGTCTTTGTAACAAGAAATTGAATCCCAAAGCCTAACTCAAGAACCAGATTGTTCCACAATTAAACCCAAAGATCAGTTTATTTAATACCAAAATTAGCGAATTAACACAGCTATAGTCATGTAATTTACAATTAATTAACAAAGGAAAATGCTGGCTCTGAATGCTTACTTTCAGACAAAATAAACTTTGCAAATATTCACCCGAGAATAAAGTTACTCGGGGCGTTTAACTTTTGTATTCAATTAAATAAAAAGCTCTAGAAATAAACGGCAAGGATAGTAAAATCGTCCTCATAAATTGTTGCTATTTTGGCCTGGTTTTACTCAGGTTTATTACAGACTTTTTATTCTACCTTTGCTATTTCAGATTAAGATTATCTAGCATGAAGTCGAGTTGGAGATAATACATTTTTGTGGCGCGGCAAATGACAATGCCTATTCAATATTTTAGAGTTTCTTTATTTCATTATAGACGTTGATTTAGGACACAGTTTCATTTCTGTACTTCTTCGATTTTAACTGCGAGAGTTTTTGCTGGATATACATGGTTTTTATTTGAGCGGGGCTGCTATTCACGTATATTTTATGCTTGTTTCTGAAACTCCTGTGCTTCCCAGCATCCACGTTCCTCATAAAATTCTCTACGACGAATATACCGCAACGTCTCGCGCAAACTCTGAGTAGGTGGATATTATTCTATTTTAATTCCCACATATACTGGGAATTAATTTCTTGTTCACGCAAAGCTTTTGTTTTAAAAACTCAAATATTTTGTTAGAAATTAAGGCTTCCCCCGTATAATGTAGAACAACAATAACAAACATTCCCTTATATACCGCAGAGTATATTTGTGAGCAGATATTTACCTCCATGATGCTTTACTTTGCTTTATGAGAAGACTCTTACGTGAATTGAGATATTACTACAACTGATACATTTCCAATAAGGTACTATTTTGTAAAAATAACATTGTCTTTCTACTCAATACGTTTAATTTTTATATGACAATGTTTATGAACCATCATAAATAAATATAGCAGTTATATCTACCTACCTAACAACTAAAAACATATGACGAATTTGAGTTCCAATTGAAGACTACCAACAACTTCCACTTGACAACACTCACCTCTCCTCTCGACTCTCACATCAAAGCTTAAACCGCGACAACAGAACCGTCTCCTCATATTTTCACCCTCAAAATAGTAACGTGACTAGACGTCATATCTCAAGGTAACCGTAAGTCGCGTACTTGTGAACCGTATATGACGGGAACGATAGATTTATTCACAGCAAGCATGCTCGCAGCTCAGGTGCAACTCTCTGGCGTTAATATCGCAGCTGAAATACAAATATCTACGTCATCGTCGGCCCGGGGCCGGATTAAGCGGTGCACAACATTGTTTTATTTAATTATCACGAAATTGAATCGAGTTCGAATATTGTTCATCAAGTGTCGATTCGGCTTTATTTTGTGCTGTAGTGTGTTATTACGTTGCTTTGTTTTCCCTCCTAAAGTTAGGTATCCCATATATCTATTACTAGGTTTTGCGTTCTGTTTCGCTCGCTTTATGGTCAGAAATTATGGGAAACGTATCAAATGCCCATGACACATTTGGCTATAATGCATAGGAAGTTGCATAGTGAAATAATTTTCCGAATGGGGCCAGTAGCTCCGAAGATTACCTCTTACATCTAACTTTAAACTCTTAGTATAGATGCCTGTTAAATGAGGCTAACGATTAAATATCTACATATGTACATCAAGCGATAGCTATGTTAGTTTTCTGTCACTATGCCGTATTTATATTGTCACTCCGCATTGCTCTAGTGTGGACTCACATAAACGCAAGCCGAGTAAATATTATGCCCAACATTTTATTTATTTTAACATCATGTCATCACGCCTGCAATCCCCGAAGGGTTAGGCAAATATGTACCTGATAGTACACCCACATTTCGCCAGTTATGCGTAATTTATTTTATCAACAGATAAAAGAAATTGTAGCACCATCACCATCAAAGTTTTAAGCTTTAAAGAGAAAAGTACCCCTAGCCCTAAGCTAAAGTAGCCCTAGGATGTGTTCAAGAATTGACTGGTCGAAGCTTCCCCAAATTGTTTTTGATGGTGCCACAATTCCATAAAGCGACTCAGTAAAAGACCTGGGAATTTACATTGACAAAGACTTGTCCTGGGGTCCCCAGTTGCAAGAAGTGAGCCGTAAACTGTATATATATTTGTATTTATATGCATTGTATTTAGGTATATTACATAATAAGTAGTGAATAACTTGTATTATTTAAATTTTTGTGTAGTATTAGCAGTAGACCACTGACTACCCTCCCCTTTTTTATTTCATGTTCGTACAGTCCATCCAAAGGTTGTCTAGAAGATATCGCTATCAGCGATAAGACCGCCATTGTAACCATAAAATTATCAATTTTGTAAAACCGTTCTGTTTCAATGTTGGTGTACAATAAAGTATATTTTATTCTATTCTATTCTAAAGTACAAACAGTAATGCTGTGCTTAAATTTCCAAGCAAGGCTTTGTTTTTGAATATTCTATCCCTTCGGTGAATATAGGCGTGATGTTGTGTTTTATTATTTTGTTGCTGTTGTTTTTGTTTAAAACAAAGTTCAGTTTCAAACAATTAATAATGAACGAAAATGTTCCAATAGCTACCGAAGACTCTTTAGTTCGTAATTTAATCATTAATAACAATCCCTGTAGGTACTTTTAGTCTGGCCCCCAAATAAATTGTTTTCCTTCATCAAACTTTAACTAAGAAAATCAATCGGTTAAAAACAGTAATATTTACAATATTAACACTGCCCTCCTTCGTCAGTTTCATAAGGTTCAAAGCTTATTTGTAGGGCTTAGTATAACCTTTTATAACAATCTATCATCATCTTTAATAGACTTGCCTTTTAATGTGTTCAAACCATTTGTTCAAAGGCATACTTTAATTTTTCATTACTTTAATTCTATAAAAAAACACCACACGAACTAAATCCCCCCTTTACACACAGTAAGGGCTCATTCACACGGCTTCCGTCATTGACGATTCGTCACACGATACGTTATAACAGATGGACCTTCATATTGCATACGGAATCGTGTTTTATCACGATTCGGCAAAAAAAAACGAAATGATGTTCACATTCGTGTCGTGTTTTTTCGTGAGCGAGCGCATCAGCAAATCCGTCACATAAAACACGATTAGTGAGTTATCGACGAATGTGATTTTTAAAAGACGGTACGTGATTTAAGACATGTCCGTCATTTTTCACGTTCATTTCCGCTGTCAATAAAATTACGAATCATAAAAAAACACGATTCGTCCTCGTGTGAATGAGCCGTAACAAAAAAAAAATATTTAGGTACACACAAGACTGACTATATTCCTTTCATCTATTCTCCGAAAGAAACATTTGAAATCCGGCTCACACCGTGGAATCACGAAACAAGCGTCATATTGCGATACGGATGAGAATTTAGCTGAAATTTAATAATGTATCAGTTACAAACGCGACTTACTTCAAGAGTAACTTATACAAGAGAGTTTGTATCATTATGTCAGTGGATAAGTTAATGAGAACTTTGAAACAATGTCTTAATACAACTTCAGGGATTATTGGAAACATGTGTTACCATCACACTTTTAGACGTTCATTTTATAGTATCTAATAGATATTTATAGGATGTAATAGATATGCGCGACGACTTGTAAGTGAGAGATTGGCCGGAGAAAACCGATCGGAGAGAAGAGCGAACGGCTATGGGGAGGGCTTTGCCCCACTGCTAGGACAATATATGTAGGCCAAGGGAAAAAAAAAGATATAAGATTAACAAATAATATAATACCAACGCCAAGCTGAACAAAAAAAAAGTGATTAAATTTAATGAATTAATTAAAAATGGATTGCCCAATTACGTCATCATCATTCATCATCCTTATGCCCTTATCCCTTTTGATTGAGGTCCGCACAGCACGTGTTCATGTAGAAGTTCTTCTTTCATAGGTACTTCTCTATTAGTCGATAGCGACCAATGAAGTGGCACGATAAATCGATATCAACTCATCCAACAATACACATAGCATTATCAAAACTAAGACTGTAAGTAACATCTTTTATTCATACTTATGAGTATTATTAATTTATAAAAGCGCAAACCTTTGCGCTTTTATAAATTTAAAATAATAATACAAATATGTACAGACAAAAGAAGAAAAGTATTAATGGGCGTCAGAAAATTCGTCCACATCGCTGTCAACAGGAATAGTGCCCAGAAGGCTGGCAGCATTGCCACGTTGAGTGGCAATGCTGCTTCTTTGACCCAAAAATAGGCCAGCCCTCTGGTCACTTGAAGAGTCGACCAACCGCTTGGCGATGTCCCGAAAGAGTAGGTGCGCACTCGGACCCCATGGCCCTAGTATTTCAACCCCAAACGGCTCAAACACATAGCTACCAATGAGGTTATTGTATTTACGCCGTTTGAGGTTTTCAGCACCTGCAGCAGCCGCCCCAGCACAGCCCGCCGTACTAGGAAGGTGGGATAAGGACGGTAAGTAATTTTAAACAAAAAAAAATTACTGTGGTCGTATTTGGTCAGGAAGATGCTGGTATGCAGCCGGAGCGGACTCTGCGCTGCCACAGACAGCAAGAGAAGCAAGCGGAAGAAGTGGCGGAGTTTTAAGCTACTAAAATATCACGCTATTGTACGGCACCGTTAAAAAAAAACATTAAAAAAGAAGAAGAAGGAAGATGCCGTTAGTATTATCCTATCGTGATAACCACGCATATTCTCACAGTAGAGGCCGACTAGCAAGCTCTGCCTATTTACCTGGCCACCCACTCACATGACAAGCGTAGCGAATTAGCGATAGGCTTAGTTGGATGGTTTAACAAGTATACAGTAATCATAATCCTCGTTGCTTTTTACCTTTTCTTTGAAAAATAAAAGAAGGATGGGTATTTCACGTCACCTACATCTTTCAGTGGGTGTCATTTTAGGATAGCCTAATTCACTGAAAGATGTGGGTGAGTAGGCTAAGTATTATTTTGCCCGTAACCAAAAAATAATAATTTTGTACAAAAGATGAATAGTACATGACATTATTACAAAAATTTCATACATATTTTTAATTGAACCTAAAATTATTTGACAAAAAATCATTCCGATTCTATTTTTGTAAACCGAAATAGCAAAAAAATGGACCAGCATATTATATACGTACGTATTAGTGCAAAATATCTGGCGATATTTTTGTTCTGCAAAAAAATACTAGGCATATGGCATACAAAATTGAAAAATTGGGAGAGTATAACATTTATGAACATTGATTCAGTCAATACACTCGTTTGATTAAACTTTAGTGTTACGACAGCGACTGTGGAGAAAAAAACTACAAGAAGTTGTTAGTTCACCGAGACGATTGTCACGCCAAGGAAACAATGAAGGCGTAAGTACATGTCTTTTGAAGCAAGTCGCAAACATAAGACCGTTTTGCATCGGTCAGGGACAGTGGCAAGTAGCGACTATACGTACAGAGGGCGAGTGGCGAGCACCTAGATAGTGACTGTTTACTTGCTACTGCCCGATTTATACCACTGCCCTTACTACTGTACTCATCTACTTCGCTAAACACTTGACCAATATTATATATCGGGCTTTAGATTAAATAGTTTACTACATACTAACAGGTGTTTAGCATTTAGGATGTAGCAAGACACCACGGTAAAAGAAATATGGAACATATGTACATACCTAAGAGACTGTGCGCGCTGCCCTATGCCAGGCGACTAGCTGAAGCACCAAGAGAGGTTATGCAACAGTATGTTGTAGGCCTAAGTGATGGTATGTCCATACTCTACCGCCTTTTTGGCAAAATAAATCTGTGTTTGTTCTATAACTTTAATCCAACAACTTATATTTTCTCAAATACATTTGTCTAGCAGGATAAAAATGTTAAAGTTCTTCACTAAAAGCAGTTACCATAATTAGGTAAACGAACATAAACTCCTTGTTCCCATGGGGTGGGTGGAAAGCATAGAACGCCACCTGCTACGATCTTTACATACTTCATTTGCTTCGACCACGGTCATACATCTGTTCATACACGCACGTCGATTGCGCCAGTAAGTACTACACAACAATATATTATTTTTTGACGTGTAAATCTGTTTGTAAAAACCAATTTATAGAATAAACATCATCATTATCACCTGACCTTTCCAAAGAATAATATAATTAGTTAGGTTTGTGTTCTAAATTTAATATTTATGTTGTAACCTCCTATTTTACACCCACGTTCGAAATAATTTGACAAAATAACAAAACTCTGAGCTTTTGTTGGTTAACTCTGTTAATAATTAAAATATAACCACTTTCATCAGGACGCCCTGTTTGGGAAGTAATAGCTCTTCACTATTTTCTCAATAATAACATGTTAGTTTCAATAAAACACAAGCAAAAAATGTATAAATGACATTTTATTGAAATCACCATCACAAATAATCACGAAACTTTTTAAATCCCCACAAATACTGTAAATTGAACACTTAGCCCTTTCGATAAACATTCAATACCTTGTCCGCCGAAAACCAATAAATACTTATTTCAAATATTACAGTTGAATTTGTTATTTAATTTATTTAATAAAGTAATGTTTGGGAAGTACTTTAGTGTTAAAATAATATTTATTTATGCTTAACTTAATTAATAGAAAATTCAATGACCTAGCACTTCGCTACATTAATTTTTATCCTAAAGCAAACACTCCAACTTATATTCATTAAAATTAACGAAACTTAACTATGTCGGGTCCACGTCCCTTGTCTTTTAGAAAAGATAAATGTAAGTGTTCAGTCAGCTGCCAACTTGACTGAAAGCTGACATCTCTCCAACAAAGACATTTCGCTGAACATTTCACAATGCCAACGATGCCGACCTCTATCCAATTATTATGACAGATCTACATGAACTCAATTAGAAAACAGATCATTATACAAATAATGTACTTTTGGTTCGGGTTTGAGATGTCTTTATTTCACATAAGGAATTTCACTTACGTGAGAAATGTTTAACTAATTTAAAAACATTATTGATTAAACGTACAGTTTTGGAAAAAAAAATACAACATACAAAAATATTCTAAAAGGTAGGGTAATCTATACTAATATTATAAATGTGAAAGTTTGGATGGATGTTTGTTGCTCAATCACGCCAGAACGGCTGAACGGATCTGGATGAAATTTGGCACAGAGATAGATTATAGTTTGGAATAGCACATAGGCTACTTTTAATCCCGGTAGAACGACCCCTGGGTCAATTATCGAACTGCACGCGGGCGAAGCCGCTGGCATAAGCTAGTCGCTAATAAATTGACACAGCCAAAATGTAAATTGATTAAATTATCTACGAGATTTTTTCTTAGTGGTTGAGAATAACATTATGTATAGTAAACTGTATATCAGAATACTAGATATACTCGTATCTACCCATCAAATACTTAAAACAAACTTCTTTGTTTAGGTTAACTGGTTCGAAAATGGTAGGCAAAATGAACTATTTTAATTTTTAATTTTGACATCAGCATCGACACGGAACCAATGAAATACGGTTAAGGAAATCGTCATAAGGTAACCCGGATAAAAATTACAAAAAAAAAATATTCTCGTTGTTGCGCGGTCGTAGCACACTTGTTACGGCGTAGCTCGGTGCGTAGCGTGCTAGTCTAATAAAGTTTTAGTATTAGATGTAATCAACTAGGTTTGTTTTATATTTTTTATTTCAATGTTTTAACTAGTGACAGTTTCTTATCTTAAAGCCAAACTTAAAGCTCTAATTAGAGTTTTAGCTTTAATCAAGTTCAGTTTTTTTTATTGGTAATTTTTATTATAATTCCCTTTGACTTTCTTTAACATGAGAAATCTCCATATTCGTACCTATTCAATTGAATAAAAACGGTCACTAACTTACATTCTAGCTACACATTTAAATACACAAATTCTATTTCAGCAATGCAAGCTTTTTATATGTATCCAGTCTATTGAATGTATGGCATATCAAAAGTACTCATTTACAGACTTATGATGTTTAAAGATACCCAAAAGCTGCATTTAGCAAACACAACAAATACCACTTATTTTAAATTTAGACTTTTACACTGTTTTCATGCCCATGTGATGGTTAAATATGCAGAACTTTATTTTAAAAAACATCTATGTACTATACCCATGTTTGCAAAGAAATTAATGATTTGATTTCATCAAACAAACCCAAAATCAAAGCATTAAAACTCAAACATCGAAAATCATTTAGAAAACAAACAAATTACCGCTCGAAAAAAAAGTATTAATAAAAACACATTACAAAACATCAAATTGTGGGTAGAACCGCTGCTGGTGAATTCGCTGGGGTAACATCGTTCACTTAAGCACATTACCGTGGGTTGTCGGCCAACTTCGGGCAACTTCGGCCCGCGAGATAACATCGAAACAATTGCGGTGCCACGGGAGCTAAGTTGGGGGATTAGTACGATAGTTGGCTTTAAATTGGCATACAGTTCGTTATGAATTCTTTGTTAATTGGCATATGGAAATAGTGACGGATTTACCTGTGAACCCAGCGAAATACGGAGTGTTTTTACTGAGAGCGAAAGAAATAAGTGTGCACCTTCGCTTGACCACGAGCTATGTGCTCAAGCGCCAGCCTTTTCCCAACTATGTTGGGCTCGTTTTCCAGTCTAATCGGATGCAGCTGAATACCAGCATTTTACATGGAGCCACTGTCTATCTGAGGTCAGATAGACATTGTATTACCCTGGTAATACAATACACCTTAGACTGGCTGTCAGACTTTCGGGCCACTGGCTTCCTGAAACGGCTGTCAAATATTTAAAACTGACCTCAGGGACCAGAGACTTACCGTGCTGTCCGAGGCACTGAGGAAACTCAGTATGTAATGGGTGGTCACCCATCCACGGACCAACCTAGACAGGGATACAGATATGACAGTTTGTGATGTTTTAAAAAAATGGAGTTGATCTTTGTAATAAAGTTTAAGTTAGACGTTTGCATACAAACCCTATTTATTAGTCTAGTTTTAAAACTCTTATTAAACGATCTTTAGCTGCCTGCACACATAATTCTATCGCCTTGTGTATCTCCACCAAATAATCAAAACGGTTCAGTTAATAAATAAAAACTTTTGCGAGTTTAATATTGATTAAACTCACATTGGTGAATGATATTTATTTTATTTCCTATCAATCAGTGCATTTCGTAAATATTATATACTCGTATCTCAAACAATACGGGTCAACTAACGCCGGCGCAAACCAATTAAAAGCCTGCAGACAATGAAATGTAATGTAGAAAGAATGAAAAATTGTAATTAATAAAACTACACAACAAATTGTTAAAAAGAATTGTTGGAAGGAAGGCACTCCATTAAGTGTATTTTCATAGATAGCTTAGAATATTGTAAGCAATGGGTATGTTTAAAGGAATCAGCGATCGTATGAAACTCTTCCAAATAGGTCACTGATGCCAACGCATTACCCAAGTAACAATACATAAGTACATTTATTGTGCGAACCGCCAGTCTGTGGAATTCTCTGCCAGCTTCTCTGTTCCCTAATCATTATAATCTGGATCTCTTCAAAGTTCGAGTGAGTAGGTTTCTTATATGCAAGCGTGCTCCACCCTAGGCCGTATCATCGTTTCCCGCGGCCAATCGCAAGCCTTTTTAGTATTAAGAAAAAAACAATATCTCACCAAAAGATGGCTACCAAAGAACTGATTTTCACGTGTATAGAGGCTGATGAATCATACCAATGAGTACAATACTGGTCATACGTCATCGGAAGAACCCTTACCCAACATTAAACCTGCCTATTTATCAATACGCGCAATACTAAAACAGTCAAGGAGCATCGTTAACCTAAAATTACGAGTAATTAAATGTTAATTTATAATATTAATGAGAGCATTCTTTGTGGATTGAACCTTATTTTAATTACTTATTGTGTAAACAAATTTTCAATTTATCGTAACTAGGTAAGTATAACATTTTGATAACGATTATGATAACACAGCTTAACATATTTTCTATAAACCTGTATACATTATATAATTATTTGGCGTTAATATATAAGGTGTAAGGAACATTCCCACATTGATGAAATATAAATTTTAATGAACATGCAGAGGACCTAATTAGTGCCTCAAAGAACCGTGATCAATATTGAGATAAAATAATTTTAAAATATTTTTCATATTAAAATTCAACAATAAAAACAATTTCAAATTTAAAAAATAATTAAAGTTATATTTTATGGTTTAAAGTTGTTTTTGTTTTGTTTTGTGTTTTTTTTTTATCGTCGTTAATAAACACATCGTTGTATAACTGGAAAATGGGATCTTTAAGCTGCTCCAATTATATTTGCTCAATGAATGTCGAGATTTCAAGTTTTTCATTTGTTTATTGTTTATTCCTTTCTTTTATACACTTTGACATTTAATGATTTGACATGAATACCTACTTATTTACTTTTTTTATTCTTATTATTTTTTTTTTATGTGTGACTTTTAATTATTTTTATGAACATTTAATTTGTAAGTATTATTGATTTTATTTGATTAGTGTGAATGTGAGGACAATGTGGGTAATTTTTACGTTTTTGTTTGTTTTTACTATTGTCTGGCAGTTTGAGTACTATAAGCGACCTACACAAATGTCCTTTCTTTGGCATTGTTCGTCGTTTCGTTGAGCTCCTTGAGTTATGAGTCGAGCTACATGATAACTGACAAATGCTTGCACTGGCTGGACAGGTCCACTCAAATCTGTGTGGTTCTTTCTTCAAAAGACCATCTCAGACACTCATCTGCATAGTCCTCATGTGAGTTTATCAAGATTATGTCTGGACCTTAAAAGAGACTATGACCTCTGAGTTTGTTTCGGTTGTTTCTTCTCAGAGTAGTCAGATACGAAACACCGGCCTCATCTAGTTTTAAAAAAGAAGACGTGTAAAAGTGTTTGTAAAAACCTATTTGCAAAATAAACATCATTTATCATTTATCATTTATCACTTGAAAAACAACTTTTTCTATGAAAACTTAATTTATTATAACTGGGAAGTTCTTGGTACTCTCGATGCGGTAATATTTTTGCAAGTACTTTGAAATAGACATACAAACGTATGTAAAAGATACTAATACAAATAGTTGTATTAGTATCTCTTGGCGCCTGAATGATACTGACATTTGTAAACACTTACGGCTGGCACAGGAACGTTGAGCAAAATAAGAAAAAACACCGACATTTTTGCAAAAATAAAAAAACCGGCTTCCAAAAAAAACCACAAAAAGTGGAAAATAACTTTACTTCCGAAAGTCGTAGACTTTAATTTGTTTCATTGATTTTTTTGCCACCGACTTTGCTATCAACTACAAAATAAAAGCCGAATTGAGAAGTCGGTTAAAAATATACTGCACAAGCAAAAAATGGCCAAAACCAGTAAGTAAAGACTGGCTGTGCATAATAATGATGACATCGAAATGATATGTGAAACATTGAAAAAAACCAAGATGGCGGCAATAGTTCTAATTTTCTGAATAGACAGTAGACTTGTACAGCTATAGATAAGTCTACGTTAAAAGAAGTTCCAATACGTTTTCCTCTTTGAAGATGTACCGGTCACGTACGTTCAATGTTCCAGTACCCTTCAATCATCCCTATCTTTATTACTACTACTTACTACTGACAGAAAAGGTCACGTTTGTGAACTAAAACATATAGCTACACATGGTAGGTATTAGGTACCTAGTTGTACTGTTACTTTACTTTATTTTTAAATCCTCGAAATCTATTATTAGTCTTTAATTTATTTTTAATATTAGACTGATTGATTAAATATTGAGTTCAATAACTAAACATTTTTATATTATCTGAAAGTTTCCTCGTGAGCGTGCTGCGTCGACCCTAAATGAATAAGAAAAGTGGCTGGAGAATAACTTTGATGAAAAACCTGGTTTAGCGAGAAGAAGCACAACTACGAGAGAGTCGGAAGGAATGGTGGAATGCCTTTGCCCACGAGCAGGACAGTTCAGGGTAACAAAAAAATGCTGATAAACGATGTGTACTTAAAATAATTTTGCACGTTTTGCGGCTGACCGTAAACTCACACATTGGTGTACATACCTACATACACGAAAGTGACTAATTTATTAGTTCCAAGCCCTAATCATTCGGGATCAAATACGATGAGGATTTTCAAAAAAGCCGGATGTAATACAAGCTCTGCGTATAGTCAAATAAATAGATCAATTTTATTAATAAAATAAAAATAGAAGCAAAACCGCTTGTCAATAAAACCCTCTAGATACGCGGAATTCATCTACTAAATACCATAAAGAGATATCTTACCATTTAATACAAAGTTACTGAGAATTTCAAGCTTATAAGTACACTTTTGAGTAATCTCGCTAACACTGTCTGTGATCAGTTTTTTGTTTTACATCATGTTAAAATATCGATATTGATCACGTCTGAGTATTTTCGATAGCTAATTTAATTTGGTCTTATACTAAAACATAACACGACAATACCTACTAGGATCAGTGGCTTATTTATTTGATTTATATATCAATGGCCACACAAAGAACAACTTAACAATTTCGCAGGCAAATTAAAAACAAAACATTACAAACATAATCCGCTAACAATTTTCCCCTTACCGACACCCAAAAAAAACCGTCTAAACAGAAAACATGCTCACCTTGATAATGCTGACATCGCGTGACCAAGAACGAATCGTAACCGATGCCTAATGGAACAGGTATCATCACATTTACCGGAAAAACCGCTTTTTACCTATCATCCTTAGAGAAATGAGCGAAATCATATTAATTTGCTGCGGTAATGTATTTCTGATTATTTTTGATGAGTTACGTTTACCTAAGTGGCTACTTATGTTACATATTGTATTGAGATTACGTCCCGAAGCATTTACTTTTGTTTTCTTTGAATCACAGAGTGTTTTTCTTTTATTTTTGATTAATTTCTTTCTTCGTTGGTCAAGTAGCCGCAGTCGCTGCTGCTGTATTCTTGGGTTCCCAAGGTTGGTATCACAAGTCGGATTAAGTGTTATTTGGTTTTTCCATCAGAACTATCTCAGTAGTAGCCCGGAATCGGGATATGTGCAGTGTGTCCGGTTTATGATTATACACTAAACTAGGCCGTTTTTAAATTTGAGCGTCTACACCTCTTTTTAGATGGGCTTACTCTTGACCTCAATCTTGTCCCGAGAACAGATATGAAGTCAACGATGGAACGAGCTAACCCAAATGAAGCTTATTATCTCTCGACTTAAATAGATTTAGGTTCATATGAACTCGGGAACACCGACGTAGGCAGGAGATTCCACTCCTTTGCAGTGCGCATAATAATGATGTAGCAAAACGCTTCGTGCGTGAATGTGTGGAACATCGGCGAGGTATGGGTGATAATCTGCAGTACGTCTGGACTCCCGATTGAAGAAGGGAGATGGTGGAATGAGCCCGTGGAGCTCTTGGGCACACTCACCGAACTACAGTCTGTAAAAGACCGACAACTTTGCGGCGGTGGGCCAGGCTATGAAGCTTGGTACCCACCAGCTTATCGTCACCAATGAGCCTCTTGGCTCTGCACTCAACAGAGTCGAGGATGGCTAGTTGGTATTTGGCTGAGCCATCCCAAAGGTGACAGCAATACTCCATGCCGAACCGGACTTGAGCTTTATATAAGACTAAAAGCTGTCCAGACTTGAAGTAACGCTTACCTTACGCCTTGCTTACCGTACGCGCTTTCCTTATTTAGGATACCCACCTGTTTTTCCGGAGTTTGTACTTTCGATTCAATGTAGGCACCGAAGTGCAGTTTTGGTGGCGTTAAAAACAACCAGATTTTCATCACCCCACTTGGAGACAAGACTTAAGGTTGAATGTGTTCTCTCTCCTATGGCCTCTCTCAATGAACGCACTTTTTCACCGCTGGCTTTTGTGCTGAATGCATAACTCTCCATGACCGTGCTGTCGTCTGCGTACCCAACACTACCAGGAATAAGAAGGTCATTGATGTTCAGCAGGAAAAGCGTCGCGGATAGAACAGACCACTGAGGAACTCCGGTGTCAATGGCCAAAGGTCAGAAGAGCAGTCATCAATGACAACTCGGATAGACTGTTCACTCAGGATGTCAGATATCCAGCAGCAAACAGAATGTCACAGTCAGCGGGAATGCCTTATGCAGCAAGTTTGCTCAGCAGACTTGCGTAACATACCCTGTCGAAAACCTTCGTTCACTAAGTAAGTCGCTGTCTTCTAGGCATGCTAGCAGCTTCCCATTAAAAACCCTTTCCATAACTTTGTAAAGTATGGAGGTGAAGGCGATTGGTCGATGATTACTGGGGTCGGCTCGACTACCCTTCTTGGATACTGGTTGTACATCTGCAACCTTCCACGTTTTCCGTACCCTTCTGGTTTTAAGAGAGGGACGGTACAAGCGCGTCAACACAGAAGACAACTCAGGCGCACAGTTCCTCAAGACTCTTGCTGGTATGCCGTCAGAACCGCTAGCCTTGTTCACGTCTAGGCTGTGAAGCACTCTACGAACCTCTAACTTACCTTTGAGGGATTAGCAACAGATGTGATGGCATGTTATCTTATGCTACCTTATTCAAACTATGCTAAGTTTCTAGATAATTTGAACTAGAGTTTCCTTTTACAATTTAGGTAATTTTCCTATTACCAGTATCGCGAAAGAGAACTCCTCACAGTAAAAATGGTCCACAATAATGAGTACAATGACCCCTAAGAGGTTTAGGGTAAACAAAACCTAAGGTTGTATATTTGCAATAATAATTTCAACCACACCACGGCACATTCTAATGGAAATTTGTTGGACAGATATAATAACAGTCGTCTTTATTCTCATTTCCGGAGTCAACAAACTTTGGTTTGATCGATTTGCTGATTTAGGGCAATACTTTACTTTGTTTGAAAATTCTCTCTTAATTTTTTTTCTTCTTCATACACGATAAAGTAAGAAAAGGTGACGTTTGTAAGAACAACAAATTATCAACACGGCCATCAACATTCTCCTGCCCTTGTCCCAATATATGTAGGCAGCATGTCTTCTTCTTCCACACTTTTCTATTATTCGTCATCTCACCTCCTTTCTAGCCAGAGCAGCCTTCACATAGTCAATTCGACCTTTTTGGTCGTCTGCTGCTCTAATAGCCATCCACAGTCGTACCCATAACGTTCCTCACGAGATTTTCCTCATTCCTCCGCATCATGTGCATTTTAAGAACAACAAGAACATACAAGTTGTTGCTTTGCATCCTCGTGAAATTCAAGGAGGTAACTATGCTAATTATTCTCGACCCGAATCAATAATAAAATGGGTAGGTATTTTTATATTTTTTTCTTAATATCGGAAATCGATAAGTGTACACCACCAGTATTAAAACGAGGCCCGTCTAATACTAGCCCTATAACCGCGCTTTCACGCACACAAACAAACGCAGACGTTTATTCGATAAACGGGTGATTCTCCTCTTTTGAAAAGGGCTTCACTCTGAAATAGTGTCAAATTAAAACAACTAAAAAAGCAGCGTTTATTATTATTGACCAGGTACCGTAATTTATATTGATTATTTACGTCTTCTATGAAAACCTCCTGAATTTTGACGAGGTTGCAAAACTACACCTTGTACTCGCAGAGACGGCTGTCAAAAAAATATTATCAGGAACAAAAGTAAATACCTACTTTAGTATGAAAAGTCAAACTAAACATTTCCTAAGAACGAAGTACTTCGTGGCTAGGCGCCAACAAAATGTTCATGGACAAGTTAAGCCAATTCCCCGGTACGATTTCTAAATCGCTATCATACATATCGAACTTACTTTTCAGCCATATATTTCATACAAAATCCGCTAGTGATTCTATAGTCTTAACCTGCCTGTCTTAATTGAAAAGCTTTAAATATAGAATCTTAAATGGAACATCGATGTGGACTATATTTCTATCGTTTCTGAATTTTCCGCAAGGCATAGTCCCGTTTCAATAGTGTTCATTAAATTAAGACGAAATTTTGACCATGGAACTGAGGAAAATATGGCAACGACATGAGAGATAAAACAATTAAGTGAAACTCAATTTTTAAAGATAAATTCAAAATAGCGAAACACACAGCTAACTTAAAAACAACACAAAGACACCCATTTTTGTTTTGTTTTTTTAAGTTAGCTAAACTTCATGAAATCACTAACATTCATCCAACAATATGAATCGGAACGCAAACATAACATAAACACTAGAATCATTTATAGCGACAGTCACCGCACGGTCGCGCGAATTAGTAGGCAGCGGTTGAATCCATAAAACAAGAACCATGTCAGTGTCTCTCGGAGCTATTTATGAAGCGAAGGTAAGCGAAAAGCAATAGCTACTCACACAGTTTCGTATAAGCTTTCTTTAATGAATATTCATTACTTCATTTGCTTGAAGAAGCGCCATACATTACGCCAACGAGCTCCCGAAAATATCACAAATTTAGTATTTTCGCCAGGCGAAAATGGAATGAATATGCATATATGATTACAAATATTTCGAGCTGGTCTTATGCCAAAATTTCATTGTCACAGGCACAAAAAGTTTATACACATAGTTTTGCCGCATGAAAATGTAGCGAATGTTTAATGAACTGAAGCTAAAATAAAATTGATGGTATTCTACAGTTAGACGTTGTTGAAATATGCAAAATCGTTTTACGCAAAATATGCAAAATGAATATTCCTAGGGAGGATACTTCTAGTTCTCATTAGTTACAGCTATTACTGCTGTGGAATCATCTCAAAGAACTGTAATTTCACTGCTTCAGCCAATGAGCGACGTTAAAAGGCTGATAGCTGGCAAGGAAGGGGAAAACCAGAATAAATAGCTAACTGATACTCCCGTCAGATATTACGTTATCTGTGTCCGATTTTCCCTGGAAATTAATGATGAGGAAACGAATGAACTGTTGCTATACGGCCCCCAAAATTTTGGATTGAAACACGAAGCTTCGTATATTGATTAAATGTCTATTCATTTATTATAAAATTCCCAAAGAAGCATCCTTATATAGACACACTTGACCTTGGTTTGTAGAAAAAAATCATTCAAGGATCAACATTTTCTTTAAAATATTAAGGTTATTGAATTCAATTATTTCAATCAATCCGATCAGTTAAATGAACCGTAATTCAAATAGTACAGGTATATTAAAGCTAATTGTTGGAGCAAAATATAGGTAACACAAATTCGGAGTAATATTGTAACACGAAAGCTCACCTAGGTCGCGATCGAACGTTACGGCTCATTATAGGCCTTGTTATGTGGACCGCTTTATGTAACCACCACTATTTTTAGTCGTATGACTTTTATAGAAATTCTGTTTATTCTTCTAGAATGAAAATAACCTTTTTCTTTGAATTCCTGCGAGTGAATTGAGAGTTTTTGCTTAGTCTGGTTTATTGATTTTTTTTTTGCTTGGTTCTAAAACTGACAATAATGCCACATCGTGTTCCGGATTTTTTATGCCTAAAATTTTTCTAAACTCTCACCGCATTTTTTTCCAAAATTAGGAAATTCCCAACCAGTTGTTTGCGTTTTACTTAAAATTCGCATGAATTATTGGGGTTTGATTTAAAGCTAATTGAGAATATTTCGTAGCCCACAAAGATACTGACTTATTAGTTTTTAGCACCGGAAAAGGATTCTAAAAACTCTTCACACTTTCCGGTACCTAGTTATTATTTAATTTGTAGGTATAAAGTACCTACTTTTCTCACAAAAGGAAATCTAATCGTGGCAAAAGTGTCATGTAAATATTTCGTAAGGTATTTC
Organism: Standfussiana lucernea; assembly: GCA_964057025.1. NCBI lineage: Eukaryota > Metazoa > Arthropoda > Insecta > Lepidoptera > Noctuidae > Standfussiana > Standfussiana lucernea. The sequence goes on from OZ059793.1 coordinate 6,533,451, forward strand.
AATACAAACTACAGGAATGTGGCGTCCCTATAGCATAATGTCGTCCCCCAGCAAGTGTGCGCTGAAGCGTTGACCCTTGATTCGGTCTCGATAAGCCCCGAAATACTTTTGTCGACCAGCATACCGACGAAATTGGGTCGTATAAATAAATAATTTTACGATGTTACCCTCACAACTAACACTTAACGGCCTACCCTTAAAATTGTTAAAGACTCGCAATAAAATCTCGAAAGAAATCTTTATGGTCATTAATTGTGGAATAAAGCTAAATTACTCCCTATTTACAACTAAGGCTACAATGTATTTGGGTTGGGTTTTCACACATTCTTGCGCTGATATACGCGGGCGCTCACTTCTACAAGCTATGCTTTGTTGAAGGTTCACGGGTTAGAAACGAAACAAAAATAGCGAGACACGGAGTTAAACACGTCTAACCGTTGCTAGTGATATTCTATAAAATTCAATATCACACTTACATCAGTAGATTTTTTTTTACCTAAGACAGTTTCAACGAAAGTACGTGAACATTGCTCGCGTACAGTACACAGTTACACCGCTGACACTAATAACAACTGACATTGCAGATAGAAAGAACATAGTGAGTTATTACGAACTAGCACAACTTTGACTGTCTTAAAACTCTCAGTATTACTCGTAGAATAGAATAGAATTCATTTATTTGTTAGAATATTGTACAAAGCTGTTGTGTTGTGTATTATGATCATAATATTCTGCCGTTTCCGGCGTACAAATATGGTTTTTATAATTATGGGTCATCATTTCATTAAAATTTAGTGATTAATCATTAGGAGTGAAATAATTTACATATAAATTTTCAGAGGCTGAGAGTTTTGAAGAAATCAGGTAACTTGTTATAAACAGTATTATTGACCCCACCACAACACATTATATCTTCCATTAAAAAAGTTACAAAATTACACATCCTAAATATACGATAACGATATTATTCCGCAGCAAGGCAAATTGCCCTATCATATACTTACCCCTAACGGGCGCTGGCAAAGTTTCCCGACTTTCCAACTCACTACAAAGAGCTTCTACCGACTCTAAACATGCACTGACAAAGAATAAATTCTAGAAAACTGCTGGAAACTTAGCTTATGAGCTAATACATGAAAGGTGCTTTGTTGAATTAGGTGTCGTTCCCATGAAGCAAAACTTTTTAAATTGCATATTCACACTTCAATCGATTTTAATATTACTCGGGGGTAAAATTTTGCAAATAAAGGTACCGCGGTAAACTGGACTGTGTAAAAGTCTGGTCCTTAGTATAACGCTATGCAGAGAAAAATGGAAAGAAAGCTGAGACGTTTTTGACCTTTAGCGTGAAAAATAAATTTGGGTCTTATAATAATCCAATTTTGCTGTCAGAAAGAGTTAAATATTAACGACGTAGTCGTTTTTCAAAAACAAAACTTTCCCACTACGCTTCCTTCATAAAATATTGAAGGATTGTTCTTTTAAATGGAATGTGGAAAAACGTCACGAAGGACATAAAGTAACAAACGTGTATAAAATCGTTCCTAATAGTGAGAAGGGTACCACAATTCGTGCATGCACGCACGGTCCCGCCGCCGCGCCGCTGTCCTGCCACCGTCCCGCAGTCGTCCCGCCGCCGACGATTTGTTTGTTTGGACACGCACGATTAACTCCAGACCGTCGATAATCTTATTTGTTTTATTTTTATTCAGAATTTACGATTTCATTCTTGCTTTAAAGTCTTTGCTCTTATAAAATTAAAGCTTTAAGTATTGAAAGATAGAAAGAATCCTTTTATTGAAAAAACTATGTATATTCCTCTATAAAATCTGAACCTAAATTATTGTGTGTTCAAACACGTAAATATAATGGTCGACACATTTCTTTCTTTTAACTCAAGAAATTGAGAATTTGATAAGCCTAAATGTAGCCATATTTTATTGCCCATAGCAAATATGCATAACATATTTACGGAGACGGATGCCTCACATTAGCATAAAAAGAAGTATGTAATGTATAACCGACGGTTTAGAATATCCGCGCATATTCTCACGAACGTGGCTCAAATTACTTGGCCAGCCTATTTTGCATACAATTTCTTTTCCCCGTACGTATCGGTGCACTTTGCTATTAGGGCTTTTTTACTGCTCGAAATTTTGTTTCAAGACTTCATTATAAATATGCCAGCGCTGTAAAACGATCGGTTATTTCATGTGAATACGACTGTAACCAATTACGTTTGCACGAAAGTGTAATTGTGTGCGAGTATGAAATGGATTCGATGATTACATCAAATATAGAGCCTCTATTAACCCTCCAATATTTGCTATTCTTTCTAAAGAAACAAATGGAATCATTTTCACAAGAGGTAAACAGCCTTTACAAACATTCTGAGTTGGAAAATTACAGACGAAAACTTTTATCAAGATCAGATTGCCGTTTCAGTATCGAAATAACTATATTTATAACAAATTGTATATTGTTGTGGTTAAAACCACACAACGCCCGAATCTGTTCTACAAAGTTGAATAAATACTCACTAAACTAGAAACAAACCTATTTTTATTTGTTAGGTTGCTTATTCAGCAGCATGAAAAAGAGTCTTTATACATTGTTAAAACTGTACATGAAAATAGGAAAAAAGCCTTGGCAACGCCCGCAGGCGAACACAAGGAACAAAGTTATCTACAATGTTATACATACTTTGAAACATAATCGCTCCAACTAAACTAGCCATAAAATGAGTACACCAAATTACTTTTGAGGTATAATAATATGTTGGATAAATATTTGACGTAGATCAAAGAATCAAGTGTTACGATCTGATATCAATGTTAATAAGTCAATAAAACGTCGGCAGACTGGAAGCAATCTCGTTTTATGAGTCCCGAGACGATAACTGTCACAATTCAGCCACTCACAAGTACCTATGACCAATGCAATACTACATAGTATAAAAGGAAGTGTTTAGAAAACTACCGAACTTATTCTGAGGGGATTTCCATAAGTTTTTAGTTTTGTTTCTTCGGAAAATGTTTACAAAGAAAATCGTGAGTTTTATGTGTCGACGATTTACATATCAGTTTTACTAGTAAATGTATTCGTTTTATTCGATTATATTTTAAATTCGTAGTAAATTGCGATCGTTCGTTAGTTAGTTTAAAGACCGTTCAATTTATTTCTCAAATATCCGGGTAGTTATAATTAGAATGTTATAAATGTGTTTAAGCATAGGTATACATATAGTCGTCCTGACCGTTTTTGGTCAAGGTGGCCAATCTTAGCGGAGATTAGTCACACAGACACAGCCGATACACAGACACAGGTGAACTCTCTGATCTCTCACTCTCATAGCCCGATGGGATGGTAATCTGACACGACCGGAGAGAGATCAGGCGCAGGACCATCAGCTTAACGTGCTTTCCGATGCACGGGGGTATCATACCGCCAACTTCCAAAGTCCGGGCTTCTACTGAAAAATTTCTAACGGGAAATCCCAATAGCACTTTTTTCCCGACCCGGAAATCGAACCCAGCACGCTCAGCAGTCGCGCTTACGGCCACGAGACCAACGATCGATATGTACATATATACGTACATACATATCTATACATAATTTCCTGCAAGCTTAAGGATGTAACGAAGAAGGCAGGCATTATATCATGAAACGAATTTATGGCCGGTCAACAAGCATGCACAAATTAGAAAAACACCTTGTTATAGCCCGTTCACACGACGACGCATCGTCTCTTTTCACGACCCGTCTTTTTTATTTGACGGCGGCAATGCTATTTATATGCTCGTGCTCATACGCATCACGAATCGTGACAAACGACGGACACGCCTTAAATCACGTATCGTCGTTTAAAAATCAGGTACGTCAAAAAAACGAATCGTGAATTTTTTGTGACAGATATTGCTGATGTGCTTGCTGCCGAAAAATCACGGAACTAATGTGAACACCAATTAGTTTTTCGCCGGATCGTGATAAAACACGATTCCGTATGCAATGTCCGTCATGACGTATCGTGTTTTATGACGGATCGTCAATGACGGAAGCCGTGTGAATGAGCTCTTATATCCTCTCATCGCTATACTTAGCGTCATAATACCCATTAATTTCATCTCCAATGCTTAAGGTAATAATTAAGATTGTATCACTGATGACGTAAATACGCTGAAAGATTAATAATTATAATTTCGCTATAACTGCCTGAAAAACTTTGGTTAAATAGAACTTGCTTTGTTGTCTTTGTAACAATAGATCAACTGTTGTTTTGTGAATAGTACAAAATTCACAATTCACTCATGAAACGGGCACTTGAAAAAATAAGTAAGCGATTTAAAAAAAAAATACAATGAAAATCTATTAAGAACCAGTTTTCATTGGAAGTGGTAGCACATAAGTAGCAGAACTTTCTGAGAACACTTCTGAGAGAAACGTTCAATAACAATTTTTCTAATCTTGGAATCCAGCGAAAAGATTCTTAAACTCTACTGATTTTCTTCAAGTTCTGAGTAAAATTACCGTGTAATCCCTAGCAAAAGAGTCCATTTTGTCTGTGGGTGTGGGTTACTAAGGAATTATGTCTATAGGATATGAAGTAGGTAATGACCTTCTTTCGACTAATAACGAATATCTCGATTAACAGTGAAACGCTGACAGACTGTGTCAGAACTTAAAAGGACAAAAGTTTTTTTTTCCAAAAACGTTTATTATTATAACTAGCGTTTACAAACATTTAAACTCACATACACAAACAGCCAATCCCGTAACAACTATCTGTAGGTCATACAAATATTTTTTTCAGTGCGGGAATAGGACACAAGTCACGCAGCGCAACAGCCAATCGCTCAGCCACTGCACCAACCGTGCCGAACACAACTCTCCCAGCATCATCTATCAGCCAAAAGGAACCCAATGCTTGACATTGTAACTGAGCTTCTCGGATCCCGCGGCTTCCGTCGGCCCTCATCAGGTCAACAGTTCACCTTGTCCACCACTAGCCCAACTTAAGAATTGCGAGAAAGCTTACTAGGTTTTGAATCAAAAATGGCTCCATGTATCTTAAATATTGATAAACAATAATATCTCTGTTTGAACTAACACCGAACCTCAACATAGCAGGTAAAAGGTAGGCGAATAATGATATTAATATTCCTGTTAAATTTTGTTCGGTTCGCGCGAGGAGAAAAGCCGCTAACACATCCGGTATGTCGTTGGAAACTAAACTACACTAGGTACACAACGCTTTTGAGGCCGAGTAGAGAAACGAAAGGTTTACAGAATAACCTTATATGAAAACGAAAGTAAAAAACATTACCTTCTAGAGAAAAGGAGTCGTTTTTAATTTCCACACAATTATGATACTAAGGCACGAGACATGTATATCTAATTTCTTCATTAATTTCATTAAACTACGCACTACATCAAGGCATCTGTAGTTACTTTTGAGATGGCTTCAATTTAATCATTCTACTTTCAATTTGACTCCTGAAAATAAATTTTAAATTATACCCGCTTACCTCCTGTGGTTCCAATTACGTGGGAAGTTCCAATTTAATAAATTCGATCATTATATCGGATATTTCCTCTGGATAAAGTACTATAATTCAGCATTGAACACAACTGCCCTCGTTGAACTCTAAGAAATTAATGAGCTAAAATAACTTGCATTTCATTGTCCGTCAGTCAGCCAGTTGTAAATAAGAGAATATTTTTATATATTTATTATACTATTTACGTACACACAGTAGACAACACAGGAAAATAACTTTAGTTAATATTTGAGTACAAAGGTATTGCTTATTTCTTAAGAAATTTCTGCCAGCAGACCTGCTAAAGGAGAAATGAAAAAGAAATGTAGACGATAGTGTGTGAAGAAAGGAAGAGAAAAATGTATATTATTGTTTTCCAAATATTCTGTTCTACTTGTAGTCCAATATTGTTCAGTTATTATTATTACCTTACGAGAGATTATTTCACTTGAATTTTGATTTATGGCTTTAACATTTAACAAGAGTGAAGTTATCGAACAACAAACGGAACAACAGAGTTTCATAACAAAAAGTTTTTACTCGAAGTTGGTCTTTCAATTGACATTTCTCAATAAGGGCCATTTCATTACCTTTGGCATTACAATTTTATTTTTATTCTGCTCTAAATTGAAAACCCAAAAGTTTCTTTTCAATTTTAAAATAATATTTTTAAGGGTAAGTTTGTACAACATCAAAGCGATGATTGTACAAAGTTTGAAAGTGTTTAATCAATGAAAACTTACTAATTATACTGTAAACTAAAAGTAATAAACTATTTAATGATATACCTATTTATGTAGTAACTTTAATATTTTATTTCGCTGGTAAGATTATTATTTTCCAAGTAGCCCACGTAAAAATCATCAGTTTATACATTTGATGGATATACACTCTCCTATTAAAATTAGAACTTAAAATGCATTTATTAATTTTGTATGTCCCTTTAAAAATCTTCATTAACTGAATTCCACGAATTCCCGTAATTAAAAAAAAAACACACAAGAAGCCCTCATACAGACACAGGTAAAAGTAAAAGTAGCTAGAAGTGGTTTTTAATTAAGCTTCGCAACGATAAACAATTCAGAGTGGAGTATCGGCAGTTCGGCACCGGAGCGAGATCATAACAGGCCTTAATTGCCGAACGTCCAAGTTATAACAAAACACACACAATTGGAACACAAACACAAAGATTTTGATTGGGTTCATAACGGCCTACTATCGAAACTCGAACTTTGTTGGTGCTTGTTCAATTATTCTTACAGGTAGGTAATTAGTATTTTTTATTGCAAAGCCCCCTCTCCCCCTATTACATGGACGCGGTCAAAAAGGATGTTCCATACATTTTGACCGTGTAAGTATTGCAGTTTTATAGAAAACCGATGGTTTTTTTTTAAATAACCTACCTACGTAAAATGTCTATGCAGTTGCATGGTGGGTCAAGAATGATTTTACTGAATACGTGGTAATCCTTTTAGCATCAGAGTGCCTTACATCCTGTATCTCTGTAATAACTAAAATATTAATTATTTCATATTGTATTATTTCATTTAGTACTTTACGAACAACCTAGCGGTTGTACTTTTTGTACAACAAAACCGAAGACCATCTGGAATAAGGCGCATTTACTGTATATTAGTGATTTCGCAGCAGTATAACCTCCTGAAGTCTTGACAGTGCAGTCGAACAATCAAATTTACAAGCAGCCTCGGACCGACTTCAAACACATTATCCCTCTAAACTGACTTCGGGCGATAATCCTTTAATCAGTTGCAATCCTATAGGCAGCCTGAAGTATTTACATGTATTTTCTTGCTTAGCTAGTAATAGTCTAGTTAATATGTGCTATTTTTGCGAATTCCAGTTCTCCATCTCAGAAAATTATGATCAAGGTGTCATTCAATTCGTAATTTAATCTAGAAAGTTTTTGAAAAAGTTGAAGTCCCGCACAAACAAATTGCAAAAGTTATAAACAATTAACAAAACAAAAAAAAATAGGGTTTTGTTTTTTACAAATATCTCGAAAACTATTGCAGATAACGGATATTGAAAAAAAGATTCTTAAATAACAGGAAATTTTCTATAAAAAAGTCATAAGATCCAAAACTCTACCACCAATATTTATCATTTTAATAAAGTCTTCCACCAATATTTATCATTTATCGTTTTTTGAGTTTATTGTTGTATAAAAAAACATTTTTTGAAAACAAAAATCGCAAAGGTAGAGTTTATTTGCTTAAACTTCAAGGAAGTAAATAAAATGTGGATAATTCCTCGACCTCCCTATAAAATCCCGGAATGATTTTTAAGTTCCGGAATAAAGCTGTTAAAATAGAGGGGGGATCCATATGTTACTTACATACACCCACATTTCGTCAACGGGGCAGAAATCCAGATAAATGATTAAATATAAACTACAGCTACAAGTATATACATAGTTTTATGTAAACATAATTATAGCAGCCTCTTCATACTACTACTCGCAACACTAAAGACGAGTGACCCTCACTACAGCTCGTATGTTAATATCGACAACACAGTTAAGCTGTGTAATTAATCGAAGTGAGGATATAATTTGTCTTCGTCAAGCAGTAAATAGCTAATTCCCACACATTAGGGACACAATAGCCACCCGGCGTCTTATTGATTACCGCCTATTGTTCGCTTTCGACCGCCTCAAATGATACACTTGCCACGATTTACGCGACAAGCACTACCGTTTATAGATTAATGAACTAATGATTGTCATTCCAAGGGTTTTGGGAAGACTATTTATGTTTACAAACGCTATAAACGTTGTTTCGTACTTCATTCATGAAATGTAATTTACATGGGTTGTTTAAAAACTCGTTACGCTTTCGAAGTCACGGTACTAAATAGCATACAGTTTTAAACAGTTCTACTTCACATGTAGGTAGTAACTAAGACAGTATTTATATCCTTCGTGACTGTTCAACGATTTTGTATGAGTTCTATGTGCTATGTTACGTGACTTAGCGGGCGCCTCTGGAAACTACACCATCAAACATCATACCTTATTCTTATTACATAGTTAAAAGTCTTCCAGTTTATATTTATTTAAAGAGGCATACTCACTAAGCAGTATTGAATCCGTACAAATACAGCAAAACCTCAAAATGGAACCCAAAATCAACAATCTCTATTGTGTCATCCGATATTTACTCAAAACTCCAAAGCTCTCATCAAAGACTGTTTACTCAATGAAATAATATAGAAAATAATATCCGTATCACAAACACATTCTGCTATATCACTTTCCATTTTGAACAACAAAGGTAGACGTGTATCTATGTAGGTTCAGCAGCGAAAAGACCATGACTTTGCACACTTGCACCAAGATATACCCCGACCTCGCCTGCTAAGCTAACTACTTACTGCTAATTGTTCCAAACATAGAATATACAGACCACAAAAAATATAAAAAAAAGAAAGCTATTTCAGTACCATGCACCACGTAAACCTAGACAAAAAGACATTTATTCACGTACTTGGGTAAAGTTCGCAAAACGAGTCACCGGCTACATTTGTTAGGGGTGACTCATCTATATGTTACGTGTTCATTGGTCACTAGGTACTCAATGGTAAAGTGAACAAAAAGTTTGTTTTACACCGAATTGGGCATTTAGCTTTTCAAAATTTAACTTTGAAGAAAGTAGTGGTGTTTGGAGGGTCATTTTGGGGACTGAAAAGCACAAAGATTTTGGTTTCTTTAAATGCCTTTCAAGTCATACGCTTCACTGAACATAAAGGTTCTAAGGGGAAGTTCACACGAAATTGTCCTGTCCTTAAAGTTCACTCTGACTATTCAATTTGGTACATCGTCACTGTTGGTGCAAGATTACAGTACTGGCTCTGCTTTCAAGTTACCAACCGCCTAGTGCCGCGTGTGTCTTAAGGCTTTTAACAAGTAACTGGCAAGGATTACCCAAAGTATCACAAAATTCAAAGGCATGTTTCTTAACCCACTTGTTCTATTAAGTCACGTTCATCATTATGATTTGGATTTCCTGCCAACAATCCCCAGCGGCCTACTTCGAAGGTGATAATGAGACGCCTTAAATACTTACTTCGTGGCCTCTTTTAGAAGTTCATTTGAAGTTCTTGAAACACTCCCGTGACTTCAAGTGCAGTATCTTACGTTTAAATAATTAAAATAAAAGGGTCATGAGAAAGTTAAAATAATACTCCCCACAAAGGTCGAGTACGTGAGGGCTAGTCGGAAGATTTGTGTCAACTCAAGCGAGCCATTCAAACATTTTCAACTTTACATTTCAACGGATATAAAACAGAGCAATTTACCTTTAATGATCGAGCGTGTAGACCTTTTTTTCCCTAATATATTTCACGGAATCCCAAGTTTTTATGGGAAGTGAAATACAGGAGGGTTTAAAGCGAGTTTTCATTGCTTTTTACGTTACAATATTCATATTGCTCGGTCGAGCAATTCCAAGTTGATAATCCGGGGTTTGGGTTAATGAGCCCAATGTTATCCCGACCGGATTAACATTCGCGCTCGCATGATGTTACATAATTCCTCTGTATTACCTTGCACTTCATGCTGCGTCCGCGTCAAATTCTAAATGTGAAACGTTACAAGAGTGTTTGTGTCCGTTTCCGTTGGCTTTGTTACCTTATTGTAATGCGCGGTGTTGGTGCTTGTTGTGTTGTTCGTGTGTTTGGGTCTTAGGTACTTGTTCTGTAGCCTGCTATTAGCTGTTATTTCTCTTCCAGATGTACTATCGACTTGTTTTCTTTTATATAAGTGGGTACTTTCTAAGTTGGTCGATGATGTAATGATGCCCAATCAATAACTTCCGATGAAGGAAAAAGTCATGATGAACCCTGGATACATCACAGCTTCGAGTCGCAAATGCGTATTGAGTAAACGTAGCTACCGACAGACGTTCGCATTCTATACGAAACACTTTCCAATCAATGGGCATTAATAAACAAAATGGCGAACTGCATGAATGGTGAAAAGTACAAGTGGCAAAATGTGGGTGTACTATTAGGTACAACTCTGCCTAACCTTCCGGGGGTCACAGGCGTGATGTTCTGTTAATAGAGCAAAATTATAAAGCGTAAGTAATAACAATAATTATATTAAGACATACGATTAAAATTAGGCATATTCAGAACAATAAAAAACATGGTACGATAATAGTACATTTTGATATAAGTAGGGAAAGTTTGTTATTGCGGCCGAGCCGCAGTCGAGAGTGTTATGGAGCCGAGAACTGCAGTAACAAATGCCCACGTGTATCAAACGTACACTTTTAGTTTTTAGTCCAAAGTTCAAAGTCCAAATTGATTCAATGGAATAAAAAAAATGAAAAATAAAAATGACTGTGGGGGCGAGCCGCCTTACCACGTGTGGATTTTTTTATTTCCGCACTATAGTGCGGGAATATAAGAAGAAAACCACGAGGGTGAAATCGCATAGCATGTAGAAGCTAATCGTAGTGCGATAAGAGCCAGTTTTTGAGGAATTGTATTATATTGAAAAGTAACAATCTCTTGCGAAATTCTCTTGTAATCCATCTAAAATTATCATTATAAGATTACTAGAGGGCAAAGTAAGTTCTACGAGTTGTCCAAGTTAGCGCAAACTGTGAACGATATTAACCGCGGGTATCACCAACAAATAAGTACTTATATTACATTAAAAGGCGGCGGCTTTACGTTTTTGAAAGTAAAACGTCGAATAAACCTCTAAATCTATTCAAAATACTTCTAAAACCGATGTAATTGTAAGTGTAGCTTATATTCCCAGAAAAGAGATAGAAGTGTAGTCAAAAAACCAAAACAACAGCCTTCCAGTTTTGATTTGGTTTGCTTCATAACTACATAGTATAAAACAAAGTCGCTTCCCGATGTCTGTCTGATCCTATCTACATATGCTTAGATGTTAAAACTACGCAACGGATTTTGATTGCGGTTTTTTTTTAATAGATAGAGTGATTCAAGAGGATGGTTTATATGTATAAAACATGCATATTATAGTAGAGAAACCATTAGTATCTATTACATTGCACCCGTGCAAAGCCGGGGCGGGGCGCTAGTATTTTATAAGTTGGGGTCAATTCTTATAATTCTATGGTCAACAGTTTAAGAGTTAGTACTTTAAAGTCCAAATACTTTTATAATCTAACAAAGGCTTAGTTTTACAGAAAGACGAACCTAAGCAATTTGTTTTTATCATATTTGGCACTGCCTAATTGATCGAGTGGTCGCAAGCGCAACTGCATGAGGATTTGGGCCATATATGTATGTACGTAGCCCTATTTTGGTCATCGAATTACCTTACATTTCAAGTATGTATTTATATGTAGTATATAAATATATTGCAAATTTTACGTATAATTAGCCTACACACTATTGTAGATATGTAAATAGTAATCAGAAATAGTCTCAATAGATACATAATAATATATCAACGTCACTACGTCAGATAGTAAATGGATATATTATGGAACTTCCGTCCAATAGACTAATATCAGTCCTGGGGGTATATTGTCTTAATCGACACGATATTCAGTGTGTATTTCAGAGGTATGATACTTTAAGAGCCAAATTTTGATCGTCAGATAACTTTTATAGTAATTAATATTGAATAAGAATCTTTTGTACAGAACATACGTCGAACTGCCATATTTCATGTTCAAGTAAAAGTTTAAAAATCCGAAATTAGCCCTAAATTAACTCTCTCGCTCAATGATTACAAAATACAGGTTGCTTTTTTAACTCTTGTTTAAATCCCATTTTCGTTATGAGAAACAAAACATATAGGAAAACATTTATCCTTTATTTTAAAAGTAAATTAAAGTTCCTGCTGTATTTAGTACCTACGCAATTTACTAAATTTTTCCATCATTTAAACGTAATGTAATTAAGAATACTTCCTTCTCCGACTTTATGTGCCAAAGCCATGCCCTCTAACCAATCAAAAACCAACGCCAAAGGCAAACTGAATATTAAAACAAGAACTACACAATAATAATCATTTTTGTTGTGCTACCCAAAATCGTATTTAACTTAATTGGGTACATACGGCTACGGAGCAACTTTGTATAGTTAATTAACTAGATGCATTAGTTTGTGTATAAACTGAAATTGTTTCTCTTGGATTTTAGAAACTACTTAACTGATGAAAATACTAAACGGAGTTTAATTAAACAATTTTCAACAACAACATTGGCAAATACTTGTTCGGAGCAAATTCTATGTAATATTACGTAGTTACACAGAAACTCGTTATTTTGTTTTTTTTTTTTTAAGAAAAAAACGTTGCTCCTCACTAGGAATTTCTCCTGTATCGTGGGTGCGTTTAAAAACATCAAAACTCACATACACAAACAGCCAGACCCAGAACAACTATATGTAGGCCATACAAATATTTGATTCGTGCGGGAATCGAGCCAGCAACACGCAGCGCATCAGTCAATCGCTGAGCCGCTGCGCCAACCGTGCCATCAAAACTGTGCCCGCATTTTGATACTAATGTTATGTTTTGTTCTCGGTAGAGACACCTTCGCGAATGGACTGGAGTCACGAGTGCTGCTGAGCTGTCGGGCAAACATTGGAAGTTGATGATGGCCAATCCAGTAATTGGAGCGGCGCCTAAATAGGAGGAATTATGTTAGATAAGCTTACCACTACCAACATAGTGACCCTTGTATTGCACCCAATATCTTACTTACAGCATCGCTGCCAGGTTTTTGGGTGCTTTTCTCGTTGACTTGATTTTTTTTTAAACCTACCTATAACACATAACCTTTTTTGTAAGATCGTAGAGCTTCGTCTTAAACGATTTTAAGACTTATTATACTACAAATAGAGTTTTAATTCGGTCGGGGTTTGGTGGCACATTTTTGTGCCAGCAGCGCTCTAGCGGTTTCTGAAACTGTAAGATTGGTATATTGGTCGCACGCGTGACTATCGAGCTTGACGTTTGGGGTTCGATTCCCAGGTCGGGCAGTGTCATTGGTGTTTACCATCACGAATTTCTCGGTAGCAGCCACGAAGTCTGGGTTTCTCGCCCCCTATTACATGGGACTTAAACATTACTGGTAAATTGTGGGTGTTCTATTAGGTACACCTCTGCCTAAGCCTTCGGGGATAACAGGCATGATGTTATATTTATGTAATATCGGAAACGTATTCCTATTGTCGAGAATCATCTTTCATAATTAAAAAAATCTGATGTAACAAACCTAAACCACAAAAAAACATATGTAAACAGTATACTAGAAAGCCGTACTTAGGTAAGATCCTATATCCCCATTTGCTAGTCGAACCATTCGTGAACAAACAATGAGCAATCACTAACGATGAACCGCATCAGCCACATCAGCACAAGATGGCATTAACTAGTACTAATACACCGCGCCACTACGTAAAGGGGACTCTATTATGAGGATTCGCTCTTGACAGACAGATAGACACTCGCCCACCTTGACAGTAAACTGTAGACTGAATACTGTTTCATGATCAATGACTGTATTATCAGAACTAGCTTTTGCCCGCGGCTTCGCTCGCGTTATGGTCGGAAATCGCCACGGGAACGTTTTTGAATGACTCGAGGATAATGAAGATTCCCATAAGTGAAAACAATTTCGGAGTCAGATAAGTAGTAGTTCAGAATATTACCCCCTACATCCAAACTTACAAATATTAATTCTATATTTTTCTTATCTTCTTTTTTTATTTATACAAGGTGTTGCTTTGCATCCTCGTCAAATTCGAGAAGGTAACTATGCTAATGATTCTCGACCCGAATCAATTATAAAATGGGTGGGTATTTTTTTAATATTTATTAGCACCTTACCTATCCCTATAACCGCGCTTTCAGACACACAAACAAACGCAGACGTTTACTCGATAAACGGGTGATTCTCCTCTTTTGAAAAGGGCTTCATTCTGAAATAGTATCAATTTAAAACAACAAAAAAAGCCAAGTCGAACCCAGGACACGCACCTCTGATTTTTCGGAATCATGTGCGTATTGAATAATTATCACTTGCTTCGGTGAAGGAAAACATCGTGAGGAAACCAGCATACCTGAGAGATATTTCTCGACGGTATGTAAAGCCAAGTCAGAGGCCCATGGGCGGCATAAAAACTCTAACACCAGGCTAGGCACTAACCACACAATATAGAAGAAGAAGAACAAAAAAAAAAGCAGCGTTTATTATTATTGACCAGGTACCGTAATTTATATTGATTATTTACGTCTTCTATGACAACCTCCTGAATTTTGACGAGGCTGCAAAACTACACCTTGTTTTAGAAATAATTTTTCATAATCGTCCCTTAGTAATAAATATTATAAAGGGGTACATCTGGACGTTTTGTGTTAACTTAGAAACCACATACACGGGTCACCTCTGGCAAACAGACGTACAAATATATTTGAGTTTGTTGGCAGTTTTGTACTGGTAGTAATTAAATAAGACCCATCAGTGAAATTATTTTACTTTCTTATAACAGTCTCACGATATTTTTCTTTTTCATAATCAGGTAAGTAGGTTATACTATGAGTATCATTGGACCAAAATGATCTCGGTCACTTACCTAACCGACCTCAAGATTGAACTGTTAGCTAGATAGGACGGCGAGTGTGAACCTGAAATAAATCGGTTAAAAATGTTCCGTTCTATTCCGTAGAGCTATGTTAACGTACTTAAACGAACTGTTTGCCAATTAGTTGTACAGCTTATTAGCAGCGCTCAAACTGAAAATAAACCTGACACTGAGAACTTGACGCAAAAAATACCATGTATAACGATTTATTGGAGACTAGTTGTTGCCCGCGACTTCACTTGCGTGTATTTTGTAATCTATAATTTATTCAGGATGAAAAGTAGTCTATAATATGGTTTAAACTTTGTCAGGCTACCTATCTTTAAACCTTAATGACCTACTTATTACCAAACATATCTATACATTTAGATTTTTAATGATTTTGACGTGAAAAGGTAAACCAGACAGGCAGAACTACTTTTGCATATCGCTTATCCTCTACAAAACTGTCATAACACAAAAATGTTAGGTTTTTAGATAATACCCTTCTCAATTTCAATTCTCCTTGATCTATAATTGAAAAAATAAACTCCAAAAGTATAGGTTCTGCGTAAATAATTAAATCATCGAATGACACACGCGAATGTTTTTACGGATATCATCGGCCGGACACAAAAAACTTTAAATTTGTATATCTCAAAATTGTTTTTTTTTTGTGTTACGACGGTTTTTTTGAGGACGTGCGATATATAATATTAGTTTGGATAATATTAACTTCTCTTGTTGTATTATAATTTATGGAGAGTGTTTAGTGCTAGCACAAGAATAGGCGTTATTGAACGGCGAGGGCAGGCGCCCGGGCACCGTGCCACACGAACGTACCCATGGTACAATAATAATAACAACGCGCCATGTATTACTTCCGGAGAAAGTCACCAGACTTCCTGAAAACTACGTCATAGGTACAGATTCATCGTCAGTGTTGCTTATCAACAGAGATTGGAACAGATAGTTTATTTGCTTCCACTGTGAGGACGTTAGTAAAATGTAGATAATACCTACCTGCCCATAAACACCCGGAATTATTTTTAAGGTCCGAATAAGGCTGTTAATTTAGAGGGATGATAGGATTTCTTTGAAAAATATTACCCGGCTAAAATAAATAACACCAATAAAAAACTTTCCAAGACCATAGCTACTCCATAATACTGGGTGTAAGGGACAGCCCTCCGCAAACTTTCTGGGCTTGCTCAGTAGACGAAACTGAACAATCTTCCACAATTTTTTTTTTTCAGGAAATGAAAAAAAAAATCAGCCTCACCATAGAAAATTATAAACTTGATTGGACAGTTTGTATGGAGAGCCTAATTTTTTTTTTCATTTCTTTTTTTTTTTCATTACATTACGCCGATAGCTAATGTAATATACCAGATTCTGAAACATACCTCCGACAAACGTTCCCACGGTCGTAGATTGTTGAAAAGGTGACTTCAATCCATCCATCTCTCTCTCTTCTTCCATCGTGAATCTCCTTTGTTCGATGATTAATTACTCTAGCTTCTCAGGCAGTTCTTCCACCTATTTACCTACCAGTTTGCAAGGTACAGTCGTTAATGTAATTTGTTATACAACGGAGACACATTACTTCGTAACATGACAACAAAGTTAAATAGTTAAATATGTTCGCAACTTTTACGGTCATGAAAAGATATTTCACCTTAATCCTTTTAGTAGTAAAAATCTGTTCCAGAAAAACATTATCTCATTACGCAAAAATTATGTGATTTTATTTTAATGAGGTTGTGTTTTATAGTGCTGGTAACAAAAAACACAGCATAGTTTCATATTATTATTTTGTGTTTCATGTGTTATATTAAAAAAAAACTCGAATTCCTTTCCATCACTTTTTTGTCATTTTTAACATTGAGCGGCACTGGTTTTTTATCAATGGCTGCATTGTATAAAAGTAGAAATGCTATACTTTTCAAACATATTTCTGGAGGCTATTTTTCTCTTTCGTGCAATATACTTTACAACTGAAAACCAATCCACGCTATCGTTGTGAATCCAATAAACATAACATCACGGCTGTATTCCTCCAAAGACAGGCAGGGGCAGTGGTATACCTAGAGTACACTCACATTCTACCAGTTATGTATAAACACAACCTAGACGATGAATCTGCTAAACGCCCTGATTTCTCAGAAACCGGATCTTGATACGTATACGAGTAGCTGGGACGCTTTATTATTGTATCTAGTTATTAAATTAATGTTAAGTTGTTGGCTTGCTGCACGCTTTGGTGTAAGCGCAGCAAGTATCTGGATAATTCAATTAGTCCCATACATTGGGAGAGAGCCTAATCCAGTAACATAAAAAAATCTAGCGACAATCCGATCCTAAGACCTCACACTCAAGCGATCAATTTTTTTCAACCAACGGGACAGTTATTAATCGTTGCCTAAATCTAAATAAATAACAATTTATAAACAGATCCTGATAAATTCTCGCACAATTCAGTCTGGATTAGCTATTATTATACAGCAATGTTAGCACTGTTCAGTATTCCGTGTTTAGAGAGGCAAATCCCAAGAGAATTAGTGCTTAAGAACAGTTATATTCAATACCGATGCACACACTCCGTATTGATTGCAAAAGAGGGAGATGGATTTGATATTTTAAGAATCATTTTTCAGAATCGGTCATAGATGGTCGATGGTCGGTCTGAGATGTTTGCGCTGAATCGTACTGACGACTTTTATGCGGTCATGCGAAAAAAAATCTCGTCTTTAATAACAAGACTGAGGGACAGTGACAACAGTATTCTGAGGACAGTGGCGGAGAACATCTACTCTCCTATTCTGAGACGTTTTGTGGGGGTGATGAACAAGTGAAGTAGGTACTTACTTTCTTTTCACTTGTTCGTCATCCACATGAAGCGTACTCAATAATAATGGTTAGATAATAGGCAAATAGTGTAGTTACTAACATTAATTATAAGAAATTTACTAACACAGTGGATCTTAATATGTTGTCCGAAATAAAGAATTTATTTATTTATTTATTTATAGTGGTACGGATTAATTGTACACGGACACTCTCAGATACTTCAAAACATTTATAAAGGGTGAAAAAATACCCGTAACGAAGCTGATACGTACTTGTTCCTCTTGTCATTGCGATAATTTTTTGTTCTAGACCATATCTGGAAACGATCTAGTTTCGGAGATATTGGGGGTCAAAGTTCAAATATTTTCACGAGTTTTTTTTTTAATACAACTTTTAAATGTTATAACTTAACTTTTACCACCACGACACCCGTACTATTCAATGGATCCATTGGCACAATGTTTTGAGTGCGTTATATTGACTCTTACCGAAAAACATGATATTTCGTCCAAAAGACTTTTCCCAGCAATAATTTTTGCGCAGTGTTGCTCAGTGATGTATAGAATGCTTGGTTGCCGGCTTCGTGAAGGGTCCGTTTACACTTTGTATGTCAGAGTCCGGTGTCTGCAGCCACATTTGTTCGCACAGGTTTAACTGAACGTCAAGTATTTGTATAGAGGTGTTCGTGTCCAGACTCGCATCCGCAATTTCCGATCCTTTATCGTAGTACATACTTACTGTCCAAAGAACATAAGAAAATGAATTAATAGCGGAGAATGTACGGAGAAATCTCTATTTTTAGAGAGAGATTTATTACAATGTTTATAAATAAAACAAATAAATTTATTGAAACGAAAAAACTCAGAGTTTTTGTAAAATGAGTTCGATAACAGCTGCATTAGTAGTAAAAACTGTGTCGCAGTCATTAAGACCTCTCCAAAAAGTCGAGACAAAAGCAAAAAAAAAAAAAATAGAACTTAAAATTAAAACTTATATTTTTTGCGTAGACTGAGTGTATGTGTGCTTATCATCATATCATAAGTTACAAGTTGTTACATATAAAGGTAGGTTTCATACATGAACCCTGCTAGGGCACAGCAATATTCTTAAATATCTAATTTAAAGTGCTACAGTGTGGCAATGATAGGTATTAGCAAGCCACTGTGCTTATACGAAATACTTAAGATAAAATTAAAGTTCAATCATTAAATAATAATCGTAATAAGCATAGGTAGTAATCATTATAAACATAAGTAGTCAAAATTTAAAATATGTGACATTGTATGATGTACAGGTATGAATTTGAATGTCAAAATTTACTTATCGTCAAAGAATTCTTATGAATGAAGGCCTGTAAGTATATTCATCATTGCCTTATGATTCTGACTGTTCCCTTGCTAAATTAGCTAATTATCTCCACACGACTATATAGCCCACTGTTTAAGACAAATCAATTCACATACAGAATTAACGCTTTGAAATCTGTAATTGGTTAGGCGCCGAAAATTAATTATTTTCCTTCGGGCTATAGTAGGTACAGTCATGAATACGAACATGTATGGATAGGTAAAGTTAGTTAAAAAAAGAGATTTTCTTGCTAAATATCAATTTCAACTTTGAGATAAATGGATAATTGTGTGAAATTCAAAATATTATGATGGTATCATCATAAAATTCTGGGTCGGCTGGCTTTCAGGACCGGGACCGCGGTACCGGATTCCACCTATAAATAAAATGATTATTTTTGAGTAGTATTTCGGGACCACAAGAAAAATAAATAAAGTTACGTCTTGGGAAAGTACGGTCAACCAAAAAATTTAGAAGTCATACAAAAAAAACTGTTCTTATTTTTTAGCACTGTCGTTACCGTTGACCTTGACAAAGGGGTGAGATTGGTCAAATAGCAACCCGACGCCACATAAAGAAGCGACTTCAGAACAGATGTGTGGGAGAGAGAGCGCTACGTGCGCTGAAATCATATTCTTCATACTTCTCTCTCTCTCTTCTCTTATACATGATTGATATATTTTTATTGTATTTTATAGCTATATACTTTTATAAATAAAATTGGGTATTTAGTTAACAAAAATTATTTACGTTCCAAAGGACCGGCGTTAAAATGATATAAAAATGAATTTAAAGGAATAGTCGCATACATTGTGATAGTCGCATAGTCCCAAAACTCGCGCGGGTTGTACGGAGCGTGTGCCCGCGCGTTTTAGCGTTGCTTATTTTACAATACACTCGAGTTTTAGTGGACGCCCCTTACTGAGTGGCAAGTGATAATATCATATTATCTAAAATCGTCTTTGGCGACAAAAAGTACTAGGCCTGCATGCATACAAAGTGGTATTTCAATCATAATATATTCTAGTATTCCTTATCTACCGCTCACTCACATCACCTTGAGCTTATGCTAGCCTAGTACTTTTCGTATAGTTACTGCCCAGAACTTGCACAAAACGTGTAGCGAACAGAATACAATCCTAAATGTATGACAGCCTAGTACTTCTATCTTTTCTCATAGCAATTTGGACAATCTGAAGACAATCAAATATTTACTTTATTTTGTACCGGTACTTATAATTTATTCATGCAATTGTTATCAAATCTATGTATACTTAATATATTATACTAATACTCATATACTAAATGCGAAAGTTTGGATGGATGGATGGATGGATGGATGTTTGTTACTCAATCACGCCAGAACGGCTGAACGGATCTGGATGAAATTTGGCACAGAGATAGATTATAGTTTGGAATAGCACATAGGCTACTTTTCATCCCGGTAGAACGATCCCGTGGGACAATTATCGAACTCCACACGGGCGAAGCTGCTAGCATAAGCTAGTATTACATATATCAGCATTTTAGTTTACTTTAACTTCTTTTTTCTTGTTGTCAAGAAATACTACTAAAAATAATTATTTTATTTATAGGTGGTTCTATGGTGGAGTAGCACAAGAAAAGAGAGGCTATACCCAGCAGTGGGTGAATTCAGTGTGTGGATGATGGTGATGATTCAGACGATGTCTGATGAGTAGCTCCTGTCCTGCTCCTTGAGGGACCTGTCTGAGGTCACCTCTAACGCTGTTGAGGTTTCAGTTCCGAAGTTTATTCAACTTTAAAAGAACTTCTACTTCGTCATCGACATGACTAAGAAGAAGCAATACAATAGGAATCATCGCCAAGCGGCGTCGACTCTTAGCGTGACTAGATGGCTAGCTTTTTTTGCCAGACAATCAGAATTGCCATACAACGTGACAATGCTGCCCTATGATTCCTTCGTTTTCTGACTTGTACACATAATTATATGTAATATTTTTCCCTGTGAATAAGTAGTTTAACAATTATTATATTAAATATTATGTATAGTACTAGCGTACCCGCCCTGCAATGTAGATACGAATATTTTCTCTACTATAATATGCATGTATTATACATATATGTAAACCTTCCTTTTGAATCACTCTATCTATTAAAAAAATCGCATCAAAATCCGTTGCGCGGTTTTAAAGATCTAAGCATACATAGGGACAGACAGCCAGCCGGAAGCGACTTTGTTTTATACTATGTTGTAGTGATTATATATAGTTTTATAATTAACATCATATAATGGTAGAAAATCAATAATTCTAAAAGTAACTACGTGTATACATATCGCTCGTTGTGTCTGTACACCCTGTATAAGCACCTACCTATGTAGATTCGTAATTATGTACGTCTGTTGTCAGTTGTAGGTTTAGCAAAACACATCTGCTAATTGGTATACTTTATGAAAATACGTCTCTCGAAACAGCGAGAGTGTTACTGAGATTTGATTGTGATTGAAAATATGAACACTTCATAGAGGAAAAGTACGTCGAATAAAGAAGGATAATTATTATCATAAGTCGCGTTCTTATTTACTTCCGTGATTAAGAATTTAATGTACTACACTACGCGAAAAAAACATCATCTACTTTTTTGTAACCACACCATATAATAATAAGATCTATTTTTTATTCATTTCGGACTTTCTAATCTATCTATAACGGTATATCAAACGGTGGTGTGTGTGAAGTATATTTAAGTACATGAGTACAGGTTATCATTCTATTTTGTGCGATGGCATTGACATATATCTATTATTCGTGTTCAAGTCTTTCTTTCGAAAAATAAGAATTTATAATATTTATTATTTTCGATTTTGTCACAGGGATTCAAACATTCTGAAATAATAAACTAGATATATTGATAGTTGGTACTAAATCATTAAAAAACGTTGGAAATTATTCCACGATAACGTACTGCCGGGATAAAAATATTCTGTATCCTAACCCAGGTCATGGTCTACCTGTATGTCAAATTTCATCGCAATTCATTCAGCCGTTGGCATGTAACCATCGTGTAACAGACAGGCAGAGTTACTGTCGCATTCACAATATTAAGTATGAATGTTACCGAGGCCAGTCCAATTTCTTTAGATAGATAGACATACTCAAGATCATAGTATCATTCTATTTCTACTCCAGTTTGAGAAAGAGACAGAGCTATACAGGATGTCTAGCGCCTTCTCTTTCCCATACTGAACTAAAGCATTCCTGCATTAAGACGTCATGGTAGGGCCACTGTTCATGATTGTAATAATTATAAATACTCGTAATTGTTGTTCTTCTGTTGTCTCAAAATATCATATTTTAGCCTAGAGAACACACGAAAGTCCATTCCTAACTAAATTATCCGTGTTAACTTACCTTTTTCCGCACATTTCTCGGAAAAAGGGTGTGTGATACACTTTTAATGTTAAACTGGACCCGTCTGAGCCAATCTGCAACTTGATCAATTGAATCTATATGAGAGATAAGCTTTCGAAATCTTTTCTTTGAATTGTATCAAGCATGTGCTCATTGTGTAATATATTTATTTTATAGAAGTATTTTAAAACGTAAAAAAGTAGACTTCCCTTTTTGTGTGATGTCATAACTATTTTAAAGATCGAAAATGTGCCCTTACCTAAATGAACGTCTCTCACCCTCGTTTATTTGAAAAACACGTTCAAATTCGCCGATCAACATTAACGCGACCGTTCTGTGTTCGTGCGATGATTGCTTTGGTTAGGACACAGCCTTTAACACACTAATGTGTTATTATTAATATCATAAAATGTTATTTATTTCAGGTAAAGCACTTTTATGATTTTATCTAAAAAAAAAATATTGATAGGCTTACGAATTTACCAAAATCGGACATCACAAAGTTTTTCCTTATTTACCAAGGTTACATGGATATCGGACTTCTCGAGAATTTCATCGGTCCTTATCGGTTATTATTCCATTAAGTACCCTTCCACTAAACTGGTATATGTATATGTAGGTAGGTAACCCACATATACCAGTTAATCGTTTAGCGGTCATTAACCAAAACCGGAGCGCTCTAATTGATATGCATCTAAAACTAATTCGGACGTTTGAGGTTTATTTCTGATTGAATATATTTCAAAAGCCAGTATATTTTTAGATGTATTTCCATTTTTCACATCCTTTGAATTCTTTTATGCAGAAAGTTTAGCTAATAAAAAATACAGTTCCAAGTATTGAAAAGTAAAATGAGTAAAAAGTGTATCGTGAAACGCTAATAACTGTAGATTCACAATTCCTAGGCAGAGTAGGTATGCTACTAAAATAAAAGCCAAGTAAATTAATAGTCATTTATTTTTTTGGAAAGCGACAGTGGTCCGCGTTACAACAGTAGCTTTGACACTCTAGGACTAAAACAGAGTTCATCGAAACATTTTATATTTACACTGTCATGCACATTTACAACATAACTCCATGTTGACGAAGGCAGGTGAAGAAATGCTTACAATATTTTTTTTCCATTACTTTTGGTTAACAATTTCGTGCCTCATTCACATTTTCTATAACATCGGCAAATTACTTTCCTAGTATAAAAGCGATAAAAGCAAACTGATCTTATGTTTACTTGACGTTCTGCCCGAGTAATTGACTGCCTTTAACAGATTTCCCGTTTAAATTTAAGCATAAATAACTTACACATTACCTACTTATTACAATTTTCTTCAATATATACAAGCCTATTTCGTGGAACTCAGTCTATATTTATTAATACTTTTAATTTAATATTTTGACGTAATGAATAGGTATATTTATCTAAAATTACTTACTCCTATTTATAATTTGTCTATGATGAGATCTACGGGATATGTTCCGTTATAACCTATTTCAAAGTTTCCAATTAGGTTAATGATTAGAATTACCTACACATCTGATTACGCTTGTACATCTAGATAGTAGCGTAACAGTATTAAAATAACGTTTTACTATTCTAAATATTCTCTGCGTTTTCGTTAATTATAGTGAATCTGGATTACTTTGGGTTACGTTTATTAATTAAACAGCCACATGATCCAAAATGCGAGTAAGAGTCGGAAATAGGTCGATATCGTCAATGGAATATTATCATCGGACCATAAAAATAATTTAATTATATCGAACAACCACTAAAATATTGTTTTATAATTATGTCTCTGGAAAATTTTCGTAACAGATCGGTCCCACATGAGAACCTTGGGGCATACCGGAAGTCATCGTTTAAAAGGAAAATTGTTACCATTACAAAATTGCTCTTATGGCAATAAATCACGATTTGATGACAACTTCCGCCTTATATTTTGTTTTATACTTGAACATCAAAGTATACCCGTAATTTAATTTTGATAAATCATGATTTACTGTGTAGAACGCTGCAGACGATCCCCGAGATAGTTATGGAGAAACGATGCTAAGCATTGTAATCATACATCAGATATTAAAGTAGATCCAATGCCGGCGGAATGCTGCAAAATTAAACTGATAAGATATGTATTGGTAGATAACAAAAGTAACAAAAATATTAAGCAGTCAAAATACTGTGATCAAATAAGGTTTAATCTTAATGCCAAGAGTAAGTGGAAATTAAGCTTCTCGAAAATACTAAATTGACGAAGTAAAGTTTTCATTATTGTGATATAATCGCTTTATTTATAATAATGTACAATTGTCACCAATTTTATATCTTATATCAATATATGCAAGTACAGTTATTAAGCCAGTGCAAACAAAACAGTTTACAAGCAGATTAGTGTATATTTGATCATTGTATTTCGACTACATCAGCTTTTGCACCTATCGAACAATATTGGGCAATTAATTCAGGTTAGCTATCCGGTAACCAATTACATTTGTATGGCACTCAACACACTGTTACTTGTGTGAGTGTTTGTTCATTTTTCTGTTTACTCATTGCTTTATGCGCATCGCCCTTTATTTATATGATTCTGTAATTAACAGTAGTGAAAGACTGATTTACAAGATTTCTTACAGCTTCGCTTTTTCCAACTGGCGATTTATATTTTAACATTTTATGTACAGCTTCCTTCAGATTTTCTTTTAATGGCAACTTCATGATTTCTACATCAAATGAGTCCTAAAATAACTAACTTAAAAAATTATTTCGTATTGTTTACAAAATTATACTTAACTACATAATGAAGGTTGTTACAGTAATTAATGTAATCCTTTGCAAAACAGGACCTGAGGCTAAAATCGAAAATTTACAAAACATCAAAGCGATATTCCCATCTAAGTGATTGTACTGTACGGGGAAGTATAATTTATTTATTTACTTATTCAATAAACTTGAAGAGGAACATTAACCCCAAGATTTTGCTATCTGGATTAAAATTACGAATGAAAACATAAAAACATGGCAGCACTGATTTTTTGAGACCGCTCTGTTGTAGTCTTGTAATCTGAAATCTGAAAACATTATCCTAATTATTAAACAGGTTTCCATTGTTTATCTAGTGAACTTTAACAATATTTTTTGGCGATTTTTTACCAGGGAAAAAATATTTTATTAAAATCCACACAAAACAGGACTTTTATAAATAACAAAAGGAATCTACTTGTGGCATGTGCCAAGTTAGTGGTTTTCTTTCTATATTTTTTATTTGTTACCCGTGGAAATATCACAAAATTATGGAACACTGATGTTTTTCCAAGGTAAACTTGAACAGTTATTCCCAAAGTTAAACCTATTTTTTTCAAACCAACCAACAATTTGACGGAATTCATGCAATGCCAAAATTTGTATGTGTACACAAAAATATGTATTCCGATCACGTACACACGATGATCTACATATGTACAATGTACATCGGTATGTACACAAAGCTATAAAACCTAATATGACAATTATTATTGAAATCAAGATATTTAAAATATAAACACAAGCCGTGAGTTTGGCTGTAATTGCCGCATTATAAGTCCAAATAGTTGTTAAATGCTGGTTAATACGTACCTTGAGTGCCGAAGGGCGTACTTTCCGATGATTTGTCAGCTATGATGTTTAACCTTTGGACAACTGTCAAAACACACACATTAAAACGTGATCACAGTATTTGAAATAATTACCTATTTAATATAGGTAGATATTTACCGTTTTTATTCTCCATTGGCGGAAGAGGCATAGCTGTCGACAGAAAAGTCGTATTAAACTTTTGTAAGCAACGATTTCCTCATACAATCAGATGCTATCAGATTATGATGTCTTCTTCAAAGGATTTACGAATGGGCCATAAAGTAAATAACCGCAATGAGATAAAATGTATTTTGTAACTTTTATGTTTTTCTGGGCTTTTGAAGAAAGAAATTAGTCTTTTATTTTTTAGGTGCTCCCTTTCAGGAAAAAAACCAGTTTAGATTTAAAAAAGACTTATTGATTGATTTATATAAAAATATTAAACATAAACATCAAAATCTAAACATTCTGCTAATATAAGTTTTGGTTGGACAAGAGCTTCCAAAATTACAATTTAATTAATACACATCTGAACGTCAAGATTCGAAATTATTAAGATTTTTTTTTATAATTGTCATGAAAGTTAATTATCACTTTATTTTTACTTACGTAATAGATTAATTTAATTTCTAAAATAACATGTAAAGAAAGACATTCATAATTACGAATATTGTTGTTTTCTTTGATTTGATTTTTTGTTTTTTTTTTTGACACAAATGAAAAAATAATCGTTTGTTGATTAGTTCAACACAAATGTGTGTTAGATACGAGCGCAATCGGAAAATCGCGTTCTGATACACGTGAAGTTTATTATTTATAGTCTTATGATTTTTGTCATTATCAAGATAATTATCAAGGTATAACTATCATTTTCATTATCAAGATAATCATCAATGATAATTATCACTTCAAACCCTGCTGAACATACGATCAGTAGATATCTATGAAAATAACACTCAAAAGTAACAAAACTTTCAATACTTACGATACAGTTTAATGGTGCCCTCGGTGTCACCGAGGGAATTTTTCGAAACACATTTATAGGTTCCGTAATCGGAACTAGTGACCCGACGGATCGCGAGCTTCAGCACTGATCGATATGATCCATCTATCTTGTGCGGCTCTACACCTCCCCCTGTTTAACACGAAAAAGTATTTAGCATATTACCTACACAAAAATACAATAGGTATAAATAGGTTCCTCGCTATATGGGAACGTTACGAGGTAAAATGTTTTGGATGTTAAACACTTTTTGCTAATATATTTACGGACGGCGCGGGTGCCCTCAATAATTTGAAGATAAATAACATGTGAGTAGGAACAAAAAATCTGTAGAGTAAACTTTGTGACTATAATTATCAAATTACCATGTATTTCACTGATCCTCAAATGATTCCTATGTTAATTACCAAAAAGTACTAACCGATCGTCTTTTCGCATTAATTAGTGATTATTATCATATTTCGATGTGCTCTAACCTTAGCAATTGCGACTACCTTAGATGCAGCGCACAGAACTTACAATTCTTACCTATATTTAATGGCACTGATAATTGAGGAAAAAATAAGTAATGATCATTAGAAGATCAAACAGTTTATAGAGGGAATTGTATAAAAATAATTAATAATTATATATTTAAAAAGTAAGATAAAGGGCCAAGGGAAGCCTGTGTGACATTTCAAAATATTTGGATTTTTGATCATCAAC
Source organism: Standfussiana lucernea (assembly GCA_964057025.1). Taxonomy (NCBI): domain Eukaryota; kingdom Metazoa; phylum Arthropoda; class Insecta; order Lepidoptera; family Noctuidae; genus Standfussiana; species Standfussiana lucernea. The sequence continues at coordinate 6,561,471 of OZ059793.1, forward strand.
TAATATCATATGAGAGTTCAACTTTAGATAATAATGACATTTTGACTTTAACTTACTACTTAACTTTTCAACGGGAAACTATTTTTTTTAAGCAATAAAGTATTAAGCTACTGTCTATGAATATACTCAATGGTCAATTCTTTATTGCATTCCACAATGTATGCTTAGGTGGTAAAAAAATCTTTGGAAATAATCATGGATCCTGTCGAACACAGCAAAAGTAACATAATTATGTGGAGAGGACTTATCATTTAAGTATATAATCTAACTTATTCTAAAAACATAGGCATTAACATTACGAAAAACATTATTTTGCAAGTTTTAAGGATTTATCATTTAAATATTCGTCGACACTGTAATAACATTTGCTCGATAATAACTTTTTTAACTTGTTTGTGAACAAATGGAGTTTTTTTTTCTTTTCTTATTGATTCGGGTAAAATATTATATATTTTTATTGACATAACCAGTGGACTTGTTGAATGTATTTTTAAGCGGGATGATGGTAAGATGGTATAAACCGATCTCGTAACGCTTATGTAAATTACAATATAATTAATATAGCAACAAATTGGTGTGCAACATAATTCTTGTCAGTTTAGTTGCAGTAGCGATCCCAAAGGATGCAAATGCTTTGAAATTTAAAGCTGGCCCCAAAGCGGATGAGATGCAGGCACCAAATATTATTAAGATTACATCAGTGCATTTAGCTCCTAAGGGTATACGAAACTTTGACATCAACAAAACACAGATTCAAACACCACTTAATGCAACAGCAATAAGTAAGTACCTATTATATAACTTAACCCATTTGACCCAGAATCTTTTAATTTCCACAAAACGAAAGGCCTCCACATTACTTAAATTATGTTGAAGAAAAAAGAAAGAACAATTTCAAAGAAATAATTCCATTATATGTAAAATACAGCCCGAATACGTGGCTCAGTGTAGTACTTTCAGCCAAAGTGGAAATATTTATGGTCCATTTCTTTTAATAAAATACGGTGTTTGAGGTACTAAGGTGTACCCGTCAATTTCGCAAATTACTTTTGAAGTCTAGAAGTTGCATTAATAGCCTTATATTATTACATTTTGACAGACATTAATACGCGTTACTATGGCATTTTCTTTTGGCGAATATAAAATACGTCATATTCGTCTCACGCATCTTTTCATACCCCGGTTGTCTTTATTTCCAGTAGAAAGGGGAACACGAATTACAGTAACGTTATGTATTGTCTTCCTCTTAATATTCCATTCATAATGGGTCTTAATAAACTGTATTACAATACCGATTAAATAACTCTTCCGCGTGTGCTAAATATATAAACTTCTAGAATTGAAAATATAAGGAAGTATCAAAGTCATTAATAATAAAAAACATGCCTGTGCACTACTCACCTAGGAAGTAAGCGCAATGCGCTGTATCGATGTGAATCTGAGCAGAATTTTATTCTTAGTTTTAAAGCAATTGTATAACGTTGTACACTTCGCACAAGCAACTTGAACTTCAGACTTAAACTCAGACCTTTAAAGATAATCTTAGCTGACGTAATATGTTAATTTCAGTGCATATCCACTGCTAAATATACTATCATGACGCAACACAGGGTTGAACCGAAAGAGTAACAACAATAATAGCACCCCCTTTACCCCGTAAGCACTGTTTTGTTTAGAAAGTCTTCTTTTAAACACGCGATGCCACCCTAATGTGAATCAGATGGGGGTCACCCCTAGGCAGCTAGTGTAACGAACAAAGTGAACCTGCTCACATTTTATCTTAAAACGCTTCGCTAAACGCGAGCGTAGTCGCCATGAACATAGTCTACTTTTGTACCAGAGACCGTGGCACAAAGCTTCCAAGAATAAAAAAGAGTCATTAATCACATTTGCCTAGATTTTTACCTCGTGTCACGAACACAAACATTTTTTTGACTAAAAGCACAATAAAACTAAAACAGTATCACGAAAAAGTCACAGTGTCCCAAAAAGTTTGTGTCTACAGCAAGTCCCAAATGAATTAGTTTTGCATTTTGCATCTCGTCTACTCTACAATCTACATACCTAAGTTTGCCTAAAAGCTTATGAATTAAGCCTTCAATTAAGAGCTATTTCAGACTGTAAGTGAAATCAGACTGGCTGTCCAAACACAACCATTACAAAGTAGGCGTTCGATTTAGCATCACGAGCTTAATTTTTGTTAGTGTCGCGAACCACACATTTCTGAATCAATGGCCGTACGTTGGCAGTGCTGCCAGCATCACTAAACAAACGACCGAACGCCAGTCCTTGTTAGGACTGACGTATATCGAGTATCAAAAGTCACCAGCCATTGTGTCGGGAAGGATCACTGTTTCTTTATTGTTTTCAGCCAGTCAATTTATCAGCGACGGATTTACCTTTTATTTTGGGTTAGTCAATAGAAAAATGTTAATAAATATTTTTTTCATAAATCTAAGAGATTGTTCGGGTTTTTTATTTGATCCCTAATTCTTAGTAAATGGTTGACCTGGAAAAGTTAAACTTTAAAAATAAGTTTGAAATGAAAAAAAATAAAAATGATGAAAAGCATTTGTATACAAAAAAAAAAGCTTTAAAAAGCTTAAGATTTAATACTGTTCACAACAATCATACTCATAACAATCCAAAAATAGACGAAAACTATTTAATCTTATCTTCTTAATATACATTAATAGTAGTACACACTAATCGCCGAAAGCACACAACTGATTTCAATGAAATTTTGTGAATGAGCTTGAAAGATATGATAGTTTTGGCCCCAGTAGGTGGCGCTACTGTCGCATCTAAATCACTTTTTTGGTCATGTTTCCGATGCGCCCAGCGCCCATGCTAAGCAGGTGTGGGTCGTTAGTTTCCTACATTTTTACTCGATCATGTAACTTCTAGTCGACAGCAGCTCAGCTGTCTCAGCTGTCGTGTGAGTATTCGATTACTCGCAAATTGCTATTAGTGGACCACTAGATGTTGACAGTGACAATCATGTTAACGTCAACGAAATTCCGACTGCAGCTCAGCTAATTGCTGTTTATTGTGGCCTCTGTATCGAACTCTGCACTAAACCATGTCAAAACATGCAGGTAAAAAATTACGTTAGCAAATAGGTTGGCATTCATGTTACCTTTCAAAAGTAAACTTTCTTTTGTCAATAATATAAAGCTTTGGTTACGTTCGAAGATTCAGAGTCAAAGTCGAAAAGAAAATTAAAGAACAAACTGATCACTTAAAACTACGAGTAGGTCAATAAATAGTTATAGCTTTTTGCAATATAAAGAAACAATACCTCATTTATAATATTCACTATCCCGCTCCCAAGATAATAACTTCGAATTACAAATTTTTAATCAAATTACGACAACACACAGAAAGAGCAGCGTACGCATAACAAATAATAAAATAAAACATTATCTCATAATGAAAATGTAAAAGTAATGAAAGTGTGAAGGTAAACAAAGGATTTGTTAATTTTGTTCCAACAATGGAAGCTAGCAAAGCTACGTAAAAGCCAGAATACATGGTACTTATTATTTTAGATATATAGCACTGAGTTAATGTCCACGTGTTGTGAATATCCGTCCGAAACTTTACTAGTATCTCGTTTTAATTGGGCACTAAACGAAACGTATAAATATGTTTAAGTGAACGCTACCGTAAGCAGCCATCTAAACGCCTAAACCCCATGCGGGTGGAGATACATTAGGTCGATTTTCTTTGGGCTTTTGTAGATGCGGTTTATTAAGATAATAATACCTTTCAAAATAGAAAGGCTGGTAAAATAGAAAGTGGTGTTAAACAAAACGTATTTGAGGAATAAAATAGTACGATTTTGTTTATGACAATATTTGTTTTTCGATCTGTTGCGTTGACCACAATCTGACATTTCACTAAACCAGATTTGATCATGTTTCAGGAGCATGTTAAAGTGTATATTTAGCCCAGCCATTGTTTAACCACAATTCCGAACTATGACCGAATCTTCTATACGAATTTACTGATTTAGAGATTCGACTTGGCGTTTAAATCCTAGCCTTTGATGTTACAAGCTCTTTGGGTCGTTGGTACCGCATTATTGCTGAATCATTTATTTTGAATGTGTGTTACAGGAACTGCTGAATTATGGAAAGTATAAATGATTATGTTAAATTCTATAATTGATGGATTTCTTTATCTATTTTATATCCTGTATGGAAATTGGGAAAATCTATCTTACTGCCTTCTTTCGGGAATTTTCGCCGTATGATTTTGCTATACAAACAATTAGTACTTGAGCTAACAAGAATATGTTTCTTATTTTTAATGCGATTAGTAACAAAATTTACATATTTTCCGAGGGTGTTAATTTGCATAATGTAACTATTAATATAGACACATGCAGATTGTAAGGCACATTGCCGCTGCAAACGTTTTACCACGAATTCAATACATGATCTGACCCACAGTAAAAAAATGCTATTCTATGCGCTTTGACCATATAGTTATTGGGGCTTCTTTATAACATAACATTACACCTGTAATCCATGAAGAGTTAGGCCATAGGTTCCTAACCTTTTATCGACTACCTAAAAAAATCCAACGCCCCCTTTTACAAAATAGTTATGAAATAAACATTTTTAACGCCTAGATAAAATGTTTTTTTCATGAAAATAGAGGTATTTCATCACTCTTTTGTCACCACTGCCACCCGTGAAAAGCTCCAGTGGGCACTAGGGGGCGATACCGCCCCCGTTGGGAACCTTTGAGTTAGGCAGCGGTGTGAACTTTCTGAATGAAACAGTTAATACACATTTTGTATGAAATAGCCGAAGCAGCAGTATGCGCGTCCATGTCCTTTACACTATGATAATAGGTACACCAGTGCATAGTCAGGACGATTCTCTATTACTAGCATTAAAATAAACCGTAGATAAAATATAATCTTACCAACGGGGACGATCTCGCCGTTATCTCGACTCCAGTAGCTGACTGGTTTGGGATACGCCTCGGTTTCACATTCCAGCACTAGCTCCGTGCCTAGCGCTGCCCCCACCAGCTGGTTTCTTATTGTTATTACTGGAGGAACTAGGGAAAGAAAAGTCGTTTAGTTAAGTTTTAATCACGTGAAATAATTAGGTAAGAGTGTTGTTGCCATTTTTTGTTCTGACTAACCACATGGTGACTGACGAATAGAAGCTGCACATAAATATAAAAATTTAATTGTGTGACTTAAATGGGACCGGGCAGGCCATGTCTGCCGGATCGCGTACAGCTGTGGGCCTGAATATCGCAAGATTGAAGCCCTGAAAGAGCTGGACAGAGTCGCGACAGACCAAGGAGCAGATGGTGGGACGCCTTGGATGGCGTCCTCTCGCATTGGCGAGAAGAAGTATACCATTGTGAGAAGTGGAAGGAATGGGGGGTAGGCCTTTGCCCAGGAGTGGGACAATACGGGCTAACCAAAACAAAAAATTATAAATTATTTATTAATTTAATCTCGTTCACTGAGTAGGTTTGAAAATCAATAATTTTATATTGAAGGCCCGCTTGCATCGCAAATCAAAGAAGTATTTTAGATGCCAATTTTGTGTCCGGCAACCTCGCTTCGATTGTCAGAAGAAAAAATAAAGTGAACTAGTTCACCGCTAAAATTACTAAGTGACTTTTGATGCAACCTTTTGGTCTTAATATTTTCAACAATGATAAATGATGCTTCGTGTTCAAGGCAAAGTTCAGCCCCAAATTTTGAATTTTGCTTTTGTTATCCTTTCAAAAAAAATCCTGCGTTAATTGACATCACCCACAGGATTTATAGGTAGGTACTCTCTTCAAACAATAAAGCCGGGCTCACATGTTAAAGGATACCGACTGACCTCTGCAACCAACAGAATGCTTTTGTGCATTCACGTGGCTCTTTTGACGTCAGATCTACTAGAGGCGTGCCACCCAATATAAGGAGGGGGGCAATCTACTTGCTCGATAACAGAAATACAAATTCACAATCTGATATCTCGGTGTTATAAAATTAGGGACTGATTTACAATAAACATTACGGATACTTCTCTATTAACTTATCATTGCCAGTACTAATTATTCCATCATCTTCATGTATAATTGAACAATTTCAATGAGGTTGCTATAAATAGGTACGACAGACAGACATGTCAGAAAGTTACTCTGGCAAATATAAAAAAAAACTTCCACAATCGTTCACTGAAAGACATGATAATGCACGAGTTTCTTGCTAGATCTATCCCACGTAATAGGGGGCGAGCCAATTGCCATCAACCAGGCACTAATCCAGACTTCGTGAATTTCCTCGACCCGGAAACGGAACTCGGGACCTCATTCTCAGCAGTCGCGCTTGCATCACTAGACCAATATGTCAATCTTAATTAAAAAACACTTCGCCACAAATACTCACATTGTACTGTAAGCATGATTCTCTTGCTCACAGTCGGCGGCACGCCGTTTGAGGCTATGCAAAGGTAAGCCCCCGCATGCTGCCTGGTCACCCGAGTTATGTTCAACTCCGGTCCCTCGAATGACGTCACTAGAACAAAAATATTCGATATACACACTACGAACTTACACCCAACTCCTGGAGTGCAATCCCTTCAGAAGTCAGATTTAAGTCAAATCTGACTTCTGAAGGGATTGCACTCCAGCCAGTCAAAATGAAATTTGACAACTTAATAAATTAAAGTAGCTTTCTGGAAGCATGTAATATCCAATAGAAGACTGCAATAGGAATGAGAAAGGCGCTGAGTCAGATACTAAGCTGCCCAATGACGTGGAACATCATCACCATCAATCCACTGCTGGACATGGGACTCTCTACACGAACTCCCTCTCCCTCCCCCGTACTCTATATACGACATATTATACGACACTCAGCTCCATTCCTGGGAACCCTGAGCTAGCCCGAGGTTTCCCATCTTACTTTTGCTGATTCGCGGTTACCACTCAAAAACCAACTACCCGTGGGTAGATTTACAAATAACCAGCCAAAGCGAGCCAGGCTCGAACACGAAGGTTTCCGTAAAAAGACGTGTTTCTTGTAAGCGGGTTTTTTTGTGTTAAAATTTCATGTCTTCACCTTTTAAAAAGCAGCCATGTGACAGATAGACAGCGGAGGTTTGGTATTAGGGTCCCATTAGCACCCATACAAAACCCAAGAATCTGACTCCGAAGAAAAGTTAGTCGACCTTCAGACAACACGGAAACACTCATAACGAAAGATAACCATCGAAATGCATTAGATGTTTGAATTACAAACCGCTTTAAACAATATTACAAAGTTGTACATTGCATAATACCAAGTACAAACTAAGTTATCCAAACTACAACAGTTGCTGAGCAGTTCACTTCATGTGTATGTAAACGGCATGATTGTGTACGTTTGAGTAAGGATCTATGAGATACATGTTGAGATGGGTCAGGGACTCGGTACTGTACAGTTAGCGAATGAGATAAGTATACAGGCTAACTTAACTTTTCTTTTTTTAAAAAGATCGTTGCACCCACACTAGACATTTCTCCTGTATTGTGGGTGCGCTTACAAGCATTTTAACTCACATACACAAACAACCAGACCCGGAATAACTACCTGTAGGTCATACCAATATTGATCGAACCCACGACACAAAGCCACTCTCAGCCACTGCGCCAACCGTGCCGTCAAACAGTACATCAGTCTATCTAGTTTCAGACGTTTTATTTAATATGCACACAAATCTATAAATATCAACATATTTTTCATTTATACCTTATTCTTTTGTTGACTGTACAGGACAGCCAAGGAATAAGGTAATTGTGCATCTTTGACATCGCCTTCTGTGTTGGTCTTGTTTTAAAGGTCATTTCGTTCTCTAAGGAAGACAGATCGGCGTTTGACTCATGTACAAGCATCCGGTTAGACTGGAAACCTACTAAGAGAAACACCCTAAACAGAGATGGAAAAAAAATACTGTGAATATAATTTTTTTTTTGCCAGTACACCTTTTTCTTTTGGAGATTGTTTAATGTACCACACATGAATCCCAAGCATCATTTGTGGTGCAAGGCTTGCATTTCCAAGGAGAAACAAAGACATTTTCCTCAATCTGCAGGATCAGTACCTACGTGAAGCCGATCTTGATCCCAAATCTCATGAGAGAACACCTTTCGGGAACAATTTCGAACCACGATGTCAGTATTTGAAATTGGTTTCTGGTAAAACGGAATATCTTATCAATCAATCAAGTCAGCCTATTGAAGTTTGCTACTGGACGTACATACCTCTCTTCCTATTTGCGGCACATCACCCACTTTTCGGACTTACGTATCCAGCCTGTTACTAAACCCTTAGAATAAAGGAGCTATTTACATAATCAAACTTAGCAACATTCTATACTCATTTCAATTTCTTTTAAAACAATTAATTGACACTGAATTTTAAACTCAATTACGGGTATTTTTAGTTTAAAATTCTAAGAAATATTATTATGATATAATGCTAAAATTGATTTAAAAAAATACTAACAAACGTGTCCAAAGAAAGTTTTCATGAAGGTTCTTTCTGAAAGTTGGCAACGTCGCAAATATCTGTCAAATATGTATATCGCTGTTACGATGAATTTCTTTGATATTTCTAAATGAAAATGCTGAATAGCTCTATGTTGTAATAAAATATTGATTATGAACTGCAATGACTAATATCGTTGCAATGGTTATTTAGTTTTTGTTGTATAAAAAGCACTTGGGAATCTTCCAAATGCTTTTTTTTTAACTAAAACTGTCACAATTTATCCAGTGTTATTATTGCAATACTTAGTCAATATTTTAGTGTAACACAAGCAAGATTTCATATGTCATTCAATAATATTGGTAAATAATCAAAATACTGAAACATTTGACAAATATTGGCAATGTTGCCAGCTTTTAGAATGCACCTCTCTGAACACCAAACACTGCCGCTATATCAAATGAAAAACAATGTAGGTACTGCCTTATTTTCTGCAGAATCTACACATCTAATAAGTTACTACACTGCCGTTAATGCTCAAACAGTATTTACCTTGCATTCCGTCTGAGATCGTAATAGGTTTGGAGTGTTCTCTTCGCCAAGTAATTTGTGGGTGTGGTGATCCCGTAGCGGCACATGTTAAGTTTATCGAGGCGCCTTCCCGCGCTGTCTGGTCTGTACTTGTGCCTCGATCGAGGATATCGGGAGGAACTGAGGAAAAGAACATTATATTACAAGCAAGATTTATTGGGACAGAAGTTTTGTACTCACTCAGGGATGGCTTGATACCACAGATAACACCTCTAGATTCCGCATGATTTACATTTTGTTTGTATTCGACTTCACAAAATTTTGCGGTAGGCACGCAGTGCGCGGGGAGTGAGAAGTACAATCCGATTGGCTATTTCAAGTTGACGTCACCTGGGCACCAAGGGCTCCTATAGCAGTGTTACTTTAATGTCACTACAGCGTGGAAAAGAGATGACACTATACAGGAATGCTAGCTTCATCTCTTTTCCTCCATGAAGTAAGTAGAAGTAATATTTATTGTTACTTCGTACTGTGTATACACTATACAGGAACAAGGGGCCGTTCCCCGTACACACAATAACAGGGGGCCTACCATCGGGTTAGTAGTACTCACTTGCAAAACTTTGTAGACAGTGGAATATCATCCTTTCAAATAAACTATCAGAATTTTACGATGTAGCTCTAATAAGATGTGAGTTTTACTAAGAAAAAAAACGGCTAGTCATTGTTGTGTTCTGAATCTCAGTTTCACTAGAATTAATTTACGTTAAATATGTAACTTATTTCACGTTCCTAACTTGTAAGTATCTCATCAGTATCTCATAATAATCTATTTTTCATGCTCTCCATATTCTAGGTTGTTTGGAAAAACTGTTATTTTACTTCGGAGCTGATTACGCGTGTCTTTTATCAAAGTGTTAAACAGAATCTGAATAAAATTACGTTGTAGGTACGTACTATCAAAATATATTATTTATAACTTTAACATAAGAAACGAGTACCTAATTTTAGAATGATTCAGAACTCTGAGCAAAGATGAGCAACTGATCGGGATCAGCAGATCTAAACCGCGTTCAAGAGCGTCAATATTCTTAATATTAATGACACTCACTGCTCTTGAACATGTGAAATCGGCCCTTAATTGTAATCATAGAGGATGACACTAAAGTATTCAACTTACCAACAATATCTAAATATCCCAGTTGAGACTTCATAGGGTCAGTATTGATCTGGCACATGTACCATCCTCTGTCTGTCTCTCGTAGCTCCCTGATGTGCAGGAACCAGGTCCGGTGGTCACTGTGGGTCACCCCCACTCTTCGACTTCTCGATATCACGTGCGTGTGGATTGTGAGAATGGTCTGCGTGTCAACCCGCAACCACGCAACCTATTACCAAATGTTTATGGCCATTTTAAAACACCATTACGACCACAAGAGGCCTATTATAAAAATCTAAATAAGTTCGATAAACTGCCAGTTAGTTATGCGACATTCCCGTACATTCGTACACTCATACGCAAACATCGATTGAAAAAGTTTCTTCGAATTTCGAATGACATTTTTAGGAGTTTTGTAAAGCAACTTTGATATACGATACCTTTGGTAGTGGGTCATTACGACGTTTCGTTTGACTTTAATATAGTTGGGGAAGTTGATAAATTTATCAAAAACCGTATTGCGGCGTTTTAAATCATTATTTTTTGCCTTATTTGGGACCTCAGTTACTGATTATAATTGTTCTGGGAGGGAAGATACATGCTTTGATAAAACTATTGGCTGGAAAGGAGGTAACTGCTGAGATAACGAGTAATAGAGAAGTATGGAAGAAGAAAATATGCTGCGCCGACACCAAATAATTTGGATAAAAGCAGGAGAATGATGAAGTAATTATTGTGTACTTTTATTTTCTTCTTTAAAATGCGATTAAATAACACACATTCTAGATGAGATTGATTGATTTAAATTTGCAGTTCGTTCACAGTCACTTCCTGACACAAAAGCAGTCCTGTGTTTTTATCTATTCTTATGGCAATTAAGATTAATATGAGATCGAGCATTCCTGATCTGTCACAGAGAGGTGTCGTGTAGGTACGCTTAGCCTAAAATATACTCCATTTTTCACTTGTAATTTGAGAGTCTATATAGGAACTAGGAAGTGTATGAGCTAGTGAATGTTTGTCTGTTTGCCCCCTTTATTTTTTTCAGCAACTAACACCATTCACCAGTTCCATTCGTAGTGATCAGGAAGCCAAATTCGTTCATAAAAAACGTTCAAAATCTAATTGCAACGTCATATAAACTTTTAAGAAATGTGGGTAAAACGACATTTTTTTTTTGACAGGTTAAAAATGAGACAAGATCATAAAAATACGAGATCTGGTCACCTTCCAGCTTAGTCAGAAGTGACAAAAGTAAGCATAGCATATTTTCAAAATATAATATTGAAACTAATTGTCTATGAATAAAGTTCCGTGCAATCACATTTAAAATACAAGGAAAAAAAATCTTATTAATCTTGTTAATTTTCCACGACGCCTATGGCTCATCTTACAACCAGAATAGAACTAATTACTCCCGCACTAATAACTTAATCTTTAACATTTCTAATTACATACTTCACTCAAAAGTTCAGAAGCTCCTCCTTAACAAATACAGCAAGTTTAAGCGGAAAGCTAGAGAAAATCTAAGCGCTTTCAACAGAGTGTTGAAGATAAGAACAGTAGGATTCTAAATTCCCTAAGTCGCTAGTCGTCTTTTATTTAGCATATGCAATATCTCGCTGGTAACCTAGCATAAGCTTTCGACTTCTTTACTGTACCGTTATTCAGGATTTTACTGAAATCTGACTGTGAGAAGGAAGTTGTATTCTCATGCGTTATTAATTCCTTCCAAGATATAACTTCTGATTTCTTTGATCACTGATGATCACTGCCTAACCTGGTGTTTTTATGCCGCCTATGGGCCTCTGATTTGGTTTTACATGCCGTCGAGAAATATCTCTCAGGCATGCTGGTTATAACTGAATATCTGTCTTAACTTTTAAAAAGCCGCTACTTATGTTTAGTTAACTTGTTTCTATTTTTCTGAAATATATAAATAAAATATATAAATAAATTTATTTTATAAAAAGGAGATTGTATTACATACACAAAGTTATACATATAAGTTTGTACCATGTAAATCACAATCTGGTGGGTGAAGTTCTGCTTTCCTAGCTAGGTTATAGAATAACCTGTATTATGGAATAACAGTCCCAGTCCCAGTCTGAAATGTATTTAGGATAATTAGAAACTTGTTAACTAAACATAAACATAAGTAGGCAGTACATCAGAGGGTGAAACAAAGCTATTAACGGAAAGAACGACTAGATGGCTAGTTGTTCGAAAATGTCAATCTCTTACATACACTGTTTTAAGGTGAAAGAGACAAGGTTCTTAGGTTTTTTTTGCATTTTGAAATTCAGTGTCGAGTTTGTATGTTGATTAAAATATGATTCGCAACCGTAACAAATATGGCTACCCTCTAAGTTTGACCATTGAATCACTTTTTCATGAAATAGTTATCGAATGGGATTAAAAGAACTTAGATGGTTGTATTGATATTTTTAATGATTATACTTCTGTAACTACACACGTGTTGCGGTCGCGATACATATTTTGTTTAACACACAGTTTGACACTGACCCGCAAATTATAAAAAACTAAGAAAATTTGGATTCCGCGGGCTACCCTGGCGCTTAACCGTTTATAACTAAACTTACACTGTCACTTACGGAATATCTTGCGAGATTATCAATTATTCTGAGCTGATCTTTCTGACCTTTTTGGGAACTGGAGTCCCGTAATTGACAATGTATGTTCAATCTCTTACATTTTGAAGTTTTTGACAATAGCTAATGCTAATGGAATGTCGCTTAGACATAATACTTCCTGTCGTTATCCATTTCTTCAGTTTCGTAAATTCAACATTTTAAAATAATGAGTTAAAAAAAAACACGGAAAAACAAATGAATATTGTGCCACAAATATCTGCAGAGCAAGCCACGTCAGTGGAAGGTGCCACTTACGCTGTAATACAGTATAGGTGTCAATGTTACGGACCTTGTACGTCGAGAGGTTGTGTACCGTGCACGCAAGAATCGCCTCTCGCCCGAGCGGCGCGGTCACATTCGCTATAGGTGCGCTGAAACCCGGCTCGTCTGAAACAATGTATGTATTTATTACTCCTTCCTTCATAGTGTAGGTTGGAGTTATGCGACATCGCAGCGAGTTACAGCTACATCTGCTTAGATTTACAGTAATACTGCAACATTGAAGTTCAATTTTGACTTTCCTGACATACAGTTTCTGGAACGAAAATTGTTCACATGGAAAATCTTATCTTACTTGCTATTACTATCATAAATGTGAAAGTTTGTTAGGATCCCATCATCCATCCATCCATCTAGGATGGGATGGAGGTTTTTTACTCTTTCACGCAAAAACTACGAAACTGATTTGGATGAATTTTGACACCTAGATAGTTTATAAACTGGATTGACACACATAGCATAATTTTTATAACATAAGTACGATCTCGTGGGGTAATTACCGCACAGGCAAAGCCGCGAGCATAAGCTAGTGAAACATAAAATGAAACACAAATCAAATGATGATTGGTTGTTGATAATTCAGTTTCATTCAGTAATCATGGCAATTAACACGCACTTGACAATTTGCTCGCTAATGTTTGTGTTGATTTTCGTTCCAGAAACTTACTAGAACTTTTAGGGCTTTGTTTTGGCTTGAAAGTTTTATAAAGTAATTGACTCGGACTTGGCAAGTTTCAAAGTCAATGCCCTATAACAATCGATATAAAAAAACTACTAGAAACACACCCGTGTTTATTTTTCTAGGCAACTAGGCATAGACAACTATAAGCCATTATAACTACATTTATGTAGTTTGAATCTAGGTCTCAGCATAAAAAGTTAAACCACTCTGTAAAAAGATTTCTTTACTAAACCAATAAACCAATGATCGATGAATAAAATAACTTTGAAGTGTTTAAGTTTTTATTTATTCAAAAATTTATCCATTTACAAATCACTTTTGAAGACAAAAACCACTCCCAGGGGTATTGTTTTTAAAAGCCGGTTAGCCCTACCAAGGTCTGAAAGAAAAAACCGCTGGAATAATTATCTAAAAATACTAGCGACCCGACCCTGCTTCGTTTCGAACGAGTACAATGCGGCTTGTGTCAAAATAATGTTATTTTTAATTAAAATTTACATAATCCTAAAAAAAAAAACTACATAATCCTTCCGGAATAACTGCTCGAAATGATGATGAGAACTACAACAAAATTCACTTTGTAGTTAATTAGATAAGCGTTTAGATAAACAGACACGATAAGCAACTCTATTTTATATTAAGTGTAGATATAATATTATTGATAACGTTACTTAGATGGTAAGACAAAATTATTATGTAAAGGTCAATTTCTGACAACTAACTACTTAATTGTCGAAGAACGGAAATGAATACGTAAGCTGATTCATGAATGCTTTAGATATGCCTACTTATGTAACAGCCCGTTCACAGCGCTTCCGTCATTGACGATCCGTCATAAAACACGATACGTCATGATGGATGGACGTTCACATTGCATAAGGAATCGTATCACGATCCGGCAAAAAAACAAATTGGTGTTCACATTAGTTCCGTGATTTTTCGGGAGCGAGCGCATCAGCGAATCCGTCACAAAAAATTCACGATTCGTGTTTTTTGACGTACCTGATTTTTAAAAGACGATATGTTTTTTACAACGTGTCCGCAATTTTTCACGATTCGTAACACGGACATTTAAAAAGCATTGCCGCCGTCAAAAAAATTGACAGATCGTGAAAAAGACGATACGTCAAAAAAAACGAATCGTCATCGTAATGAAATTATATTATCGACTACAATATTTGAAGTATGAGTGGCTACAGTATATCCCCTTAGAAAGTATAATATAATATCATATAATCATCTTTATTTCCGTTAAACTTAGCCTATGTTTACAATTTTACAACAACATGTACGTTTATAAAGCTTACAAAAGAAAAATTTTGCAATTGATGGTGGTAGGTATTTGTAACTTATTGACTAGTTGTGTGACAAACAAATTAGTTAACTACCCTCCGCCCTAGTTATTAACTGTACGAATGGCAGAGTAGTGCGGCCAGTTTGCTGTCTCAGATGTACATAGTATAAGCAAACTAAACGAGAATGAAGTGCAGCTCTATAAAAACTACAGGAACTCTTGTGCCGACGATCATGTCCTCGCCGACTGAAACATGATCATATTCGGTGCTTACTGTATAATATCACATTTAATTTCTGCTTGTCCTACCGCAACTATTGGAATGCGTATACTACATTTATCTATATCGACTTACACCTGGCTCACGCCATAGAAAACCCTTACACGGAACTGTGCCAAAACACAACTCATTACTTTTTTTACGACTTCGCACAAACTACGGCAGTTAATCGTGCTATCGTGTCTTTTATTTTCTGGTAACAGAATAGATTTGTTTTAATGTCAGACAATATAAGCTCGTAAATATACAGATATTAGCAACAACCCACTTCTATAAATGTTGATGTTTTCACCTTTTGGGAAATCGCGTTCGGTTTGCTACCAACAAGCAACACGAGTGGAAATTTTAATTAAATTTAACCAATTTTGTAAAGAACGTTTATTCAAAGGGTCTTATTGATTTACCATGTAGGCAACTGATTAAAATGTTTAACCATATTTTTAAGTTTCAATAACAACGTTTACTAATTAAGATGGGTATCTCAATTAGTGAACATTGATATTGAAACTTTAGATACTTGACTATCTACAACATAGATTCCCAACGTGGGTGGTACCGCCCCCTAGTGGGTGCTGGAACTTTTCATGGGGGCGGTAGCGGGTCCAAAGGCAAATGGGGGTCGAAAAAACGTTTTATCTAGCCCTCTAAAATGTTTATCTTATAACAATTTTGTAAAAAGGGGCGTTGGATTTTTTTTTAAAGGGTGGTAGTCCATAAATGGTTGGGAACCTATGATTGTAGATCATAACAGAGCGAAAAGGTTATTAGTAGTTTTGGTTTGACATAAGTGAAGATTCTTGGTTTAAACGAACTAGAGACTAGAATTAGTTACGTAATTATGAATTTCGTGAAACGGCGTAGGTACCTATATCGTTAAGTCTCGTCTTACAGGGTTCATAGAATAAATTAGATGTGATACGAAATGCTAATTCTTACAGACAGACATGATACGTCTATAATTTATGTAGTTTAATTACTAAGTATTACTAGAACGCTACCTAGTTGGTCTAGTGATTGCAAGCGCACCTGCTGAGCACGAAGTCCTGGGTTCGATGCCCAGGTAGGGCAAAGTGTTTATTTATTTATTTAAATTTCTTGTACAAGAGTGGTATATAGGCGGACTTAATGCCACAAGGCATTCTCTACCAGTCAAACTGTCAAGTGTTATTGGGTTTTTCCATCAAGAATTTCGCAGTAGCAGCCAGGGAGTCTGGATTTGTGCCCGGTGGATGGCAATAGGGCCCTATTACAGTGGCCTTACAAGCATAACTGACGAAATGTGGGTGTACTATTAGATACACCTCTGCATAACCCGTCGGAGATGACAGATGCAATGTTATGTATTTAGCAGAAATTGTAACAAATACACCTACGCTAAAGATTTTTTATTGAAAAGTTACATTAAATTAAACACGATAAACCGAATTATATGACTACATGATACTGAATAAATATGATTCATTAATTAACATCATTAATGAACAATTAATTATTAACTTCACTAGATTTTTAAGCCACTCTCACAATGGTTATTCCTATTAATCCCAAAATTAAACGGTGTCCAGTTTTGGTTCGGTGACCATTTAACAACTGTGTCTTCGAAAATCATGTAATGACGGTAATTAGGGCAGTAGTGGCATAAACATGGCACGCTACGAGTGCCCATAATTGGTCACTAGGTGGAATGTAGCGTGGCCCATTGCCGCCGATTGGTCATTTCGTCAGATTCAAGGTTTTCACTTTATTGACTACTGTACTAGCTGTTGCTCGCGACGTTCGACCTCGTGAAATTATTATAAAAAATATAACTTCCCTATTTGATTCAGATTTTGTTAACAATATCAACGGTTTTTTTTTTGGAACGGACCCTAATTCTTTTTCTAAAATAAATCAGCTATCTGCCAGTAAAAATCTCGTCAAAATCGGTCCAGCCGTTTCGGAGGTTAGGCGGAACCGGCAGACAGACAAAAATTTTATAAAAAGGTTTTTTTGTTATAAGTACCGTATATACTTTCACATATGTACATTCGGTAAAAAGCTGTTATTTTGAAATTACAAACAGACACTTAATAATTTTATTTATTTGTATAGATATATAGACTAGTAGACGAAGAGTTATGTTTATGTAAAGTTATGTAATAGAGAGCGAACCTATTGCCATTAACCGGACACATACTCATTCTCCGGACTTCCACTGAGAGATTTCCGGTGGAAAAATCCAATAACATTTTCGTGGGAATCAAACCTAGGACAGCGCTACTGGTGAGTATGAGGCTCAGCAGTAGCATTTGCGACTACTAACTACACCCATGTATCAATTTAGTAAAGGAAATATTGGTAAGCATAATAAGCGTACAAATTTCCCTCTTTAGGGACGCAGGCCCTCTATCTGCGAGAGGGAAGTTATTCACCATGTGGCCCGGTGCAGGTTGGTATATTTTTAATATGTGCAAGAAACAAAAACTTTTATTTCGTTTATATTCATTTTTCTAACTTACTTTTGTAATTTTTTCTTATACAAAATCAATTCATTAAAAATAAATATATATAATAGTATCCCACCGGTATTGGGAACAGGGTCCAAGCCACTGGCAGTCAAGGCTCCGGAGAAAGGAACCTCCTAACAATACGAGCCGTGTCCAGGAGTACCGCTTTCTGAATCAAGCCCATGATCCAGCTGCCTAACAAGAGCCTTCTCAGCTATTGATCAAGGCTCTTGGCAATTAAGCCATTGGCTGAAACGACTTTCGGCACAATGATCGCTGAGTTCACATGTTTATTTTAATTATAGATGAATCTTTTTCAGGCTATAATATATATTTTCCTCATTCTTACTGGTAGAATATAATGAAAACGTAAAGATCAAACATTATTTTTGGCCTGTATTAAATATGTATTTTTAGATTGGTTAACACTGTGTCAAATACCCACATTTAGGTAATATTTTATGGTAGAGAATCTTAACTCTATAACCCTTTAAGGCATCGTTAATCAAATCCGTCAGGCGCAATTTTACCTTCATAAGCCTTGTATTTTTCCGCTCCGAAATCGCAGGGGCATACCAATAAAATACTGCTTTTTTTCCAGATTTTTCCGGTAACTGCAATATCTTAACATTCACCATTCAGCATTCTGGCGATGTTTAGTGACAGACTGGATGGTCGGCTAGATAAGCTTTGGAGCAACTTACATTTAAGTTTAAGTACTAACGTAGTTAAGTAAGTTCTGTGTATTTTTATTAATATTTTTAATTACTTTTGTGAATGTAAATGATCGTGAATGTACCTATAATATGGATCTTGTCATATCTGAATTAAATGAATTTATTATTTATTAATTCAAACTAAAAGAACAGTCCTTGATATTATTAACATCATCATCTGCTTAGCCTTTTCCCAGCTATGTTGGGGTCGGCTTCAGTCTAACCGGATGGAGCTGAATACAATATATATATATTTTTTAATAATATTTCCCTTCACCATTGTGAGAGCTAAATCTTCTTATAATCAATAAACCGCAAGGGTCATCTCAGGTCATTTGAATACAAATAGAGTATCCTGAATTCATAATTCAATTAACAAGACTGTTTTTGTCAAAGTTTATTCTAACAAATAATTGTAAGATTCTGTTAAATGTTACCAGTATGCAAACTGTTAGACTCTTGGGTTCATTCAAATGAATAATATGATGATTTGTTTATATATTTTAGTAGAGGAAGACCAAAGAAACGATGGATGGACTGTGTGAAGGATGATATGGCTAGAAAGGAGGTAACTGCTGAGATGACGAGTAATAGAGAAGTGTGGAAAAAGAAAACATGCTGCTCCGACCCCGAATAAATTGGGGTGATGCATATTTTGCAATTTCCTAGACTGCATATAAGCAGCCAAACGAAGATTGACCGCATGGGTAAAACAGTTTTTAACACTAGTTAGATTAGACACTGTTTCTGCCGAATCAGAGATTAAAAAAAAAAAACAGATTTTATTTTTCAATCTTGTAATGTACTACAAAGTAGTACAAAACAAAGTCTGTTTATACTTGATTTATGCACACGACAAAAAATATAATGTTTAATCAATCATGTAAGTTTATTGATCTACATATGTCTTTACACCACAACTCCCACTAAATTTGAAAATTCATTAATGTTAAAACTATCTGACTTATTGTTCTTGATGACGTGTAAGTGACCTTTAACCTCAGATTGATAAAGCAATTTCGTTGTCGATCATTCGTACATCCACTTGCGAACTTTTGAGCCACAAAAAGCAAGAAAAACATTTGATTTTTCTACACCAGCGCTATGTGGCAGCGACTGCAGTAGTTTTAGCCTGTGAACACGAGTTGCGTGCTTCGGGCAAAAATAAATTGATTTCGAATATTTTGTAACAGAGGTTTTTTCGAAATGAAACACACCTTGTTTGTTTCATATCGAAAAATGGACCTTGTTGTTTTTTGTTTGTGGGGAAAACCCAATCACGAAATACTGCAATGGTGTCTTAAGACAAGATTTCATAAGTATTGACTCTGAATAGAAACGTCAATATTACGAACAGTAATTTATTTTTACAAACTTTTTCCGCCTTTTTCCGAATCAGAAACTATATAACATCGCATCCTTAACTTCTTTTGTTTCGTCCACATTCATATATAGGTATATTATCTGACTAGCTTTTGCTCGCGACTTCGCTCCCGTTATGTGCAGAACGTAACCCACAAGAATGTCATAAATTCTTCTTCGCGTTAGTCAAAGAATTTTCTGGATCAGTAGTTCCGAAGATTACCCCGTACAAATACTCCTTTATAATATTAGTACGCACGGTGGCTGCTGGTACTGCGCACCTAACCTTTCTAAAACATATTACCAATAAGGTAATTTAAACTAATTTGTATTATTTACTGTAAATAATGGCATACTAAGTGTTCTGTAGTAGATTGCTGGTAATTGTCATGCCCCTTGAACGATCAATCCGACTTCTCATTCCACGTTTATTTTGTAAGCGATTGAATTCTGACGATTATCTACCATCGACTAGATTCAATCTTGAGAGCTCTAATCGATCTTGTTACCTACTTGAAAAAATAACAAATCTATACGAATAAATAAAATTGAAGTGTCTGTTTGTAATTGCAATATAACAGGTTTTTACTGAATGCCTATGAAAGTATATACCTACGGTAGTTATAACATTTTTTTTTTTAATTTTTGTCTGACTGTTTGTTCCAGCTAATCTCCAAAAAAGCTGGACCGATTTTGACGGGACTTTTATTGGGTTTTTAGCTTACGTTATAAGGAGTAGTGGACTAGGCTATTATTTTTTTAGAAAAATGGTAACAGTTCCGTGCAAAAAATATAAAACCCTTGAAATTGTTAACAAAATCCGATTCAAATAGGGAAGTAGGTAATATTTTTTTAACACTCGTAACTTCACGCGGACGAAGCTCGCTGGCAAAACCTAGTTATAAATAGATCAAACACACCGCCAAATAGATATACATAACTAAAAAGCTGTTATTATGAAAAAAGTTACATTTTCTGTCATCCTGTCTGCTATTACATAATTATGCAGGCACCAACATTAATTCATATTTCAATTAAAATAAAATAATATTTAGTATACATTTTTAAATCTTCTGAATAGTATCTGAAGTTCTATTCATAAAACACTTCTCATAACTTCTACTCATACAGGTTCTACTGCAGATTTAAAATTCTCTCAGAAAATCTCGGTGCAAACCACATTTAGCTTTCTCTCATGAACTTAAAACTATTATCACATGTAATGCGATAAGGTGCTTAACTTAAGAAGGTTAGTGTGTGACATGAATGTGAGCGGTAATGCCAAAATACCCTTTAATAAACTGTGTTGTTTTTATTAAATTAGTTCCGAGGCACGCGATACACGAAACTAGAATGTTACGTAATCAGGTCAAAACTGACATACGTACGATTATTATAATAAACTATTTTTCTTTCGATTTGTGATACTGTTTTATTAAAAGAATTAATAGGTTCGCCCCCTTTACATGTAACTTAAACTTATCTTGCGAAATGTGGGTGTAGGTACAATGTATTGGGTACACCCTCTGTCGAAGCCTTCGGATATTACACACGTGATGTTATGTCAAAAGAAGTTTATCTAGTTTTTTTAACGTTAAAACAAACGAATAACGTGGGAAAATCACCAAAGCTAAAGATCGAATTAGAGCGCGGGAGAATAGTCCATGAAATCCGATATAGATTGTTAGATTTTACCAATTACGGTCAGTTGTTTGTTATTTTTATACAGAATCCAAAAAAACAATGGCTGACAACTAACGTATGCAGCAGTAAAAGAAGGAAAATAAAATGTAATTATAATAGGGATACCTAGCTTTGTTTACGTTTGTGTAAACTAAAACATTGCCAACAATATTTATGCACCCAGAATGCTGAAATTTCGAAGATTGTGAAAGATGATAGTGCCAGAAATAGTGTGACAAAGTACTGAGATGAAAAGTAATACAAAAATACCCCAAATAATTTGGGGGCAAAGGCAGAAAAATCATGATATGTGCCGCCATATCAGTTATTCAGTTTAAATCATGATTTGATCAATCTTATACACGCCATAACAAATACACCGATTCAACTTAGAGTACCAGGAACTTCCTTATCTAAAGTATGGTTCTTTCTTCTATTCAGAACATGGTACCGAAACCATAAAATAGCCATAAATTATGATTAATCGAACTCGAAACAAAGTCCTGCCATCATTTTGAGGCGTTAATTAGTAGAGAGGAGGCTCGTGACTAAATAATAACAGCCGCTCGGTTCGATCTTCAGGTTAAGCCGCGCTAGCCTAGGTTGGTTCGTGGATGGGTGACCACCCATTACACACCGAATTTCCTCCGTGCCTTGGTTTGGTTCCAGCTGTCATTTGTAGATCTTTGACAGTCGTTACAGGTAGTAAGTGGCCCAAAAGTCTGACAAGTCTTAAGAAAGGGTATCGTATTATCCAGTACTAACTGGGTTTAAAATATTAGTATTCAGCTGCATCCGGTTAGAGTAGAAGCCGACCCCAACATAGTTGGGAAAAAGCTAGGCTGATGATGAATGAGAAGAGATCAGCAATTTTAGAGTACACAATTGTAAGAGTCCAAAAAACATAATGTTTTCGACATCTATGAATAAAATCCAAAATGAAACTTGTGCGCCATCTTGATAGAGTTTTTTTAACAAACGCTGACTGACTTCCAAATATTTCTACAAAATATTTTAAACCAGTGACTTCCATTTATAACTACTGTGAATATTAAAATATAGGTCAGTCCAGTCTGGGGACACAACACAACTACCTACATTACATTTAAAAAACTTATTCGGTTGGATTCAAAACTTTTCAGGATATTTTGGAAAGCTAGGGACAATCGCAACCCTGTAGAAATTATGTGTCAAGTTAGTAATTTATGCTATCCAAGAGACTACACACTGTCTGTATATTTTGTGTATACACAAATATACATATATATGTTTTGTCTACGCTCAATTCCCTTATCGGCGAATGCGAAAATGTATGTGTCATCCAAATACAGTAACTTCAAGTACCGAAGCGGCAATACAATAGGGAATTGAATCTAAATTCGAGTCGGAGCTGAAATCACGCCACTAAATACCTAATAAACAATCGACGTAATGGAAACTTGAGCCATAAATATTATGGCTATATAAATTCGCGACAGCACAATTTGATTTAATGTTTTCTAAATGGCGCTATAGTGGTTGATATTGTTAAAACTAGGCTTGTTAAACTTCCGACGTTGTCACTGACAAATTAGGAACGCGCCCCGGCGAACACCCGGCCCTACTAATTGACTGCACGTCAAGTTCCACCGCGATAATCCAAATACGAGGCAAGACCGATTCCTTTTAGATTCACACCTTTTTAATGGTGATTTACTAAAGTAGATCGCTGTTAAAAATGTGTTTATCATGATGCCTATTATGCATGTCAGGTGTTTTATTTAGGTTTATTCTTCGCTTGGTAGTTGCCCTACTATTTACAATTTTTTTGTGACCGAATAACGTCGATGATGGAATCTATGTTTGTCTTGGTTTCAAAGAAAATTTGGAAAATACTAGAGCTTAATCACCGAACCGATACCAGGTCAATGTTCTGGCTATTAAACAATTTGTAGCGAACGCAAGAAAAAACGAGAAAGTTTTCTTTGAGTTCTGTAGACATCATCAATTTTAGCGCGAATGCAATTCGGTATCGGTTATAATTCGATCTATTCAGATTAAATTTCAACGGCTCAAACACAAAGGCTGCCAGCCATCTCAAGCATCCTATTGATACAACAACACGTAACAACGGATTGCCGATGTAACACAGTTGCATGACGCCACTGGTTACATTGCAAGTTCACAGTAGCGCCACCCTTACATAGACAAACAAGCATTGCTTACGTCGCTAGTTTTGATAGACTTGAGTGAGCTAATAGCGGTCTAAGCTCCCGTCTTAAGGAACATTTAGAACGTTTACGTATTGGAAACTGATAGTCCATAAGATGACAGGAGATTAGGATATGATGTAGGGTGGTGGTACATTGGAACTTGGCAAGTTATTTGCATTTTATGGAGCGCTGAAGATTCACCTACGTATCTATAAACAAGTCAAAGTGTTTACTTGAGTAAATTTCATTTTTTAAGATATTATTATGTATTTTAGTAATTGCTTGGAGTTAGAACTGTAAAAAGTTAGAAATCTTAGCTTTGCTTTCTTTGACAGTTCTTACTTGGTTTAAATTCTTGTCTATTGCATAAAAAAAATTGCACAAGTAATCACTTAAGCTCAAGTAATTACTTTAACTTGGCTATAGTTACGGGTGTAAGACTTCTATAAGGTTTCCTGTGGTACCTATGGAATATTTTTTAAAATTCGAGTGAGGCTAACAAAGAGAACATTTGAAATTTAATCTCAAATAGTTACCTGGAAAATATATCGATAACCCATTTTAATGCATTCAAAAAGCTAATATGAAGAAAGACACCCTTGAAATCGTTTGTACCGTATTTTGAATCGTACGGGAAATTGTTTGCATGTCATTTAGGTATATGAGTAACAGTCTCCATCATCTGCCTAGCCTTTTCCCAACTATGTTGGGGTCGGCTTCCAGTCTAACCGGATGCAGCTGAATACCAATATTTTACATGGAGCGGCTGCCTATCTGACATCCACAACCCAGTTAGTACTGGGTAATACGATACCCCTTGGTTAGACTGGTTGTCAGACTTTAGGGCCACTGACTACCTGTAACGACTGTCAAAGATCTATAAATGACAACTGGGACCAACGGCTTAACGTGCTTTCCGAGGCACGGAGGAAACTCGATATGTAATGGGTGGTCACCCATCCACAGACCAACCTAGGCAAGCGCGGCTTAACCTAAAGATTGATCCGAGTGGCTGTTATTATTTAGCCACGAGCTCATCTATGTGTAACAGTCTACTCAACTTAATTAAAATTGTAGAGCAAATTAATTCATCCTGTTTTTTCCCGAAATGTTATGAAAACTCTGCTTTTTACTGTGAGCAGAATGGCATTTATCGATATCGTTAAACGAAATATTTAAAAAATTGTAGCCAAGCTTAAAAGTTATGATGTTGGAAGTTGAGTGACGTTTTAGTGTCGGACAAATGAAAATTTATTTAAACGCTCTGACATTAAAATTCATCCAATATCCATTTTTCAGATAAACGGTCAGCTTTTCGAGTCATTGAATAATTTTCTAAATTGCTTTAATCGCTGCTCTCGAATCCCTCTTCAGTTTATTCATACAAAAAATATTGCGGTATATGAATAAATTGATCGTTTAATTCAATTTTGTCCATTAAAATATTATAATTTATTTACGAGCAATAAAACAAATTTACTTTCGGCAATATTTACTTACACACATAATTTAAATATTTACAAAATACCCCACACTCATAAAAGTTTCATGTTGAAATTATAATTTAGCAGGTACAATTAACAACTCAAAATATAAATTCAAACCTCAATCATTATTTTAAATTTCAGATTCAACAAAATATTCTTAATTGCCGATTACTTTTTTCGCTTTAAATGTTCCTTTATTCGAGTTTTCGTTTCTTAAAAAAAAAACTCCATTCATTCGTTAGTTCAAGTTATATGCAGTAAAATTAGTTAAGTCAATGACACTTCTGCGTTCTATCAGCAGTTTGGACAAGACGATTAGACAATCACCCTAACGAGCTTCACACATCTACTCGTAGATAGATCTCACCGATCTTAATGAATTTCATTTGTTATGAAAACCTTTAAAACATCACGTAGCATTACAATCAGATTTAGCGGATATTAAAGTCCATTTTCCGATGCAAATATTTGCTGTAAAGCGGGTTTTTATTAAAATTGAGTTATTAATAATTTTCATTGACTAGAATAACCGTTTAGATAAGTGTAAAGCAAAATTGTATTACAGGAATTTAATGACTTTTTGGCAAATTGATTTCATGACTCCTTTGACCACTTTTCATTCTTATTTAAACTGCTAATCTATGTATTTAATTACATAGTATAGAAATGCACCCTGCATTTACGACTCTAAAATTCACACTACATTTACGAATCAAAAATTGACCTTACATTCCGTCTCAAAATTCACCCAGTATCAAGTGTTTGAGAAAGTTTCGTCTTATGATTATTAATATACGGTAACTGATGCAGCTTACTTTGATGTCAAATGTAAACTGAAGAGAAAATCTTCCTGCGAAATCATTGCTATGATTTTATTTTTCACATAGCAGGTTACGAAAACGCATTTCACCGCAATGCTTAACTAACAATAAGTGCTGCGCTGATAAAAAGCACGTAAGTAAGTAATAAAGCTAGTACGTCGGCTCGGTTCGGTACTAGTCATAAACTACACGCTATGCTATTGCACTGCTGCAATACTACCACTGCAGCTTCGTCTTATTCTGGCAAAAAGAGAACTGCAAGATTGATTAATTCCGTTGTTAGATGTTCGTATATAGAAGTTACAATTGTAAATGGTTTGTTTTTCTGCAAACCTACGTGACCAACATAATTTGTAACATTTTGAAGTAAACACTAATTGAAAAACAACGAAACTGAAGCAATTAAGGCTGTTATACTGATACCGACCTACTATCGTCTACAATAATTAAAAATAAATCATACTTACGAGTGGTAGCGTCTGTGGAGGCAGCAAATAGCCAATCCAAAAGGAACAGCGCCAATAACAATTTTCCACTTTTCCATAAACACAATCTGTATAATAACATCATCGTGGTTATGTGATTTTAAGTACAATAACCAAGACTCCGTAAATAGTTTTAACTTGAAATAAACTAAACTTATTCCGGTCCCACGCTGGGCGTCAAACCAATTTCAGTGTAAATTATAACTGTAATCAAATTATTCGACAACATGTCACCATAATTGGCTACAAAATAGTTTTGACATATTATTATATCTACAGCCTGGTTATTTCTCAGAATGTCAAAATTCGAAATAAACAAACTGAGCCCTAAAACATGCGGTAAATTTTCCTTCAGATTGCATAGAACACACGCAAAAAAGTGATTAAGGGGGCGGTCAACTCGGAGAGCGCGTAATATTTTCCCGAAATCCCGTGAAAAGTTTGATACGAGACATCCGCCGGGCGGCTCGCACGCGACCGTCCTCGACGACGACTCACAGATAACTGTTGCAACCGAGTTATACCGGTGACGGCGGAAAGCGACACCTCCTTTATATTGCGATCTCTTTCACACAAGGTGCGCGTGTACGCTTCATTAACCTTCTGATACTGACATTTCTTTTCATAATACGGAAAAGTACCGAGTTTATTGGCTAACTCGTTCGTGTATTATATACCAATCCGAGAAATTCATCTGTCAATCACAATGTTCAGCCAATAGTCTCAAGGAGTATCTCCAAGATTTAATCTAAATTCTTGATCAAACTAGACGATTAATGTGGAACTTAGTTATTCGAACAATGTTATCATAAATGTTAATGTTTAAAAATACACGTTTTGGAGTCTGGAGTTAAACGGAAATGCTTATAGCAAGGAAAGAAGGTTCAAACCTTCAAAAGTTTTTATTTTTGTTACTTTAGACTATGTAAAAAACCTCAGTGAAGCTTCTTGCACTTCGAGAATGGTTTAAAATCAGTCAAAAATGTATTAAGAACGAGTCAAAAAAGCTTGAAAACAGAAGCTTCGTTGCAACTTGCGACGTAAAGTTCTATATTTTTTTGTAATTATAAGTAAAAGATTTAACTGTATGCAAGTCCTGTATGTGTAAGCTTAATTTATTTGGTCGTGGAAGCTCCAGTATGGTATATATGTGCAAAGTTTGCTCACGTATTACAGCATAAATTTCCGCGGCCATTATTGCTTATAAGCTTGTTAAAAAATCAATTTATCATGCCCAATAAATTACTATACATTCTAAATTGTTACATTATGAGAGATCCACTCAAAAAGAAATCCAGAAGGTGAAATTCTCATTCATCCAACTATTCAGTAACTCGACCTTTAGTTACTTTTCTTAGAGTCCCCGCAGACTGCAGACTTCTATCGGCCGATAGTTAAGTCGGGTTGGGCTGCTAGCGCACACTTCGCCGACTAAACGGTCGGGTTGGTGACGATTGCGCATACCAGACCAACAGTCGGTCGACTGCGCTCGAACAATTTTCTAGTTGGTAGGTCGCTTTTGACGACAGACGGCCGATTAAACTATCGGCAAGTGTGCGCGTGGGATAAGAGCGCCATACTAATCTAGCAATTGGCCAATAGTATAGTTTCAAGGCCATAGCCCATCAAATTGATTCATCAGCCGATACCAAAACGTTGAAATATAACTCGCATACACGTCCATACTGATTAAAAGCCCGACAAAACTATCGGCCGATACAAAGTCTACAGTCTGCGGGGACCCTAACCGAGTGTATAATTTCAAAAGGTTTCATTCGGTTATCGACAGCTGGAAGTACCTCGAATACCTTCCACCGACGAATAATATTTCATTAGACTCGAACCGCAACCACAACAGCGGGAAACCATGCAAATGCTTAGCTTCGAACATTGATTTTTTAATAATAATTACCCTTTGAACTATGGCGTCAGTAATGACTTGTTCTTCGGCGAAAGACGGGAAACAATGCTTCATGGAAATATACAAAGTAAGTATAAGCTATCGGGTAACGAAATTATTGATAATTTGATAAGCAGCTTTCACAGGAAACCCTCAATAACAAAGAACCCTCTCAGCATTTAAAAAAAAAATGATCATGTTCGCGACATTATTATCCATCATTTTCGCAACAAAACTATTTCTTCGTATATATGAGTGGATTCTAAAAACGTGCCTATTATTTATTTTGTTTCCTAGTAAATAATGTCGGGCCGACCGGCGCCACAGAATTGAGTTCTGCGAACGGAGGGGCATTTCCTTGCAGGCAGTTGATTCCACTCCCCTAGGTCACCGCCAAGTAGCCTTAGAAACACCATTAATATTTACACCCACATACGTCATTCTTGCTCTTTCGATTCGATAGGAGGTATCTCTATTTGTTTTTCGATACTTCAATAAATACTTGCCTGAATAACTTATTGGCGATGTCAATCTTGAACATCCCAACTGCGGGGCATATCTAGATGTTCCTTCCCAATTAGTCAAGGGACTCCGAAAGTGTGGCAACCAGTCATAATACCCAGTAACTGGATTGTGCCGGTCAGATATGCCGTTGCTCCATGTAAAATACTGATACAGCTGCATCCTGGTAGACTAAGCCAACAGCCTGACATTGCTTTGATAACCATGCTAACTCACTGAGTGATGATGTTTGATAACTCAACTGGCCTGGCTTTGCCTGCCTCGTAGCTGTAGTGGTCGCAAGTGCGACTGCTGAGCATGAGGTCCTGGGCTCAATTCCCGGGTCGGGTCAAGTTATTGGGTTTTTCATGCTGAGACAGGGGCCTTTTGGCCTCGTACGGGACCAGTTAAGTTAGTTTTATTTTAATTTGTTCTTAAGTTTACTTTTTTTTTAAATCTTGTTTATTGTCAAGTTACCATTTTGTTTTGTCCAGTGCGAGACTAATATATAGATTTTCTTTCTTTCTTTCATCAGGAATTTCTCAGTAGCAGCCACGGAGTCTAGATTTGTGCCCGGTTGATGGCAATAGGCTCACCCCCTGTTACATGGGACTTGTTAGGCCTAACCCTTCCGGGACGACAAGGCGTGATGTTATGTTGTTTTGTGTGATAGCTCAATTACATCGTGACTTCCTGATTTTTTTGTGTTTTAGACAATTATTCAGTACTGGTAGTAACAACCGAAAAGTTACATTGGTTCTGATTTAACCTGCACCCTATATTTTCTTGTTAGAATTTTCTTGTTAGAATTATTTTCAAGTTAGAAAAACTATGTACCTATGATTTAAATCAATAGATCTGGTAGGTAAGTACTGACTCACAAACGACGCCGACTTGACAATACTAGAAAATATGGATGAAGCCCTATGAATGTCAGAAGTCATAACAAGGTGGCAAAGTACTGTTCCCATTTCACTTCACAATAGGAAAACATTAATGTCACCTACCTAGTTATGTATTTGTTTTCTTGACATGCCGTAGTAAGATTTTATATTTGTAGAAGTAATGAGCTGCAGTTTTGCTTTGCTTAATTAGACAAACATACATAGTGACCCAATATATCGTAGGCCACTAGATTCAATAAGAGATGGCACCTATATAAAATTCTTATTTTTTTTTACATACATAGGTACCTTGGTAAGGTGGTAGGTAGGTTGTTTTAAATTTTCCTTTTCCTACCAAAAAGGCATACAAAGGCGAAGCTTAGGAGGAATAATATACAGAAGACCTTTGCTCAGCAGAGGGGCAACATAAGACGATTGATTATTGTGTTAAATTGTCAACATCTTGAACTTTCATCAATCGTTTTTTTCTGTGCATTTCTTAATTCCTTTTAGGCGTCGTTCTGTCGTTTGCGAGGTTTTAGTACCTTTTTCTTACGATCTCCAGTGTCAAAACAACTTAAAAGGAGACGATAACAAATTAATTAATATTAAAAACACATAATTCTGTTGAAACTCGTAGTGATGCGCTCTACTAGATTGGCTCCTGTGAAGCGGCCAATGGTGACTTAAATTCTTCGCAAACCACTTACCTACTACAACATCTACCAAATGATAGTTGTATAAAACGTGTATGTATTTTTAAAAACAGTGTAATGTTAGTGCTGTGTACTCCGATAAGTGGCAAATGCACGTAATGTTTATAAATGTTCTTTTTATCATAGGTTGTACACTGTTTTAGTAGTATTAATTCGTTGGAAAATCGTTATGTCTTTGCCGTTCAAATTAAATAAAACTCAGCTTTCATAACTTGTTGATTTTTATTTCCCGATACTGTTTTTTAATCCTATATTTTTATTCAAATGCTAACTAGTATAAAAAAAAAATTAATTTATGTCTAATTACTCATAACTTTTACATCCTCATGGCTCCTGGCAAACATTTTGCCGGGATGACAAGTTTTATTAGCATTAATAAATTCTGGAATTCAAAATTAATTAAGTTTGGTCATTCTGTAGCAATTAAGTAATAAAAAGTTTTGAATTGAATTAAGACTTTCAGTGTCATTTTCTTTCGTCATTCCGACGAACTTACGAAACTACCTTTTTAATACATCCTTGATCCCTTTCGCGCTCGTAATAAAATATCCTCTTGAAAAGCCCTCGAGAGCACGAACATTAAACAATGTACACCTGATGATACAATACTATCATCACGGCGCCTTTGAATTAAACGCACAGCTTCGCACAGAATACGTGTAACGTAACACGTCGTGAGTACTTGGAGCTTTCGTGGAATGGAACGGAACCACATCAGAGGTTCCAAGAGCTAGGAGTTAATGTATAGGTAATGTTACTGTCACGTTTTTAATTTCAAAGGATTTGTTGATTGGTTGCTGAATTGGGAAGAAGTCGCATGGTTCTGTGTGAAGTGGTAGAATTTAAGAGAGGTTTTTGCCCATGTTGTGCCTATTGGAGTGAGACAGAAGTTGCAGGAATAGGGATTTTCTATCTTTTCAATAGGTTAACAAATTCCTTTTAAGTTGCAAATGTGTACTTACACCAAAAATATCAAATACAAGTATATACACATAAATAACGGCTGAATAGTTCCGCTAGCTAATTTAGTTAAACCTATGACTTCTCCCGCTCTGGGCTGAGCGGGAGGGAGTGTCAGACTTTTACTGACTAAAACCCACCCATGTTCCTTCATCGCCCTTTGTGTTCCGGGGCCGCGGTATCTCTTTCGAACAACCCGCAGCAATTTAGTTAAACCCTGGAAGATATATTTGAAAACTATAGGTAAAAACGCTTTATTAAACAAGATCCTTGCATAAAGCACAAATTACACTAAAGCTCGTATCAAGAGTGAAATGTAAATGAAAACGTAAACCTAGGTAATTAAGATATTAAGGTTTACATTGTTGCTTATAGCATTATCTAAATAGGTACGCTGTGTTCACTAGAACGTGGCACATCCTGCTGACTGTTCATAACACCACTAACTACGATTGTCACAGATGTAATAAAGTAGTATTTGATACATTCATTAACAGTCGCTCCATGTAAAATACTGACAGTCAGCTGCATCCGATTAGACTGGAAGCCGACCCCAACATAGTTGGGAAAAGGCAGATGATGATACATTCATTAACAGAGATTTCATTTGTCTGAATGCGTTTCATTCAGCCAATATAGCAATTATTTCAATTCCACTGCAGAAAAAAGGTTTTCTCTCTTTTTACCCGACTGCAAAGCAGGGTTATGGTTTTTGGAAAACCGATTGCTTGCAGTTAGTTTAGACGCAATAATTTACCATGGACCCACCTTGATGAGCCAAGGTAGCATACATACTCTGCCCACTAAAGTAGGGTCCTTTCCAATTTTGCTCTAATTTCCAAAAGATAATAACTTTGATTTCATGTGTTGTTAACCACATACTCGTATAAAACAACAGCAAACTTTTTATACTGCAATAAAATTTTATTCATTCACCTCACAGACACATCAATTATGTTCTTTAATAAACGAGAATGTTTCCGTGTTAAATATAAACAAAAACAACACGCATTTCAACTTCATTGAATGAATATTTCAAAGATATAGTATATCCTGGGTGCGATTCCCGGGTCGGGCAAAGTGTTATTAGGTTTTTCCTTCAGGAATTTTCTCAGCAGCAGCCATGGAGTCTGGTTTTCCTACCTTCCTTAAGAGTCCGGTTGATGGCAATAGACTCGCCCCCTTTTACAAGGGACTTAAAGATAATTTGCGAAATGTGGGTATACTTATAAGGTAGGTACACCTCTGCTTAACCCTTCGATGATTACAGGCGTGATGTGATATCGTCATGAGCGAACTGTTAAATATTCTGATTAAAAAATAAATAAAGTATTTTAAATATGGATATCTGTATCTGAATACAAACCTCACGTGAGCGGGATTGAATTGATTTTATAATTCACTCTACATCACCACACGACAGCGCAGGAGTGCGGTGGAACTGTGAATTCGGAGAATTCAACAAAAGGTACAGATTTTTCATCCCGTCAAAATATTGGAAATTTTATATTCCGTAGTTCCTTACCACATGCCTTATTCTTGTTCTACAAACCACTTTCCTGAGTTATCATGTAAAGCAGTAGATCTACAGTAAAACATAAGTATTTAAAAATTTAAATACACATCATTTGCCTAGCCTTTTCCCAAAATTGATGTCGGCTCCCAGTCTTACCAGATTCAAAAAACCGGATGAAAATTCAAACACATATTTACTAAGATTAAGAACCAAAAGCCGACATTCAAATAAAAAAATCCCAACAACCAGACCTGTTTATTAACAGTTTCTAATTACCCTTCGTCCACTACTTACAATAATTGAGTACCCAAGGAAACTTGTTCAAAACTGGTTAAATTAAATGAACAGAGTTGGAAACGTTTCTAGTATAATATTTCTCGCGAAGATATCAAGTGTTTTCGTAGCTCGCAGTTACCGTCAGAGATACAGAGGAGAGAGGAGTGCTTCGTTGTGAATATGTGACATATTGCTCGAATCTGCTGCGCTCTCGAATCTGTCAAGCGTTATTAAACTGTGACATATGATTTATGTACTCTTACACCAGCTCTACTTAATATATTTCGTTGAGCTCCTTGAGTTATGAGTCGAGCTACATGATAACTGACAAATGCTTGCACTGACTGGACAGGTCCACTCAAATCTGTGTGGTTCTTTCTTCAAAAGACCATCTCAGACACTCATCTGCATAGTCCTCATGTGAGTTTATCAAGATTATGTCTGGACCTTAAAAGAGACTATGACCTCTGAGTTTGTTTCGGTTGTTTCTTCTCAGAGTAGTCAGATACGAAACACCGGCCTCATCTAGTTTTAAAAAAAGAAGACGTGTAAAAGTGTTTGTAAAAACCTATTTGCAAAATAAACATCATTTATCATTTATAAAAGTATCAGCGCATTAATAACTGCGAAATGCATCGTTGGGAGTTTTGTGCCGATGTGTGCATTTAATGTATTTGTCAAAAAGGATTTATACATAAACTCATGCCTTTTTCCCATGGGTGTAGGCAGAAACCACAGAACGCCAACTGCTACGATCCTTACATACTCCTTTTGCCTCGTCCACGTTCATACATCTGGTCATACACGCACGCCGATTGCTAGTACTACGCACCTGGCTTTTCTGAAGAACCGTTGTCTTGATTTTGGTTTAACTTAAATGTCGTTACAAATACATAAGTCAAATAAAACCCGACCAACCGAACCATTAAATGACAGAAATAATATTGCAATTGGTTTTACCGTTACAGTTCATGTCTGAAGCTCTAATTACAGCTATCTAAGATATAGACAGCTTATATGTACAGAGATATCAGCTATCACCGATTTCCTAGAACAATTCCCAATTCTACGAAGCATGTAGTAATCTGAGGATAATTTACTACAAATAGGTAGTAGGTAGATATTACGAAATATAAAATCTGATCACGCTTATTTTTGCGCCTTTCAGAGCTTATCTTATATAAGGTCTATCTGTTCATTCACTAAAATCTCTTAAGGGGTCACTGTACTCATCATTATGAATAACTTTTACTATGGGACCAACACTGAATCTAAAAAAAAATCAGCTGTTCCCTACAATTATGTTCGCATAACTCGTCAAAATGTATGGAACAGCAGATTGTTTTTCGGCGATTGTAGGTTGGTCCGATAGTAAAAGTTGTTCATAATGATGAGTACTGTACGAGCCAATAATGCTCATACAGCAAAAGTAAGTTTCTGCGCACGTAATGAATTACGCTAAACATACTTTATTTGTTATATTATAACATAAATTCAGTCGTCACTAAAACTCAGCGACAAGCGGGTCGATCAATAATAACATTGCATCAAGTGCGGCTCAGATAACTAAACAAACGTAACTAAAACGTAATTAAACTATTAAACATAACAGTGGTTTGGTGTGAACTAACAACCTCCCTACAACAACTACCAACAACTAATTTTACTTACAATATCTATATACATTATAATAATTTAAAATAACTAAAATAAACTGACTATAAACTATAAAATTGCATCAAAAAACTCCTCAACGCTGTCAGCCGGTAATGTGGCCAAGAGACTGGCGGCGTTGCCACGTTGTATGGCAACACTAAGCCTCTGGTCAAGGTAAAAGCGAGCCCTTGGGTCACGGGAAGCGTCAACTAGGCGTTTAGAAATTTCCTTAAAAGGCTGTGAGCACTCGGACCCCACGGCCCTAGAGTTTCACCCCCAAACGGCTCGAAAATATAGTTTCCGCAAAGGTTACCATATTTACGCCGCTTGAGGTTCTCTGCAGCGCCAGCACAGCACGTTGAGTTTGGAAGATGTGATGGCGCAAGAGTATCGACACAAGTTGCGTCCCACACTAAAGGCCTACCCATCTTCCATGGAAACAAAGATATTATACCGTCCGGTCTTTTGTCATCGTCGCGTGCCAAGCCACTGGGCTCTAAGATAGCTGGAACGCCGACGGTAACAAGAGCTCGTCGGATGATGTCGTTAATGTTCGCGCCGCGCAAAACGGCCCGCACTTCGGCTGCATGACAGGCCGTGGTGTCCGAGGCTGTTGACAGCTTCACCACAGTGACAGCGATGAGGAAAGCAGCAGGCGGCTCCAAGACGTAAAGAAACAGCGAAGCGGAAGGTCGTGTCGTCGAACAAAGTGCCTATGCTCGACGACGGCAGTGAGTGAAGCCAAAGACCCGACCACCGTCTCTGGGAAAATGGATTGTGGGTTTCTTCAGTATCCGGGCAAGCCAGTTTCCAAGCAACAATAGCCTCGGAGAAGCACGGCACATCAAAATTAATCAGTGTTGAACCCAGAATATTGCTGATTAATTTCTCAGTACCGTCGACCGAGGATATGAAAGCCGGTAAACTAATACTAGAAATTTTGCGGAATTATTTTAAATTATTTGATTTAAATATTTTAATCCAGAGTTCGATTTCTTTTAACACCCGCGGGAAGTGGTTAGTATTAGAAGCCATACACCGCCCGCCACTTCCGACATAATTGTACCAAAAGATATAGATATGGTAACTGTTTGTTGGCAGACTTGGAATAATTAAAAAACTACGATGCTCCACTTTCCAGATTGGCAAACTTTATTTTGTATTTAGTTCGTCCAACTTTTTCGTTATCTTTGTTACAAATCTTAGGGCTGGTTCGCCGCTCACGGGGTAGGCGTTATAAAACGCTTTGTATTTACGATACGTCTATTTTGGCTTTATTGCCGCTTATGTGCTGCCACTAATTTCCCCACCCAGTTTTTTATGTATATAGCACGCAATCTATATAAAAATAACCTTCAGTCTACTCGAGGGAAAAAAACTACAGCAAAATTAAATCGTTCACAGTTTTAATTGCCCTACGCTACGTAAAGCATGTATCTACGTGCAACTTATTACTTTATTTTATGCAGGGAACGTTATTTTTACTCGTTTAGTTTACTTGTATTACTTTTTCTGACAATAAAACTCTTAACATGTAAATTGCCAAGATCGTAACCGTTTTATATTTTGTAAAGAAATCTAATCGAGATAATTTCACGAAACAAGATTTCCTGCGACCTAAATAGGCCGAATCCTAGAGTCTTTTTCATAAATGGCGAAGCAATTCGCAGTTTATTTGGCATTTAAGCAAATTTAGAGGATCCCTTCTCTGCTGGCATTTTGTTTTATGTGGCTGCTCGTTACCGTCGGCGGCCGCGCGTGAAGTTACAGCCGCATTGGGCCGACTATATCTGTTACGCACTACGACTCAAACACGCTGCGATTAAAAAATATTTATAAACTAACTTATTTCAATATTAAAGTTATCTAAATAAAATAAATAAATTCCCAGGAATTTTGAGGAGCTCGTGGCTAAATAATAACAGCCGCTCGGGTCTATCTTTAGGTTAAGCCACGTTTGCCTAAATTGGTCCGTGGATGGGTGACCACCAAGTTACCATTACATGCCGAGTTTCCTCCGTACTTCGGAAAGCACGTTGAGCTGTTGATCCCTGCTGTCATTTGTAGATCTTTGACTCTCATAAATCACGTATCGTCTTATAAAAATCAGAAACGTCAAAAAACACGAATCGTGAATTTTTTGTGACGGACGCGCTGATGCGCTCGCTCCCAAAAATCACGGAACGAATGTGAACGAACACCAATTGGTTTTTTTGCCGGATCGTGATAAAACCAATGTGAACGTCCATCCGTCATGACGTATCGTGTTTTATGACGGATCGTCAATGACGGAAGCCGTGTGAATGAGCTCTTACACACACATTAACCAATTGAGATACATACATGTTCCATTTCAATTACATATCGATTACGTTACCTCTATAACATATTTTGACACCAGAGTAAAATACAGTCCGTGAGTATCGATGTTAATTAATTTAATAAGTAATCAGCTGATTGGGTAATGTGATTGAGAGAATGACAGTTTAATTAACTGTTTTGAGTGCCTTTAGTGACATTACAGGTATCAAAATTAAGGTATAATTGACTTATAGAGTTAAACGACATTTACAGACCCGTTCTTCTTCTTCTCGTATCTTGATTTCAGATAAAGCTTTAACTGGAACTCTGCTTCGTCGACAGCATTGACTGTGGCTTTGGACAGGTTCCTTAAAATAATGGTGGTGTAAACGAGAACGCGGTTTAAACGTACCGTAAAATAAATATTATATGTGAAACGAGTATTTTTAGTGTAAAAACAATTCTAGTTGCACATAATTATAATATTTATTTCATTCATCATTTTAAGAATGTATTCATATCTCTCGATGATACTGATGGAGCTTGTTGCAAACTATTGAACTAAAATACTACTTATAGGATAATTTATTTTTGATTCAAAAATCGACGTATTTACATAAGTTACGTTTACACCGCGCGCTCGTGAAACGACCCCAGGACAGGAGGTGAGCCATCGTTTGTAATGAGGCCCAGTAGC
This sequence comes from Standfussiana lucernea, assembly GCA_964057025.1. Lineage (NCBI taxonomy): Eukaryota > Metazoa > Arthropoda > Insecta > Lepidoptera > Noctuidae > Standfussiana > Standfussiana lucernea. Next base: position 6,599,486 of record OZ059793.1, read on the forward strand.
TCGTGTCAAAGACAAGAAACGCGGCTTATCCAGCAGCAGTTATTGTGCTCAATGCGTGTACAGTCCAAATCGTGCCCTGAGGGAACCGATGCAACTCGCATCTCACTACGGACAATATTTTTATATTTTCACTGCATTTCTGTGCCGCTCCGCAAAAGGGTAGTGTTTGTCGGCCGTAAAACAAAAGTAGATACGTTCAAAACATACGTGTTTTGTTGTTCTAGTTAGTTTAGTCTTTTATTCTGGTAATGTTACCTACATTATTTTTGTATTGCCCACTGTTTTATCGCGGAGCTTTTGACGTAAAAAATACAATGTACGCTAACTAGTATGAACTCAAAAAGACTATTGTTAATGCTTGGACTTGTTATGTAAAACGGATATTTGAATACAGGATACGTTCTCCTATTGAAATACCACTATTTTAAATGCATTAGAAGAATCTTATACTATTGAATAAGTAATATTTATGTTATTTTGAAATCGCGTTCTCGAAAACGGCTCTAACGATTTCGATGAAAGTTCCAATATAGAGGATTAAAAGCGAGGGCGTAAAATCGATCTAGCCATGTCTCATATTTGGGAAAATTCGTATTCTCTATTTGCGCCCGGGCAGAGCTCGGTCGCCCAGGTACACGAAAATAAACAAAGATTTTTTTACCCAAAATATCGAATACAATTCCAATCAATCACCACAACGGCCTAAAAAACTAAAAAATGTCCGTACAGTCACGAGCACCAATATGTAAACACTTAGCAACTTTTAAAAGTGATTTTCTCCTACTGTTCTGATTAAAATCTCATGTTGTTGCGAACATAGCATTTTGGAACTCATATTTATATGAAATAGATCCTATCTCCAAGATACAGTAGTTATTCTCGCGAAAATTGCTTTTACATTTGGGAAAGTGTATACATATTGGTGCTCGTGACTGTACAATACAAGAGTTTTCATCACCATGGAATCACTCACGTTCATAGACAAGCGGAGGCATGCAACTATTATGTCGTGAAATAAACACTGAAAAAAACTATTTCTTTTTTCCATTGCCCTGAATTCAACTAAACCCATAGAGTCTGGTCCCTTGTCAAATAAAAACTTATCCCATGTCTTATCGAATCAATTACTTTAATGGGCAAGAAGCCATTTTATATCCAAAGATTTCATCTTGGTTGCTGTTTTAGTACATCCACGTCGAATTCAATTGAGCATTGAGCATCAGACCACTTGATTTTTTATAAGGTAAATAAGGTTTTGGTTTCCTCAGCTATATAAAGTAAATGAAGACTGAGTGGTTAAATGTGTAGGTACAGGCAAGAGCGAAACTGATGACAGAAATAAATGTGAGAATGTATAGTCGGCATCGTAATTGCTTTACCACAATTCCAAATAAGGGAGTGCATGCACTTATCGAGCTTTATGTCTATGCAATAAAAGTGAAAACGATGTCATTTGCCATTTTGGTTCGGAAGACGCGACTTACGCAACCCGACAGCATATCAAACTAAATACGATATACAAGGTTGAAGGGTCATCGACGCACAATTGGTTACCACGTGTTTAGTACATCATTACAAACCCCACATCATAGAAGTTTTTCATAAGTTATTAAAAAAAAATACGTGATAACCGTTTGTGCGTCGATGACCCTTCAACTTTCTTCCTAGTTACTACGGTACACAGACAAATAAATCTCGTTGGTTTATGACGTGCAAATGACGTTCAGCCTTAAGCAATTACGAGGTCGACTATACCAAAGAATACAGCTCGAAAATTCTAGTGATTTTTTGCCTAGATTCCGGGAACATGCTGAAATGGTTTATTAACTACTTAAATATTTATTTATTTGCTATGTTTACAGATATTGAACAAATAAATGAACATTTTTTTCTGAGATTTTCATTTCCATTATTGAATAGTTTTTTCGTCCGTTACTATCACAACCTACCTTGGTTATTGGTGCATAACATCACGCCTGTAAACCGTGTAATACAAATAAATACTTTCTTTCTTTCTTTCTTTAATCCCCGAAGGGTTAGGCAGAGATGTACGTAATAGTACACCCACATTTCGCCAATTATGTGTAAGGCCCATGTTATAGTAGGCGAGCCTATTGCCATCAACCGGGCACAAACCCAGACTCCGAGGATGCTATTGAGAAATTACCGATGGAAAAACCCAATAACAATTTGTCCGAGCCGGGAATCGAACCCGGAACCCCCATGCTCAGCAGCCGCGATTGCAACCACTAGACCGACAAGGCAGTACTACGAGTATTAGTACTCTATGAAAAAAAAACTACATAGGGGTGTGTAGCTGTGTAAACTTCTAAGTGGAAATACTTATTTCGCCAAAGGGCGTGGGGTACTTAACTCATGCACCCGGGGGTAAAATAATTCACTCAAAAATGTCTAACAATTTATTTCCCTTCCCCCACCTAAGTAAATGTTAAAGAGGGAACTTTTGATAGTTATTATTTTTTACGTTTGCTACCTCAATTTGTACGTCTCTCCCCGTGTCCGGGTAAAATGTTGTTTTCTTTTATGTTATTTGGTCGTTTGCAATGTGTTTACGTGCGCTTGCTATTGTTTTATGAGGTGTGCTGAAGACGTAATAGATGCTAATAAGTTCGAAGTATAAAATTTGTGAAAAACTTTCATGATAACCATAAGCTTGATTATTAGCGTTTAAGAAGATGGTTCATATTAGCTATAGGAAATAGACTGGTGATTTGTGGGTGTACCGCGCTCTCTGACGGTCCACCACTTTTCACCCTTATGCCCTGAATGATAAGGTTGAAATGTGGTCGACCGTCAGTGAGCGTGGTAGTACACTCTGTTTAAACCTTTGGGGAAAAACAAGCGTGATGTTGATGTTGGATTAAATTCCGTATGAATAAGATTGAACTTACACTTCGTCGGTTACATGCCGCCAATAGGAAGACGCTATTTTTGCAATTTCCAATAAATTAACAATGAAAAATTCTGCTTTTACATAGCATCACGCTTGTTATCTTATCCCCGAAGGGTCAGGCAGAGGTAGAGGAAGTAATAGTACACCCCCAACAACAACAATAACATAACAACAACACAACAAAGAAACACCCAACAACAACAACACGTAACATTGTTAGTACACCCCCATTTCGCCAGTCATGTTTAAGTCCCATGTAATAGGGGGTGTGAGTATTATCATCAACCGGGCACAAATCAACAGACTGCGTGGCTGCTACTGAGAAATTCTTAATGGAAAAACCCAGTAAACGGACCTGCGGATCGAACCCAGGACCCACGAAGTAGTAATTCTGCTTCTAATTATTATAATTTAGTAAGAGAAGAATATACGGTTCTAATTATTTTCAGTTCCCTTTTTGAACATCATTCACCTATGTCCTGGAACTCTTAAACAACATTACCAAATACCAAGACATAAACCATAAGTACTCTCAAGTCTATAACCGACCAAAATTGGACTATTCCAGTGGAGTCAAATCACAGAGGTATTAATTAGACCGCTTCAGTATTGGTAAACGTGATTGAGAAGCTGGGCACGTGGAACGGAATGCATTTCTGTGCTCCTTACGTCTACAGGTATAAACTATATAGCTAAGTAGATTATAAGCTGAACTGCTTATGAATATTAGCGTGAAGAGATGGTAAGTGCTATCGTAATGCTTGATTGAGTCGTAAAAGTGTGTTTATCATCGTATGTTCGTGTGTCGCCTCAATGCGTTTTTGCTTTTATTTTTATTCTTCATTGTACATAAAAATTATTACAATATAACAGTTTATGCACAAAGGTGAGCTTTTGCTGTTTTTGTTTTGGTCCTGTTCATCAGATTTAAATGTTCTTCTTCTTAGTCGTTGACTCTTGACAGAGTGGTCGTGGTCGTGGGGGGTCGCCCACAAATGTGATCGCTGCCTTCGCGATGTTTTTCCACCGGTCTCTATTGGCCGCATGGCGAGCACATTTTGCCACATCCCTCTGGCTAAGATTTAAATATCAACGATTAAATCGCCCAAGTATGTTAAAGTCCACAAAAAATACATACAAAGATTTCTAAAATTGCTACTAGAGTTAAACCTCAAACGTTTAATCGAATCACGTGACTTCAAAACGTTTGAACAGCCTTTCAAAGCGCTCTTCAATAAAGTGCTTGAAACTTGAAATATTTTGTTGAAAACGTCTGAAATTCAATCAAAAACAAACCTACATCGAAATATTTGAGAATACATTTTTGAAAATTCACAAAAATCTTTAGCGAAGAATTGAAATAGAATATGTTCTGGCGGCTACATCTTTACAAATCACCGAATAGGGACAAATACGGGTATGTTTAACCCTACCCCACCGGCTTATGGCTCAGGAATCGTAAAATATTTCACAGGCAACGCACACTCTATACCTGGAGCGTGGGTATAAAGTACCTGGAAGTGACTTGAAGGTGACTTCAGTGTAATTTAGTTTATGACGTTCTTTATAGATAGACAAGTTGTAGACCAATGCAGCGTTGTCTATTTGTGTATTTAGGATTGTACTAATAACGATGGAGGTGAACGTATAAAATATATAGGCAAATATACATATTTTTCTTGAGTTCCGATGCTAGCATAAACGATGCCAACTATTTCTAAAATCGAAAAAAGAACTATTGGATTTGTAGATCTAAAAAAAGACATCAACTACTTTTATCCCAATAAGGTTTTTTAGTTAACCTCCACAACACTTCTACCAATCTATCTTTCATTGTTGGGTACATTTTCAAGCGAGAACATATGATTATTAACATATTTTTTTTTAAAGATAATAACCCAAAATTCTTAAACGACAGAGCTAACCGATGAAAACGGGTATAAAAAATGCAGCACAACAACCGCTCTACCATAAAATGGCAGACTTCTGTTTAACAAAATACTGTATAAAGCCAAGCCGAGGAGAATAAAAATAAACCCCAAGTAGGTAGCAGCCGCTCAACTACTTTCTGAAGTCGTTTATCAAACTTATTTAACGTTTCCAGCTTGATTATATTTCCCGGAGCGATACGACGGAGAAACTTGTAGAAAACGAAGGAAGCTCCCAATTTAGCCGGTAACTGCAACCGAATGCTACCATATCCGCGGAACAAGTGGAGATTGACTCGCGAATGGTTGTCGCGTCGTAAACTGCGTATCTTATTATGTTCCTTATGGAGCATTCTAGTTTTTCTTCAGGTAAGTAGGCAGTATTGTTTCCAAGGTAAAGTATAAGCCGCTTTGTCCGAACATTTATATTGTGTTCTATTTTGGGTTTTACTTGAAGGTTAAACAAATAACCGGACGTGAGTAGGTGACGTTAGACGACGCTACGATGACGTTGGATTTATACCCATTTTCCACTACACAACACCTGAATCTAGTATAATAATGTAAGTAATGTTATAAAGCTCAATATTGGATTTTCTATCGCAAGGCTATGCGCCGAGAGTTGAAAATGCAACAGTGCGCTTTTATTGGTTACTAGCTTTTGATCGCGGCTTCGCTCCCGTTATGTAAGGAAATTAACCCACGGAACAGCTTCATTTAAAATGCTCCCGTGAAGCCGCTTCCAATTACTGAAAGATTTTTCCGAATCGGATCGGTCGTTTCGAATATTACCAATACATACAAACTTACAAACAGATTTTACCTCTGTTTGATATTAATATCGATTAGATTCAGGTGTTGTGTAATATTAGTGGTAGTATAAGTTGTTTATTTAATGATAATCTATTAGTTGGTACGCCAGTCATCATCAGCATGAACCTTCGACAAGATAAAAGATGCCGTAATACGGTAGAACAAGTCGACGTGAGAAACAGCACTGTCTACCACCTAAATGCTGAAAGAGTTTGCAGAGAGAGCTTGACCTTAACAAATGACCAAGTTTTCAAATAAAACTTACCTGCCATTTTAACTACTTATAAAATCAACAGGAAAGTTTATACTATAAAAACAAAGATAGTCCAAGATATATTTTAGTTTATAAACGCCCACTGCAGATTGCGGGATCCCAATAGGTCAAGAATTTAAGTGCTCATAAGATACCTTCGGTAAGTGAAACGACCTTTTAGAAAGCAACAACAAGAAAGTCCTGTGTACTCAAAATAATTGATATTACTTAATTACTTTAATTATCTATCCTTCTCATCGTTATCGTACTAATTCGTTAACTTTTGACACCCATATGATTGATAGAATATTATCTAAAATAAGTAGACAAAGGCGACCAGTATAGCCTGGCCTTTTCCCAACTACGAGTATGTTGGGGTCGGCTTCAAGTCTTGGTGGATGCAGCTGGATACCAGTATTGTACATGGAGCAACTGCCTATATGACTTACACTACCCAATTACCGGCTAAGACGATACCCCTTCGTAATACTGCAACTGCTTGGTTAGGCGAAAAAGTATAGATATAGATAGTACTGGAATATTTAGTTATTCCAGTCAATTTGTGCACAGTGAATCTCATTTACCATTGGATGGCATAGCAGTCAATTGACTGCTTTTAAATCTAAAGCAACCGCGTAGAAGCACTTCAGCATAATAAAGTGATGTGGCTCGGTCAAAGTACCATAACTCAAATAAGAGGCCGGGACTTTTATCTGCGCAGTCCCGGGGCACAGCTAAGGCCGCTCTTCATTTTTGCTCCTTTTCCCGGGATCCCGTGAAAAATGCAGTCTGAACCAGGGCGCGCAGAATGATATTATAAAGTACACTTTACCTGAAAGCAAACTGGAATGGGATTGAGCCGGATACATTTATTGCTATTTAAGTTCCAGTTTCGTGTAAAAATACATATATACAGGTTGCAATTTAAGTAGGTTCCGTTTCTTAGTGCTCATTTACGGAGACGCGACGCGTTGCGCGGCGCATTGATCGGTGCCCACGCGCAGGTGGACGCGCATACACAAGTTAAAAAAAGTTTGCGATCAGTTCAAATCAATCGAATCTCCGTAAACGCTCCCATACATCGCCATATGTTTGAATTGAAAGTGGGCCGCGCCGCCTCTCCTTAAATGAGCCCTTAGACTTTCAGCGCTTTTAGGGAAAAGGTGTGAAGTTTTATGTACTGAAAAATTTGCTTTTGAAACAATTTTGCGACTATCTAATATGGGAAATTTGCGAATAATTCATTCAATTTTATTTTATGACGCTTGATTTAACCCAGTATGAAAATAATACAGATGTTACAGAAAATCTGGGATTGCAAATCTCAAAATGTGTAAAATGTAGGTAGTCATGTATTATTCCGCGTTTATATCAGAAGTCTGTGGCTACCCAGATTGGACGGTTGACCGCAATAGTGCACGAGAAACCAAAACAACATCAGAATATTCAGATTTTTCTTTCAAACTGTTTTTAATAAAATATTCCAAGAGTTGCATTTCCACTGAAAATCGTAATGCATATAGAAAAATAAAATACAATACGAAAAAACGAGAGAAACTTAGCATAAACGGGTTCATTTCAGTTTCATCTAAAACCAACATAACCATAAAATAACATTTTTATTTTCCTATCTCTGCCTCATGCTCGTACGTATCGATTTAATGATAATACTAGTTGTTTCGAAAGGAAATACAAAAATCTTCAGCCATATTTTTCTTTTAAAATCCTCCGTTGCTTTTTAAAATAACGACCGTTTAAAGCCTGTGCTTCAACATTGGCTGGAGCACAGCAAGCTTACCTTCAAAGGGGTACACAATAGAGCTAAAGACAATTGAGCGAAAGCAACTCTTGGAATGCACACAAAAAGCGGCTACAAATATCGTACTTACCTTTTCATGAAAACGAGTTAGAAGGAAAAAATAAACAAGCGACGGTCGATAGCAAAAATCACTCAGCTTTAAATTCACTTCTAGCTCAGTATCGCTAACCAAATCACCTGACCTCACCCAAAGACCACTCGTCAATGTGTTATCGGTCATATTTATTAATTACACGAACACAAGTACGTGGTTTTAAACAATAATGAGCAAAGTTCTAATGCTAACTATTTGATTGTACAACTAAATCATATCGTTGAGCTAAATGCGTCGTTGACATGAACCTCAATCCAATTTAGTAGCTTAACAATCTCCAGCATAACAATCGTCTGGAATAAATCATTTTAGTGGTATAATTAGCTAGCCATGATACCGCCAACGAACGTCGATGGAGGGTCTGCCACTGAAAAACAATAAGAAATGGAAAAAAACATTAGTCACGCGACTCATAAGCTAACTCGCCACGATTTGATTACGGACTTCGAATATGACGCTGTCGCAACCCCTTGTTTTCGAAATAATTGACTATTAACAAACCAATTTTAATTTTAATAGCGGACTTTACGAGAAATATTTTTTTTTATTTTATAAAAGCTTTATTTTTCCAATTTCAGTTAAATTAAATGCACTCTGTCAATTTCTATATAACACATTATTATAATTTACGTAATGTTGGCAGTTTTTCATCAAAGTTCATCGGTTTTTAAACAAAGACAAACCTATGCATATAAACAAGTTAATGGACACCGCATCGACTTCAAAAGTCTTAATGAGAAGGAGTTCGTTCACTGAACATTAAAGCTAAAGTAAATCTGATGGCAACTTATTACATAAAATATAAATACAGCTATTATTTATGTTCCAAACTCTGGACTTGTCCAAGATTTCGTTGTTGAGATAAAATCTGTCGTTGCACAAGAAACTTTCTTACAAAATTATTATTTTTATCCTCATTCGGTAGCCTTAAATGGATATGAAATTCGTTAAGTTTCCGTCACGCCATGCACCATTATTTTATCGCACCTACTCAACCCCTTTGAATTCGCGTGTGATTAAGGAATTGCTTTCAGGAGGGCAATCGCCGTGTATAACTGCTGATTATTACCTACGTGCGTCATCAAAGCTTTGCTTAGTGTTTTAATTAAATCTTTGTCATACGTCGAAACGTCCAATGCATCCTGGGATCTAAGCTTGGCATCAGGCTTGCTGGCATACTAACACGATTACCACATTCCCGTCTTTCTTTCAAAGATCGCGCTGATCATGAAGATAACTAAATTATATTATCACGGTTCTGTGTGAGATAGTAAATCATTAGTTTTCATTCATTAAGAGCGTTTACGTCTATCGCGCGAAGTCAAGTTTAGGTAATTCAATGCATTTTTTACGCACACAGAAGTGCGCGTGCCTGTGTGCATAGCGCTGGCGCGTTCTCTTGCGTTATAGTCAAACTAACCCACTATGATCCGTTCGAGTGCAATTGTTGTAGTAAAATTTTATTTGAATTTGAATTTGAACGTACACGAATTACGAAACTACGAGTGCATAAAATAAGTATTTAATAATATATTGCAAGTATAGCTATAATTATGATTAATATTAAAGTCGTTTTTTAGTTATTCAAACAATAATTTGTTGATCTAAACTTTAGAAAGAAACCGAACTTCGTTAATTATTATTGATTGATTGATTGATTTTTTTTATTGATTGATTTGTGATTGATTAATAAATATTTCTTATTCTATTCAAATAAATCACTTTATACGGATTTACTTATGTTTATTTTACATTAAATTTTAACCTGACGTGATGTTCCTCTTAGTGACACCTCTTATGAGGGAAATACAATAGGTTGGCGTTAACTTTAAAAACAATTTATGTTCTTATTTACAAAAAAATAAAAACAAATATGTAAAAGTTTTCATAAATAAAATTCGTAGGTCAATAATAGGGTAAATATTTGTTGTCACTAAAAATATTGTCAGTCATCAAAAATAATAATAAAAAAAATTAATCATCAAAGTACCAAGATTTTTCAATCACACTATAAACGTCCGCTATCCTTCTAAGTACGACTAAGGTCAACTCAGGTCAGTCAGAGCGCCGAGCGACGTGTCCTCTCTCTAGAAAGCCTAGCGGCGGACTGATTTGAAATTGCTCACGCGCAGTGATTTATAGTAGTTTTCAAATATTTATAGAAAAATAATCACTGTAAATTATTTGAAATTTTAAATTGGATGTTTTAAAGCATATGTTCTTCTATTATATTATGCTATTATTATATTAAATTAAGTTAGATATATCGGTGAAAAAATCATTTTAATTCCTTAATATTTCACATTGTTTAAACTTTAATTTCTTATATAAAGATACCTAAATCAAAAAAAAATCTTCTCCTACTATTTTCCTTAGGATCTTAGGAATTGGTAAAAAAAAATCTAATTGGGTTTGCCAGTGGTTTCCTATAATTAGAGCTTCGAAACTGACGCTGAAAGGGAAATCAAGAAAACCTCTGTTGACTTATCTTGATAGAATTTACCAATACTCTATTAATTGAAATGTTTTGTTCTCCAACTATTGAGACAACGAAATTTCCTAAAGTTATTAGTAATTATCATTTTTGTAAAATAAAGGGTTGATGGTATTAAAGGGTTTGAAAAGTACTGTTTTGGAGTCAAACAGCGCATGGACGGCGTAAACGCTCTTAACGTTTATTTTGCAAGAAACTGTGAATTATATATTAATTATATCACCCATCTATATCTTTTAAAGCAAGTGAATCGACTCTTTGATGCAGTAAATTGCATTTACAGGCATATCAAAGTTGCTTTAGTGGAACATACTTAAAAATAAATAAGAACACGAGTGGCCAGTCGTCTGATAAGTGGATACAGTAATCTGTTTGCCTCGGTCATTTGAAAAAGATAACGAAAAACTAATGCCGATATGTTGTGTTTGTCTATCGATGGATGGACTGTGTTAAAGATTAAATAGCTGAGAAAGGGATGCCTACAGAGACGTCGACTAATGACGAACTATGGAAGAAAAAGGCATGCTGAGCTGACACGAAATTAACTGGGATGAGACTGGGATATATAATAATGATGAGTGGTATATGATTAATATACCTACTCGTAATGTGTCCATGAATGGAGCCTCCCCGAGCAACGTATCTACTGAGTCACCACACGTCCGGCGCACCTTGGGCTGTCAGCGAACCCCCACGCTTACTGGCTTATCATTTCAGCACGATGGCAATCGAAAGTCCACTTATAAAACCGGTCGTAGTCTCGGTCAACATCGACGGGTTCTCACAAGACAAATCAGAAATTCTTTCCGATATCTAACACAAAACTCATTGCGACCTTCTTTGGGTCCAAGAGACCCACACATCGATGGACCAACGCTTGTCGCCGAAATCTATAATGTGCATAAAATCATGTGTATGTGTAAAAAACATCACATGACCCTGGAATATATATTCAATCGTACGCCATTCTACTCAATCTTGTTCTTCATTCATTTGTTCATTCTCAACCAACACCCTGTAAAGATTGTTGCTCTACCTATTGTCGTGGTATCCTAACCCACGTTTGGTGATGATAAGCTTGCACCTTATACATAGATCTTTATTTCTTCATAGGCACTTACATAGATGGGTTTGAATCACATTCTATGTGTCAATGTTTGTTGCTCAGTTAATCCTACGCTTTGGCGATTTTTAACGCGACAATTCTTGAGTGCCTCGCTAAGTATGAGATCCTGGGTTGGATTCCTGGATCGGGAAAAGTGTTATTGGGTTTTTTCATCGGAAACTTCTTAGTAGCAGCCACGGAGTCTGGATTTGTGCCTAGTTGATGGCAATAAACTCGCCCCCTATTACATGGGACTTAAATATAAACGGCAAAATGAGGGTGTACTATTAGGTACACTTTTGCCTGACTCTTTGGGGATTACAGGCGAGACGTTATGTTATGTTATATAATATACGAGTCTTGGTGGCCCGTTTTTATCTAATGCAGTAAATGGAACATAAAAAAAATAAGTTCTTCATATTATTTTACAGTTTCTGATTTAAGTTTTCGTTTCAGAAGAAGTTTATTAAGGAGTTAATGGCGGAATCTGGGTGTACTTGTTAGCCTCTGGGATTACAAGGCGTGATGTTATGTTATGTTTCTTTTACCGCGCACTGAATTTTCAAAACTCAAACCAACAATAACCCAAAGGCGTTTAAAAGTCGGGAATAAATTGCTGGAGACTGTTCATAAAATTATGAATACTTTTACATATAATCTGACCTTCGTAAAACGCAGGTCCCTCAATAATCGTCGAAAAAATAAAGTTGTTGTATAAGGTACAAACGGTAATAATTATGTCGTCTAAAACATGAACGCAACAATCCTCAGTGCGGTAGTAAACATTCATAATTATGTAGATACGTGTGCTAACACTTATCCGGGATTGCGTGACGGCACTCCCCTACACACTGTCCGGGTGTTATTATTTAGTCCTTACTGTTTTTCGCATCACTGTCAAAGACGTCGTTATGAGCGTTGAAATAAAGTGGTTTTTGAGTTGTTGCCACTGAGAAGACTAAAAATTAAAGTGATCCTTATTTTCGTAATGATAAAGTTCATGTTCAATTGCTATTTTTAGAGGTTAAATAACTGTTAAAAGACTGTACACATCGAACTTTAGAAAGAGACACCATTTATGAGTTATGGTGACGACGCCCTACAAAGGAGAACTTTTTTTAAACTCGATATGTTATGTATACTGCAACGAAGAAAAGTGATTTGTTATTCCATGTGTGGTTACCTACAAATAATAAGATACCCCTATTCACCCGTGGGGTAAAAAGACATGAGATTTTATACGAAGAGGATGGGAAACGTGTTTTATGACCTCTGAGTTCGAGAGGAACGTATACCTCTCGATCTTACATTGCAGTTTGCATCGGGCTCTGAATAGGTGTCAAGACGATGATTAGTTGGTGAGCCTACCCTTAGAGCCAAAAGCGATGTTGTATTTTCATTGAATATTAGATTTATGATATGGTATGCAAGTTTTACAGTTCTCGTCAAAGTAAAAAATGAAAATTGTAAAAAAAAACTTTATCTTCAAATAATGCTTCATGGCTTCATTTTCGTTACCCAAAAATGTTCAATTTTTACTTAAATAGTAGATAATGCCCATCCCAAAACTGTCTGAACATAATATTGACAAACACAACTCCGAAACTCTGCAAACTCCAACTGCTATGCAATTGGCTCAGTGTGTACATATTACGTAAGTACGTTGTTCTACTCATGATATAGCAAGTTGGAGCTGAACAATAGTAAAAGCTTACACTAAGGCTAACGAGGTTTTAATGTGGACTGGAGCGCCCAATCCACGGCTTATCACTATCTCAGCCAGTATAACTCATATGATAGCGAGATAGAATGACTGGCCGGTGAAAACGTGGGAAAAAACCGTTCTTTATGAACGCGCCAAGTTTTTGATACGATCTCTTTGTTGAATTTTAATTAGTGGAACTTTTTGTTAATTTTGCAGGATTTTTTTTTTGGAATTATAAAGTGTGAAAAGCGAGAATGATGGCTCGGTAAATCATGCTGTCTATCGTAGTCCATTGGTCAATATTGCTCCACAGTACTAACTTTATCTGGTTAATCTATTTGCAGTGCCCACTCAAAAACTGCTTAACCTTGCACTACATTAATTCTAGTACCCCTTTTAGTTTGGGAATGACACCCATTTTTAAAATACCGCCCTAAAACATCACAAGATATTACAAAAAACTTTCGAACAAGACTCGTCCATAAACGTATGTAAATATATGTAACCATCTAAAGGCAATATCGAATATTGATCATTTTACTGCGTATAAATAAAGCGAAAGTGAGGTTTTATTGGCCAATACGAAATTGTTACTGTAATAACTTAACGCTCTCAATCTCTATGATATTGGAGTGGATGAGTTACGCCGAATACATTCGCCATGGCACTTAAAGGAAAACCTCCCGTACCTCGTGAATACTAATACCTTTTATTAGAAACGACGCCATAACTTACCATTAAAACTATGTTATAACATTACGAGCGTTGTCATAACGTATTGCTGCCGACTTTCGGACGGAAACTACTGATTCTAATTTCCGCTACGGTTTCTGTGTAAATAAACTAGACAGTAACAAAGGCAATCATTTGGCATCAAAAATAAACACCACGATCTCCAAATTTCACAAACACATTAAATTGTATTTATTATATACTTTATAAACACAGTCACATATTGACAATATACAATACAGCAAAAATACACACAAGGTAAATACAAAAAAGGAAAAACTGTTAAAACAAAACCTCGTAGATCCCCCAAATCCTCGAGGTGAATCTCGAAAAAGTCTGTTACGGAAAATTTGTTTAACTTGAGTTGAAAAGGGGCAGATGCCACCGGAACAAAGTAAAAGATTTGAGGAACAGCTCTGAAGGAAAAATACGAGGAAATTCTTATTTGGTGGCACTTATCTTTCAATTAACATCTGACACAAGTCAGGCTGCGGGACGGACTTATGCTCAATTACCTCGTGTACGCTTTTTACGACGAATAAATGTAAAACAAAATAATACTCTAGCTGGCCCTCTAATGCGCTGACAGTAACAGAATTGTCTAATCACCTGCCCCAGTTTAACCCAAGTGTTAATAGGAACAAACTTAGCTGAATCGGGGATAACTCCGTCCAACTATTGGTAGCACTAATCAATTCAGAAGTTTCTATTGGAAACTTTTCAACGGTCGGATTGTAGGTTAGCAACAACGTTTTATACAACTATCAAAACTTGATTTTATGTTATTTGCTAAAGTTTATACGTGAGCGGACGGGAGCTGAATGCTAATGCCTGTGTCCACGAGCCAACTTTAAAAGATAAACATACATAATATGGTAATCGTACCGCTCGATCGAACAGAAAGGTTCAAAACAAAACAGTTTCACCATACAACATGATATTTATTTTGATAGTCTTTATAAAACCACTGACACCCGCATCTATAGTCAAGTTAAAGTAATTACTTGTGCAACGTTTTTTATGCAATAGACAAGAATTTAAACGAAGTAAGAACCGTGAAAGAAAGCAAAACTAAGAATTCTAACATCAGGGAAAAAAAACGTATCTGAAATAATGATATTTACTCCAGTAAACACTTTGACTTGTTTATAGATACTTGTGTAAGAGTAGGAAGTAACGTTTACTAATAATTCGTGTAGCATAAAGGTAAAATGGCAACATACATATAACTATTATTAACTAGTAGATGACTTCCGGAAAATCACACTCGTGTTACAATACGCCTACACCTATATAGAAATATTAATAATTCATTAAAAACTTTAATATCCATAGATAGGTTTCCCGCAGAGGTACTTTCAGTATGTTATTCGCATACTTTGGTTTAGACGGAGTATTCCACATTTGAATTAGGAACATACTTTGCTAAAACCGTCAGTTCCTTAAGGACTTTGAGGTAACCCGATGTTTATGACTAACCTTCGAGTTCATCAAACTCTTTTGTACACTCAAACGTATTTGCACACTTTTTCAATAATATTTTTCAGCGTTTAAACAGTCTCGCTGGCTCGGACGCGATTTGGCAAGAGAAACTTTTGTTTTTATTCACCAGTTACTTGTTAAAGCTTAAATTAAGATTCGCGTTTACTTGGAGAGAATGAAACAAGTGTAGGAAGCAGTTTTAAGTGCACATAAAGCGGGTTAGCCGTTGCTCGACCAGCCAGTGTAATACTATATCGTGTTCTTTTTAACGACTCTCCCGCCACCCATATTTCATGGCGTAGAAATAAAAACTGAACTTGTGACTCTTGTCTGTGTTGGGGACGGCTGAAATTATTTTCACAGCCGTAAAACATAACCACTCCGTTTAAAAGATGAGTTCATTCTTGTTGTATTATGTGGAGAACAACTTTTTTTTTTAATTTTCTGAAAATCGTCTGTTACGCAAAGAATATTTTTCTTCGTTTTTTTTTTTAAGTTTCATAATTACTGAACAAAAAAGTAGAAGGTACAATACTGTTCAGGTTTCCTGAAAATATCTGAAACTGTATTCCGGCGTTCGAATCGTCATCGGCCGATTGATGTAATCGTATTTACATCTTCACAGGCCAATAATGGAGTCTTTATTGGAATTACCAGCCTGAAATTCCTCTCAAAATTAAATAAATATTTCATACTGAAACGATCTTTATGAAAATGCTTACAAAGTAGGTGAATATAATTATGTACTTTTTTGTTTAGGTTTTACCATATTGAAGTCACAAACTTACAGTTATTACGTATCTAAAAAAGAGACATTTATCTACGATATTCTGCAAATTTTAATATCTATGTTTTCAGTTGTAATCTTCATTATCTCAAAAAACCGTAGAAATACTACGCCAATTAGATTACAACAAAACATTCAATATTCATCCATCAACATGTAAAACCACGCACCATTTACTTAGATACTTTCTTCACTTCCCAAAACAAGCATTAACATAAAAAAAACACAATCGATACCAAATCCTTTGTTTATGGGAAGAAAAACGGAACGTATTCCAAATTCAAAAGACACCGCGGTAGGTGGATTTTACGTATTTTTCCGAGGTTAACGCACGCCGAGTGTAACCAAAGGATCTAAGCTTATAATCTTCGTACAAGTCGCTAAATGGACTTGGCTTGGCTCAAGCCCAGGCCAAGCGAGGCCAAAACCAAGCAAACCAGCCATGTCCGAAGCTAAAAGGTGAACAGAATTATGCAAATTATCATACTCTTTGTTCCGTTCCATATGCTATTTACATTTTATTTATTTGCTACAAAATAATGTGGGGTTACCTCAGGTCGGTCGGACGGGTGAACGGTTTTGTTTAAGCTACGTTAACTTAAATCAGCAGTTGTGGAAAGAGATATTTTTATTAGGTATTTTATTTGTGTTTCAATGATTTTGAAAATAAAAGTTGACAACATTTATAAAGTTACTTTCAAAATAGGCCTTCATAAGAAAAATATGTAAGCATATTTCTATAGTTTATATATATTTTTAATTAGTTTTGTAGTTCAAAAATCATTTTTTTCATATTGCAATACTTTTTTCGAGTCACCATTTTCAGCCATATGAAAACACTGACCACGGTTGAGATTGGCAAGCTATTGTATAAATAAAAACGTTCAAACGGTGGAACACCCACATATATCGTATTGGGAAAGATAGAAACTGCGCGTAAGGTTGTAAATTGTGTAGATTTACGGTCGGTGCACAGGAGACTGCAGTCCGACACTTACCAGATGGTCACCATCTTGCTTTGCTATAAACCTCTTGAGATTACGTAACATTGCGCCTGTTATCCCCGTACGGTTAGGCAGAGGTGTGCCTATAGTTCAACCGCAATATGCCAATTATGTTTGAGTTCGATGTGGTAGTATGCGAGAGTATTGCGATCAACCAGTCACCGAGCTGCAACTGAACTATTCCCGGTGGAAAACCAAGCAACCAAGCCCAGGAATAGAACCCAGAGCCTCTTGCTCGACTAGCAAGGGACTCGCTAGTATTGAGATATCACCAAATATATATTATGCTCTGATACACTGAAATAAAAAAAATACGTATCAGAAATAAATCAGAAACTGGATGAAAACCACATCTAGCACTTCTAAAAAACTTCCATAAAAAATAAATATATAAAATTATATAGTTCCGTCTTAATAAAAAGAACAATAAGCGGAAACAAACAACTGCATCTGCGTCATAAACTTCTACTGAAACGAAAACTTAAATCAGAAACTGTATAATAATATGAAGAACTTATTTTTTTATATTCCATTTACTGCATTAGATAAAAACGGGCCACCAAGACTCGTATATTACATAACATAACATAACGTCTCGCCTGTAATCCCCAAAGGGTTAGGCAGAAGTGTACCTAATAGTACACCCTCATTTTGCCGTTTATGTTTTTTAAGTTGCATGTAATAGGGGGCGGGCCTATTACCATCAACAGGGCACAAATTCAGACTCCGTGGCTGCTACTGAGAAATCTGATGGGAAAAATCCATTATCACTTTGCACGACCCGGGTATCGAAACCAGGACCTCATGGTCAGCAGTCGCAGTTACCACCACTAGACTAACGATGCCATCGTATATTAATATTGAAACCATTTCTTTAAGAAGAGTTTCAGTTCATCTTGGCTGTGTATCAAAGTTCATACAATACTGATGTTTAAAACCTTTTTTACCGGTAGTATTGTTCAGTCTATGTACTTATAACTAATAGATGTAATATTGGATACAATAAACGTTTACCTATATACAAATAAATTACATAATATTATACTGTTTCAAATACCTGCTAGAGACAAACACGTTACTAAAATAAGTCTTACTGTCTATTTTTTTTTATGTTTATATTAAACTTGCTGACCCGGCAAACGTTGAAATCAAATATTCCGGACAACTTTTCCGATTTTTCATAAAAACCCAATTGGGACTATGTCGAACTTATCAACAAAACCAAATCGATCCAGCCGTTAAAAAGTATTGCACTATCAATTAACCCCTACCAACGAGAAGTTTTACTATTCTATTTATAAATATTCATTAAAGTTTCAAATCCCTGTCTCTCTCGTCACTAAATCGGGACTTATCTGCATATTGTTGAAATAAATAAAGTTAGAACAATGAACATAAGTATCTATGTACTTGAATGTACCTATATCCTCAATAGATTGTTATAGAAGCTATCTATCTTTCATTATCCATCATTAGTGTAAACAAGTTTGTTAACAAAACCGACTCCTTGCTCCGGCTTTTCTGAACTCGGGGCCCATGGGTATAGAGTTCCTACACTCCATCTTAGTAGAGACGATCAATTCATTTCATCCTACCCTCTGACGTTATAATACCCTGTGTTTGAGTATGTTGCTGACGCCACACTACATTTTTAGAACAAATAATTCGGTCTATAATTCAGAACTTTTTTGATTACTCTTTTCCTTCATACATTTATCTTTTAATCAGGTCAGAAAATATTCAAATAAAAACAATAAGCATAATATCACTCAAAAACTCTCTATGTGAACCGTTTTATAAAATAACGCTACATGAAGTTGAGCCATTTTTGACAATGACAATAGTAATGCTGAAACATTATCGTTTCCACCTAAAGGTTAATATACTGCGATGCGACACAGCTGGTCAGGTGTGCAACTTGATGTCAAACTCAGATGGTTTAAAGCTGTTATTTGTGCTCAAGACAGCTCTAACATAATTACTCCTGTCATTAATCAGCCGTAAATTATTAATTAATCTGACAACATGTCAATCGTCACCTCGCTTTGAAATGATATTTACGTATTCAGCTAATGGGATTGGCATTCGGGCTCCCAATTAGAGTTCAACTTACTTCTTTAACCAAAATGGTGATTGCTCAGATATTTTAAAGACAATTTGGACGATATTCAAGTAAATTGGCTACGAACTCGAATCTGAACACATTTAGACACCACTCGATTTTCTCGTTCGAAATTCTTTCAGTTTAAAGGCCTTTGCTAATGCTACGATAAGAAAGGAATTGCACAGTGCAAGGCTTTCTAAAACAGTAATCACCAGTTTAAACCCGATCGATAATTCAAGCTACATAATAAAATGTACAGTTGCGACATAGTCACATGTGTGCGATTCAGGTGTCGTCTGCATTTACTCCACTTCACAAACAAGCGAAGATCCGGCGTAGCGTGGCGTGCTCGAAAACCTACAATTGCAAAACAAAAATAAACAATAGTGCAGAAACGAGCGTTGCTTTGTGTGGGCTTCGTCTTGCCAGGTGAAGGAAGCTAAACAATGGTCTGTTGAATCTAACACTCAGGCTCAAGCCCCTAAAGTCTACTGAACGAGACAATGACTGTGAGAATATGGGCTCGAGAGAAACGCTCGCGTCTTGTTACCGCGAACGTTGTTAGTTTTATGAAGGAACTGAAATAACCCTTTGTACAGGCTTTTTATATTACTGCTGCGGCATCTTTCTGAGCTCTTTACATGCCCTCTATGCATACACAATTAGACACGTCAATCAGGTTTTACTACCGAGGTTTTGTGCACAATTTATTCCCCTTATGCTTCAATGCCGTTTTCGACACAAGTGACCTATTTTACTATTCACTTAGCGCTAGACTCGAGTCAAATCATATCCCCTAATGGATACCGGTAGATACCTATTACATAATCTAAACAAAGCAGCGAAGGCTTGACCAAACGATAGTTGGGACGATGATTGAAAGGGGACGCATCTAGCCGCTCGGTGCGTAAACACTAGAGTTGGTGGACAATAGACCAAAGCGGCTGTTTGTGCTATCGAATGGATACACTTTTGCAATTAGCGTAACAATCGGACGCCGTGTACGATGTCAGTGAGTTTTTAGTCGGATTACATTTATGTTTTGGTGTGGGATTAACGACTATACGAAACAATTGAATATGAAATAACTGAAATTGCATAATATACAATGATAGATTATTTTCACACCACCTGCTCACAAATGTCAAATTATTTATATGTCATGCAGACCTAACGTAAAGTAAGTCATTATTATCCTAGGCTCTAGCCATAATATTGTACTGAATTTCATTTCTGCCCGTTGGTCAATAAAGTGATTTGAATTTGGAACCTCAAATAAAAATTGGTATGATAATTATAACAATGGGGCCAAAAATAAGAACTTGTTCGAAAATCGTACTGGCTTCCACGAGCAAAACACAAATAAAAAAAATAGAACACAGACATTTAAAAAATAAGGCGCGTGAGCCTAGTACGAATCGCTATTCTGTTTAACAATTTTATTGGTTTTACAAAAAAAATAACAATAACATGTTGAGTGACAGAAGTGATTTGACTCCGGAGTTTATTAAATCGGAAACTGTGGGCATTGCTAACAATTCACTCCCGGAAAAATAAAAATAAAAAAGTTATGACGATTTTTACCTATAGAAAACAACGAAATGCGTCAAATCTGTACCAAAATCGGTGCTTTTAGTTTATTTAGTTTATTTAGCCCTACCAAATATATAGACAGTAATAGGTTTTTTGTAATGGTAAGTGTACCAGGCAAGTAATGGGCAAAAATAAGATTAGCGCCATGCCGAAAGAAATTGTGAAGTGTTGGCGGATTCGCGAGCAGACACAACTCAGATTAAAAAACATGGTGGTTGGAAATCGGATACTGTAGCGGAAGGCTCCATAGAAAACAAGAGCAAAATAAGCAACCGAATAAGTGATAACATAAATTTAAAAACGCCGTCGAATGTAACTGACCCTTGGAAACGTTTATCACCGCAACCATCCATGTCATCAAAACAATTTACATTAGGGTCACTGCCTCAAGCACTACATAACACACACAATATTCAACACACATGCATACGCAACCTTCCAACATTTTGCTCAAGAATAATACTCAAATAAATTCGCGTCCCAAATAAAAACATTGAACAATGACTCAAACATTAAGTTTAGCTTTCAATTGATATTTTTTATTGTAAATAAGTACTTAGTCTACTAACTGCAATTCCAATTTTATTATATACTATGGTTTTCGTACTTTTGGTTTTTCATTGTCTCACAGCAGATGTTATGTGAAAGTAGAGTACCCTCCTCGGGAATATGTGTATTCGTCTTGGGCAAGCTTGAATCCCTCGCTGCACTCAGGATTCTTCGCTTAACTCCTTCGCTTTTCTCAGGAGTTAACTCTTAAACCTCTTCGCTACGTTAGGGGTTTAACCCCCCAGTTTTTCTTGATCGGGGTGCTTCTGCATGTGTCATTTTGTATCTGTAATCGTACCAACGTGCAACGATATAGGACTCATTTCGAGTACAGGGTTAATTAGTAAAATCTAATCTTATCCAGTAACTATCCTCTATCAAGAAAAAACATTCCATTACTTGTACCATATTCTTGTTTATGTATTTCTATTCGGAATTCCTTTAAAAAGCGTGCATTTCCAACGACTGATAATATAAAGTTGAGTTGTTACTCCGCCGTTAAAAGTTTTAGCGGCAATCCGGTGCACGGCACGCGAATTAACTAAGCTTGAGCGACATACTTATAACCTGACACGATTGTACTTAAAATGTAGACACCACAATACATAATTAACTTATTTTTTATACACACGCAAAATAACGCAACGTAACATCTCGCGCCTCTTTCCTGAAGGATTAGGCAGAGATGTACCCTCAACTAATACACCCACAACATAGATAACCCCCTCATCCATAACAAGACATAAACAGAAAATTAAAGTAGGTACAAAGGTTTTGCTTATTTGGTGTTGCATGGGAAAATGGGTATGATAGATTCATACTATTTTCCCATGTGTAAACCAGTAGTACTTTACTTTAGTACTTTACTAAATCATTGAAAGTGGGTCAATCGATTTTCAATTTTCGATTGCAGTCAGCTTCAAACAGAGGTAAATCCCCAAAGAAGACACGTTTCCGTTTCCTGTTTCTTTTTTGCAAACTTGCGTTTTCTAAAGTTCCTCTTTTAGAATGATAGTGTGAAAAAGTAGGTAGGTAGTTCAGCAAATAAGGTTTATTAACGTGCGGCTGAGGCGCATTTTACATGTCAATAGGTCAACGATCTTCAAAGCAGCACACTATGCAAAATTCTGTTTTCAAGTTTGATTACTTAAGAATGCCTTTTATAGCAATAAATCTGTTTTTATACAGGGTGTCAGGGTGGTTGTCTCTACCAAGCATTCTGTACATCAAACTAAGTAACACTGCGCAAACATTATTGATATAATTAAAAAAAATAGTTATATACCCAGTATACGGTAACCCTAACGATAAGTACTCATACCTCTGTGCTGTTGAATCCAGTGAATAGTATAGGGGTCATGGAGGTATTTAAAATTAAGTTACAGCACATAAGACCTGTATTTTAAAAAAAAAAAAACCTATGGCAAAGTTGGAACTTTCACCTTCTATATCTCCGTAACTAGAAGGTTCCAGGCATGGTCCAGTCAAAGAAGAAAATCGCAATGACGGGAAGAACAAGCAGCTTTCAGCTTCGTTAACGGTGTTTTAACAACGTTTATAAATTGAGGGGACTTTTTAAAAAGAGTAAGTATTTTTAATCTAAATTCCTTTTGGTGCATTGGTTGAAAATACCTGATTTATGGTGTTGATGCGATTTTCAATGGTGCTTTCATAGATTCACCGTTTGCTACTTGCCCCATCTTTGTCAGCTTTAGTTATCACTTACGACACCCATGGGAAATAGCAAAGATATTCAAAGCCTGCCACACGTATTAAACCTGTAGGTAACTTTATGTGTTCTATTCATTTTGGAGTAAGACTTGTTTTGTGACCATATTTTGGAACAAGACGGCACCGACTCGCGTCTAGAACAAAACCGTATCCCACTCAACCGTGTTCACAGAAAGAAACGTTTTCTCTCTCTTTCTCTCTCTCTTTCTCTCTCTCTATAACTCAATCTCTCTCTCCTTTTCTCTCACTTTAACTCCCGCTCTCTCTTTTTCTCTCTATCTATCTATCTCACTCTAACATCCGCTCTCTCTTCTTATCTCTCTCTCTCTCTGACTCCCTGTCTCTCTGCTTTTCGCACTCTTTCCATCTCTCTCTCTAACTCCCTCTCTATCTCGTTTTTTGTAAAAAGTATGCCAATGGTAACCAAGAAAACGAAGTAGCTAGCAGGGGTAACAAACGGAATTAACCCTCAGGCCACGGTTAATTATCTGCAACTACATACGTATATGTTAAACACAGCTAAATATCGGATACCTGACACTGCCAAAATAACTCGCATCCGAATCCGATCCATTGTTGCATTGCAGCAAATCATTGACAGATGTTTGCATTCACTACAACTCCAAATAGCCATCCAATTAATCCATGATTTCGTAATTTTCAATATTTGATAAAATAATGTACGTTTTAACTACAAATTATATAGTGATTATTATTATATATAAATATGATTATATTTTGTATATGATTATAAAATCAAAACTATCAAAGAGGATAATTATTAAATGAATTTTAGTGAAAGTCTGAATTAGAAACATTAACTTTCATGTAAATGCATTAATTGCTGATTATGTGGGTACCTGTAACAATTTATAATGTTGCCACTTTTCAATAACTGTTTTATTATGACTATCATTAACACTAAAAACGGAATATTTACCATGTTTGCTATTTGTTTTAAGTTCCCGATATTTCAACTCAAAATAGTAAACATGCCGTTATTAATGTTAATGATGGTGTTAGTGACTATATAAGTTTTATTCTTTGATTATATAATGTCTAGATGGAGCGTCAAGTGCGCGCAAACGTGTCAAAAAGTGTCAACCAACTATTGGTTCACAAGTGCTTGCCCGCCAATCAGTGCAGATCGTGTCATACACCTAAAACTTATCTTATTTAATAAGTCTATTTTTTTATGTGATTTATGGGAGAATTGTAGTAGCTGGTATAATTATTTACGCACACAAAGACATAGACGCATAGTGTAAAATGACGCCTGCACGCACACATACTTGAAAATGTTGACTCGTTTTCTTTGATACGATTGTAGGGCGACGCTCTATCTAGACATTATATAATCAAAGGTTTTATTATGATTCTAAATCACAAGCTAACCTTTAAGCTGTCGGCACAATGACGCGGGACATGACTGCATTGCTGACTTGAATTATTAGGAAGTCACGCGCCAATTTGACCACCTCTATACAATTTGTTGATAGAGAATGAGTTTCGTCCCGGACCCCGAGCGGGATTCGTTTCTGTTTGACCAGAGCTTTAAGGACATAAATTAATTCCACTAGGAACACTAATGTTTATTTAGGTACCTTTAAGAACTATAAAAATAATTGCATTTCAGGTAGGATTCTATCAATATTCAACAAAAACACAGCATCAAAAATAAAGTCATTTCACGCAACGTTAACATGATTTCTCAACACAATTTGTAGGCAATATCTTAATTATCAGAGACACGTTGTAACGTACACGATTGTACAGTCTGCCGCTTCGACACCTAACAACACAAGATTGACGTTACGTGTTCGCGCCATGTTACCTTCGTGACGTCACATCCGCACGCTCTCAGCATCTTGACATTTCTTAACATGCACGCTCCCCCTTAAAAATAGCGATACCAAATGTTTGGCAGCCCTGCGATATGGTGTGTAAAACAAAACGTATTCATTTCATTGACTCGTCAATTTATACTGTGTAGAAAATTATTATTACTGCTTTTTGAAAAACGTTCACCCATTTTTTTTTTCATGTATTTTTATCATTTTTATGATTTAGTTGTACTCCCTCTTGAAATGTATACGTAAATTAAATTAAGTTGTGTAAAAGTTTTAAATAAAATAATACTTTCCAAACCCAAATAGCAAAAGTTAAATATAATACAATGTTCGCAGCAGTCAAACTTAGAAGTACGGCATTCAAATCCTTTGATGTTCTATTTTGAATAGAATACTTCAAACAAAATACTGAGAGTATTGTGAGAAAGTATGTAAGTTATATTTGTTTGTTTTTCTCGCTGTTTCAAAAAAATTTCATCGTTTGGGGCAGCCCTATGCACGTGCTCGTGGGAGAACTTTCCGCGAGGCAGCACAGACTTAACAAGGCTTTATATTGACGCCTCTTCAGATGTAAGCTAAGCCGATGCGATTAGTAACAAAAATAAATTAATCGCCTTAAAAACAACTACCACCTAGCGGCCTCAAGAAAAGTAATAATGTTATGTTTTGAATTATAGTATCGTAGAAACCCTTACCACGATTTTCATGAACTCCAAATTCGTATAGCGTGTCCAAAAAAATAAATAAGCAAAGTTACCGATAGCCCCTTATTATACCAACAAAGTAGGCAGCATTATTGTGGCGATATGTGCCTATGTCGGGACTATTTTAACTCCAATTACAAGCACAAACACGGCATTAGAACAGCCAAATATATTCGTATCGGCAGCCAGGAATTAAGTACCTAGAATAAACATACTATTACAGTCGCTTAATTATTTCGATCATAAATCTTAAGATATTTACTTATTATGACTTTCTAATTCTAGGTTGATGGAGCTTGACGTCACGCTACGGGGGTATATAACTGAGTACAAGAGTGCTATAATTTTATTCTGGATTGCAAAGGAAATGAACAAAGGCCATTTATGGTCGAGCTATTCAATAATGAAGTGCAGCTGCCATGCATATCTGAAGTTCGTTGCGACGATAACGTTTTTAATACGAGATACAATTACAGGCATAAAGTGCACGAAGTAGTTTAAATGCATACAAGTTACTGGCATAATTAAGACCAAAAAACAGTACGTAAACTGAAGGTTGTAAGTATTTTTATGAATATTGCCAACGTAGTACCTACTTACACTTCGTAAAGTTCCGTTTTTAATTAAAAGCACGCGTTTTTATTCGGAGCGTAAAATACAGATTTCACGTATTTTCCTGTATCCTGTGAGAAATTACAGAATTCGATATTACGTAATTAATATTGCCTACCTATATTACGTAATTAAGGTATAAATACCATGGCGGTTTCCCTTTTACTTTCAGATTGTACCGGTAACCTTTGGCATTGTTGTTTGTGGCAATAACGTCTATTGTACCCTTGTTGCGTAAATCGAAGTCCTACGAAATTATTGTTCACCATTTTATTTGTTGTCACAAAATTCTTTGAAGTCAGTTTTATAGGTTTACCCCATTGCATAATTTCTGAAAAAAAAAACGCAAATTCGTGGTGTCTGAATCTTCCAAGAATAAGTTCAAATTGTTGTAAGACTTACATTTTAGTCCTGACCTGTGTTTGCTCGACACAGAACAAAGACAACAGGAAATTCCTTTTCAAACAAGCTTTTCTCAAGAATTATTGTCCACACATCTAGGGTGGCCGCTAACCGCTAAAGCCATTTGAATTTTCCGCACTGAAAGTAAATCTAACGACTAAGATATAAGGATAACATTGTTAAACGTGATTTCTAAAACATTGTTTTTACTTGTAAATTTTCTTTTACGTAAACTACGGTATCTTTTCCAAACAAAAAAAATGCATTGTCCATAATAAAATGAAGCGTGGTCATAATCGGAGCTAAGGGCGCCATTTGCAATTTCCACCACAGATTTCCACACACAATTACACAAATGTTTACAGTTATTATTCGAAGGACGGGCCCCTCCTGTCAATGTCACTCAAGCGCCAAAAGATCATGGTAAAACCGTATTTTTCTCCAAAACATGCCAATAGACAGCCCTAGTCCAGGTAGCTGGTTCCATACACCGAGTTTCGAGCACAACACGAGCCCTTTCGTTATGCACGCCGCCGCGATGCAAAAATAGTTTTTTTCACCACAGTCAACATTATTTCCCTACTTGATCTCTTTACGCTTTTTTTGTTCCTGGCTATTTATTAATTCACAACGGTACAAATTATGTTTTGTTTTTGTAATGAAACTGAACTTTATTTACAGGAGGGAGGTTTCATTTGTCTACCATCTAAAGTGTGCATAACAAAACACAGGAAATAGAAGCAAACATTTCGTGAATTCGAGCGATTTTAGAAATTAAAACGCTCGTTTGGCACAAAATATTTACTCAATTTTAAGACTGATTCGTGCCACTGGTTTTAAGGTGTCCAGCTTCATTCTTGGCGAACGTCATCACCTCATCACTTACCACCAAGTGAGAACGCGGTCAAACGCGAGCTTATGAAACAGGAAAAAACAATTACAGGGATGAGTGGGGTAGATTCAGGAACAAGAAAAACAGTTTCAGAGTAATGGAAAGGTCATCGCGTGGGGTGTAAAATTAAAATACATAATTTTTTCGCACCATTTCTTTTTAAAGTAGTCGGACATTTAAACTTAAATGTTACGAGTTTACCAAAATAGGTGTTTTTCTTAATATTATTATAACATCACGGTTATACTCTTAAA
This sequence comes from Standfussiana lucernea, assembly GCA_964057025.1. NCBI lineage: Eukaryota > Metazoa > Arthropoda > Insecta > Lepidoptera > Noctuidae > Standfussiana > Standfussiana lucernea. The sequence goes on from OZ059793.1 coordinate 6,627,307, forward strand.
AGGGGAGACAGAGGTAAACGGGACTCTTCTCGTACCCACTCACCCAAATTTCGTACGTCATGTTTATCATGTTGTAATCCCATACAAAGGGAGTAAGTTTCATCTCGCAGAATACAGACTCCTTTTAAGAATTTTCTAATGGAAAAACCCAATGTCACTTTGCTGGCCCGCAAAGAGATCTTAAATTTAACTCATTGAAATATTTCACATTAGATCCAATTAGGTATCCGTCAAAAGCGTTCTGCATGCAAACTGTGTTCCCATTGTGTCGTAATGTGGCGCTAGATTGCAAATTGACGTACTCAGACATCGTCAGTTCAGTTCATCGGCTGTCGGCAACATATGTATAACACACACAAACACACAGCCTGATGATACAATAATAAGCTTCAAAATGAAGGTCCTTATTATCGTACCAACATTATAAATGTGAAAGTAACTGTCTGCATATCTGTCGGTTTGTCTGTTATCTTTTCACGTATAAACGACTGAATGGATTTGGATAGAACTTGTCACACAGATAGACCATGACATGACCTAGGTTAGGACGCATCATAAGTTTTAACACGATAGTACTTTCCTGCATGAACGTGAATGAAACCGCAGGCAAAAGCTAGTCACATTAAACTGATAAAATTAGTTGTTTCAGCTACTATATCTAACATTTCTATTTTATTGTATGGATGTTACCAAGAACATTGTCGATAAATTATATATTTGCTACCCCAAAGTTAACTGTGACGAATGGTTTGAGTAACTATAGGTACGCGTGCGTGCCACACAAACATATGATTTAATAATACACTAACATTACAAGTCATGGGTTCGGCGCTTTCCAACAACTTTCCATGTCTGACGACTATGGCATTAATATAAATATTTCTACATTTAGCTTATTACCCAACCAGACTCCTAATCATCTAGCGTCGTTGTTTTTAATTCAAGGTCAATAGAACTAAGAGAACCTTTCGTATGTAGGTACTTTTTAGCAGCCACACAAAAATGGTTAATTAAAGGAAAATGTATTACTGCCTTTCATGTTTCAGCGTCATGAATTCCAAATATACCGAAGCTGAATGTCAAACGTACCGAAACTTTTGAAACGAGCACCTGTGCCTTTTTACACCACTTACAACGATTACCATATCGCTAAAAACAACAAAAACGATTTTGTATTTAATTCCTTTCCTACCTCACAATATTTATGGTTTATGTTACAATTCTATTTATAACGTATAATCCTCCGCGTAAATTTTATAAAATACATTACATAAATATTACGTACATTTTATATAATAAACTGGTACGTTAATACGCACCAGTTTCATACGAATTGTATTGTAGGTAATGCCATGAACCTGTAACAAGCACAGCTGTTCTTCTTTTCCTACAATTACAACAACTGAACATTTGAACAAACAAATCCGAGTAAAAAAGCAAAATGTTACAATAGATTTTCTGTACCAAATTTTAATACAGATACCGTATCATGACATGTCGAAGCAAAACATTGCAATAGAGTTTTCAGTAAAAAAAAAACAGGGTATGCGTATAGGACTATCAGTATGAGCACTCTACCGCTCTCTCGCGTATTATGATTGATAACAGCAGTGAGTGACAGGAGGACCAACATTTTTTGCCAGTCATTTCACTCTCAGGTCATGACGAGAGGGTCGTGAATATATTTCTCAAACCCCAGCTTTACTCAACTCCAACTTTAATTTATTTTTCTCTTCCTGAAAATCGTTATAGGCTAGTTTATTTCTAGAAAGCAGGAGATTTTCTTTCAATTGATATAAGGAAAATAAATGTCCTATACCACGTCTAAATATGTACAAAGAGGTTTGATATCCACATGCGACTACTGTTTGAACTAAGTAGCCGAATAAGAACCTCTGGGATTACCTTTCCTAGACGAATGTGCGGAATAAATTCCCAGAGTTCTTTGAAATAATATCTCGGGAAGCAATAAACCAGTAAGTTGGAACATACTCCGGAGAAATATACCAAAGTTTTCAGCGCGAGTCGTAACTTGTGAATACTTAGCGTTGAGGTTATAATTTGTGTCTTACTTCTTATATCATTGGCGTATAGTTAAAAGGTGATAGAAAAGAACATATGATAGTAATGTCGTTATTAACGCCAGCAAAACTACACTCCAAAAACCACGTTAATCTTGATAAAATCGATCATCCAAACAATTTCGACCATATGGCAATTTGTAAACGAGAAACAACTAACTGACGCGCGCTGTTGACAAATTGCGACCGGCCCAACTGGTATTCTACTCTACACCATAGATTGGTGATAAGCGACCAATTTGAGGAGGCGCCACGACGGGGTACGGAAGTCGTTATTACAGTAGGCGGTGCGACCTAGCAAATTGCACCCGAACACGCCATCTGAACGTGACAGCGCTGTCGAACACATTCCTTATTTGAAACGTCTCAGCTTGACATACGTACTGTATAGGTATTACGAATATCGAAAATCGGTGTAAAGTCAGACGCTTGCTACGCGAGTGCCTACACGTAAACGTAAGAATTTAAATAATAATACTAAATCACAATTTACGTATCAACCCCGTCTAATGCTATTTTGACCGCAAGTATTAAGCAATAAAAAGTTTGGTAAAACCGCTACGAATCTGTAAGTATTTCGTAGCACGCGCGGCTACGCAAAGCGCTACGAGGCTACGCGATACAAGGCCAGGCGACACATGATTTTTAAGCACGCATTGTTTCAGGTATAGAAGAAATGTAACGAACAAACTGAACTTAATAATATAATATTCTATTTACGAGTTCGAGGGCCCGAGAGAGACAAACCATTATCACATTATTATTGGATTTGCTTTGAAATGGTTTAATATTTCAGAGTCCTCTCTCCTATAGTCCTCAGTCAATGTGACAATCATCGTATTTCCCATTTGAACATACTGTGGTTATTTTCGTGCTCTACTTCCTTTACTGGTTCACAATCTACTTCGCAATACAATGTCCCTGTTGAATTCGTTAAAAATAATTGAATTAACTTATCTATTTTAGTATTTCAGGTTGCATTACTCTTCAAAGTGGAATCGTTGGCTTGTTGCCCAACTTGGGAGGGGCGTATGTCCAGCTGTGGACTGTGATATACTCAGATCATTGACCTTTAGAATCATATCTCAAGGTCAAAGAACAGCTTTACCGACACGAAAGTGTTTTTTTTTTAATTCCTAGAAAATATTATGATTGTGACAGTTGTCTAGAATTCAACACCGTCCGGTTTGTCATAACTGTGTCAGGATTGCGGGTATTGATTTAAACTGCTCCAGTAAGTTTCATATCATTTTTTGGTTTTACAATTTATTGGCTTTTTGGAGTAAAAAGTGAAAAAACGACTTGAAGTCTCGAACTCGCGTGTTAAGACGGCGTATGATGGTCCCCAGTGCAAATATAATTCAAATAGCCAGCAATGAAAGCAGGGTAGCGTTAAGTAGCGCGTTTGAACGGCTCGCTTCACTGATGATTAGGCCTGGACTCCACCAAAGCGGAGACACGCGGAGATGTGCGAAGCGGAGAGAACGGAGATGCGTAAGAGGTAGGGTGTATCCACCGAAGCTGTGCGGAGATGTGCTAAGCGGAGAGGAGAGACCTCACACCGAATCGCTCACCGCATGCCGCACTCAGCACACCGCTCACGTCTCTTCTCTTCTCCGCTATGCGCTTGGCCGCCGAGTGCGAAGGCTGGTTTAAACAATTACGAGACATCTGTCTCCTCTCTGCTCAACCGTTTCCACTAAAGCTAAGCGGATACGAGAAGTGTAAATAACGAAATTCTATTGGTGGTTACAACACATCTCCTCTATTCTCGTCTTGTCTCCACTTCAGTGGAGTCCAGCGTAAGCTTGAACAGCAACTATTAAATCAATGCAAAATCTAAAGTTGCTCTAAACTATAAAAGGAATACTTACATCAAAATAACGTTGTTGATCAAACCCAAATAGAATAAACGCGAAACATAGTCAGAAAAAATAAACCGTTTATCTAAGAAATAGTCTATCTACTTCTACCTAAGTACAATAGCGTGAGTCTAAGTGACACTTGAAAACATTATCGGGATTACTCTCGGGACCGAGGCTGACAGTTTTACGAAAAAATACCTTTACAAGTGATGAGATCTAAAACGTTTTATGTAATTATATGGAGGTGTTTAGGTAACCGCCGCAGCGCTGACGAGGGACCTTCACGGTCTTGGGTACTGGCTGGATAGCCGGGGATGGGTATTGCAAAATAATTTTCGAGACAGACCAGAGGCAGCAAGAGCGAATTTTCTCCAAAGAAATCGAACGCTATCAGCTGATTTAAACTGCGCTCAATAGCTGTTACCGTTATCATTGCAATGAATATTTGCACTGACAGCTCTTAAATGCAGTTTAATTATGCTGATCGCGTTTAAAAGCATTGGGTCGCATCATCTGCCTAGCTTTTTTCTCAACTATTGAAATCTACAATAGTATTGGGTAATACAATACCCCTTGATCAGACTGTTAAGCATAACATAAATAATATAACACACGCCTGTTATTCCCGAAGGGTAAGGCAGAAGTATGGCTAAAAGTAAACTCACATTTCATCAGATATGCTTAAGTCCCATAATAGGGGGCGAGCCTATTGCCATCAACCGGGCACAAATCCAGACTCCGTGGCTGCTACTGAGAAATTCTTCATGGAAAAACCCAATAACACTTTGCCCGACCCGGGAATCGAATCCAAGACCTCACCACTAGACCCTTGGGTTAGCGCGATTTCTGAGCGCGATTTCTGCCTCTTGAGGCATTCACTGGTAAGCAGAGGGTGAATATTAGCATAAATAGCTAATCTAGATCCCATAATGTCAAACTGGATTCCACTCTTGTAAATACATAGATTTTAAATGCAGTTCTTAAAAAAAAAAATATGGGTCTACGCAAACGTCATTTGTCATAGTTTTACAAGAGCCAACAGTTTCGCAGTACGATAATTGTTTATTTCATGTTATGGCCAACGATGTTTGCCAAACATGTTTCTATTCATTCACAAGGCTCTTAATGGTTATCGGAATGGCCGTTTTCTCTCTGCCCAGTTGCCTCATTTTTCCTGAAATAAAATATCAGCTTATTACGTCTTGATATCAAACTTATTTCGTTACTCAAATAAACTGAAGTTGCAGCGCCAATAATTTTCACGGCTGTTAGTAGATAAAGTTGTTGCAAGTCAGAGTTGCGAGAAATGTACAACTTTAAGGATTTTCCGGGGATTCGGGGCATTTTTTTCATCGTGTCTGGTACCTACAGTTATAATTATAATGGGATTTTTATATTGGACTTCATTAAAAGTAGTTTGTATCTATAGAATATTCGTTCATGCATCAACCATTGCTTTTTTTTCTGTTACAGATGTTATTTGTACTTATTGAACTCACTCCCTGAATCACTGAGACGGAAAAGAATCAGGTTACGTAATAAAAATTATATATAATAATACCATTTTCTCGGATGACCTATAAACACACACATTAACTAACAAGTGCATTATTAACATTCTAACAACCTCCTCCCAATAAATTTCAATGAAATAATTCGTATAAATTTCTATTTAGGGGTCGAAAGAATATCGGCTCCACTCGAAATTATTCTTAAATGGCGGTCGTATATTTTAATTAAGGCTCCGTGCTCATGCGGCCGTCGATAAGGCAAGTACGACGGTAACGATATGGTTGACTCGCAGCCCCAGCCGTTGTGGCACGTTTTATTTCAAGTAATAACATATTAGGTTAGGTTTGAAGCACGCGCCGAACCTGCGTAGTTTGGAACCCATGTAAATAATACTGATTTAACGACTGCTTAAAACGCTACAGCCATACATATGGTCAAACACTTTCTGTTTTTTTTTGGTAGTTTTATGAAATTTTTTAACGTAAAACTTAAAAGTTTATTTGCATATATTGATTACGTACAGTTTCTGTTGGATATAGTAAGAAAGAAGCATGTCTACAGCTAAGTATGAAACATTCTAATGAGTGGCTGACGTGACGAGTAAAGTGCGATGTGTTTTAAACCATACCGATAGAATGTCGTTATCTATACTTCTCGTATCCGTTTAACTTTTGTGGAAACGGTTGAGCAGAATAATGGTGGAGAGGAGATGTCTAGTAATTGTTTAGGCTAGTGGACACGAGAAGAGACATGAGTGGTGTACTGTTTGCGGCGTCTGGTGAGCGGTGTGCTGTGTGCGGCGTGCGTTGAGCGGCGTGCTGTGAGCGGTGTGCTGTGTGCGGCGTGACACATCTCCTCTCCTCTCCGCTTTCTTTTTGATTTTTTTTATTTTTAGTTTTTTGTCTTTTTTATTTTAATTTTTTCTCTTATTTTATTGACATTGATTTCTATTGCTATTTACTAATAATTAATTTGTATTTTGTAATTTTCTATAGTAGTTTTTTTTTGTGACCAGGCTTATTTTATTTAATTATTGAGACTTGCCTGGCTTGAATTAAAAACAAATAATTAGAGCCTAATTTCAAACATTTGCACGCCTTCTGGCATAACATAGCGAACTCTTTATTATGCTTTATACCATTATTATTGTACCTACCTATGTTAAACAAATGAATAAATGACTTATGACTTTCACATCTCCGCTCAAGAGTACAGTGATTGAAGCCTGGACTCCACTAAAGCGTCGCTTTGGTGGAGTCCGGATCACTGTACTCTGACAGATCATTTACTAAAATATCTCTCAGTGTCCCGTGTCTACAGCCGGTCGGCAATCTGTCCGTACCGGTTTAACCAAACATTAACAGATACAGCACAAACCACTTCTTCTTTATCGTGTGGTCAGTGCCTAACCTGGTGACAGAGTTTTTATGCCGCCCATGGGCCCCTGACTTGGCTTTACACAATCCACTATTACTGAAGGTAGAAATATATTTCAAAGAGGTTGCAGTGATGAAGAAAAATTTTCTAAACTCAACCTTAGGGTCAAGTGAAGAGGGAATAAAGCTTTTTACTTGCGAATAAATTCGAAAGCAACAACTAGAAAAACAATTAATATCAATGTGCAAGAGGGTGTCTAGTAACTAATCACTTTAAAAATCCATTATTCTATTTATTTTCATTAATCAAAACATTCCAATACATCGATGGATTAATTTGAACTTGCTCTTGACTTGTAATCCATTATGAAATAACAAGTATTATTTTGTAAGGAGTTAGTAAGTAATACCGTTGTTTTGTTGTCTTCGCGTTTTCTTCTAATTCTTTACTAGCTTCAGTTAGTGAGGGATATGGTTTTAAGATTATAGCAAAGTATTTATAGATATTCTATTGATAATGATGCGAGGTAGTACGCAAAGCAGAGGTAACTTCATATATTTATGTCATATTAAAAGTATATTAATATATTATTTTTTATATAGGTCTGATTTACTCAATCTTATAAATTGAAACCTCTTTTTAATCTTCACTTTTTTTACTAAAATACTTTTTTCGTTTTCATAACTTGTATCTTGGCTAGCTAACGGTTACGTAGACTGCATAATTTTCTCAAGTCATCCTGGTAACTTCATTTTGTTCGCTTCCAGTTTCAGCTCCAACAATTGTATGGACTCGGACCAAGTTTCTGTACTAAAAACTTTATTGAAGTGTAAAATAAATTTCGAAACTTCCAATACCCAGGGAATAAAGAGCTGTGATTGAAAACAATAAATGTATCGTCATTAATCAATGTTGCATCATCTTACTTAATGTATTAAAATAAATATTTCCAGCAGAGAAGGGTCTCCATTAACAATATTAAAATATAAAACATTGATGGCAAGTGGCGGCGTTGCAGTTCGTTCGCGCTAGTAGAGGGGTCCGAGTGCTGACTCCGCGACCTGCACTGTGCACCACTCATAGCACGACTACCTACGTGTAGGGTATAGACAGTTAGGGAATGTGAGGGCTCTTCACCCCACGTATCATCCACGGATGGGCGGCCGCCGTAATGAGGGCGAGTTGCGTAATTTACGGCCAGGGGCGGTTATGAACTCAGGGTGCAACTGTTTGAAGTTATTACGCGTATTTGGATGCGTGCACTAAGTGAAAAGTTTTGTAAGTTAAACATTTATTCAAACAAGCGGAAAGATAACAAAACACTTCAAATTAAAGTCAAACAAAAAAATACAAAAAAAATCCTGAATCAATTTTCATATATTTGTCCGTTTCTGGTAACGAGGAACATCCCTAGCATAACATACATACGTTACAGGCTTGACCACCACTTCCGAACTCAGTAGCGCACATACGAACACACAGCCAGAGATGTTATCTCAGTAAAATTATTACTACCTATATACAGTATCTACCCTATATGCATAAAAAATAACGGTCGAAACTTTTTCCTCTTGCAAAACGCTAGCCATTTAAAAATATATGTTTGTTCACATTACTTTCTTTATGGATTGAACAAAGATCATTTTATGATGAACTGTCAGAACACACAATCATAATCATTTTGACATACGGATTGCCGTAGGTATATTGTTATTAGTAGACAGGAAGCACTGTACCCCATACCGTTGGGGTGATCGTTTGTTCAACTGCCTTTACGCAAAATAAGGGTGAAGAGGAAGGGTTTAAAACTAGCGACTCATCAAAGGATTTTAAACTAGCAAATTTTCTGTATTAATATGTAAGTTTAATACTAATGCGACTAAAAAGAAGATAGTAGATACCGCATCAAAATCCTTTGCGTATTTTAAAAGAACAACGCGGTCACACAGACAGACACGTAAATCGACTTTTAAATTATAATAAGTTTATAGATATAGATAAAGGAATATAGACTTCTATTAATATTGTTTCGTCGGCTACTTTACGAGAACATTCAAGATTACGCTCGAGTCTAGAATGTTCCATCTATCTACTATCTAGAAGATTCGAGAATAATCCTACAATGTTCCAGTATAGAACTTTCTCGAAGCTTCCAGAAAGTTGTGGACCTTTCTGGAAGGTCCCAGAAAGTTGTAGACCTTTCTGGAAGGTCCCAGAAAGTTGTGGAATTTTCTCGAAGAATGGGTCCGCCGATATGAACGTTCCAAAAAGTTGTAGAACTTTCTGGAAGGATGGGTCGGCCAAATGAAGGTACCAGAAAGTTGTGAACTTTCTCGAAGGATGGGTCATATAAATACCCGTCGTGTTTGCAGGGGCAGTCAGTCTGATTTTGGCTACACAATGAAGCGATCGAAGTGAACTACAAGTGCGATATCTAAGTGAATAGTGATCAATAGTGATTTTGTGATTAAGTTATAAGTGTTTTGTGATTAATAAAGTTGTTTAGTGTTTAATTCGGTAGTGTTTTAATTTATCCCATAACCAGCTTGTAACAATATTACAATTCTAAAAAAATAAGAAATGTAACACCATTGCACAACTGTTATAAAACCATATTGGTAAGTGCAAATTTAAACTGATGGATGCGTTCAAAAGCTTCATTTTGCGGTCGTACTGGCAGTCCATTCCAGTACACAAACTATTTAACTATTCTATACTACAAAGGACTACAACTTCTTGCAAAGGAGGTCAGTTGCACCACAATATAATTATATTTTATACCGACTTCGCCTGGAACACTGAAACTTTCAATGTCTTATAAAATGAATTTGATTCAAGGACTTGGCAGTCCTTGAGCAAAATTGCGATCTAAATGACATCTGCGATTTAAAAAAGTTAATTAAAAGCTGAAATATCAACGTATATAACCATCTCATTAAAAATATTAAGCGGTGCGCTTTAACGTAACGCTTTTCGGTCCCCAAAAACATGACAAAGAATCCCACATTACCGAATCTAGGTACATGCAACGTAGGGTTGCTGAGTTACCTAAATAATGACATTGGCTAAAAATGACAGACACATTCTATTTTCTCATATATTTTTTTTAGTAACTTACACTTCTAAATTACCATTGACATTCGAAATCGAAAGTCATAAACCAATCGGTAAAGTTTTACTCATCCGAGGCGTCGGTAGCTCATCCACCTCGAGCACACCCTTCTCATTTGTCAAATCAACAGAAATATATGCGTGAGAACTCACAGATTGATGGCGAGGCCTAGATTGAATTACATCTTGGTAAAACCTGACGAGGGTCTTACATTCCATGCGGGTATAGCCGAGAACAAGAATAATATGAGAATTTAGTCGGATATCCGATATAAGGAAGACATTCGTTTTGTTCGGAAGACACGCAGTTATTTATTTGAAAAGTTCTACAACTATCACGCTTATAAATTGCGTCTTCTTTAGTCCCGAAAGAGACGCAAAAGTGTATAATAAATTTATATGAGAGACAACGTACATCCTGTAAGATCTTAGACAACAACACATGCACGGAACACTTGTCAACTAATCCCGCGGTCATAATAATAATACAACAAACAATTTACGTGATATCTCAAATGATCAGGGTGTACCATCTTCGACAAGTAAATAGAGCTTATCTCAAGTGTGTAGTTTAATCGGATGTTTATCCAACTAATTGGATTTTCCGTGCCTCCCCCCCGCGCCCCGCGCCGAGTAACCTTCCTGTATGAAACTGCACTTACACACTACATGTACACTCCGAGGCAGTTTGGGTACAACTTGCTGCAATATTAATGTTGTTCCCATATTGAAACCGAACTGAAGTCTTGATCATAATAGTTTGTGGAGACGGAACTTTGAGGGTACGAATCGAGTCTCACGAGACCACTTCAACTAGAATGCCAATTACGTGAAATCCTAGTAAAATATAAAAGGAATGTTCTAGTTCGACGTTTCGACGATCAATTGCACATCACACTCGCTCCAGTTGCTGTGCTCGCGGACTAACAAGATGTTACAATTGGGACATGCTGCAATATTTGAGCACAATATGTTATTGCTGCGATATTCGAGTAATACCAATAGAGTACTGATGATATAGTTTCGAGCTTTTACGTCGGGGAATTGATGTGAATGTAAAATGTACCTGGGTATATGTTAAACCATTGATTAATTACTTAAATCCCAACTCAATCAAAAATATAATTAAAAAGGATCGATTACTCTACTTACTAGGCCTAAATTCCAGTATCGTTTATTGAGAACGATCGTAAATCTCTGTCCATATGGAAACAATATTCAGAGCCCGATGATTGTTTCATATCAGCGTAAACTATGTCATCCATTGAAGGGATTAAAGGGGATAGAATAAAATAATTCCCCCCCGAGATGTAGGAACTTAATAGTCTAAGCACATGCTTACTGAGCTCCTAAACTAGGTGTTGCATATTCAACGAGCGATTTGCGTAAGTAAGCAATGGCTTATGTACATAACTAGGTATACGACTCAGTGGTATCCATATTACATACATAGTTTGGTAAAGAATATGCCTGGGTGTATATCAAGTTATGATAGAGCGGTGACTTAAACAAACATTTCTTTACTTAAAGACTGCTTCAACTAGAAACGTTTTAAAGAAACTAGTAGACTAAACTAAACAATAACTGTTTGAAATAAACACATTTGAAAGTAATGAGTGATGTTCTATGTATTAATCAGAGTATATTATGTTCTTGCAACAGGTGCTCATAAGTCTGAAAACTCTGAAGAGATGCATTCACATTACATCGAAAAAAGTTTCTCGACATAGTTCACGTGACCTGCAGTTTCACTCCGCCTCAAGAGACGGATGTGTCAAGTTATTTCATATTTACATTATTTACTAAACAAACCTAATATATAAAATACTATCTGACACGGCGAACTTCGTACCGCCTAGCTATGAATCTTGCTTCATGGGGTGCACTCGGGTTGATTTTCTTCAGTGAAGCACCTTGTGATATACGTCTGTTTTCGTTTTGTTATCACCTTATACTTTTTACTACACACCCTACCCTACCTGCCTACCAACCCAACCTACCTACCTACCCTACCTACCTGCCTACCTACCTACCTGTCCTACTATTTAAAGTGTAATTTACTTGTCTGTATGTATTTTTCCGGTAATGTGTTTTGTGTGTACTTTGGGTTAAATTATTACAATTTTCTTAAGGATCTCTAATATTTTTTTAAATAAATTATTGCCTATGTTACTTCCTGTTAATTTAGCTTTCTATTTGTGAAAAAATGGTTAAAATCGGTCCATTAGTTTCGGAGCCTATTCGGTACAAACAACCAAAAAAATCTTTCCTCTTTATAATATTAGTATAGATGTACATGTTAAAAGCAGAAAAGAATTAAAGGACGTCAAAAAATCAACCGACCGTTTGGCGATATCCCGAAATACTAGGTGAGCACTCGGATCCCATCGGATTGGTTTGGTCTTTACATTGGCTTCCTTAACCTATATAATTGTTTTAAAGTATATTTACCTAACAACAAAGTAAAGGTTTTAACTAAAACATATAAAGAGAAACCATAGTTTACTCATACACAATAAGAAACCTGAAAATAATTTTATACATTTATGAGAAGTGGTTTGTTTTGTATATTGACACTCCGATTGATTGAAAGCATACAAATGTAGGTAACAATAACATATCCGATCCATTAATTAATTTACAGTTAAGGAAACACGATTTTAGTAATGTTCAATTAATTCATTCATTAATTCATTCTTATTCATTCGCTTTCATATTTTTTTATTATTTCATTTTTACCTTGACACTCGAGGCACAACATCATCTGCTAGATAATGTATGATAATAAGGGATTTTTTTTTACTAAAAACATTTTTTAAAACAAGCTTTTCCTTAAATGTTTATTTTCTTCTTTTAAACAAAAGCTTGTTTTAAAAAAATGTTTTTTTACTAATAATTATTTTTTTGGTTTTCGCTAGACATGTTTCTCAGTCTGTTAATGTCAATGTCAATGTTTTTTTGTATTCTTCTCCGCAAACCCTCTTATTAGATACCCATATATCATGGGGTGCATAAAAAATAGCTAGTCCGCCATCTTTGATACTGCGCCATATTGCATTTAGAATGACGTAACTTAGCTAACCATACAATGTCATCCAAACTAAACGTGTATGCAAAATTTCAGCTCAATCGTTTGGGGGATAAGTGTTTTAAAATAATTCAGTTGTAAGATTTGATCTAAACAAATATACAGACATTACAAGTTAAATAAAAGCTTGTAAAAAAATTGGCCCCGTTGGTCAGTTAAAAATGTTTGGCCTACAACAACTTTTTTTACAATTTTTTATATGGTTGTTTTTTCAAGATGTCTGTTTCACTTTGGCTAAAGGCTCATTAAAGTTTATAATGTCTCAAATTACAATAACATTTATAATTGAGGCAGCCCGGTATGTAATTATTATATTATTAACAAATCTGGGATCCTCTCACTCCTAGCCATATATTTAAGGAATATTGTGATTGTTTTGGATTAGCATTTATGAAACAAAAACAATTATTACTATAATTTACTATTATAATACTCGGTTGACTAAATCTCAATCGGACATCCCAAACTATACAAATTCGCCAAGTGGACCGAACGTAGAGTAAACATCACTGCTACAGATTTGGATGCTGGACTGATAACCGATCCACAGGAGACTTATGTACCTACCCATAGGAACAGGCTATGCATACTAGCTCAAACAACCAAGGACAGATCAGTTTCTGATGCCAAGAATATTCTTCGAACTAAAGTAGCTTTGGTTTTACTTTCGACATTTCGATTAAACAATGTCACCGTTGGAAAAGTAATTGGTGGTTCAAAAATAAATGCCTGTTATTAAATTAAAATTAATAGTTGAAAAAAATAACATGTGATGAATTATTTTATGTCGAATTAAGTTTCGTTAACTATACTTTGGTAAATAGTTACTAAGTGATTAAATATTTAATGTTGGAATAAATAACATCACTTTAAACTTCAAAAATGCAGAAACACACGCGTCACATTTAAAGAATACAAGATACAAATCAACGTGGATAACGAACTCCATCGTAAAAATGGCCATTTCCTCGTTTTTCGATGCGGAAACATCAACAGTTATACAGTTGAAAGTGTTGAAACAGATGAACACGCCGAAATGTTTTTAAAAACCAATTAAAGGGTACTTTTTGCTGGCGTCCATGGGTTTGTCAAGCATTTCAATTAATTTTTTACACTTGATCGATCAGTTCGCGCGAGAACAAAGCAATTACGACATCGGAACGTAACCGATAGCAATTAATTTGTTTTCGCCTTGACGAGCAACGGTCCGGCCTCTCCGAACGCGCCCTTTGTAGGCATCAAATCGACGCCTTTTATATTACATTTTTGTTTGTATTGAGCTTTACAGATAACGAATTCTTATCCAGGATAACTTTTAGTGTTTTTATTGCCTAATAAGTCTTGCTATTAGAAATTGTAGAAATACTGTTAATCTATTTTATTTGCGTCTTTTGGCGAAAACTTATCCGTTTTGAATATTTCTTTAATAGTCAAAGTTAAGTCTAGAACTAAAACACGAACTAAAAATAACTCACAGATAAAATATGACATAAACAGTCAATTCGTCAGGCCAATTAAATTAATTAAATACTGAAGAGTTTTCCTTAAAAAATTGATTTATGAAACTTAATCTACAGATACATTTCGAACGTTTTCGAATAACAGATTCAAAAAAAAAAGCGTATATTTAATGTAGCACCGCTTCATAAAGAATTCCCCGATCCAGAAAATATGTATTTCCCTAAAGTAATTCCCATGTTGGGTAATATGTGTAAGCAGGCTTTAGTAGGGTAAATCGGGACGCAATATTTAAAACAAGCTTTTATTCTCGAGCAAAGACGGGCTTTCAGGAGACCAAAGAAAATAAAAAACTGTAGATTTACTTTTCAACGTTTATAGATTGTTGTACAAAGGCAATTTCACTGGCTTCTTTTTGTCTAATAAAACCCTACAACATCACACACATCGTTGTGTTTTTGATGTTTATATTTTAACTTATTTTTATATTTTATATGTCAAATGATTCGTAGGAATTTAAAAATACAGTCACAATAACATTACGTACATAATTATATAACAAAAGATCTAACCTATTTTCAGATGTATGGTAATTCGGACGATAACAATTTTAAAAATCGTCAAACAATTTTAGCCTGTCGCAGTAAGCTGTTGGGCAGTAGATTCGACCAAGATACACTTGTGGTTCCCTTACCTACAGCAATTCATGATATACCTATTGTCTCTCAAGTTTTGAAAATATTTTATATCATAACAACCATTTTTTATTTTCAGTAACGTCACACATCCATCATCATGTGCCTTTTCCCAACTATGTTGATGTCGGCTTCCAGTCTAACCCGATGCAGCTGAATACCACTATTTTAAGTGGAGCGACTGCCTATCTGACCTCCACAACCCAGTTAGTATTGGGTAATATGATACTGCTTTGGTAAGACTGGCTGTCAGACTTTTGGGCCACTGACAACCTATAACGACTGACAGAAAAATTACAACCGAGACCATCCGAAGCACGGAGGAAACTGGGTAAGAAATGGTTGGTCATCCATCTACGGAACAGCCTAGGCAAGCGCGTCTCAACCTGAAGATTGACCCAAGCAGATGTTATTATTTAGCCACACGAGCTCCTCCACACTACGCCACTTTTCAGCTTTCAAAATTTCTCCCACGTAGTCGTTTCGCTACGTCGCAGTCGGCGGCTGAATATATCAGATTTTAATCGACATTTTGACGATACTCTTGCTTCGAAATACATGGCCGGAACGACGTTGATTTATTTTAATGATAAAATAAATGTTTTTCACTGCTATAATAATATTTTTTGTTCTTTACTACAATTTTAAATTAAGTACTGAGTTGTGTTGATTATTTTTCTCCTATTTTTCTTCTCTTCCGAAAGTCTGAAGATTAAGTAGTATTTCGTACCAATATATTCAGATACAAAAGAAAATTAACGCCCTTTAGCCCAGCTACCGAATAGTTTAGTACCGGGTCAATCGTATTATGATTGTATTAGGCTTCATGGCAGCGTTACAATCGGCAGGCTTAGACGATTTATTTAATACAGTAGTTTTAATATAAACCGGATTATTGATTAAACGCAGTAAGTAGTTCAACAACTACTTGTGCATAAATAATTCTTGTCCTCTCCATTTTGTTGCGGCCAAGATACGCATTTCATTTTGTCTCCCCAATAAGTAGAGTCCGATTTGACCGACTGACTGTCTACCCTGTAGTATCCTTCGGACACGTATATCGAAACACCGGGTCACGAAGAATGAGCAACGTAACGAACGTGCAATAAACCGAAGACGTGATATCTACCTTTTTCTGCCAAACATCTGGTAAAACGTTACGTTGAACAGCCCACTCCTCTACAAATAACAGACATTACGGAAATATTAACAGAAAATCGATTGGCAAGATTATTACAATATAAAACACATCTGCGTCAAAAACTGATTAAAAGTAAATATAAATCGTTATCAGAATGAAAAAATCAAAGAAAAATGAGTTAAATAAAAGACAAGAGATAAAGGGCAATACTAAAGCACATCATTTATAAAATGAACACGAATGGTACCATAAACTGGAATCATGAAAGTTTATTCCCTGTTTTAGTTAAGGGCGGACCATTCAATCGCGACGTAAAAAATTTACGATCACACGTCAAGAGAAACACCAATGAGGGTGTAAACAGTACCCTTCCGATACTTAAGTATCTTCTTGTAAAAGTTCATTAGCAATTAACGTTATCTACTTCGGCGATGACGCCATTTCCTTTCTTTATTAAATAACGCCATATTCATCCGTCCTTACTTCCAGAGTAGTGGGAGCAAATCATTCTAACTTGGTTTTGTTAAAACCTTAAGCCCCGGGCACGAAGGATAATATATTCTATATAAGCTGTTTTCTTAGAGATTTATACGAGTAGGGTCACATAAAAATAAAGTTGGCTTTTAGATGTAGCCCAGCGTACAAATCCTGAAATATCGCTGCTCATTTCAATTAGTTCCGTCGGTTAAAAATTCAATACAAGTAGCACAGTGCCTCGGCCTTTAAAGGAGTGTAGTTCATCGCAGTGTTTTGAAAAAGAAAATTTAAAATAAACTTTGAAGAGGAAATCTCATTAGAACTGCAGATATAACTCGTTAATGAAACTAGTACTGTGAAAGCATGTTCCTTTTCAAAAGTAAAGAAACTAAAATAATATCAACGCAGTGTACGTTTCGAACACGCACCGGCCATTGTTGTAGTTGACCTATCGAAACTCTCAAAGTTAATAACCAAGTCGTGGTAATCTATTAACTGAAATAAACTAGCACCACATTCAACTGTCAATTACAACTACCAGATTTCGATAGAAGTTTCAAACTAATAAATATATTAACAGTGGCTTAGCGTCGTATAAGAAGGTCGAAGGATCGTGTATCTTTTCGGACACGTCTCAATTATTCAGTGCGAAAAGATTGACACCTGTTAAAAGTTTGAACTGATCGAATATATTTATCAAAGAATTCGTTATGATATTGTACATTATGATAACTTTGTGAATTGTAGAAGTTGTTTTCTAGTGTGTATAATAGTAAGTCGCTTGGGTCGATCGTTAGGATAAGCCGCACTTGCCTAGGTTGGTCCGTAGATGGGTAACCACCCATTGTTTACCGATTGTCCTCCGTGCCTCGGAAAGCATGTTAAACCGCTGGTCACGGCTGTCATTGGTTCATCTTTGTAGTGATCCGAAAATCTGACAACCAGTCTTACCAAGCGTATCGTGTAACCCAGTGCTAACTGGGTTGTGGAAGTCAGATAGGCAGTCGCTCCATGTAAACTACTGGTATTCAGCTGCATCTGGTAAGACTGGAAGCCGACCCCAACGTAGTTGGGAAAGGCTGGGCAAATGGTTACGATTTTACTTTTATCATAACTTTGTGAATTGTAGAAGTTATTTAAACTATTCCAAATGTGACGTACGTTAAATATTTTATGAAATTTTAACAGGACAAAAAATAGGTGTATACTGTTCCATACGAGTTTATAAGTTAAATTATTTCTCCTTTAAAATATAACATGTTGAACAGTATTTAAATGCAGTTAGAATGAAGCACAAACAAATACATATGAGCAACTGCGCCTGAGCTGGACTGAGCCTGTTTTTCAGGTAATTAAAAACTAGTTATTTAAAAACTAGTACACTGACCCCATGCTTACAGTAAAGGTGAGATTTTCGCTCTCCTTTGAGAACACTGTGTTTATGCTTTATTTTATTATAAAGTTAACATATAACTTTCTTTTATACATCATCATCTTCAACTTTTCATGCAGTTCCAGCATGAATACGAAGATGTTTAATAAAGACAACGAGATACTCAAAATAATGAGTACAACCGTTTGTTTAAATTAAGAACAAAATTACAATCACTGAAACTAACCTGAACCACCAAAAATCATAAGGAATTTAATTCTCACGTAAAAAAAGCGAGAAAGTACACAAAATAGGAAATTATAAATCCTACGGCCTCTTGAGCGATGATTCCGTAAGAGTGATACCCGACCAGAGGCAATTGGAAGTTGTCACTCCTTTCCATAGAACTTATATGTGCTACGTACAACCTAGACGACATTGTAAAAATAATATTAAAAGGTTCTATATTATTCTTACACACCATGTTTCAGGGTATTTCTGTCCGGCGTTCGTCGCATTTTCCGCAGTGTTACGACAGACGACAAAAACTGCATAGTCCTCAAAAGAGCCACTTTGATTGAATAAAAAGTAGCTTTCACAAGTAATTTAAATTTACAAGCAGAGCGAATAAAAATGCAAAAATATACTTTTTAAATACAGTTGAAAATCTTTGAAAAGGAGAAAAGGAAAACGTGTTACAATTTTATATTTCGTACTAGCTGTACCCGGCCTACCTACCCACGACCTACCCACGACCTACCCACGACCTACCCACGACCTACCCACGACCTACCCACGACCTACCCACGACCTACCCACGACCTACCCACGACCTACCCACGACCTACCCACGACCTACCCACGACCTACCCACGACCTACCCACGACCTACGCACGACCTACCCACGACCTACCCACGACCTACCCACGACCAACCCACGACCTACCCACGACCTACCCTCGACCTACCCACGAACTACCCACGAACTACCCACGACCTACCCACGACCTACCCACGACCTACCCACGACCTAGCCACGACCTAGCCACGACCTACCCACGACCTACCCACGACCTACCCACGACCTACCCACGACCTACCCACGACCTACCCACGACCTACCCACGACCTACCCACGACCTACCCACGACCTACCCACGACCTACCCACGACCTACCCACGACCTACCCACGACCTACCCACGACCTACCCACGACCTACCCACGACCTACCCACGACCTACCCACGACCTACCCACGACCTACCCACGACCTACCCACGACCTACCCACGACCTACCCACGACCTACCCACGACCTACCCACGACCTACCCACGACCTACCCACGACCTACGCACGACCCACCCACCACCTACCCAGCACCTACCCAGCACCTACCCAGCACCAACCCAGCAACTACCCAGCATCTACCCAGCACCTACCCAGCACCTAACCACCACCTACCCACTACCGCCAACGGGTAAATACCAATATTAACCACTCATTATACGTGGATTACCGGACAATGAACATAAATTGTTAGTGGAAGTAGGTACGCTAGCATTTAGCCCATTAGGAACTGTTTCAATCAAACCAACCTTCCTGTAATCTCTTCAACCAAATTAAACTTCAGACAGTCAGAAGTGTGGCAGAAAAAAGCCGTTCTTCAAATATTAAGCCCCGGAAGGTGCGATAAGTAAAACATGAGTTCGTTTAGATTCAAACATTAAAATGTTGACTGCCGCAGTGACGAGGGTCAAATAAACTGAAAACGTGGACGCCTTCTGGTTCATTTATAACTTCACGCACATTCCCTTATGGGATAAGCAAGCAGTAAACATAAAATGCCACACTCGTCTGACACATTCTAATCGCTCAAAAATAACGTTACGACCTTCCCTTACTAGCGAGGCAAACTCACATGGTTTTTCTCATAATATACCGTAGCAATAAATCATTAGCATAAATATGTATTAATGAAAACAAAAACTTAGAAAGGTAGAACTATTTAAAATAGTTTCCGCTTTGTGTTATAGGTATACCTAAAGTTAGATAAAACAAAACCTGAATAAACCGACACGTTTACATATTTCAGTTTTCCGAATAATAGTAGCTAAATGAATCGTATCGTATTTCGTTTCTAACGTTTACCTGAACTAGACCGAATAGTTTTTTGAACCAAAAACTCGTTTAAAAGCGGATATTGCATTCGAGAGCGTTCCAGTTAGATCGATGTATTATACGAAGGTCCGTGAAGAGGTTTTTAAAAAAAGAATTATTTAGTAAAGTAGAATGAAATACTTTAATTTAGTATAAAAAGAAGTGGTAATTATAAAGAACTAGTATTACAATAATAATTGGGACCTCCGACCCGTACCGAGTATCTGACCGAACTAACTCCCGAGCCGACAGGCATCCGTGCCTTCCTTATCTTAGTCATAATAAGCTGACTAGACAGAATTGTATGAGGATCATCATCATCAGCTATTCCACTGTCATATCCAGGATATAACAGCCCCCCCCAGAAGACTGAAATTCGGGGAGAAAAGTCCGAAATTCAGAAGATTACACAATTTCTCTTAATCTCGGTAATGGAATTGATTGACTTTCGAGTTCGGTATCTTCGTTGTTGTTATGGAGATCGTTATCGGTATGGGTCGTCGGCCTTATACAAGAAATGTAGAATTTAGACTTATGTCTAGAAATTATTTTACAAGATTTAAACACTATAAAAGATATTACAATTATTAAAATACACACAGTTAGTATAGAATAATGAGTCCCATATTTTACTAAAATGGGTTCTTCGTCAATGATCTGGTTTAGGTTTGAAACTAACTGATTATTTGTAGTAAGATCATCCAAATCAATGTTTTTTAATAAAATAGGGGATATGTTGTTATTTAAACTAGTAGTCTTAGTGTCTATCTTACAGCACGAGTCATTGATAATATTAAAATCTAAACTAGGAATAGGAATGTCTATATTGATTTCGTCACCGGATGATATAAGTCTTGCACTTCTGGTGTATACTGTACATTGTCTTGGAATTTGTAATATTCCTGTACCGGACACTATAATATCGCGTAGTTCGGGTGTATTACAATCAATCGATATTTTACTCGAATGTGATTGCACGAAGATCCACTGATTGTTCAGAAGTGGTTTCCAAATATCTAATTCACCGATAATTGTTTTTGTTTCACATTGTACAGGAATAGTATTAATTGATTTTGTTAATAGTTCACTTTCACAGGTAGGATTCCCGCTCGTCAACAATACCGTAGGTATCTCACACAGAAAGAACTCAGAGTTTATCGTTTTACACTTATCTAGGTTATCTAAATTACAATAGTTCAACTTATCCTTAGAAATAGCAGTATACAAACTAGAAGGTAGTATTAAACTAAATGTGTTCGGATTATCTGATCCGTGAGGAGCAGGTAATGCTAAGTTGTGGTACAGATTAAATTCATCATTAGTAACTAATGGGATTTGTAAAACGAACACAAGTTTGTTTTTATAATAATAACATGCGACATTGGAAATGCTTAGTATTAAATGGATGTTATCTAAACTTAACGTTATGGGGATTCCAGTGTCTCTAGGTAAGTACCTATCGTTATCAACAAGTTCCATGTATAACTGAGCCGGACTTAGTATGTTCGGATGCAGGATGTTTTGACTACTTAACATGATAGCGTTTGTTATGTCTTCGAGCTGGAACGATAATGCCAATAGTGAGCTTTCGAGGCTAGCTATTATGGAATAGACCTTTGTTTCAGATATTAAGATTTTATTGGTTTCCGTGATATTATTTACTTGTAGTACAAGTTGACTTAACACTTGGTTAAGAGAATCTTCGTTACTTTTTATTTGATTAATTGTTTGTTTGTAAGATTCCATGGTAGTGGTGGTAATTAAGATATTTTCTTTCATATATTCTGCGAGCTTCTTTTCGTGATTCTGGATAGACTCTATTGCGGATTCGTATATAAGTGCGTCGTCTTCGTCTAGTGTACCGAAAACATGTTTGAAAACAGTGCCAATTCCTCCGAACCATGCTGAACGTTTATTACGTTTTGATATTAAATGTGAAATAGAGTCGAACTCGCGTTTGATATCATTGTATCGGACTGTGAGTGGGGATATTATATTTTCACATTGAAGGTTGTTTGATTTTTGGCATGTATTCTTAACTATATTTAGAATATCATTAAGGTTGGTAAGATGAGGATTTACAAATGAAACGTTTACATAGCTGATTATGCTTAGTTTGCCTTTGATTATTTTAAGTTTTCCTACGCTATCGAAGTATATGCCGGAACTAGAGGGAAGTGGCTTGACAAAGTCCTGGTGTGCATTGCTCAATGCGCTGAAATAGAATGAATAAAGTTAGGTTAGTTGACTACTATAATGGATTAATATAACTATAATACAAGATCTTTGACTTCTGCCGGTTTCATTTGATCGAAATGATGAGTTACGTGGCGTCTATTAATTAAGAGTGTGGCAGTATTATTACCATGTACTCTTATAATTTTGTACGGCCCCTTCCAGATAGGGGATAGTGCTTTTTTGAGCCTCAGATTGTTTTTAAGGTAAACGTAGTCACCGGCCTTGTATTGTGGTGGTGACTTAGTATGGGAGTCATAGTAGGATTTAGAAGACTCTTTGGATTTTAGTATATTCTCCAGAGCTATTTCTCTGGTGTATTTGAATTTATGTTGTAACATTCTTATGTAGTCCGAATATGTTGCGTTAGGTTCACCTTCGTATATAGAATTAGGAATAAAAGGTTTGTGACCGAAAATTAATTCATAAGGAGTGAATTTCGTGGTAGAGTGTGTTGTTGTGTTATATGTTAGCATAGCTGTATATACATAGGTAGGCCAATTATCTTGATTCTGATTAACAAATGATTTTAAATATTCCTTAAGGGTTGAATGACTGCGTTCTAGGGCTCCTTGTGTCTGAGGATGATAGGGCGATGACCAGAGTTGTTTTACTTTGAGAAATTGGCAAGTTGTTTTAAATAGACCGGATGTGAAATTAGTGCCTTGATCGGTAAGAATAGATTTAGGAATTCCAAATAGTGATATGAAGTGGATAAGACAATCACTAGTTTCTTCGGCAGTTGTACTACGTATAGGATAGGCGGTTGAGTATTTTGTTAGGTCATCTTGTAAGGTTAGGATATATTTGAGTTTGGCAGTACCGGATTCAGGTAAGGGTCCTACTATATCTAGTGCTACTCTTTGAAACGGGGCTGTGGATGTAGTAGTAATTTCCATAGGAGCTTTGTTTAGTTTTCTTAACGCTTTGTTTTCTTGACAGAGTTTACATTTCTTGACATAGTCTTCTATGTCACTTCTCATGCCCTTCCAATAAAATTGTTCTCTGATTCTGTTGTACATCCGTATTGATCCTAGATGTCCAGATGTAGGAATGTCATGATTTTCACGCATTATTTTAGGTCTTTCACTCAAGGTGGGGTATATTATTTTATTTAGATAAACGTGGATTTGGATTTTTGTATTGTTAAAAATATGAGTTAGAATATTATAGATTTTAGTGTAGGAATGTTGATCAAACGGATTTCTGAAATCGGAAATGGCAATCTCTGTTGTTTCTTCAGATTTCAAGATTTCGTCTCTTACTTGTTTCAGAGTGTCGAAGATAGCAGGATAGGATGATTCGTCGAAATGGTGAACTTTAGTAAAGATGAGGTAAACTGTCTTATTTTCGTAGTTAGTTTTTAGAAAACGATGTAATTCTTTTTCAGAATTAAAGATCTCGTCTACGTTTTCAGAGAAGGGAAGAATTTCAGACACATAGGGATTGGAGTCGTCTAAATCTATGGATGTAGGAATTAATATAATTTTGCAAGTTGTTTTTAAGAGGTTTTCGTTGTGTTCTTTTAAGATTGTATTATTTGTTCTCTTATTTGAGTTTGATTTCAGGAATTGCGTATAGTTGTCGTTGTTTAGGTTTAGTTGTGGGTCTGATGAGGGGATTTGGAGTGATTCAAAGTCAAGGTTGAGGTCTGCACTGTTAGGACTAAGGTCAAGGTAAGGTAAGTTCGATCCTAGATCTAGGAGTTCTGGAGACAATGTTGGTATGTCCTGTGGTTGCGAACGACTCGGCGGAACATTAGGTATTATATTAGAATCGGTGTTAAGATCTTGGTTGAGCAGGTCGTCATTTTCAAAGGAGAATGGGATAGGAGATGGTAGGTCTACGAGAGGGTTTTCTGGTAGATTATTTAATTCGGTGTCAAGATTTTGTAGAAGAGAGTCAGGAGTTGGTGAAGGTTCATCTTGAATGGGGTTAGCTGGAAATCGGGACAGTGCGTCAGCATTAGTATTTATTTTCCCCTTCTTATGTATGATCTCATAGTCGAACTCTTCTAATTTGAGTCGCCAGCGAATTAATCTAGATCCAGGGTCTTTACAGTTGAATAGCCATTGCAAAGGCTTATGATCTGTAACTATTGTGAATCGGTTTCCGTAAAGATAGGGACGAAAGGCTTTGGTTCCAAAGACAATAGCCAAGCATTCTTTTTCAGTAACGCTGTAGTTACATTCAGCTTTGTTAAGCGTTCGTGATGCGTAAGCAATGGGGCGATCTTTTCCTATAGAACCTTGTGATAAAATAGCAGAAACAGCGAAGTTTGAAGCGTCACAAGTGAGGATAAAAGGTTTCGTAAAATCAGGGTAAGCAAGGATAGGTGAGGTTACTAATTTTTTCTGTAGCACCTCAAAAGCAAGTTGTTGTTCGTTTTTCCAAGTAAACGGTGTATCCTTTTTTAGAAGGGAAGTTAGCGGTTTTGCTAGTTTAGAAAAGTCTGGTATGAAACGTCTATAATAGGATGTGAGGCCGAGAAAAGATTTCACGTCTTTGGGACACTTTGGTATGGGAAATTCAGTGATGGCTTTAATTTTTTTTGGATCTGCTTGCACACCGTCTTTGTTGATAACGTGACCAAGATAAGCGACTTCTTTACATAGAAACTCGCACTTATCTGGTTGGAGTTTCAGGTTATAGTCTCTGAGTCTATTGAAAATAGAGGATAGATTTTGAATATGACTTGGGAGGTCTGGCGAATATACAACAATGTCATCTAAATACACAAAGCAACGTGAGCCTTGGAGTCCACATAAACAAGTGTTCATAAGTTTTTGAAAGGTTGAGGGGGCATTTTTTAACCCAAATGGCATTCTTGTGAATTGGAAATGACCTTGAGGTACTGAAAAGGCGGTTTTAGGAGCATCCTGTTCAGATATTGGAATTTGATGGAAGCCTGAAGCCAAGTCTAAAGTTGTGAAATATTGACTTTTCCCTAATTGATCTAGAATTTCTGTAATCTGCGGAATAGGATAAGTTTCTCCAATGGTGATGTCGTTGAGTTTCCTATAGTCTATAACGACTCTCCATTTTCGTTTTCCTGAAGCGTCTAATTTTTTTGGCACGACCCAAATGGGTGAGGACCAGGGTGAATTTGATGGTATCACTATTTTTTGTTCTAGCATCTTATTGAGTTGGTTTTCTACTTCCTTTTTGTGGCATTCAGGAAATCTATAGGATTTGGTTTGAATAGGAATGTCTGTGTTTGTTCTGATGTTATGTTCAGTGGCTTTAGTATAGGTGAGCTGTTCGTCTGGAAGGTGAAAAATGTCGGAAAAGTTTGTACAAATTTGTAACAAGGCATTGGATTCCTCTTCATTGAGGTGGGAAATTCTAAGTTGTTCGAGAACTTTATTAGTTCGTATTGAGACGTTAGAAAGAGGTTTTGAGTTATTGGGACTTGGCCAATTTCGAGTATTTAGAGGTTCTATTGCAAGGTTAAGGTTGGATTGAAGTATGACGGGTTCTTCGGAAATGTTAACAACCGATATATTAACACGATTATTATCTTTGACTTTAACGATGCAGTTCGCAATTAGCAATGAGGCAGAGATATATTGATCTAGTATTATACCTTCTTTTATGTCTGGATTATTGACTGTGCATTCGATGATGGTTTCTGAGCGAGGCGGGATATTGTATAATGGTTCAGAGAACTTTAATTTAACAGAATCTTCATCTATTTGAAGTGTTCCTTGATGGTAGTCTATTTGACAACCTAGATTCTTTAGGAGATCGGTACCTATAATACCATCGTAGCTGAGGCTGATTTCTTTTACGACGTGGAATTCATGGCTGTAAGGTTTATTTGATTTTTGAAATATTTGTAGTTTGAAACTACCTAGCGTTGAAGTTGCTTCACTTCCCGCGTCAATTCCTTTAAGGAGTATAATTTCCTTACTCAATTCTGGAACTTTGGTCATGGAATCTAATTTCAGGAGGCTTACGCAAGAACCAGTGTCAACTAGAAAGGATAGAGGTCTATCAGCGACTGAGGTTTGGATTATTACATAAGGTAAGTACTTTTTTTCAGTATTTTTATTTATTTTATAGGTTTTCATGTTATTACTTTTTTTCAGGTTTTGTAGGATATCTGAAGTTGAAACATCTGGATTTGGTACTAGAATAGGTTCGGTGGATTGGTAAGATTTGCTACGTGGGTTGGTAGAAGAAGTGGATTCAGTGAGTTTAGTCGTTGATTTAGTAGAGGTAGTGGAAACAGTGGGTTTAGTAGATACAGTGGATTTAGTAGAAACAGTGGGTTTAGTAGAAACAGTGGATTTAGTAGAAACAGTGGGTTTAGTAGATACAGTGGATTTAGTAGAAACAGTGGGTTTAGTAGATACAGTGGATTTAGTAGAAACAGTGGATTTAGTAGAAACAGTGGGTTTAGTAGAAACAGTGGATTTAGTAGAAACAGTGGATTTAGTAGAAACAGTGGATTTAGTAGATTTAGTATAATATGATTCAGAGGATACAGTGGGGATAGAGGCATCGTCTTTGAGGTAGTAGGGATAATTTCCCGGGCGACGCCGGTCGGGAAATTCTATTCGTTTAAATCGTTACGATCAATTTCGTCAACTCCCTCTTCGTTGTCTTGGTTTATGTTAAGAATTTTGCGCATTGGATTAGAGTTAGAAGTTTGTGTAGGGTTAGCTTGACGACCATATGAAGTAGAAGCAGTGGATTGATTCCTGCTGTTATTATATTGTCTCTTGCGACAATTTTCGATGGTGTGTCCAATGTTTTTGCAGTAACGGCAAATCATATCGTTAGTGTTCACAACTTTAGAATAGTCGGAACGATAACTGCGTGAACCTGTAAAATGAGGCGGTTGGGACTCACGACGAGTGTTGGTATTTTTGAGTCTATCATTTTGGAAGTGTGTGTTGGGAATTGATTTTTTGTAAATACTGGAGATAATTTTCTCTTCTTCCACTGCAAAGTTTACGGCAGAATTTAATGAGTCTGGATTGCGACATCTAACGACCTGTGAAATACGTGGTTGGAGTCCTATTATAAACGTGTGAAGAGAAAGATCTTGTATTGCGGCAACACGTCCTGCTAGCTCCGTTTTCTTTTTTGTCGGAATAGAAATGTTTATCTCTGTGAGTAATTTTGCTAGACATGTTTCGATTTTTAATGCGAACTGATTGACAGTTTCAGTGGAATTCTGTCTGCAGTCCTGAAGCTCGGTAAGCAGATGAGCATAGTGTTTTCTTTCTCCAAATTGCTGTTTAAGGAAATCAATAAATTGTTCGAAGGAATCGAAATCTTTGACAGTGCATGTTGATTCGGCCTTGTCGACTAATTGACTTAAGATAAATTTAAACAGAATAGGTTTCTGATTTTTCGTAGCGATATCGAAAGCGCTCTGGCAGTTAGTAATAAAGGGATTTAATTTTTCCCTAGATCCATCGAATGGTTTTATGAACTTGAAAAGAATACCTAGTTCTATTTTATCGTCAATTTCCAGTTTAGAGCCCTTAGAGCCACTGGAACCTTCATCTTTAGCCTCAGATTTAGTAGTCATGGTGTAGCTTCAGAACAAAGCGTAAACAACAAAAAAAATAAAATGTAAGAATATTATTACAAGAAGCCTTAACTTAGCTTATTATAGTTACGCAGCAGTAGCGCGTAGTCTAAACAAAGTTTGCAGCGAGTCTTATCAGTTACAATACAATGTATGCAGATTAAATGTCTATTTATAGAAATTGAATATTTATGTAGGAACAGAGGCTCTGAGTTAATTCTGGTATTCACGCAAGGAAATAGTAGTTTTCACTCACAGGAACGTAGTCGTTAAGACGATGATCAGCATCATTTCCACAGGTCACTGTGGACCGCGGACCGTGGAACAGTGGCTGCCGAGGACCTCTGTGTGAACAGAGGATGGAAGCTGGATTCGGTTGCCAGGTGCAACACACAGGAACAGATGTTGATGAATTCACTGAAGCACTTTAGATTTGTTACACTTTTGGAACACTTATTAATTTCACAACACTTATTGGTTTCTGGTAGGATATAGTAAGTTTTTGAGAAGCGTATTCGGGTAAGGGATTTTCGTATCCCACCGCTGCCACCAAATATTATACGAAGGTCCGTGAAGAGGTTTTTAAAAAAAGAATTATTTAGTAAACTAGAATGAAATACTTTAATTTAGTATAAAAAGAAGTGGTAATTATAAAGAACTAGTATTACAATAATAATTGGGACCTCCGACCCGTACCGAGTATCTGACCGAACTAACTCCCGAGCCGACAGGCATCCGTGCCTTCCTTATCTTAGTCATAATAAGCTGACTAGACAGAATTGTATGAGGATCATCATCATCAGCTATTCCACTGTCATATCCAGGATATAACAGATGCTATGTAAACTATTCTTTTGCGTATTAGTATATATCTTTCCCATGCAGCACTCGGAACTATAAAGATTAACGCTGTAGGGAATCAGCGTGTTTGGATAATCCTATAAGCGAAATTGAGAAAAGGAAAATCTATGTTTTTGTAAAGAGAAAATCTGTAAGCATGGCTCTCTGTACCGGAAATTTAAATACGTCTTACTTCTAAATATATAAGGTCTATCTTTTCATACACGAAATATTTTAAGATTAATTGATAAATAATTAAAGAACTATTTAATTTTAAGAGTAATAATTAAATAGTTCTTTAAGTCTTAAAGTCGCCATAGCATCGAAAAAAGAAATTTTATCTAAGTGGTTTTGTTTTTACGAAATTATTATAATTCAAAATGTTCTTGAGACATTTTGCATGAAACCTTTAATCCGTATTAAAAAAAAATACGACGTAATAATCTAGCGTAATGGATGTTAAAAAATAAGGAGCCAGTATTTGTTTTGTGGGTCAAGTGATTTTTTTTTTTTAAATATATTTGGAACAATTTCTTTTTTCCATTGAAATGGCTTCGTTTTAGACGTTAGATGATTCTCTGATAATATTTCGTGTATAAATATCCTGCCTATATTCGTGTATGAATAGTATACCTTAAATATACACGAAAAATGCTCAAAGTTTGAGTGTAAGTCGAAGAAAGTAAATTCATTTCTTAACTCATCCATGAGCCAACTGATGCAAATGACTAATTAACCCAAAATTCAGAATACATCATCCACGTCAGCTTAAACCTATGTTAATGTATGCCACTAGCGCTAAACGTACTGTAATCATACAAAAAATAAAAATATGTTTCCGTAACGTATAAACGTTGGAAATGCCGAAATATGGGGAATTAAGTGGGGCTTAAAGCTGAGCGGTTGAGGGCGATCCTGCACTCCGATGAAATATTAAACGTTTTGGCAGATTGTAATTAATAATGTGCTAGCATACCACGGGCCGCTGGACCGGCAGGACGGCTACCGTCCGGATATAACAGAAAAATTGCCGGATCACGGCCGAGAGCCCGGTTAAAATTCTGGAAGCAATTTTAAGCTTTGGAGTTAAAAAGTGATGTTGCTTTTATGAGACTAAGGCCGATGCCGTACCGCAAAACCACTAATTTTGTTATGAACAGGATGCTTGTGCATACTGAAATAAGCACACGTCCGACCAATATTTCGGTATTATCGAAACTTCGTTTTACGAAATACTATTCATTGGATATGCAAACCGAAATACCTACTATGTTTCAAATAAGAACACAAATAAATTCAGAAACACGTAAAATCTTGTAGCCTGGATACTTATACACAAAATTGAAATCCCTGCACACGATTCTCAGCAAGAATTCGAGCCAAAGATCGATTTAATAAGTCAATAAACCGTCGTCGATTGAGCCAATCTCATTTTATGAGTCCCTCGGCTGCACGATCAGACATCCTAAAAGTTACCAACGACCATCCCAAGAAAC
Source organism: Standfussiana lucernea (assembly GCA_964057025.1). Classification (NCBI taxonomy): domain Eukaryota; kingdom Metazoa; phylum Arthropoda; class Insecta; order Lepidoptera; family Noctuidae; genus Standfussiana; species Standfussiana lucernea. The sequence goes on from OZ059793.1 coordinate 6,657,760, forward strand.
AGCCTGTCTGTGGCATTTATTCCGGCTCAGCTCATTGTCGATATTCACTCTCCGACTATAATTGCAATTTCAAGACGTCTGCGTCTTAACAATACTCTCTGTACGCAAAATTCAAATTCCTTGTCTATAACCACAAATGCTTTAAGGTTAATAATCCCAAATCGAAAAACAAGATTAGAAAGCCAGATAATAACCATTTTCATTTTCACGACATGATTTTTGTAAAAAGTGCTTAGAGGCACTTTTTCAAAATTAAATTTTCTTATCTTTACAACTGACTAGCTTTTCCTTATCACGTGCGCAATAAGGAGTTTCACAATTTGACGTAGGATTTTAAATTAAATTAAATGTAGTATTTGTGGCAACCGGTCCTTTAATAAACTGGTTGTGGATTCATCGAAAATCTTTGGATCAACGCTTTCTGTGAACAGATTATTAATAACCTGCCTAATATCAATATTTTAGGAACTCAACATTTAAAAAGAACCTTACAGTTAATTTGGCTCATCAACCTAACCAACTTTTGGTTAAGTTGCCATAAACCATAAAAAAGTCGTAAACAACAATTTTGGTATGCAATAAAGTATATCTATATGTATACTTATCTATACCACTACCACCAACCAACAACCAACTTGACTCGTATACAATACCTATCAGATTATTAAAAAGCCGTAGAAATCAAAGAAGCACTGACTACAACACTCATTATTGCCCGTTGGTAATGAGAGTGAATGAAACAACACACAGCTACGCAACTAGACTAAAACATACTCCGAACTCGTTAGATGATAGCTAAGTTTGCACGTGTAAGCTCGGATATGATGTCCAACTTACACGGGAACACTTCAAGTGGATTAAATTAGCAAATAATCTGAAGGCTTTACAGGTGCTATCAAAGCTCTTGATAGCTAAGTCCATTTTTAGAACACGTAACATAACATTATGCCTGGAATTCCCGAAGGTTCAGGCAGAGGTTTACCTATACTACACAAATATTTCGCCGGTTTATTTAAGTACCGTGTAATAGGGGGCCAACCTATTACCATCTTCTTGGGGCAACTGAGAACACCATAAAACTTGGCCCGACCTGGCAATCGAGTCTAAAACCTCAAGCACAACAGCAACGAAGCAGTCATACAGTTTTAAACATGATCAAGTAATCAATTAAGTACTATTAATCAACTCATTGACTCTTCAAAACGAGTAACCCAGTACCTTGTTTGAACATTTAAATGAGTTTTAATAGATCTCAACACTACGTAATCAATTTTGCGTTTTTCAGAATCAAGAATTTTAAAAAGGGAGTCAAAGCATAAGAGTGCGCTCGGGTGGGTAACGACCACTCGAGCCAAAAGTGGCGACTTCACGTGAGCATCCCTTTGATCCACCATTCATACCAGCCTTGTCGCCTAATGAGATGGTAGCCATTTTGAGAAATTCTCGCGGTGAATCGAATTCTTGTGATCATAAACAAATAAACAAGTGTGAGAATTCCAAACGTTAATCAATGTTCATCGATGTTAATTAACTTTTTTGGGCAGTTTCGGGATCATGTTCTGAAGAAGACCAGTCTTGCTTATATGCTTTCAATCAGAATGAGACTAATCGTTTTGATAATCATGGTAAGTAATTATTCTCTGCGGATCAACAAGAAGGTAATAAAATACGTAAGTTACCGAGATTTGGACAAACTAAATAAACGTACATATCCTAGGTAACATTAGCCGGCACCCGTTGCCGACATATGCTGAACCGGGTGCATTTGGTGCAACCGTAAGACTCGTAATGTGTTGAGAATTGCTGCCACCATCTGTAATATATGTGTCATGTGTTGCTACTACTAATATTTCTTATTTATATCCACAGGGAACATTTATGAGAAAACTTCAAGTTTAGTACCTGCCTCTGCAGCCAATCTACCGAAAATATGCATAATTAGCAACGGTGTCACCATATCTACCCGGCCAACGGCGATCGATAACATCGCTCTATAGAAAATGAGATCAGCCGACGTCGATAGTTGATGTGTTTACTAAAAAAACCGCGTAGATCAACGTCGGTCAGAAATCTTGAAAATATTACAATTAGTTAGTCGTAAGCTCTCAAAGCATTAAAAAGGAACACTGTGAAGGAACGGGCATGTCCTTGAAAAGGCAATTTAAAGACCTTCTACAAAAGCTCAGTGGGCCCAAGGTCTGTTACGAGTGGATGACGGCTCACTTCCTCCCAAAGATAGAAGGCCTGTGTCTCAACATTATGGGCAGAATTTAATGTAGTTTGGGCAAATACAGCACATTCATTTACAAAGTCTCAACTCGCAATATTCCCCAGATAGCTACATCTGTAATTCTGTATGCAGCACTCAGGCATACAGTATCATAAAACAGTTTAAATTCAAACATTTAAAACTTCGTCTTGCAGCGGCTAGTTAGCCACAACGTTGTTCGGCATATTTCGGCCGGCGCGTATTTGGCAGCTTTACGTCATAAAATGTGGGATTACTTTACTTTGTACTAGTGCTCTGACCGAGGACAAACTAAGCGTTTTAGGAGACTGTAGCTAAGTGGGCAGTTTTAACATGTTTAATATTTGTCAATTTTCTTGTATGAAACAATGTGTTTATCTGTCTTGTAATCTTTCGTGCCTAAGTTAATTTTGGTAAGAAGAAGAAAAACTAAAGAACTGAGACTTTCTCGTTGGTCTAAAGTAAAGCATGAGGTTTTGGGTTTGATTCTCAGGTCGAGTAAAATGTTAATGGGTTTTTCTTTCAAGAATTTCTCTGCGGCAGTCTGGTCTCTGGATTTGTGACCGGTAAATAACATCGTTGTTATAGGTACAATTCTGCCTAACCCTTCGATTAATACAGGCGTCATGCTAGGTAAAAGTAAAGTAATCCTGGTATATAAGCCTCTTCAATATTCTCAGGTCAGAAAATATTCATACAGTAGGAAAAAAATTTTTGTATGTTTTTTTCTGAGTGACCCGGACCATTCTTTGCAAATTAAATTTTTCCTAGTCAACTTGGCCTATTTTCACACTGTTCCTGTAAAAGTGTTTTATTTAGCTTATGTACTTTAAAATTGATCTTCTTTTTTTTCGTGTGGTGAGTGCCTAACCTAGTGTCAGAGTTTTTATGCCGCCCATGGGCCTCTGACTTGGCTTTACATTCCATCGAGTAATATCTCTCAGGAACGCTGGTTTTGGTTTCCTCACGATGTTTTCCTTCAACGAAGCAAGTATTTTTTTTATTTTTTTTTATTTAAGATGGGTTTGCCCTTGACTCTAGTCTAGGTCTATTAATATAGAATAGGCACATCAAAACTCAGAGGCGTGTGTTGGGTTTGAACTCGAGACCCATGACTTGGCAGGTTGACGGTCACACCACCTGGCTATCACTGCCCTTGCTGATTTCTTTCAGTAAAGGAGGAGGAGCTCGTGGCTAAATAATAACAGCCGCTCGGGTCGGTAGTCAGGTTAAGCCGCGCTTGCCTGGGTTGGTCCGTGGATGGGTGACCACCCATACATACCGAGTTTTCTCCGTGCCTCGGAAAGCACGCTAAGCCGTTGGTCCCCGCTGTCAATTTAAGATCTTTGACAGTCGTTACAAGTAGTCAGTGACCCGAAAGTCTGACAACCAGTCTTACCGAGGGGTATCGTATTGCCCAGTACTAACTGGGTTGTGGAGGTCAGATAGGCAGTCGCTCCATGTAAAATACTGGTATTTAGCTGCATCCGGTTAGACTGGAAGCCGACCCCAACCTAGTTGGGAAGAGGCTGGGCAGATGATAAACTAAATGATAGTTCTGAGCAGATCTACATGGTTACTGACAAAGGCGTGCACTGACAGTATTGTTTAATCTTATTTAAAAATGGGAAAGAGATGGTGGTAGACGCCCTCTATAGCTCCGTCTCTTTCCCACACTGAAGTGACATTAAAACAATTCTGCTATAAGGCGTCATGGTAACCCCCTTGCGTCGGTGTTTCTACTCAGAGTAGTCGGATAGAAAAAACATATTGACGTGTTTATAAAAATCAATTTACAGAAATACCAAAATTTTTCATTTGTTTGCCCGATATTTTTCTTTTGTGAATTCTGATGAAAGCAGTGAGAAACTAATAGTGAGACGAGTGTCGTACACTTGTGTCTCCGTTTCAGAATGTAGCTGAACATCGGCCAAGCGTCAACAGTGCGGAAACATGACTCAAACGTGTATGGTGTTGCCATTTAAGTCGTCCTCTTAACGCGTTCCAAGTATAGGATCGGTTTCCAGTGTTACCAGATACGACTGTTACAAATAATGGTGATGCCTTCACCTCAGTGACAATTTACGTGTAAATCCTTAGGCACTGTCCTAACTTCTATGGATCCTGCCTGACTAATATTATAAAGTGTATGGAGATATTTGTAACCTAATCACGCGCAAATGGATGAAACAATAAGGATGAAATTTGGTAAATATATAATCCACTTTTCAGCCGGGCAGTCACTAGTTTTTCAAGTTTCTAGTCTGGTGAAGAACTGGTAATCCTTGCGTTGGCTTCGCGTCTGTATACCCCCAAGGTTTGGGGAAAGGTGTATAGTATAACACCCACATTTCACAAATTATGTTTAAATTCCATGTAAGGGGATGCGAGTCTTACCATGAACAGGGTGCAAATTCCAACCTCCGAGTACTGCTGGAAAAACGTAACTGAAAAACCCGTGAACAATTTGGCCGACCTGGGAATAGAACCCAAAACGCCACGCTCAACTGTCGAACTTGCAACCACCAGACGAATGAGGCAGATGAACGTAGGTAAGCCAATTCGATGGCTTACTTTTTCAGGACAGATAACACGTTCCTACAATAATTAGACCTATATACCCAGCAGATGATATCTTAATCACACAACACAAACATTACATAACAGAATTAGCAGTTTCTCTGCATTCAAAGTTCTACAAATAGCAGACAAAGTCATTTCATAGCCAGATGGCATTTCACAGTAGTGTACCACCAACTAGTAAATATGTACGCGACTGTACATAGATATATAATTTATTTGCTCCGTAAAGTTTCTTCGCTGTACATTTTGTAACGGTTGGCACTTGGCATACGGTAATAAATTGTTCATAGTACACCTGCTGTAAATTAATCTGCGAAAACTTACTGTCTGCTATAGTAATAGGTTTTGTTTTCAAACGTGTGTAGAAAAGTGAGTTTATTTGCTTAGAATTTAGTTTGGAGATGCGATGCGCATTCCTGTTTTCTAAAAGAAAACTTATAGGGACAGTTTGTGCTTATTTCGTTTTATTTAAATTGTAACCCTTGTATTAATTCCTTAACTACAGATAAAAGTATGTCCCTACTTAATTTTCATGAAACGACAATGTTTCAGCACAACGTTTGTAAAATTACTTTAAAAATGATGGTTGAACAAGCTTACATGTATTCCACACGAAAACTTTTTTGTTGCTGTTATGTTCCGGTCCAGTATCGATTTTTGTAGGAAAACCAAAAAGGCCTTTAATTAACGACCTTAATTCTAACTAACGTAATCACTAATTTATCTGTTTACTATATTCAACTAAATCAGACAGTATTGCAATTCAAAGCGTTTATTAATGCATACAGAATACTGCAAAGATGATTAATAAGTGAGGGATTCCATAGTATTGATTTACCTTGAAATAGGATAGACCATGTAAGCCAAGGAGGAGTGTCTGAAATTATACATATACATGATATATCTACCTACCTACGTTTGTAGCACATAATGTCTAAAACATGATTCTAGGTACATACAATCGAACTTTCTGCTAGACAACGAAACAGAGAAGCTCCTGGTTTTCCCGTCATTGTGATAATTTTTTTGTTCTGGACCACACCTGGGAACTTTCTAGTTATTGAGAATATTGAAAGTCAAAGTTCCAACATTTACACACTTTTCTTTTTTAATACAAATTTTAAATGTTACAATTTTACTTTAAATACTTCCATGACCCCTGTGCTATTCAATGAATCCGTCAGCACAATGTTTTAAGTGCGTTACATTGAGCTCTACCGTAAACCGTGTTCTTTCACTCCAAAAAAAGGCGTTTCACATTATTTACTTACAAGTACCTACAGAATGTTTGGTTGACGGCTTCATTTGATTTGTCCCAAGTTCATCACACAGTTGACTCTCTGAACTCGTTACAAAATTGAGCAAATCCTTCCAATAATTTAAATTAGCTATGTCCGGGCATCATGCATAAAATCAAAACTGACTGTTTCAGTAACTAGAACCAGAAAACCAGACGAGAGAAACACCGTTATCATATTTTTCAATTTCAATTTTAGACTGGACGAACTCCCCGACAAATACACAAAACGCAATAAAAATACGTAAACAATTAAAGATTGCAAACAGAGATATCAAATGCGGGTCACGAGTTTATATAGTGCAGTAGTGTGCAACAGTGCAACTACAGAATCTATTTGTACACTACATTGCACAGTGCACGGCATTCCTCGGATTCGCCAGACAGAAGGTATGTACAAGTAGTGTTAGAGCAACTAATTCGGAACACTGTGTAAGCGAATTAAGGTGCCTTAAGAGTTGCAGAAGGAGTTTAAAGGCAGCTTTTCTTGCTCAAGCTTGCTCCGGTTAATTAGCTCGTCGGCACGCTTTGCCCGACGTATTCCGCATCCCACTTTAGCGAGGATCATCCAATGAAGCGTAACGTGCTACCCGAAACAGTTGCCAGATATTAGCAGGCCTCTTGTAGTTTTTTTTTAGGAAACTTGCTTTATATGAGAGGCAAGGAAAAGCATAAAATACTTAAATTGTAAGACTTTAGTCTTGTATTTTTTATCTTTCAAAAAGAAAATAGATTCGTGCTCTTCTTTGGGATCACTAAACAATTTACACGAGCTACAATAATAAAGGTGGTAGCAATAAAAGCTAGGAACAATAAAACTCCCTGCGAGGCACCCGAGAATGAAGAACACTATTGTTTAAACATTAAGAGAACAAAACGGGGATCATTAGAGTGTCCATTGCTCTCGTGTTGAGGGAACATAACGCACCATGGCGGTTACTTTAACGTCTCCCACATACTTAATGAACTGCTGAATTGTTCTACCTAAATGGCTGCGATAATTGGATATCTTTATTGTTTTCGTTCTAACCGGAATTAAAAGTTAAGTAGTAAGTATTGGGGAGGTAAAACTTGCATTGTGAAGAGATCCACAACGTTAGGGATGTTTACGTTTAGTCTGCTTTAGGGTCAGTTAACAGCAAGCAAAAAAAATTCGCGCACTTTTTTTATTTCACTGAATAAAGGACTGTATCAGTATTGCCTTAATTATAAAATTGGGAGCTCGCGCATCCTCCAGCAAGCGCGAGGAGGCGCTTAATGTCTTTGCGCGTCATACTACGATACAGAACATATTATGCTACGATACGTAGCACACGCTACGACGACGTGTAGAGCTTACGTAGTGCCATGTCATTGTCCTGTTAGCATTTCATTTCTAATTCAGTATTACATTTTTATCCAACTTAAATATCAGAGGAAAGTAAATATAGTAGTATAATAGTTTTGTAGTTTATTTCGCTACAAAATCCACACGTTCCAAATTCACGTCAGAAACAATGTATAAAATAATCAACTTAGCTCCACTAAGAACCAAATAAAAATTGATTAGAAAACCACATTCAAGCGAATAACACTTAAAATGCAAATGTTTAATATTAATCGCTGCTCTCCCTTATTTATTTCCCAAGTTACAGCTTGTTGACTCTGTAAAACGTCGCTAGGGAAATATGCTTTCTTGCTCTGAATTTGTTTCTTGACCGACTGTAAGGGAGTTCGCCACTTATTACATTCTTTGAATCTTTTGATTGTTAGAAATGGATATGTGCATGCTGTTGTGGGGTAATTCGGTATGAACAGGTATAAATACATAGTGTCGAGCCATCGACACGAAGAAGAACACCACCATCCTGACTGTCAACATTCTGAATTCATAAGGTCCTATTCTTAATTAGCTAAACTAGGTAAGATCCATTTTCAGCAATTGTAGTCCGACATAGTGATCCGTGCTAAATTACTGCTGAATATCTATCCATTCCACACCCTAAATACGAGTAGTTAACTGCGCTGGGTAATGGTCGCTAATTAGTTATTATTGTACCCTATTGTTATGGTAGCAATCAAAGGAAACTGGATATGGGAACGTTTGGTCTCCCACTAGGAGCTCCGTGGGTTTCAAAAACAAACTACAGTTGTTTATAGATATCGAATTATAATACCATTCAATTACTTGTCATACACCGTAATGACGTAACCAATTAGGCACCTTTCATAATCAGAGACAGGGAAATGATATAACATACACACACATAATTTACCAAAGAAGGCTGAGAGGTTATACTAAAGGTTACATTTCGATACAACAGCGGGCAAAAACCGGGAATCGGAACAAAGGGGACCTAGACAGCTGTCAATCGCTAACAAATATTTAATATTCCTGTAATGACACATGGTTTTCAGTACACTTCAACCAATTTATCTCTGCAAGCGGGAAAACAGAAAACTAAAATAAATGTACGAAGGTTGTCATATCGATGCATTTTTCCTTGACAAGCAACGCCATCTTGAACTGGTCTTAGTGTAGCTCATGGCAACCCCGCACAATTTTGACTTTTCCAGCATCGCTATCGCTGATATATTACACCAGAAACCCAAAAGGTGGCATCAATAGACTAAAATAGTCTAAATGAACCACCACAAAACAAAAACAAACATTCTTACCAAAGAATCCCAAAAAAACAAATCATAGTCAGACTACATTTTTACGAGCAGATAAGATAGATACATATTGTAACACCGATTGACAATTTTTACTGCCAAATACTGGTTACGTTTGCCAAGTGCAAGCACATAGCTACGTAGCGTATGATAGAGGATGGGAATTGGGATGCACCGGCGGGCCCGGGCGCGCGACACCGTAAATACACAAAAACTTCCCTGCCAAACTTCCGCTGCACTTGTTTATGAATACGGCTACCGCCTGGGGATCGACCATCCGAATAAATGATGACCTGCGTTATTTTTTAACGTAACAAAGTTTATATTGAAAAAACAAACACGATTTTATTTTTTCTGTTTTTACTCTTTAGGCACATTGTTAGTTGTTTGCTAAAAACTGACGCATAGATATAACGTGATAACGACTATCTGCTGCTGCATTTATAAGAGTTTTCTGATATTCTTGTAAGAAGCCAAGTAAACGATTTTGAGAAAATAGTGCCTGAATCACCTCTCTTGGAGACCGTATATTATCTTTAAATTTTTGAGGAGTAGATTCGTTTAAAGTTGTGAGTTTACTATCGTAAGGGGCTCTGAAGATAGATTTTATAACTAACAAATAACTTTGGGTTCAGTGAAATAAAACGTGTTTCGTTGTTGCGAATGCAAAAGCGTCCATAACATGGCATTCATAATCTTAGTCATCTATGAAAAAAATCACATTACACCACTTACGGACAGAGTAAATAAGGAGATCAAAACATGGAAATTCGATAGGCAATCAAATCATCGGCAGAGTCCACGTGATGAGTAGAGGTGCATAGATTGAACTACGAGTACACAGTGTACATACACAGTTACACAGCCAACCCGTACGTGTTCATGCTGAACAAATCTACGGATGCAGGCAGTTCGTTTCATTTTAGACGTAGACGCGATTTCCCGCTCACTACCCTACCGGTCATTTTTCATCATTCAATGAACGAGGTTCGTGGTGGTATCGTATCCTTTTTGTAATTGATTGTTAATGTATAACCAATATTGAGCTAAATATTGGGATGGAATTCCTGGGAGTACTATTTCCAGCAATTATACCTGTCTAGATACAACAATTTTCCTTTTATTAATCAATAAGTTTTCCCGGGCAGAAATCCCGGGTAAAATAGCAGATAAAATGGGAGAAAAGTAAGTTTTATGTAATAAAAACTAGTGGCTTAATATGTACCTACTTAAGTTGAAGAAAACTTAATTAAAATATGATTAAAAAAATATTATATTCATTAGTTTTACAAAAACACGTCTTTTTGTAATGAATATAAAGTCTTATCTGCCCACTGATTTTATAATGAAGAGCTGTAATACTTACATTTACTGTATTTCCATAAACAATACGTTTATGTTATTATGTTTATTCACAAAATTGCATAGAGCCAGAACCCCACGCCGTGCTGTGCTATGAGTTATTAAACTCTTATCTTCCTAGTCCGAAATACTCAGTAAATACCTGATATATTTATGTATGTACATGTAATATTGAGCAGTACCCACTTAAATGTTCCCTATTTATATTTTTGCCCAGTACAAGTTGAAATTGTAATGTCCGTTGAATACTGTAATTTAATGCTTTCGTGTATCATGTTTTCATACAAAAACTGGCCATTTGTCTATGAATAATAAATTGACGACGTGAGCATTTGCCTGAGTAGTTGAGACTAATATCTACTTAATAACGCCGATGAATTCTCCTATGGCCATTAGGTACAATGTTAGATTAATCTATATACATACAAATAATACATACAGACCTCCATAAAATCATCAAATAAATAAAATGTCTGTTTGTAATTTCAAAATAACGGTTTTACTGAATGCATACGAAAGCACATACAGTATTTAACAGTATTTTTAACAAAATACATTTTTTTTCATTTTTGTTTGACCGTCTGTTCGTTCCGGCTAATCTTCGAAACGGCTGGACCGATTTTGACGGATTTTTTACTGGCAGATAGCTGAAGTTATAACTTAGAGAATTAGTGAGAATTAGGATTCCATGCACAAAAAAACCAGTGAAATTTTAACAAAATCCGATTCAAACAGGGAAGTAATATTTTTATAATAATTTCACGGGGTCGAAGGTCGCGGGCAACAGTTAGTTGTAAATAAAATGTCAAATGCCGAGTTTACTTAGAAGGGACTTTTACTTCACATTTAGAACCGAAACATTTCAAATATCTCCCCAATTTAGTTTCCCGGTAATGCAAGTAGCGCAGACGGTTGGATATTCGACAAGGTGCTCTTTACAAAGAACTTTCACACGCCCCGACGAATCCACGTAAACGCCCGCGCGTGTTTGCGCTAAGCTTTAACGAAACCGACTCAAGAACGAAATTGTGGAAGATGTTCTTGGTTTTTATATGTTGTTCCGGGTGTATTATACAGGATAGGGACACCGACGCGAAAACGGAAACCACATACTCAGTAACATAACCGACAAAAAATTGCTATGTGGGAGGGGGGGTCTCCCACATAGCAATTTTTTGTCGGTTATTTTAAAAAAATAGCTGTTCCATACTTTTTGACCGTGTAGGTATTTATTGCACTTTTGTAGAAAAGAGCTGTTTATTTTTTAATAACCGACGAAAAATTTCTTTTTGGGGGGTTCAGAATGATGTACTGAGTAGGTATGTGGTTTCCATTTTCGCGTCGGTGTCCCTTCCACCCCGTATTGTGACGCTAGGGGTGCATTCATATAAGTAAATTTATTTAGGTAAGTGTTTTATGGTTCAACTAGGTTGGCAGTGAATAGGATCCATCAAGTTAGAGCCTATTATTTTCCTGCCACCTAGCGTTTAATTAATCTTCGACACCATTATTTTGCAAATAATTAAGTACCTCTAGGTACCTACTGCGATTAGAGACCAAGGTAGTTCCCAAAAATTCAAGGACTGATTATACTACATACCTGCCGCACTGGTTCGTCTAATGGTTGCAAGTTCGAAATAAAATAAATAAATAAGCAGTTTCTCTGTAGCAGCCTAGATTCTGGATGCGAATCCAGTTCATGGAAATAGACTCACCCGCTCCCACAGAACGTGGTAGGTAGGTAGTTACGTTTTCTCGTGCTTGTACCTAATAGTTACTGTTGTAATGTGTAATGGTGTTAATAAAGATAATTATATTCTATTTTATCCTAGGGTAAGTATTTTAAGCATCTTGAATCGTATCCTTCTAAGGAATTTCAATGTACCTGATGATGAGGCTATGGTAATAGATAAAAAAGATGTAAATTGAGCCGAAACTCATGTTACTTAATTAAGTTAATTTAGTCTGGGCCAAACCTGGCAAAGACTAGACTTTCAAAGGTCAGAACTATCAATCAATAGCTAGGATTAGGGATGTATAAATATAATAGAGCAGATGATACCTGCCTGCCCGTAGTAAGTAGGTACGTTATTTTTCAAAAACTCCACCACGTATTAAGTGTCGATAGATAAGGTGAGTAATGACTTAGCATTTTTCTTCTGAAGATGGTTTAAACCAGATCAGTGGTCCGTATCATTACCAGTTTCTAGCAAATGTCGGACCGAGATGAAAAAACTATCAATCTTACGATCTTCGACGCATTTTTTCTTGTCAGATTCCCATTTAACTTAAATCTACTTAAAATAAGATATCATTATGACCGTGCAATAAAAAAATAACTTTTTATAAGTAAGGTGGGTGTACCATGGAAGGCCACTCTAATAAATAAACAGTTATTATTCGTTCATATACTGGATAAATGAAACGAACGAATATTTAAGTAATACTTTGTTTTATTCCGTAAAATATAAACCACTTTTTTAAATTTCAGATTTGATCAATATTGATTAAACTTAAGTTTCATTGAACTCTTAAAAATGGCCTTGCTAGGAACAAGGCTCCTTAGAAGGCCATTATAAGAAATCAGTCATATAATACTAAAAGTTAATAAATAGCCATTAAATCTACAATAAAAAGAAGTGGTTTATATATTACGTAATAAAACAAAGTATTACTTAAATATTTGTTAGTTTCATTTATCCAGTAAATAAACGAATAATAACTATTTATTTGTTAGAGTGGCCTTCTATGGTACACCCACCTTATTTTAACGTCGCCGATTTCCGATATCAATGAAGCAAGGGACCGTACTGCCAAAATAGTGGCGCGAGCGATTCACCGCCGCGTCTGTGATTTCTAGTTCGATGGATGTTTATGTAGATAGAAGGAATTTGTCATCACATGGCAATAACTACGAAATTTTAATAATTGGCCTTCGAAGGAGCATGGCCTTCCATGGTCCACCCACCTTAGGTCGGACTTTTGCTGCTCGAATTCTTTCAAGTGGTGCTGGCTGAAAGTAGCTAGTCGTCTTAGTCAAACATGCGGTATGGATTCTGATATCTACGTGCATAAGCAGACCTAAGCATATCTTATCAACTTTAAACGTTCTCATGCAGTTTCCCAGTGCTGTGACAGGCCTTCTCTCTGCGGGAGGGAGCTGGACCTACCACGTGGGCCCAATGCGGATTGGTGGATGTTAATTTTATATTTAGTTCAAGGACATGCCGGTTTTATCACGTTTTACCGCTCCCTAACCGCTTTGAGAGCGGTGGTGATGATGTATACTCGTAGATCGTTACCTACTCGTTAACATAACATAACATTACACCTGTAACCCCCGAAGGTTTAGGCAGAGCTGTAGGTACATAATAGTACACGCACATTTCGCCAGTTATGTTTAAGTCCCATGTAATAGGGGTCGAGCTTCTTGCCATCAACCGGGCACAAATCCAGACTCCGTGACTGTTACTGAGAAATTCCTGATGGAAAACCCCAATAACACTCCCCGACCCGGGACTCGATCCCAGGACCTCATGCTCAGGAGTCGCGCAGTCGCAGTCGCTTACGACCACTAGACCAACAAGGCACTCTAAACAAAGGTTATAGACAGTAAAATGCCTGGCTCGGTTCGAACCCACGACTTATGACACGTAACCACGGAACCACTGGCCCACCGCTGCTACCGAGTTCTGTGAAGAACTATGTGTATTCAAAACTCCATGCTCTGGTCAGATACCTTAACCCTTTAACAGGCGTAACAATTTAGCAATCGGAAAATAATGCTAAATAGGCATAAGTATTATTGGTAGATTATAAATTTCAACTTTTTTACATGTTTTTATTTTCTTCAAGTAATTAATGAGTGATTGAAAAGTCTTGTAATTACTTGTGTAAAACAATAGAATAACTAACAGGAACACATTATTTAATTATTCAGCTGAAAAATATGGTGGAAGAAATATTCCCTTTGCCTTATAAAGGGTTAACGTTCGTGGCGACTTACGATGGTGACTCGACTCCAAACAATGACGACGACGTCGTTTGATGTCGCTGCCTTATGTAAACCGGAAGGGGTCTAGATGAAGACTTTTGTTTTATCATTGAACGTGAGCCAAGAAAACCAGCTTGAGAAATTCCCTTGCGACATTTTATCTGACCCGAGAATCGAACCCAGGAACCAGATGAGTAACCACGCTTGTCAGCACTACACTAATGAGAACGTTCGTACGGTAGGTTTTGGTACCCTTGCATTTAGGCAGTGCAACTGTATCTGACTAGATACATTTCTACGTAGCTTGGCTGTTTTTAACAGCGATGGCTTTACAACAGCAGTGATCATGCCCACGTAATTTGTGCGTCAGCATGTTGTTTTTCATGTCATGTTTGTCTTTACATAAAAAATGTGCATTTTTGTTTAAATACGCGCGTTTTTCCCAAGCTGTTGCTGTGAAATAACGCCATAGCATTGAAGAATACGTGGTACTGGTACCTTATGGGTGAAGCGCTAGGGTAGCCCGCGAAATAGAATTTCTACGTTCTTTGCAATTTGCAGGTCAGTGTCAGGCTGTATGTTGAAAACATATTTTTCGCGACCGTAACACGTATGTAGATACAGAATTATAATCATTCAAATCATCATAGAGATATTTCTCGACGGCATGTAAAAGCCAAGTCAGAGGCCCTTGGGCGGCATAAAAACTCTGACACCAGGTTAGGCACTAACCACACGATAAAGAAGAAGAATTCAAATCATCAATACAAAAACAGAAAATTTGAATTTCGCGGGCTACCCTGGCACTTTCACCACAAACCATAGCATTGTCTAAGTACCGCTGTTCCCGCAAACCAAGTTAGGACTGCTATACCTACGAACGAATAACTTAGTGTCCTAATTCTGCTTAATATTTTAAGTGTCTAATTCGAGTTTTGCCTTGCCCAAATGACCTGGGCTCGACACACAGGTTAGATACAAGTCTTTCCATCAAGAATCGCCCTCAATAGTCTGGATCTATTACATGGAATTCAAACAAAACTGGACAAATATGATAGAAAACCTCAGCAAAGGCGCTTAGGGGACGATTACACTATGAATGTAGCATTCCTACCCAAAAAAAAGTCTGAAATCAGTTTGGAAAAGTAATAAAACGTTAAAAATATATTTAAGTAAAACAATTACATTAAGTAACACTAGAGAGAACTTTCATTTAATCATAAAATTAAATACATCCACAGAGCCAATAGTATCTCTTTAGACGGCCATCTTAACAACACTTCAGATCAAATTAAAGCTGTCACTCTCTGTGCACTAACACATACATCGCTAAGCATGCCAACACCGCAAACTGGAACAAAAATATACATTTCAAATGAGTATAGTATCTTTATTTATTTGCTGAAGACACAAGTAGAGATGATTTCAAAGACACTTGTTTCATTTATTTTGGAACAGTATGTCATAGATTTGCAAGCATCGCGCAATGATTGTGAATATAGCGGCCCCGCATGACGAAAGCCTCGTGAAAGCTGAGAAAGATAAGCAATTCAAGTATTTAGAACTAGTTCGCGATGTTGTCGACATGTGGGACGTGAGTACGTGAGCAGTCATTGTGCCAATACTCGTGTCGGCCAATGGTTTAATAGCCAATAGCCTCGAACAACATCTGAGGAGGCTCTCGCTTTCCAGCTGGATCAAGAGCTTGATTCAGAAAGCAGTTTTACTGGACACGGTGCATAACGTTAGGAGGTTCCTCTCTCAAGAGCCCTGACCACCGGTAGCTCAGATCGTGTTCTGGATATTGGCAGGCTTTTAAATGGGTTAATAAGTGTTTTAAAAAATATAAAAGGTAGTATGTGTTAAAAAAATAAACGAAATAATACAATCTATCTGCAGCACCGTCATGTTCCAGTGTCTTGTTTTCAAAAATATTAAGTACAAAATAATTATAGAAAAAACAAAACAGGAACATGTACAATGTCTACATAAAGATTCTCTTGTAAGTAGTAATGACACTAGATCACTAGTAATCATAATCTAGGAAGAAAACAAACTTATTTCTTTTAACAATCATATTGATGCTAATAAATAGCACACAAATGATCCACGGTTTTTCTTTATTGTATAAGCAGAAGTTTAAGTAAGAAGAATGAGGTTTTATCAGCATAAATGTCTGTATCATGCTGCTTATCTCATCAAACATATCTGTGTAGTTTATACTTATACCTCATACATAAACATTATAAGATAAATAAACATGGTCATCAACACAAGTTTGGAACTTTTATAAATATCATAATGATTTTCACTCTACAACATGTAGCAGTGAACATCCAGCTATGATACCATTCATTTATACATGAATCATGCAAAATATAGCAAAAGATAGATCTCAGCTATCTATTCAACTGAAGCAGTCTATTATTGGTCATCTACTGGCTTTTCTCAGAAGAGTAAAAATACTTGCTTGGTAAAGCTGAGTCTATAAAGTGAGCATATACTGCCACTGCATATAACAATACACCTATTAATAGTAAACCATGTACCTTAAACTTCGGATATTCGTTCATATAAATCGTGACCATCCCAACATAAGGCAGAAAACCTCTGGCTCGACCCACTACATCCTTCTTTGTGAGCCACAGCTGTCCCTGTGCATACAAGCCCCGGTCATCCACACTGTTGTTGTCACCTTTAGTCAAGAATTTAACGGTGCCATTGTTCCTGAAGAAGAAAACAATATTTGATCAGCTAAACATGCAATAGATAAACTTTGTTTGTTTGGTTTTTAATGCACTGACATTTAAACCACATTTATCAGACGAACGCGTTAGTGACGAACGCAGAAATTACATTTACTAAGAAGCATTTGTTAGAAAACATAAAAATATAGAGTACTCACTTTTCATGAAGCTTTAGAACTCTGTGAACGATTGGAATGTCGCGTCCCTCCACTTTGAAGACAACAATTTCTCCTACACGCACGGGCTCTTCAGGATAATTGGTCAAAAACAATAAATCACCTCTGTGGAAGGCAGGTTCCATACTACCGGACAGCACCACAACAATCGGGCTTTCACTGCCCGTTACGACCATTAGACCTTTCCATATCATGAGGGCTGAAGAAACTATCATACCAAAACTTAATACTTGGTAGATGAACTGAAAAATTAATGGAAAAAACGTAAAATAACAGCCGGTGAAATATTAATGTAATTTTACAAATTCTCAATGAAACATTACCTGCCGTTTGTTCATGCGCTTTACATCATCGAATATGCTGTCCAACATGTTGGTTTTTGTAAATATTCTAAAAACTACAGGAAAGTATAATATTTTGTTGGTTATCGCCTTTCGCTGTTGTCGTCTTGTCGACAGCACCACGTCAGATAGATAGAGCGGTAAAAATATATCGATAAAATTTGCGTCACGCCTAAAATTCTATTATTAAATTTAAAACATTCTGTTTGTTCAATATCTACTGAATGTTATTGTAGTTTTATTTACAAAACAATTTAAATTTTATTTTTTTTCCACAAAAATATTTCTTTTAAACACCGATTATATTCTAGTCTACCTCACCAATTGTACGCTACCAACCAGCAGCGCGCAGCGCCTAGTGATGGTCGACTCGAGTAACTAACTCGAGTTAACTCGAGTTGGGCTTAACTCGAACCAACTCGAGTTGAATTCTGTCTGACTCGAGTTTGAAAACCGAATGAAGCCGACATGGAGCGAAGTTTGCCGATCATTTGAGACTATATTCATTCATAACAAACAAGTGTCACATTTATGTAGATTTGAGGTTAACTTTCAAGTGCCGGTTATTGTTGTAGTTTTTCGTGTTTTAAATTCTGGTTTTTAAAAATGCCGGGTCCTAAAAGAAAATCTTTGGTTTGGGATGTATTTGAATCGCCAGTGAGTGGACGTGTTACGTGTAAACAGTGTTCAGATTCTTTCAAATATATCTTCCAATACATTATAAACAAATAATATAAAAAATGAAAGAATTGAAACAAATAAAAATATCATTTGTCTGTTCTAATTTTTTTTACTATTAATGCGAAGGTGAGGGAATAAATTGGTAAAAATTTAAAAAAAACATTAACTCTTCCATCTAGTTAACTCGAGTTACATAACTCGAGTTCAACCCGAGTTACGTGAATTTTAACTCGGGTTAAATCGAGTTTTGTTTTTTCCGAGTTGGCACATCACTAGCAGCGCCATCCGAACAATACCGTGTCACCACGATTCGAACAACCACAGATTAAATCTGAATCAAAGATCTGAATCGAGCGATGTTTTGTGTGGATGATTTCTAATTTAGGCCAAAGATCGGGGGTAACAGTATTAGTAACACACTTTGTTCTGGGCTGGCTTGACGTAATACGAAATTTCATTAGAATTAGAGGCTGGCTTCAAGTGGTTTTGGGTCCACTGACGTGAGGCATACTTTACTACATGGGATGTACTGTACCCCGCACGTGATTATTTCAGAATTTATTAATTATCTACCATTCACCGTTATTCAAAACAGGTGGTGATAATATAAATTGTATAGGTACCTAAAGTAAAAATGCATAATTGCCCGGTTCCGAACCCAAGATACTTATTCGAACTGTAGGTAGGTACATAGGTCGGGGTTACATGGAAAACTTTAAACAAGGTAACCACCACTGTGTCCTTTACTTTCGTCTGTTCAATTCAAATAAATGAAAGCCAAAACTATTTTTACGATTGCGAGTCAAAAACAGGGCGTAAACACGTTTTGGTTGACGTATTATGCACTAAAAAATATGTAAGTGCCTACAGCAAAGCCTTGCGTTTCTGCAAAAGTAACGCCGCGCCGGTGAGGCCAAACGCAGACTGCGTTGCTATTAAAGAAATGCGAGTGGGACAAAACACATCCTTTGTTTTTGCAATTGTAACGCCTTGGAAGCAAAACACATCCCTTGTGTGTGTTTCTGCAATCGTAACGCCTGTGCGGCAAAACGCACACCTTGTGTTTCTGCAAATGTAACGCTTGTGCGGCAAAACACAGCCCTTGTGTTGGTGCCAACGTGACGCCTGTGCGGCAAAACACGGGGTGTGTGTTACAACAAACCACCAGGAGGAGGTTCTCAATTCGGTTGTTTTTTTTTTATTGTTTGTTAACTCATATCTTCGTCATTTAAGAACCGATTTGAAAAAATCTTTTATCTGAAAGGATACACTTCCCGCTTGGTCACAAAGAAAGCTCATCAAAATCGGTTCAGCAGTTTGGTTTGTCCTTATGAGTCAATGTAAAAATATACCTTAACATTGCGAACAACCTCTATATTAACGAATTTTCAACTATCAAGAAAATGAACTGACTGTTTGGAAGCTAGTAAAATTAGCCATTAAGCGTAGATAAGTTGATTTTTTTTGTGAGGCCTATGAGGATGGCATGATCATGTCTGATCAAACCCTCTATAAAATAAATAAAGATTAAAAAAAAAAAATGTGTAAATACCTACCTCTAATTAAAGAATTTTGTCAACCCAAACCCTTTAACCCTAGAAGCCCAATCATATTTTGCTATCTAAAAAGCCCAATCATAGGTCAAATTTACCTACATGAATAAATACACCTATAGGATAGTTTATGATGTTAAATTAATTATTTTTCGTTATTATTTATTTGTATTAATTATTCACGAAATTAAAAAAACTCATAAATATGTTAATATCTATTTATTATATCTTAGAAAATACAAAAATAAGTAAACATACAAAAATTTGGTACAAAATGAGATCCTTCCGGTTTTCTTCTTATAAACTAAAAATATAAAGAAAAAACAAAACAAAATCTTCTCTTTTTAACTAATTAATATTTTTTTCATAACAATCAAACAGTTTCATAGAGCAATTATCACATTATAAACATTTTTGACACATGTCAATATTGTGCTCACGACAAATTGGTTTTTTGCATTTTGTGCACTGCGAATTTGTCTTTCGCTGTTTTTTATAAGAACAATAACCACAGTAGCGACGCTTTTTTGGCTCTGGTTCTTCTGTGGTGTTCTCTGGCAATGGCTGCGGCTCCTTTTGAAGGATATTCGTGATATTGTCACGTACTGAACGCTTCAATGTAGGGGCTTCCAGTCCAGACGCTGTTGCATCCATGGCAGAGTCAAATCTGTGCTCAATTTTTTCATAAAGTTTTTGCGACTTAACGGTTTTTCTTTGTGAGATAGCTTGTTATGGCAGTGTATAATATATGAATTAACAAAAGACATATTGAGCATGCCGTAAAAAACAGCCATGGGCCACCTATTCGTCTTCCTATTAGTAGACATAGAGGAACACATTTGATCGAAGGAATCGACACCCCCTTTTGTCTGATTATAAAGATATTCCGGTTCATTCGTGTGGGTCCTCTATTTGTACGTACTATATTGATTGAAGAAGTCCTACCGCTAGATCTACCCTTCACGGTGCTCCAAATATGGTTGTTTTTTGAGCGTAATGTACGTTGCGGTAATACAATGATTCTGTCTGATGATGACTGAGGTATATCTGTATTAGTTGATTCAATAGAAGTACCATCATTTTGAAGAGTTTCTTCTCTAGCTGACTCGTTTGAACACTCAACATAGTCCACTACCTCGTCTTCCACGTCACTTCTGACTTCGTCATGAGTCATGATATCTTCTTCTCCCGAGTCTGTGTCGCATGTCTCCGAGTCACTGGTATTTTCTAAAAAGGACGCTATCTCGTCAGTTCTCAGTTGTCTAGAGGACGCCATCTTGTTTTTCTACCTAAAATAATATTTATTTTTTAACAACGAAATTAAACACAACGTTAAATCCTCATAAAATAGCTATCTCCAAATACTCAAAACAAGTGTAAAAGTTACACAAAGCCTAAACATAGGTCAAATTGACCTACAACATTACGATAACTACAATATGGAGGTACTTACCAAGGCAAAACGGCCGTCTCCTGTTGGCTCGTGGGGTGTACTAAGTTGGTTCGATCAATCACGGCGATCGAAAGAAGTGTGCGAAAGAGAAAGCAATTATTCGTTTGCGTATAGGTAAAAATGACCTAGATTGGGCTTCTAGGGTTAAAAAACACGTTCCCACCAATGTATGACCCTTAATCCCATAGTAGGTATGTGATTCGTGTCGCGACAGGTATCGACACGCTTTTTTGGTAAAACAATAATTGTTGTTTGATGGAAAGTAATGTAAACACTGCCGCTCTTCACTTTTGATTGCAATGGCTCAGAAACGTAAAATATTTTTTTTACCTCTTTAGAACAAATTTTAGACCAACCTAACCTCAACATAACAAACTTCAGTTTAACGAATTACTTGATATAACGGATATTTACTTGTTCCCTTCCCATTTGTTATAATTATCGAGGTTGCACTGTAGCTGGAAAAAATGTCATCCAAGTAAAAGAAATTGCGAAATTGATACTCGACAAGGATTTGTGTGTGATGAACGAAACTAAGAACGGCAAAATAAAAACATTTATGCAAAAAAAATACCGACTTCCAAAATAAAAACATAAAATAATACACTTGAATGTGTTTATTCATTAGGTAAAAAGGTTAAATATATTGCAATATCTCAGGCAATGTTGAGACTAGAATGTCCTTATCGCGCCATTTCAACATCTTGATTTTCCAAAAACTTCAGTTTTATTGTAACGGTGTTAGGGGTTGTTACATCAGCCACGAGGATGTCAGCACCATTGTATAAACCTAATTCTGTAACTTTCTTTTTTAAATTGTCCCTAGTTCTTTCTTCAATGCTTTTTATGGATGACATGTATAAAGTCTTGTTACGGCCATTGATGACTGTTGTTATTCCTGGAAGAGAATAAATTATATCAAATATTTATTCATCCTATACAACACAGTCCCGTACGCAAAATACGCGCGTTGGTCGTGGAGTTGCGGACACCGGCCCGCTATACAATACAAATACAACACAGTTATTTTAATAGATTTTTAATTAAGTTTACAAACCTGGGCTCTTCATTAAAAATACTGGATCTTCACAGAGCTTGTCATAAATTGTCTGCAAGGTTGCATCTGGCTCAATCTCCACAACTCGAGTGGTGTTACTGCAAGCAACACAATCAGGCCTCCTTTCTGCATTAAAAGTATATGTGTACACACCATCGGCCATGTTCATCACCATGTAATTGTTCATGTTGGCACAGCAGGATGAGGCCAGCTTGAAAACCTGCAAGGAATTTTGTTATAGTTTTTTTT
Source organism: Standfussiana lucernea (assembly GCA_964057025.1). Taxonomy (NCBI): domain Eukaryota; kingdom Metazoa; phylum Arthropoda; class Insecta; order Lepidoptera; family Noctuidae; genus Standfussiana; species Standfussiana lucernea. Next base: position 6,680,156 of record OZ059793.1, read on the forward strand.
TTTTGTAATACTTACATTCTGAATTTAAATATTTCTGTTACAGTCATACCTCTGTGGCACAACATGCAGCAATTGCAGCATTAGTACTAGCTACTGCTGGAATAATATTCTTCAAAACCCCCTGAGTCAGTCTATAGGTAACATTGGATATCCCATGCTTGACAGCCCTATCCTGTGCCTTCTCAAACACCCAAGCTACATGCTGAGGGTCATCACCATCAAGAGCTGTGTTGGCACCCCAAGGGTTTTCTTTCGCCCATTGAATCACTTTAACATATTCAATGCAATGTTCTGGTAATCTGAAATGTGGATCAAGCAAAAGAGAATACTTTAAAATTCTGAAAAACAGTGAAGTATAAATTAGCAGAAGTTTGAGATTGAATTATTAAGTACCTGGGAGTATTAGCAATGGTACACAATGGGAAAGTTTTCTGTGGTGGATACAAGTCCAGAGTACACTCAATACAAGCACTCATGCCTGGCAGGATTACTCTGGCATTGCCCTTGAACCCTTCAGTGCCTCCATCCACCATGGGAATGATACTGCTTTGATCTAGACTTCCTGAAAATTTAAATATTTGTCAGTGCGTTAACCTTTTGAACGCCAATGTCTCATATACGTGACATGCAAGCGCATAACCTGTACGCCAACAACACAAATATGTCACATATTGTGCAAAAAATATGATGCAGTTTAGGATGAAATAAACAATTAAATCATTACTTTAGTGTGTTTTTATTTGTGTCCTTAAATATTTAAGTTCTTGTCTCGTCTCTTTAATAATATTGTTTATTGATAAAGTTTTGGAATCCCTATTCTTTTTGTAGGATTTTTATTTGTATGCGGTGAAATTGTGGCTTGGAGTGGAGGGCAAGCGAAGTGCATTAATGCTCTGGTTCAAAAGGTTAATATTTTATTGGACATACACTGGTACACAAGATTTTCTAGCTATGATTGCTTGACACAAATCTTCTCAGGCAGGTAAATTTAGGTCTTCAAAGTGAGTTTTTGCCAAAAGCAGGTCCTTCAGAGTATGGCCTTCATCAGGTGGCTTCAAGATGCATAAAGAAACTGGAATAATTATCTTAGCATTTCATAGGAGATGCACAGACATATCCAGCAATGTACAGGAACATTCTCACGTATTGGTGAATCAAATGAACCAATCTTGACATTCTTGACTAAATGTCAAGATTGGTCTTACTACTACTACAATACTTAGTCCTGCAAGTGAACCATTGTGCCTGAGCTATGGCAGCTGTCATTGGTGATTTCAATAAAAAAAACATAATTACTGTCATCATTGTACTGCAACAGAGACATCAGCATGCCATTGAGCCAGCGTCTTGCCACAATGGAATCAAGACCACACACTACTATGTGGAACTGTCTGTAGAATCCTTCATCTAAGTCTTGGATAGGACAATGATGAGCTACTGCTTCACAGCCTGGTACTCTGAAATGAGTAACATATATTTTATAAAATTCCACAAACTTTATTTAACTGTTCAAATAATATTCAATTACACATGCTTACCTTTTGTTAACAAATTCTACGGCACACTTAGCTTTGGATAAGCCAATATCATGCCTCCTAAAGAGAAACTGTCTGTTTAAATTGGAAAGTTCTATGGTATCCATGTCCACAATATGCAGCTTTTTGAACCCCATCAAAGCCAAGTCTTTCAGTAACTCACAGCCTAGGCCTCCCGCGCCCACAATGAGCACTTTACATGAATCCATAATAAAGTCCAATATTTCAGGTGACGGCTCGAAATCTGGATGGCAGAAAGGACCAGACCTTTCTAACAGTTTCCTTAAATGATACCATCTTCTTTGCTGGTAATCAGATGATGTTTGAATCTCGCCGGACGCCATTATGCTATAACTGACGATGTTCCTAAAACAAAATCAGATCTTTGAACCAATTAGTTATGTGTCAGTATTTAGATGTATTGATTCAAGCAAGCCGGTTTGCAAAATTCACAAGTCCAAAATGCTATGCAAAATTATTTTGTCAGTGTCACTTTTGTATTCGTCCTGTCAGTGCCTGTCAATTTTAGACGTCATAAGAGTCTAGGACAACAACAGATTATTAATACTTCCGTAATACAAATTAAGGTATTTTTCTTATTAGAAATTACGCTGTTATGGTAATTAGGATAATCCTATCTTCATCAAAACAGAACTGAGAAGAAAGTATCAGTATGGTAGAGTGTCGATAAATAGGAAAAAAAACTGTGCAAAATCTAGTGGCGCCCTCGTCCTTGTAAACGGAAGTGATTTCTGGGTATTTTTTCAATCAATTTTCCATACATTTTATTGTTCTGTCAGCGTGTTTCATTAATTATTTACAGAAACAATGTATTTATAAGATAGTTTTAAGTTTTTAATAATATATTACATTGAAAAATTTAAATATTTGAATGAAAACTCTTTACATTATTTTTCTTTACATGCTATAGTTGTACATGGCCATGAGAACACAGTTACGTACTAAAGGAGATATTCATTTGTTGAAAATGGAGGCGTGATGGAGGTGCAGTTGTCGCAAGACTAGGATTTTCAAGTTTGCGGTTGTAAAGATTTACACGTAAGTGTACATGATTAAACACTCGTATCGTAATCTGTATTGATTAAAATGTTAATTGCAGCTGTTTATATGACTTAAAATCGCGTGTTATTGTGTATATTTGAGGGAGAGACGGCGATTGTCTTAGTAGCCGTGGAATATGATATTACCATGCCTGAGTCAGATAAAAGGCAAGATATCGTTTCGTTGCTAGTTGTTACGGAAGTAATAAAATAAAAACAAAGCTTTAGCCAACTATTACTGATATATCTATCCACAAAGTTTTATCTGTTACTTCATTGTCAACATGGTTGGTCAGCGTTATACAAAACAGTGCCAACATAAAGTGCGTGATAAATTCAAATCTAAATATTCAAATCTCAAGATGTAATTTCCCGAATCACGACTTTTTATCGAAGTGTCAGCGAATTTTATTACATCTTGAAGAAAACTAAGTCATTTACATAATATGCGTATCATTTTAGGTTCAGCATGGCTGGTAACAAGATAAATACCAAAACAAAAAGTAAAGAAGATAAAAGTAAAGCTAGTTCTAAGAATGTAAGTCAAACTAGTGAAGAGACAGAGGACACTGACTTTTCTTTGCTTAGGAAACCTATACATACTAGCATTACAGGGTTTGGTCAAGCAAGGAAGATTTTTGACTTAGCTACTGAAGAAGTAAGTTGGTCCTAAAGTGAACTTGAAATAAATTGTTTATTATTAAATTATATTTTTATGTACTAATAATTATTTGTATTCTTACTATTCCAGCTCAAAGACTTACTATCAAATGAGTGTGATTTATTATATGAATGCAAAGTTTGTAGAAATTTATTTAGAAGCTTAGCTAATTTCATATCTCACAAACGAATCTATTGCAAAGAGAAATTCAATACATCCCTACATAGCCATTTCATCAATCCTACTTCAACAGTAAGTACTATTTTCATCAATGTTTTATGTTATCTAAATCAAAGCATTTATTACAAATAGACTAACTAGTTATAAGTACTTTAGAATTGTCTAAAACAAAAAGATCAAGCTAAAATACCCTGTCACAAAGCATAATAACTGTGAAAGTACTGTTGCCCATTCCAGAGTGTAGATCTCAATGGAGAAGAATAGGCAAGAAAGTCCAAGGACACTTAATAAATCATAGTGTTGTTAAAAACCTTAGTTACATAATTCATGTTGAGATTATGTTAATGTATCTTATTTTACATTTCTAATTTATTGTTTCTTTGCTCATTACAGTATACTGAACTGCTAAAAATAAAACGTTTGGAGCAAGGATATCAAGATTCTCTCAAGGAAACGTTTGAAATTGAAAGTAACGAAACAGTTCATGTAGATGACGACAGAGTACCACTGACCAAGGATTTGACAGCTATTGTAGAAAAGATTGCACAGAACAAAGGAGTTATAGAAAATAATTGTGAAGAGCCTGTAATAGCATTGCAGAAGATACCGAATACTGCTGTGGCCGTTTTTCAAAGTGTACACCCATGTGAAGACAAACAGAAAGAAAATATGAAAGTACAAGTAAGTTTGCATTTTGTGTTACCAGAACATTGTCACTTTATCATACATGGGATGTCAGATAATTGCACTTTTGTTAATTGCATTCACTCTTGATCCTCACCCTTGTTTCTGTGTTTGTCATCTTCATTGTAAATTGTCTAAATTGAAAACACAAAATATCATGCCTATATTACTTACTTCTGATATTCTTAGCCAATCAAATATGTAGGTATTGTAAATATAGATTAGACAAATTTAATAATAGCTTGGGTATTTACCGTTACCTACCAACTTTTCCTGTTTTAAACACCGCACAGGCTAGATAAGCAAACATTGTTGGTTGCCATTTAAATTTTTTACCTTAACCTGGAATCAAACCCCAGGACCATCAACTCCACAACCATCTCCTCAACCAATGAACATAATAAGATAATTTTATTTTTTAAGCAAATTGCATTTGATTTCTAGGTGAATGAGCTGGACAAAATTTTATCAAGAGACATAGCTGTTCTTCAAAGCGATGGCAATTTCAAAATCAAAAGTTCTGTTACAGAAGAGCTTGATAATGTAATACAAATAAGTGATGATGAAGAAAATAGTGACAACATTAACATCCTCAAGTGTAAAGTCTGTGAGTAAAAAGCACAAGTACATCTATACTAATATTATGAGGTAAAGATTGTGAGATTAGATGTAAGGGGAAATCTTCGGAAGTACTGATTCGATTCCGAAAATCTTCCACTATTTGGAAAGTTACAAAGGCAATATTTAAACGTTTCCTAAATCGCGCGTAAAAGCTAGTTTCTTAATAAATTGGGGCCTGGTAGTAGACTTGGCAGCCAGGACATTGTTCTTATTTTTTTTTGCTTGTTACTTTCTTCGCTAGCGAAAATGAGTATTGCAGAGGTTTTCATTTTTAATCTCTTTCATGTTCAAATAACATCTAACTATTTGTTTAGTAACCACTTGCAAAGCTTGATTTTCATCATATGTAGGTACCCGAATTGCGTATGGCAAGGGTGTTGTCATGTGCGAAACACGATAAAATTGAGTGACCAACATATTAATTACTAGCTTCTACCCGCGACTTCGCGAGCGTAAAATAACTTATTATATTATGGCACCTGGGAATAGTAGCTTTACATCAGTGAATGATGAGTAGTTTTGGAGATTACCTCTTACATCCAAACTTCACCTACCTGTTTATAATATTAGTGTGTAATTATCCTTTCCCTTCCCTGGCACCTTTCGCACCGCTGTCAATATACTAAAGCAAGTAGACCTAGCGACTAGAAACGATTTTTTTGTTAGTTAGCACTTACTAGTGAAGAAAGTTCTCGCCGTCAGCCTGAACAGGCAGTGATCAGCTTTGAATATACTGAAATGGGACCTACATGGCTACATGTATTAAATAAAATAGTCATTAGCTGGACGCTTCGGACAGGTGCCGAGGGCCCTCGAAAACTTAGCCTCTGTTTACAACTAGCTTTTACCCGCGGCTTCGCTCGCTTTAAGGTTGAAAATTATTCAACGGGAACGTTTTTATATAACCCATGACACTCTAAGATAATGTAGCTACCCATTAGTGAAAGAATTTTCGGAATCGGATCAGTAGTTCCGGAGATTACCCCCTTTTTTTTTTTTTTTTTTTTTCTTTTTTTTTCCGGATGGGAAATCATCAAATGACTTCTCCCGCTCTGGGCTGAGCGGGAGGGTGTGTCAGACTTTTACTGACTAAAACCCACCCATGTTCCTTCATCGCCCTTTGTGTTCCGGGGCCGCGGTATCTCTTTCGAACAACCCGCAGCACCCGGCAGGCATCGGCCCTTGCGGGCCCCTTCCCTATGCTGACATCTCTTTGAGGCGCGCGTGGAACACGAACGCGCCGTCGACACGGCCTGTCGTCCTAAGACGGAGGGACGGCGAGCTAGCCCTTAGCTCACCGTCCACAGGCCCGCGGGAGATTACCCCCTACATACAAACTTTACCTCTTTATAATATTAGAATAGTTTTTGATGATGAATTCCTGTTTCAGGTGACATGCAGTTCTCAACGACAAAGACCCTGAAATTCCACATGAAATACAAGCATGTCGAAAGTCGCCTGGTATACCCATGTCCTGACTGTTTGGAGATCTTCTCCACATCCTGGAGCGTATACAGGCATCTCTTCAAAGTACATAGGTGAATATTTTTAATTTAATTTAAGGGAAGACGGGCGATAGTCGGGAGCGGTGACCAAGGTGGGTGTACCAGTTGCCCTTTGGTTCGAAGACATCGCGATGCTAGCTGTGGTTGCCGCAAGAGACGGAATTATGATGAATTGATGATGATGCGGCAGCCATGCCTTTGGCTTAGTCAATAAATAAAGGTATTCTTTGGGTGTTGTCTATGATCCAGTTTTTGTTTAGAATTAGCGACATGCTTTGCACGGTTTTTATGACTTGAGAAAACATGAAGATTTCTTTCTTACATCTGAGTAAAATATTAATGTACTGTATCCATCAACCTGCCGGAATAAATTATCTAAATAATGGTGACGAGCGCATCAAAATCAATTGTATAGTTGCACGTACAAACGTTGTTTTTCTAAGAACAACGTTTTGATATTGATATTTAGAGCATAGGTTCCCAAAGGGGGTGGTACCGCCCCCTAGTGGGCGCTGGAGGTTTCATCGGCGGTAGCGGGTCCAAAGGCAAACGGGGGGCGTTATGAAATACCTCTATTTTCATGAAAAAACATTTTATCTAACCGTCTAAAATGTTTATCTTAGAACTATTTTGTAAAAGAGGGTGTTGGATTATTTTTTCTTGTAAGGGGGCGGTAGTCCATAAAACGTTGGGAATCTATGTTCTAGAGCGTGCAACAGCACGTATTTATGGCACATATCCCAAGTGCGGCTTTTTTGCCATTCAATTTTTTTTGGTTGTAGCACAGATTTTAGTAGTGTATTGTTGTTATCAAACATTTATGTATAACTCTATTACTGATCTTCCGTACAGAAAATTCTGCATAGTTCAGTTTTCTTTTCTCAGAGCTTTTATTCCATAGCGGAATTTCTCAAACAATCTAATTGTCAATCATACCATTACCGGCATGCATTGTAGATAATAACCTACTTACATTATATGATGTTGTGTTATTTAATAATGTTTTACTATACTAAAAATTTGTTGTATGTTAAAAATACTTTATTATGTTAAAATTTGTTTGTAGTGTTTAGCAGCAAAATTCTGTTTTGTGTTGTGTCTATTAAACTTGGAAATATCCTACTTTATTTAGTTCCTACCTAACTTAATGTTTGTGTTTATTTGGTTACCTACCTAATTTAATGTTTGTGTTTATTTGTTTACCTACGTAATATAATGTGTTTTTATTTGGTTACCCAGGTACCTAATTTTATGCTTGTATTTATTTGGTTAACTACCTAATTTTATGCTTGTATTTATTTGGTTAACTACCTAATTTAATGTGTTTTTATTTGGTTACCTACCTAATTTAATGTGAGTGTTTATTAATATTTGCATGCTATTTTATGGCGAAATGTGTCGCTGCACTACATGTTAAATTTACCATCTTTTGTTCCACATTTAATGCAAATAAATAATTTTGACTTTGACTATGTATTATTCTTATCACCAATTAAGGCATTTTTTTTCCAGAAAAACTGCTGCACAAATTAGAAGACTGCGGGAATCAATACAAGCGAAAGCTTTCAAAATGAACAATCCACCCGCATTCTATGAAAAACGTAAGAATAATATGAAGGCTGCTGCTGCCCAGAAAATATCTGAAGAAGAAAGGTTGGAACAAGAGAATCAGGTAATCCACTTATGCTACATTTACCAGCTATTATATTATTATTAGTTGTTTATTAGTATTACTGTTTGGCCTACCTTCATATTTTGGATATTTTTGTTGTTTTCATTCCGTTTTAATTTGTTATTATTCTATTCTTTCTTGTTTTTTCGATATTACATAGCTGTTTAGGCGCATAATATAGTGTATGTAGTGCTCTTCTTTGATGCGGCACTTAGGCTTAAGTTTGAAATGTTTTTCTAGTTTTAGGTGATAGTGTAGGTACTCATTGTTGATGAGCCAAATTAAATAAATAAATGACTCAAATTGTAACATAGCATTATGCTGAGCGGTGAACGGAAGCATATTTTCCCCCACTAATCGTATTTTTTTGTTTTACATGCATGTTTTCTGTACGTCATGCACAGTGCGTTCCCCCTAGACATTGAGGGAAATGTTGGTCTGTTAGCGATGCACCATGCATCACCAGGCTGCTAAGGCTAATAAGCCAACAGTTCCCAGTCTGCTATCCTGAAAATATTGAACACTACTTCTACATCGCAGTTTTTCAAAAAGGCCAGGCCAAAGACGATCTTCCGCAAGGCAGATTGATGATAAAGATGTAATAAATCCTCCCCAGGCTTGGATGGACAACATGGAAGGCGACGGCGAGCTGCCGCGCTGCGGCGGGTGCGGGCGCACGTTCGAGCGGCGCGCCGCGCTGGCCGCGCACACGCACACGTGCCAGCCGCGCTCGCGCGCCCTCTCGCGCCGCCCGCCCGAAACTAAGAAGATCGAAATTCAAATCCGCAAGGACTATAACAAAGGACCACCTGTGAATATGAACTTGCCTGTAAAAACTACTGATGCTAATGGTAATTATTTCTGTGGTGGATAATTTTATAATTTTGGGCAAAAATCTTTAAAAGAGCACAGGTTTTTTGTTAGATGTTCTGGACTCCACACACCGAAGCCGACCATGTTCGGCGGCTTTGGTATGTAGAGTCCATTAGAGTAGGTACTTACAGTTCCAGTACAGTTCCACTTACAGTACCAGGTCACATTGAACCGCTGAGATTATCATTTCAAAAACATGATTTAAAGACAATTGTAAATATTATTCCACAGAAAATAAAATTACCAAGGATGAACCACAAATTGTACCTAAACCTAGCAAAGAAGAAGAAAAGCAAACCGTGGAAAGGGAGATCGATGATATTGATGTTGATGAAGATAAAGTCGATGAAGACGATAAAGATGATGATGACGATGCTCCCATGGACGACAGCGATGACGACACACAATCCAACGAAGCAACAGAGCCCCCTGAGAAAGAACCAGAGAAACCACGCAATGAACCACCCAAACTCAATATCAGATTGCCTTTCGCTCATCAAGCAGAAAAAAGTAATCTCACCGCTTTCAGACAAAGAATCATATCAGAAATAGAAGTCGAAAAATTGTTATGTAAGACATGTGATGCCCAATTTAGTGAAACACAAGAATTGTACGATCATGTGGCTGAGCACGTGAAATGGTTGCGCTATGCCTGTAAATTGTGTAACTATAAGCATTACTTCTTCGAAAAACTGCCTGAGCACGTGAAAGTGGTGCATAAGCTGAAAGGTGATAAAGACTTCTATTATAGCACCGTAAAAGCAATCGATGGTACTGAAGCTTTGGAACTGTGCGAGTCTCCTGTAGAAGTACCAGATGCTAATGGAACTAGTCCTGATTCTAGACGTCCTAGCCGATGCTCCAGTGATTCAAGTCGATTGTCTGATGATAGTTCGTCGAGCAGTACTCGCTTAGAAGCCTTAGGAACAAAGCGAAAAATGTTTCATAATAAGAGTAGTGCAAAAAAAAGAAAAGTACCTGCAATTAAAGGTAGATATATTTCTACAAATAATAGAATAAGCCTTATGAAATTGTTCAATGATTTTACAATTAACTTGTTTCAGCTGGTCAAGACAAGGATGGAGATATTTCATTTGACAAAAATAGCATAGAAAACTTCACTTCCACAAACATCAAGAACTTTGAAGAGAATTCCTCAGACATAGATGATATTGATGTTAAAAAGCAGTTACCAGGCGGTCATACATCTTCTGTGGTATCCAGAAGACCAGTAAGAAGGAAAACTAAACCTAAAAATGCAGATTTTGAATATGATCTATCAAATTTATTAAAAATGGAAGCACAAGGTTATAGAGATTCTCAAACAATGGCAAGTGCAAAAACAACACAGAATAAGAAAAAGGTTCAAGAAGTTCAAATTAATTATGATAATCTTAATAAAGATTGCTGTGGAGCACTAGTCACTATGTCAAAGAAATCTGTTGAACGGGCTGCAGCACATATAAAAACCGATTTCGCGAGTGTTTATCCCCAGAAAGACACCAGACCTCCGAATATTTTTGTTAGGCCCATGTTACCCAAGATTATTTCGAGGGGAGACAAAATATCTCCCAAAAAAGATAATGAAGATACGAAAGAATCGCCGTCCCCGAGTCCTGTGAAAGCTAAAGAATCCCCAGCGCCTAGTCCTGTGAAGTCGCAAGAATTCTCAGGCCCTAGTCCTGTGAAGTCGCAAGAATTCTCAGGCCCTAGTCCTGTGAAGTCGCAAGAATTCTCAGGCCCTAGTCCTGTGAAAGCGCAGGAATTCCCAGCCCCTAGTCCTGCGAAAATGCAAGAATTCCCAGCTCCTAGTCCTGCGAAAGTGCAAGAATTCCCAGCCGCTAGTCCTGCGAAAGTGCAAGAATCCCCAGCGCCTAATCCTGTAAAAGAAGCTACAACTTTTGTGAAAGGTGTTACAACTCCTAGCAAAGTCCCTGTTGAAGAACCTCCAAAATTTAAAGATGAAGTTAATTTAAAGTCAGAAAGTAATTCAAAGACAGAAGATGATTCAAAGCCTGAAGCTGTTGAAAAATCAATTTCAGCTAAAGAACAAAGCAGTCTAAACTTGAAAAGTAAACTTAATGAGTTAGTTAAACCAAAAAACCTTCCTTCAATTGTTCCACTTAAATTTCGTCGTCAAAGTTTAGAAGTTATGAAAAATCCTATAATCAATAAGAATATCACCGATTTCACAAAATCCGGATTGAAAACCAAAATATTAGTAATCAAACCAATCAACAGAAATAAAGATGGTAAACAAACATTGAATACTCCGCTTAAATTCCAAACAATTAAACTAAAAGATCCAAATAAAAGAAGTTCCAAAGACGATCAGGACCAAGTAGTTGTTGTGAAAGTCCCAAAAGTCGAGTGTGGTATATCTCGACCAGTCACTGAGGTGTGTAATAAAAGTAAAGAACAACTGACGCCAGCATCGTCGTCCAAATCTCCAATAGACATCTCAACGCCAACAGAGAATGAAATTGTTACTAAATCTATAGTGAGTAATAATGAAACACCAGCTTTAGTACTACCAATCCTGGAAGTAAGCAATGAACCCACCGATCTTGAGGAATGTGCTTCAAATGATACCGAGGATCCAAAAGTAATAAATAATGAATCTAATGTCGCTGAGGTTACTATTATTAAAGAAGAACTTCTAATTAATAGTGATATTGATAGATCAGAAAATGTTAATACAACTGTATAGGTATTTTTGTTGAATAATTGAAACATTCATCTTTGTTTTTGCTTTGAAGCACATTTAGTTTTATGTCATTAAGTACCTACGCTATTAGGTAGAAATAACAAATTAAAATACTTGTAAGAAATAACATTCTTTTCAATTCCTATCCTTATCTCTGTTCCGCTGTTTACCGATCTCTCTGATCTGCTGGATACCGATCTCTGGTCCACATTATTACCGATCTTTGGTTCGCCGATGTTATCTATCTTCGGTCCGCTGTTCACCAATCTTGAGGCCACTGTTTACAGATCTCTAATCCTCTAGTTTCCGCTGGTTACTGGTCTTCGGTTTGTTGGTTATCGGTCTTCAGTCTGCTGTTCATCGTTCTCTGGTGTACTGGTTACCTATCTGAGTGATCGCTACTCCTAGCTGGTATCAGGACACTTGAGCCAAAGAACATTTGCACGAATGGATATTTGCGCGAAAGACACGGACCTCAACATAAAATCACGCCTGATATTACTTTAAGGGTGGGCTGAGTTGTAACTGTGTAAGTCCCAGCTGGACTAGATGGTTATGATCGGGGTCGTTGATAACGAAAATGATGAAAATGAGAATCCAAGATGACGTGTGACGCTGACGGAAAAACCGAAAATTTTTCGTAATCCTCATTTTCGTTATCAGCGACCCCGAAATCCATTAAAATGACTGACTCTTGGATTTTAATTCTGAAAAACACTGAAACGGACTCCCATTAAAATCAAGAATAAAAAACCGCGATAAAAACCTTCTAATCTGTCTGGGACTTATCGTTCATAGTTACAACTCAGCCTACCCTTCAAGTAATATCAGGCAGGATGTTATGTTTTGTTTGTAAGGAATCTACAGGCCTAAGTCGTGCAAATGTCCAGTCGTGCAAGTGCCGATTCGCGCAAAACCCTGCAAATGTCTTTTCGCGTAAATGTCATATAAAGATCCCTCCTAGCTATATCTTGTCGTAGATACTTTTTGTAGTGAATAGATAGGCTATCGGAATGCGTCCAAACTCCTACCTCTTACTTTATCGCCTCCTTTTACTAAGTTCTTTTCGTATCTGACCGCAAACAAACAGATTCGAAACCTCTAGATTTGAATGTTATATCCTTTCTTCGGTGAATGAAATTGCAGTCTTCAACAGGGTATTATGAGACCTCTTTTCTCTTTTTAATATTTAAACTTGATTATTCCAACGGGGAAAGAATACAACATGTCCCTTTACTGGGGCCATGTAGGTTCTTTCCAGGTGAGACCAGACAAAGAAATCGCAAGACCAACGGAAAACACCCCTGGAAGCATCAAAACATTGTGCTGATGGATGCGCATTGAATAATAAGGGAGTCGGATATTCAAAGTTATAGCATTAAAAACTGGTATTAAAATATAAACTTGGAACTTTGACCCCCAATATCTCCGCAACATTATGGTTCCCATCCGAAATTATCACAATGACGGGGAGAACAAATGCCTTTCGGCTTCGTTAAGGGTATTTTTACACCCATTATAATATGATGACAGACTTGGCATTTGATAAACATCTAGAATTCTAAACTCAGTTAGCCAACGAGCAAAGCGCATTAAACTGGATGTTAAATTAACAGACCGTGTTCGAAACACAATATTACGCTCTAAAACAAATATAACTGACGTGGCTCAAAAGGCTGCCCAACTCAAATGTAATGTCTGCCGCATGCCGGACAAAATGTGGGCCAAAATAGCAGGAAACTGGTGCCCTACTGAGATTGAGGCGGGGTCGCGGCAGGCCACGAAGGAGATGGTTGGACGAACTAGAAAGAAAACGCGCGATTTCGCGAGAAATGGAAGTAGTGGAGGGAGGCCTTTGCCCAGGATTGGGACAGAGCAGGCAAGAAAAAAAAAGTAACGTCTAATAAAAGACTGAGGCTATACCTGTCCAAATTATACTGGGTGGAAAGGACACCGACTCTAAAACGGTTACCACGTATTCACTACATCATTCTGAACCTGTTCGTCGGTTATTAAAAAAAAGCTGTTTCCTACAAAACTGTAATACCTGCATGGTCAAATTGACTGGAACAGCAGATTATAATATTTCTATGTGGGAGGGGGGGTTCAGAATGTTGTACTGCATACGTAGTAACCGTTTTAGCGTCGGTGTGCCTTCCACCTTGTTAACGGCCATAGCCAGCCATAACATCTGGCGTATAACAATTATTATTTTAGCGTACCTACATAACTTTTCTCAGGATTAGTCCATGGCTTTTAGACTCTGGAGACTATTAAGAAATAAATAGATTTTAGGCTTGCTTGGTTGGTTTGGTTCCGTTCGGCATGAATTCAATAGGCGTTCCGGACAAATTGTATGTACCTACGTACGCGAAATATTGCTATAATATCATTCCTATATAATATTACTAAAATAAATTTTATTTGGTACTTATCCCTAATTATTATTATGATTTTTGGAAGGTTGTGGACCTGAAGACCTGTGCAACAAATATTATTGATGAATCTGAAGGTCATACAGGTTGTTGCCACTTTTTACCCGACTGAGCCCGAGCACAGGTTTCTCTGCATTTATTAATAAAGGGGCATGAAATGTTAATTCCTGAGTGGGGTCAATACCCCTCTAATTTGTTACGCAATCGTAACAAAGTAGAATCATAATTATTACAAGTCTAACCTATAGAAAACAAATTATTGCACTGCCTTTACAGTAGGTACCTACCTACTTTTCTATCTTTAGCATCAGAGTTTTAACATAATGTGCAATCAACTGATACTGTTACATACCTAACTTCTCTAGCATAATAATTAATACAACATAGAAGTAGGTACAAATAAAAACTAATTAATTTTATTTAACTAAGTTTATTAAGAATAACATTACTTCCTCATACATTCGTTTCAACATTTGATGAAGGATTCCTGGCATGTACAGCCTTCGCTACCACTTTCAATAATTTACGACTTTGCCAGAGTTTCGGCTTTAGCCACAACTTCCTCAATGGGTCCCACCATGTAGAATGCTATTTCTGGTAGATGGTCATACTCGCCCTGCAGGATTTTAGAGAAGCCTTTGATAGTTTCCTCAAGGGGTACCAGTTTGCCAGCGTGTCCAGTGAACACCTCAGCCACCTGGAAAGGCTGGGACAAGAACCTCTGGATCTTACGTGCACGAGCAACAGTCAGCTTATCTTCCTCAGACAATTCATCCATACCCAGGATAGCAATGATGTCTTGGAGTGACTTGTAGTCCTGAAGAATCTTCTGAACACCACGCGCAACGTTGTAGTGCTCAACTCCAATAATGTTGGGGTCCATGATACGGGAGGTGGAGTCCAGAGGGTCCACAGCGGGGTAGATACCCAGCTCAGCAATGGCACGGGACAGCACAGTTGTGGCGTCCAAGTGAGCGAAGGTGGTGGCCGGGGCAGGGTCAGTCAAGTCATCGGCTGGCACGTAGATAGCCTGCACAGAGGTGATGGATCCCTTCTTGGTGGTGGTAATACGCTCCTGCATGGTACCCATGTCAGTGGCCAGGGTGGGTTGGTAACCTACAGCAGAGGGGATACGACCCAGCAGGGCAGACACCTCAGAACCAGCCTGGGTGAAACGGAAAATGTTGTCAATGAACAGCAGTACATCCTGTCCCTCCTGATCACGGAAGTACTCAGCGACGGTCAGACCAGTCAGAGCTACACGGGCACGCGCGCCGGGGGGCTCGTTCATCTGTCCGTACACCAGCGATACCTTGGAGGTCTTGTCCTTCAGGGAGATGACTCCAGACTCAATCATCTCTTGGTACAAATCGTTGCCCTCGCGGGTTCTCTCGCCCACTCCCGCGAACACGGAGTAACCACCGTGCGCCTTGGCTACGTTGTTGATCAGCTCCATGATGAGTACAGTCTTACCGACTCCGGCACCGCCGAAGAGGCCGATCTTGCCTCCCTTGGCGTAGGGCGCGAGCAGGTCGACGACCTTGATGCCAGTGACGAGGATCTCCTGCTCCACGGACATGTCCACGAACTCGGGCGCCTCGGCGTGGATGGCGGCGGTCTTGTCGGTGGGGATGGGGCCGCGCTCGTCGATGGGCTCGCCGATGACGTTCATGATGCGGCCGAGGGTCTCTACGCCCACGGGGATACGGATGGGAGAGCCGCAGTCAAAAACGGGCTGGCCGCGGACCAAACCTTCGGTACCGTCCATGGCGATGGTGCGGACGGTGTTCTCTCCCAAGTGCTGCGCCACCTCCAGCACAAGCCGGGGTTGACGGTTCTGTACCTCCAAAGCATTTAGGATGGGTGGAAGGTTGTCTTCGAACTGTACGTCTACGACGGCACCGATAACAGCGACTATCTTACCTTTTCCAAGGCCTGATGCAGCTTTAGCCGCATAATCCCTTTTGTTGATGGCGGACACAGCAGCGATCTTGCCACATTCTGTGAGGGTTTTTTCAGCTACCGACTTTACGGCTAAAAGGCCGCTTCCAATCCGACTTACAGCTCCCAACATTTTTATTCTTTTAATGCACTTGGGCGATATTCGGCGCCCGTCCGTAAATTATGTAACCTTAAAAATAACTATAGACACGAAATCGCAAAACGTGAACTTATTGAACGGGCCAGCTAGTGCTGTCACTACGTTGTCTATGATAATGATCAATTTTAATTTTTTGCTTGAAAAATTGCATAAAATAGAATCACTTTTTAAAGAATCTGGCCCAAAATCATGAAGTTGGGTTGGTAGATTCACAGCGCAAGTAGATAGTAGCTGATTCAATCTTAGTCTTGATCTTAACTCGGAAAACCGGGGAAGGATAAAAATGTATTCCGTAGATATCTCTTTTATTTTCCACTAGCTGTGCCCCGCGGTTTCACCCGCGTAAGGTTCGATTCCGTGGGAATGGTTGTCCAAAGATCCCACGCGAGACAGGCTAACATATACATAATTGCCCATAAGAGAAGAACACTTTTCATAAGTCGATGCCAACCAGTGAAAATGTTTGTCCCTGGGACTTATTAATAAGCGATCGTCATTTTCTTCTGAAAACTCTCCAATACGACGTATTTCGGCTGCCCTCACCTTGGACATAATGTTAAGAAAGTTGTGATCTTCCTCTTTTAGGCATAGTTTACTGTCTCAAAATAAATGTAAGTAAACATAATTTTAGCACTGCTTTACCCATCGTAATTTTTTAACGAAAGGTCTGATTAAAATATTAATTTAAAGTCTATTTTACATTTCCATAATCAACCTTAATTATCAAACCATTTAAATGGATAAGGATTAATGTTATGATACCAATTTCACCACTATTCGATTCAACCCGTGTTTACATTAAATTATTTGAACAAAAAGCGGTCATTGTGACTTAATTAACCATAATAGTTAGGCATATACCCTTGCGGACTTTTTTATAGGTAATAACCAGTACTTTAATCATGTGCTACATAATTTTTATATATCATCAATAGTTTTCTCAGCGCACGCCAAATAATAAATTTTTAAAAGCAAAATTTTGCTACTTTTGGTTCATTGTAAGTTTCTTAAGGAACTTTAATTTTTTTGAAAACAAATTATAGCCTATATTACTTCCTGATAATTTAGCTTTCTACTGGTGAAAAAATGGTTAAAATCGGTCCAGTAGTTTCGGAGCCTATTCGGTATAGACTCCGAAACTACTGGACCGATTTTAACCATAATAAGATAAGATTTTAGCCACAAACAAGCAAACAAAAAATATTTCCTATTTTTTAAATAATAGAGGTAATAGTATAGATTTTGACAGAAACAGAAAGAATGACGCATTTTGACTTTGACAATTCATCAGTGACATGTCAAGTCAAATTTCAAGCAAAGCAAGGCAAAATGTCCAAGTGAAGATAATTTTGAATCTGGTCTAAGATATTTTAAACAGCATGTTTCGATCACGCGTTTTATCTTTATCTCGCGTAGGTTTTATATATTATCTTTTGTGAATGAAGTTATAACACTAACCTAATAATTAGATTGAGCCACCACTTCTAACCCTAGGCCTATATTTTTGTACTCCCAAAGTTATTTTGGTATTTATATAGTTATAAACATATCAAGTATATTTACAGGTGCTGTGGCAACAGCAAGTCCATATCAAAACGAATTATGCAAGACCATGCGTTAGTGGGTTGTTCATTACCAAACAAAACACAAGAAAACTGAATACTGTGACTGTAGAAGATAGCTATGTTAAGAAGTTCATGAATGCTGTTGGATGGATGGACCAATCTAGAACGGTACATGGTTTTTTTGGGTAATGGAGTACTTTTTTGAATTCGTCAATTATTGAGGGTAAAATGGTAATCCAGATATTTATTCCTAGCCTGGCCTATTGCAGTGCAAAGGCCTTCCTCCACTCCTTCCAATTCCAAAATTGGGAATTCCAAATTGTTATTTTTCGAGATATTTTCCTTTTATCTTGTAGATTTCAGGAAAAAAACAAATGTCACAAAGTTTAAAAAGAAAATTATCTTCAAGTGTCACATAATAATCCTTTTTTCCTTTTCCAGCGTTTAAAACTAACAGGGTACTTCCTGTATGAATGTATACCTGAAAATGTGACTTATTCTGAATGGTTTGAAAGCCTAGAGCTGCCTGACACATTTGCATCATGGTTTACCATCACAGAGCTGCATGTATGGTTACTCATGGTCCGCTATATGGCAGAAGATGTCATGCTACCTACTGGTGAAAAGAAGAAGTATATAAAGGGTGATGGCCACTTTGTGAGGAATTGTATCATTGAGGCTCTGTGGGCAGATGTTGCAAATAAAATTAAACTGTTGGAGGTAAGTCTAATTGAACTATGTTTGATCATCTAATTAATCTTTAGTCTCTGTGTTACATCTTATACTAAGTTTGGCAATTACTTTAAACATGCACTTTAAACTTTTTTTGGCCTACATCAAGGGTTAGTAATTGGTTTTTCAACACAAGAAACATACTATACAATAGCTTAGTAAACAATATACCCAAAATCAAGGATCAGTTAATGGTATGTATAAATGTTCTCGAGTCTCAATTTCTTATAAACCCAAATCATATAATGTTACCAATCCATTCGAGTTTTTTAAACTCAAATAAAAATCTTTAAATTAATCCATTGAAAATTTCAGGGTGCCAATCCAACAATAGCCAGAAAGCAAGTGACGGAGTTGTCAGAACAGTTTCAAGCTGCTCTAGTCGCTTATGATGAAGGGCTGAGCGATGACAAGGTCATGGCCGCAGCAGTCTGGAGAAGGTTTTACTCACTAGTTGATGATGTCAAAGCTGAACACATTGAGAGGCTTGTCAAGTTTATTAGGCATCAGGTAAATGGCTCAACTGCTACGTAACATACTACCTGTGCTAGAGGGTCGCGCCCACCATTTCTCTTTTTTCTCATCAATTACCACCCTATAATATAACAGCTTTATTTCGAAACTTAACAATCATTCCGGGATTTTATACAGAGTTATCATCCACATGTTACTTAGTTCCTTGAAGTTTAGTCAAATATCCTCTACCTATTCCGATCTCTGGTCATTACTCATTTAATGGTGAATTTAAAAAAAAATGCCGATTTCTAGTTTTGATCTATATTTTAATTCCATTTAGTTAAATGTAGTATTATCATAATACTGTTCCATTAGAGGTTAAACCACTGAAACCACTAGGCTTGTCCTCCTTCTAAAGTTCTTTATGCTTTGTTTTACAGATTGCAGAATTAGATAAAATCCCAAGTGAAGATTTGAAGTGGAAACCTCCCATAAAATGGTTAAGTATATCAGACCACTAATGTTATTTAGTATGTAGGTAGTTATATAGAAAATTTAAGTTATGTAATGAAATAAATCGATTGTTGTTTGATAAAACACATGTATTTAATTAACATCCTTAGAATTTTATGACAACTTAAATGATAATAACATTATTTTTAGACATTACACAAAAGAGCAAAGTCTCGTAGGATGTATGCCTGCTGTAAAAAAATGTGTAAGTTAGCAGCTACTTTATTGTTCTTTATCTTTATCTGAAATTAAAAAGTAGGTAGGTAAATAAGACAAGATGGATTGCAATATGAAAAAAGGAGGTTCCACCTTATCTGTGAGAAAACTTTGGAGGTTTCTCATGAAACTGAATGTATGCTGGTTGCTCGGGCATTTTTCTGCTATCTTGTCATTTCTCAATAACACTGCTCTCTGTCTACTAATCAATTAGTAAAGCTCTGTAATAAAGCTGTTTCATATCACAAGCGCGCGTCAATCATTGTAAAATTAACCTTATGCATGTTCTTATAAAAGTCACATGCGGCCTTAATGTGTATATTATATTAATTCTGCTCCTTATTTCCTCACGAATAGTTTCGAGATTTCTAAATCTACAAAAAAAAAATTGTCAAACTAGGTACAAACCCTACTTATTTGCTATAAAAAAGATTCCTCAGTTCATCACACTTTGACCTTTCCCACAGCACAGTGACTACAGTTTTACAAAGATTATCAATTTTACACCAATCATTGCAGTGTCGCCAGCGGTTATCGCTAATTTTTGAATAGAAAGCTGCATAGAGATCTAGCAAATGCCTATTATCAGTAACCATTCTGTGAACTAGGTCATCCATGGAAGAAGCGGAGAGGTCGGCCATTGAAAATGTATTCTTCATATCGTAGAGTTGGAACCAGTGTGGAGGTCGGTTCGGCCATAAGTTCGCTTCAGTAAGGTTGTACACGTAGTTTACAATACTTTCCGGTTGCTGTAATAAAAAATTAGGTTTTTACAATTTTATTTGTGGTTAGCGTTAAGCCGAACAAAATGGGCTCAACGTGATCTAAATCTATTAGATAATTATGTTTGTCTACAAGCTGTTTCTATGGGACCTCTTTCAATTTCGTCGCACCTACGCTTAACCCCCTGTTGCCGTCCTCAGTATATTGGGTATGTCTCAAGGTAAACATCCATGTAGAAGATCCCAAAGTATGGGATTATCCCCAGCAACATTGCAGTGTATACGGCGGTCCTTATAATTGTGAGCGCGAATCTTTAACATAGGCTCTTGTTGAACCCAACATTCACTGTTTAATCCAATCCAATGTTCAATACTTACATAAGTAACGGGGTTAAAGTCAATAATCTTATAGTTAAGATTGTAGTCAGTGTAACTTGTAGTGCTGCCGGCACCCCACGCTACATTGATAGGGCTACCATCAGTCAGGCTGTAGAATATCTTGAACTCGTCCGAGTGAGTATGTCCGTTGAATTCAGCTGTTATTGTTGCAGAAAACCTGTGAACAGGAAAGTCAAAATAATTGAAAGTTATCATTATTATCTTTCGTATATCCGCCTGGATGATTAAAATCAAACAATAATTAACTTTTAAAATCATTGATTAAAGTCCAAAACTTTATCCTGTCGTTCTGCGCCGAATTAATTACCGCAATACGCATACTTTGCTTTAAAGTATGAGATGAAAGAAAAACTCAAAGCTTAACGGAGTTACCGTTTATTAGCTTTATATCCCTCCCAGACTAGTGAAAGTTTATTTAATTTAGACATTATTTCAACTGGCATGTATTTATCAAAGAATGCATGCCTTTCGGCGGCCGCCCCTAATAGATTTCCCTCTAACCGTCATTAAAAGTTTAGAGTATTACCTGTTAACAATTCTGTTGTATTCCCTCGTCCATGAGTGTGTAAGATCGCTGACTCCTGGTGG
This sequence comes from Standfussiana lucernea, assembly GCA_964057025.1. Classification (NCBI taxonomy): domain Eukaryota; kingdom Metazoa; phylum Arthropoda; class Insecta; order Lepidoptera; family Noctuidae; genus Standfussiana; species Standfussiana lucernea. The sequence continues at coordinate 6,701,382 of OZ059793.1, forward strand.
GATGTGTGCTAGAATATGGACTTTTTCTCCGGCCTGTTCAGCTTTGTACAGCTCCTGTACCATCCAATCCAAATGGCGTTTCGCGTCCAGAGGGTCGTATACTAGCCACCTAAAAAGACGTTAAAAGCGCATTGTAGACTATAATGCTATGCTAGCGCCATTAGCTTCACAGTTGTCATCCCCATTAAGATGGTATGTAAACCAATTTTTGTTGCTGACCGATTATACAACATTGTATATACAGCCCAACCCGTTCCTCCTGGGTCACAAACCTCTCTGAGAAGGAGTGGGCTATTATACCAGTCAAGCATAATGCTGGTTGGTGGATGTCAAATGCTTTCAAAATTTCGGTGCTAGGACATCATTTCATAATGTCAACACTCAAGAAAATAAAGCAGAGTCAAATACAGTCAGAATTAAAATGTATCCTTACCAATTATATTTATAAGCGACGTTATTATTTAAAGTGATAACTCTGAGTCCTGGCCTGACCACCATGGAGAACTCTCCACGATCCCGAAGTGTTGCTTTTGCTTCGTCATCCAAATAGAAACCCCATTTTCTCACAAGAGCGTCATACAGCCAAGTTGTGTTCAAATTATCACCATTTACTGATGATGGTGCGAATCTGAAGTATTATAAATTAAAGTAATTAAAAATCTTATCCCATGAGATACTTAATGTCAGTGTAAAATAGTTTCTAGTTCTATTCTACTCTCTCAATCTATATTTTTTAAATTTATATTTTCACTTTAGTTGATCTCTGCCACGAAAAGACAATCTTATTTGTGTATGTCCTGTATAACGGACGTTATTCTTATCATATTATCTTTATTGCGCATTGATTAGTTTAGTAGTCAAATAATAAACATGTTTATTTTACTCACTGATTCGTAGGTTGAGATTCATGATTACCAATGACAGAAAAAACTGGCACATTATCGCCAAAGCTTGTCCTTATTTTATCGACCACGTGTCGGTTCATATCATCGATTAATTCATAGGATGTCTCCCAAACGCCATGGTCGACAGTATCTCCTATGTAGTAGACTACGTCAATGCCCTGAAATTATACAACCCGTATCAATGTTAAGGTCGTAGATTGCGGTCAATATCGATGCATTGACTTGAGTAGTGCGAATTCTGATAGAGACCTGTTGCTGGAGAGTTTGTTCCGCCACTGCTTCCCCCCAGCTAAAACACTAGGGTGGACGGTCATGTGTTTTAGGGGACCGTGAGAATTTTTTAACGTTCATTGAAAAAGTAAGTGATTCTCAGCCAAATTTTTTTAAATAAATGACATGAATTTTCTGTCCTGGGTTCCATCGCTATGTCGATGTTGTGGCTGTTTGGGTATGTGAGTTTAAATGTTGGTAAATGCACCCACGATACAGGAGAAGTTCCTAGTGTGGGGCAACGTGGTATTTTCAAAAGATTTCGGAAAGAATGTCCTCGGGTGTCTATTAAACTTGGAAATAAATTGCGAAATACACTTCAGCTTATTTGCACGAAACATCATTATCATGTCACGTCTATCGTAGGCCTTTATATTTAAGGTACCTATTTCGGTTGAGCATTATTTGATTATAAAAGATAAGTATCTTTATTTTCTATCGCTGCGATCGATTGAGATTTGTTTTGTACGATAAAGAGGTGACGAGCCTCTCATTACAAAGCCAATGACTAAGCCCATACAAGCAAATAGCTAATAGACTACCTATAGATCGTGAATCGATTAGAATCACTAATCTGCAAGATCGTAAGATTAGGAAGCGCACTTGTCGGTTTTTTGGTGAGCATTATTCGTCATAACCGGATTTTCTCTCAGAAGTAAACAAAACTTGATTAGTGAAAAAACGAACATCATATAAAAAAATACCTTGTGTGTTTCAGTAATCCTATCAATTACATTATCGAATGCCCAAATAGGTGTGTCGCAGTTCCTGTAGTCACCCCAAAAGCCTGCGGGCTCAGCATTTCTTTTATTCACAAACCTAGTTTGTGACGATCTTCTTAGTTCTCGAATCTTCGAAGCTACACTCAAATCTAAGGACAGTTCGCCAGTATTGTTCTTAATACTCTGTTCGATTATAGACTCTTCTGCTTCGGATTGGAACTCGTAACGTTCCACTGGTGATTGTCCTTTTCTGCAACAGACAGGTTCATCGCAGTCGGCGACTCCGAAAGCTTCGTATAGGGGGTCGATATGAGCATCGGTGATTACCGCAATTTTGAGCGGTCTGGAATCGATGGCAGGTGCCTGTTGAATAAATTGAAATATTAGATTCATAACCAGTTTTTCGCATGTTCGGTCAGAAAGTAATATTAGATGCTTTGGATTAGAATCCATTTTCTTCTTAATATTCTTGCTGATCATAGAAAATTTATTTATTAAATCCGTTTTTATTTTCGACTTTAGAAGGATTTCCGGAATTCTAATAGATAGGTATTACTTACATTATTGATCGGTGCTGGCTCGGGTAGTTCCACCTGCCATTCAAACCTCGGATCTTCAAGTTTGCAGACGTTTGGGTCATCACTTCTTTGTTGTACAAGTGCGCAAAATGTTCTAGGAGAAGCTTCGGGCGTCGTTCTGATTATGTGCGTTATAATTGGCTATAAAGAAAGAAGGAAAAACTGTGTATTCTGCCCAACTACAACACACGCACTGTATAAATAAACATGGAGTAACAATAGGTAGCCAAGTGAGACTGTATTAATTATAATTGTTTGTTTTGTTTCTAATATAGTGGCCTGTGATACCTGCCTGTGATTGGTATACAGGGTGAAAAACAAATCAGCTGTTCAGTACATTTTGACCGTGTATATTACAGTTTTACAAAACTACAGGAGCAGTTTTTTTTTAATAACCGACGAAAAATTTATATGTGTTCAGAACGATGTACTGCATACGTGGTAACCGTTTTAGCGTTGACGTCTCTTCCACCCCGTATTCTCTTAAGTCTTCTTAGAAAAGAGGGGTCTGACGAGATGACGAGCAATAGAGAAGTATGGAAGAAGAAGACATGCTGCATCGACACCAAATATAGTGGGATAAAGGCAAGAGATTAGAGAATGATGATTCTCTCGAGTCTTCCTCTCCTGGAGTCTTATGTCATTCGTTGATTTGTATCTCTAATTTAATTGCATATGTACTCATTTCGAGATGGTATTCAGCTGCATCCGGTTAGACTGGAAGCCGACCCCAACATAGTTGGGAAAAGATTAAGCAGATGATGATGTATTTTGAGATGAAAGATGGCACACATAAAATAATAATAGATTAAGCAATATATTATTCCATACCACATTTAATCCAACAGCTCCGTGGCATACAGGGTAGGACTCGACGTTCAAAGCTGCACAGAGGTCAATGACAACTTTCGTGATTTCTGCATCGGATTTTCCGTTTTCAACTCCTTCAAACACGGAAGCAAACGCGCTACGGCATATTAAACAGTCCAGCGTCTGAAAATGTAAGATAATTATTGTTGTTACACGCAGTATCGGTGCATCACCTGGCTCCTCTTAGCCTCTTCTTCTTTGTAAGACCCTGACTGCACGCACATGGATGGTTTAAAATAATTTGAGTCTGTTTTCTTTTGTGCCTATTGACTATTTTCCAGAATATACCACACTCCAGCTGTTATCTAAGGTACAGCGTAATATATTGTTAAATGTGCATCCCACACTTACCTACCTATCCTATCTCTCACTAGCTTCTGCCCGCGACTTTCGTCCGCGTGGAAGTCCCATAATACATATTATATTATTTATCAGCACTCAGCAATAGTGTATCTTTCTATTTGTGTTTTTTTCGGATCAATACTCCCAGAGATGACCCCTTACAAACAAACAAAAAAATTATCTCTGTTATATTAGAGGAAAGTGGATTCCTAAAATATTTTTATAAAAATAGCCAAAAACTTTTTCTTGTGTGCCAAATAAACAATTTTTCTTACTTTCATTTTTTTATTTTGTTGTTTGTATATAGGTTCAGCTGATAAACATGATTTAAAGTACGAGTAAACTCATAATTATTTTACGATTAGATAGTTCGCTATGGAATTATACGTAGAGAATTTGGATTTTCAGAAGTTAAATCATACAGTAATTTTTCGCGATAAAGTATTTTTTAAATATTAAACGTATTATTAATATTGTGCAATTAGTTTTTGAAAACCGTAAAATTGTAAAAGTCTCTGATTTTTTCTTTTAGAAAACAATAAAGTCACTATTTGAATTAAAATCGCTAAGAACCTTTACCTCTTACTTAACTTTAACGTGAAAAAAGCGTATCAAATGATTTTGTGTTATTTATGAAATTTAGATGTTATGTAACATTGTCAATCGACTTTTGTTGGTGACCGTACCTCAATAGTTTTACATTGTGGGGTGATTATAATTCCCTAAAATAGAGCCATTTATTGGAAAGCTCCAATTATCACCATGCCATATACCAACATTCTCTTTTTTCAAAAAGCCAGTTCTGACAAGTGTTGCCCCGTAATTAAATTCCTTTTTTCTCATAAGGATCTTAAAGGTTAACAATTCCTATTCATGGCAAATTAGAACCACGATACGGAAGAGTATATAACTTACCGATCTAGATTCTGAAGCATATTCCTGTGACAGTCTAGAAGCATGCTGCGGACTATGAAATATATCAATAACATCAGTCAGCTGTTGAAATTCTAAAGCACTCAACTCGTTCCTCATATGCTTTTTAAACAATTCTTCTATGCCATCTAAAACACAAATATTTTTTACACTTTCCAATACTGTAACACAAAAAAAAATGCATTTTATTTTGTAAACAATTACCTATAGATAACTCTGTTGCAAAGGTCGACACTATGAACGTTAATATAAATACTAGCAACCTCATCCTGCCCGCTTGATTGTACAACAATGAGTGTTATCGAAGTATTCCACCTTTATATAGATAAACGAGATACCATACTCGTGCGACAAGCAATCGAAATTATTGTCATTTTTTCAGCGTTTCGATTTTATTACTAAGTAGTATGCGGGTTTACCATGCATTCCTAGAGATCAGGGATCCCCAAGCAGTGTGGCGCGCCCCGAACTACTCCAGATTTAAACTATAAAGGAGTCTGCCCACTACACCGTACCATAATGTTATGGTACGGTGTAGTCATGTAGTGGGCAAACTCCTTTCCCTTACGATACTATTTTTTTGTCTGATACGTTCTTAGGACGGTCAAATGGCCGTCCTATGAACGTGTCAGACAAAAAAATATTCTTTGAATTGAGTTCCGTCACCGACCAATACCATCGTTATCGGCCGCTCTTGCTAAGAAAATAAGAATATTCTAAAGTTGGGCGAGGCGCACAGGTTAAATGTTTGGAATCCCTGGTATAGATAGATAGTGCAAGTCGGTATATCGGTATCTACACTTTCACCCTTGCTTGGTTACTGTGTTTACATGACGGATGTAATATATATAAATACCTACGACAATTTGCATTGAATCACTGCCGTATGATTATAAATCAGTAGGCAAAACACACGCCATTTAGAACTTTCCCACACTATGTTCATGTCAAAGCCACGTTCGAATTTTGTGCAGGTTATTTATCAGCGATAGATAATCCGATATCAATCAACATAATCTTTTATATCTGCGAATCGACATACTTAAAACATGTTGGCATATCTAGTATAGAAAAAATTTGAGATGTTTTACTATTATCAGCAACGACTGAACAATGTCCAGCGGTTACGTTACATCTATCACATTAGCTTCGTAAATTCAGAACTGGGTAAAGGCTAAACCCCAGTTTAAAACCAAAGCGGAGACGACCGGAGCGGTGCGAAGACGTGCAAGAGTCGACCAATCACATGAAAGATGAGAAGCTTGATGTGGGGCCGCTGTGGTATATATGTTCTGTGATGTGGGGTTCCCGCACGTCTCCGCTTCAAGGTAAGCGGGGCTTGATGCCCCGCCCACTTTTTTGCACAACCGCGGCAATTCTGAAAATAAAATTCGAATATCGGAGAAGAGGTATCACTTGTTTCTGCTGCGAAAATTGACGTACAGTGGCCATATAACGCATAATAATGATAAATTTGGCATGAATCTATGAAAAAAAATTGAATCAAATCTTGTTCCAACCTCTAAGCGAGAGCCTCGAAAGATGTTCATCAAATTAAGCTCTTGGCCATCAGGCCATTAAACGGCAGAATGATAATTGATAGCCGAGTTCAACAAATTATTATTATTAAACAATAAGCACTAGATCTGTAGTGATTTTCAGTGTGTACATGCCCACGAACTCGAATGACAATCTTCCGGAGTTTACGGCCTGTCTTAGTACGATTCGCTCAATTATAGAAATAGAGGAGAATAGAGGAGTTGAGGCTTTTTATATTGTAGGAGACTATAATGCATATCCGAATGAATTGTTCTTTAACGAAATGATACATTTTTGTTCGGATCAAAGTTGGTTTTGTGTAGACATGGAAATGTGTGACGGTAATACCTACACATTTACAAGTGAATCACATGGCTGTAACAGATGGTTGGACCACTGCATCGTTACTGAGTCTGCACGACAATCAGTCGTCAGCGTGAAAGTGCTGTATGACGTGTATTGGTCTGACCATTTTCCGATTGTGGTCGAATGTAATTTATATAAAATTAATCCTAAAATATTAGATCACGTACACAATAATGATTTTGTTAATCGTGTTATGTGGGGCGAGAGGACGACGGAACAGACAAGCAAGTACCACGACCTCTGTCATGCTAAACTGAGACTTGTAGATATTCCTCTAGAGCTGAGTGATTGTTGTGATAGGTTCTGTGGGTGCAGCGAACATTGCTCAGTTCTGGATGATATGTATTTAAATATTGTAGATATACTGACACAGAATGCCGCACTTACTTATAGAACAAAGTGTCGGAGGAGGGGTGGTTATATTACAGGGTGGAATAAACATGTCGCAGATGCTCACCGCGAGGCGCGGCTTCAATTCCAGATCTGGACCGTGGCTGGTCGTCCAACCCATGGTCGTATTTTTAATGAGATGGCTGAGGCGAGGAAACATTTTAAGGCTAAACTCAAATGGTGCCAGAACAGGCAGGATCAGCTAAAAATGGATCTCCTCGCTTCTAGCCATAATACTGGAAATTTTAAACATTTTTGGAAGAACACAAATAAAATGAATGTGAGGCCGAGTCTTCCGGTGAGTGTCGGTGGTAATACTGACCACAGAAGTATTGCTGAAGCTTTTAGGGACCACTTTTCTGTACGGTCACCCTTGACCTCTGCATCTCATAGTGCTGTTGGTGCTGAGACCATTGTGACGGAGCAGAAACTAAAAATACCAGCGAAAAAAGTGGCTACAATAATTTCAAAAATGCAACGAGGAAAGTCGCCGGGTCACGATGGTCTCAGCATCGAACATTTTAAACATGCGGGAGTCCATCTGCCCAGAGTGTTGTCACTATTTTTCACTCTGTGCCTGGGTCACTCTTATCTACCTGAACAGCTTATGCGAACGATAGTAGTCCCAGTAGCTAAAAACAAGACGGGTGACACATCCGATATGAGCAATTATCGACCTATCTCGCTCGCTACCACCATGGCCAAGGTGCTTGACGGTGTGTTGAACGGCTGCCTCTCACAATACATAGAAGTGCATGATGCCCAGTTCGGGTTCAAAGCGGGAGTGTCTACAGAAAGTGCCATCTTTAGCCTGAAACACACCGTCAATTACTACACTGCGAGAAGGACGCCGGTGTACGCGTGTTTCCTCGACTTGTCAAAAGCTTTCGATCTTGTCTCCTATGAGATCCTATGGAACAAGTTGAGGGGCGCGGGTGTGCCGGCGGAGTATACAGCCCTTCTCAGATACTGGTATGCTCACCAGACAAATCGGGTGAGGTGGGTCGGTACTCTGTCGGATGAGTATAGAATGGAATGTGGTGTGAGACAGGGGGGGTTGAGCTCGCCGCTGTTATTTAATTTATACATGAACCAGCTTATCGAGCGGCTGAGCGGCACGCATGTCGGCTGTCACATTGACGGTATATGCGTCAATAACTTGAGTTACGCGGACGACATGGTGTTGCTCAGCCCATCGATGGGCGGGCTGAGAGAGCTACTATCGATCTGCGAGACGTATGCGGAGGTGCACGGCCTTAAATACAATTCAAAAAAGAGCGAGGTCTTAGTTTTCAAAGCACCTAGGCAGCAGCCCCGTCGTGTACCTCCGGTATATCTCAACGGCGTAGAGCTCAAAGTGGTTGAAACTTTTAAGTACCTGGGACATGTAGTTACCAGTGACCTGCTCGATGATGTTGACATTGAGCGCGAGCGCAGGGCGTTGGCGGTGAGGAGCAATATGCTTGCCCGAAGGTTTGCTCGCTGTACGGCAGACGTCAAAGTGACTTTATTTAAAGCGTTCTGTCAGTCCTTCTACTCGGGCGGCCTTTGGGTGTCATATACGCGCCGAGCCTACAACGCCCTGCGCGTACAATACAATGACGCTTTCAGGATGCTGTTGCGGCTACCGCGGCGTTGTAGTGCATCGGGTATGTTCGCTGAAGCTGGCACGGATGGCTTTCACGCCATAATGCGTAAGAAAGCGACTTCCCTATTGCAACGCTTGCGCAATACTCGTAACGGCATCCTGAAAGTGATTGTTGGCAGACCGGACTGCCCCATCCAAAGGCGTTGAGTGGAGGTAGCTATAGGTAGCTATAAGTAAATAAGTAAAGGACTAATAATACTAACATAGCATATAAGAATAATTATTTACTAACATACTAACCATTTATGGACTATGTAATGGGTCTGAAATAAAGATATTTTATTTTATTTATTTTATAAGCGGAAATGACTATTTTTTTTAAACAATAAGTTTTTTCTTAAATTCAACATTCTACAATGAACAGCGACTTTCGTTGCTGACTGTACTATTATAATATCACGAAATAAATAAAACAGTATTCTATAAATAAACATACATATTTTATTTAACCTTTCTTACATATAAAAACAAAAACTCGAATTTGGACCAATCGCTGTTTAAACCAACACGTTTAAACTTCGGTCATATCGACATCTTCGATAACCATATCATCCAACATTTCAGCAAGCGTGATGCGTGGGAGCGAAGGATCGATCTCGTCGGTGTCCACTGGTATTTTGTTCTCATCCTTGAATATATTGACGTTCTGCCTAAACGTTGGGTCTTCCTCCAAGTCATCCAAGAAGTCGTTGTAATCCCTGTAAAGGTTATTGTTGGTTTTAAACATTGTATGTGAGTACAAGAAATGGTGAAGGAAATGATACACCCGCTTAATAGATGAAGGGCATGAACAATTCATCAATGATTAGCCTTTATCATAACTAAGTTGGGGTTGGTTTGCAGTCTAACCGGATACAGCTGAATACCAATCTTCTATATATATGTATAAAGTATGAAACTGATTGGCTGACCGATTAACTGCCTGATCGATCAACGCACAGCTGAAACCGTTGTCTAGAAGCATGAAATTAGAATTTTTGGAAATTCATCCCCTAGGGGGTTAAAATAGGGGTTGAAAGTTTGTATGAAACTTCGTCCGCGCGAACGAAGTCGCGGGCAACATCTAGTCTTGTATAAATATGAAATCGTTTGTCATACAGATAGCTATTATGACGTAGGCATTCGCTAAGAAAGATTTCTGGAAAGTTCAACCCCTAATTGGGTGTAGTAGGGGTTGTAATTTTATATAAAAATCCGTCACCAGGCGAAGCCGGTAAGGTGCGGCTAATATCTATGCTAATATTATAAATCTGAAGTGTTTTATTGTTTCTGAACGTGCTAATATCGAGAAAGGCTATATAACATCACGCTATGACCAATGGGAGCGGAGCATCAATCAAAAATGTTACGCAGATGAAGTTGCGCGGGTCAACTAGTAATTATATAAAGAAAAACAATTGTTGCCTATTGTATTTAATTGTATTGAAAGATGACTACCATTTGTTTATTCGAGCTGACATTACGAAAGTGTCAGTCAATATAATTTTATCACAAAAAAATATTCTTTCCACTTCAAAAACCGATGTAGTAAGAATTACGAAATGTTCAGCGATAGGACTATGTCAAGGGCCTCATGATTGATATTATTTACGCAAAAAAAGCAAATATGTGATAAGCTAAAGATAATGTAGATTATTGGTAGACTGATCGTATACTCTCTTTTAAATTTCAAATTACGTGATAAAAACTGATTTTGGATTGCAATCTAAATTGCATTTTGTAGTGGTGTCTGTAAAACACGTCTTAATTGTAATCTAAAGGATATCTCGAATTTATTGGAACTTCCACTAATCGCTTTTCTATATCTTGTACTTAAACACAAATAATACGAATCTTGAGGAAAAGTCCAAGGAAAATGTGCTCATTTTTCAAAATTCAACCTTATTTCTTTACACTTAGTTTCGACTATAAAAGGATGTTTCTTTCAAAAAGTTGTTTGTTATCATGAATGAGTTTAAGTATCGGTCACTAATTACCAGTCACCCTATACAGGGTGGAAACTTTCAGCGGGGCAGTAAGAGGAACTACCTTAATCGTTGCAGTTACACGAAAATGGTCTTACAGTCCAGTGCAATTAGACACAAAATAATCAAGAGGTGGAACAAAGTTGTTGTGGACTTTTTTTGTTGAGTTCCTAAAGGAGTGTAGAAGAAACTACAAAAAAAAATTCGCCGCTCGCGATCTTTTTCAGTCCTTTTTTTATGTCCAGTCGTTTTCATGCCATCTGACTTTTTTAGTACTCTACCTGGGTTGGTCCCATAGAAGATTTTGATTAGTATTAGAAAGAGGAACAATTGGCATAAAAAAAATGGGTAAAATTTTCATACAAAATGTATGGGAAAAGTTTTTTGCAATTTCTGACTTTTTTAGTACTCCAACCTTGGTTGGTCCCATAGAAGTTTTTGATCAGTATTAGAAACGATCGATTGGCATCAAAAAAAAAAAAAATTGTGTAAAATGGCTAATGAAATAATGGGGATCAAAATTTCACGAAAAATTATGGATAGTCTCCTAAGACCATTTTCGTGTAGCTGCAACGGTTAAGGTAGTTCCTCTTACTGCCCCTCTGAAAGTTTCCACCCTGTATACTATAATAAACTTTAAAAAAAATGGGGGCGAGATTATTGCCATCATCTGGGTCCAATCGCAATCCAGAGTATGGGCTGTTACTGAGAAATTTCTGATAGAAAAACCCAATAACACTGTCCCACCTGTTCGAACCCAAGACTCAGTAGTAGCTAATAAAGTGTAGTACTTACTCATTAGTAGAGCTGAGTCCTTCATGTAAGTCTTCGGCCATGTGTTTAAGTTTCCAAGCGCGCGCGCGTCTCCTCGCAGACTTCTCGCCATAGTGCTTCTTGACTAAGAACACATCCGGAATCATTTCACGGTCTAACTTGTCAAAGTTCGCGTCGTTCACGTTTGAATCGCCGATGTTGTAGCTGAAAGATGAAGTATTTGGATTTTTATACACAACATAACATCATATCATCATCCCATGTTTAAATCGGACACCTATTTAAACATGGGACATTTATTTCTACATTTTTTTTGTAGAATGGATGTTAAAAGATAGCTTACCCTAGAACTGAATCGCCAGGCTTCAAAATATGTCCCAAATGCGTTCTAGTGTGAACAGGACTGACATCTAAACCGAGCTCACTGGCTTTGACGACCCACACGTCTGCCACCACATGCTTACTGGATACCATGCCTTGACCAGGGAACGATTGCTTTTCCTGTACGAACATTGTAATGATTTGTAATTATGATAAAATATCTATTGATGAGAAAATGAGTATACCTGTAGGATTTCTGTATTTTTGTTAAATTGAATTATTAGCATTAACCTGTTGGAACCGTTTTTACTAAAGGCAACATCTAAATAAAAGCGCGTTATGAGTTTTTCTACGCTTGGCTTAGCGCCGTGAGTTGATTTTACTAAAGTACAATGTTGAAGCATTCATTTATGTACCCATTGAATTAGTTAAAACGGAACACACTCTTCTCTATTGAATAAAAACAAAAAGTAAATGCTCATTCACTCGTCCGTTTTTCGTGTTTACTATTTCATTCATTATGACTACAAAGGTGACATAAGGACAATCTGACAGCGTTTTTTTTTTTTTTTAATCATTAACTTACATGTTCCTTCAATACTTCAATGTCCATCACAATATATTCCACCAATTGTTTAGGATTACATATCGGAGAGAATGGGTTTCTCCAGTAGACTGTAGAGGACACCTCACAAACTGAAAGATGGAATTACTAGCATTAGGAATTTCCCAATTATAAGATCAGAAGTGATAGTGATTTTCTAGATCTGAAGATCATGACCTATGGGCGGATAAGATTTTTAGTTTTAACTGTGTATTTTTTTCATTGCTGTATTAGTGTGTATTGCCATTGATAAAACTTTCACACATAAATGTGCCATCTGATAAGATGAAAGAATTCAACTAAGCAAAGAGAGAAATAAAGAGGTCAACATGTTTTTATGTAGATATTTCGCTTGTGGGAAAACACAGTTAGCAACCTACGTACACAAAAATTCACAGTCATATACACATTAGCTGACAATGCCACAGCGCATAATAAACCGTGCCATTGCAGCCCATGCATCACATCAAATCATACCTAGTCAAATCTTACCTTGGCCAGTCCTAGCATCAATCAGGTGAATAGTACTGGTTACTCTGTTAACCAAACAGATAGGAGATATGGAACCAAGCTGCTGTGTCAACTTCTTAGGTAGGCACACAACGCTGTCCTTAGAAAGGGGTACAATCTCAATACTAAACGTGAATTTGTAGTTGTAAATATTACTGTGGATATCATGTGATATAAGCTTCTTGGAATGTTGGCATTTTATAGGCAGCACTGACTGGATGAAGTCCACCATTTTGCGAGCATGGTTTTCTGATGTGTAGAAGAAGTCTAATCCATCTGGAAGTAAACAGAACATTTTGAATAAGGTGTTTTGTAGTTTTAGACTTTTCAAAACATTTCGAAAGTTTTCAAACAGTGATATCATTCATATACACTGCGAGGCAGAATTGCATACAGGTAATAAAAAATTGCAGATATACGGGGTGGAAGGGACGGGACACCCACGCTATGTGGGGGGGGGGGGGTTCAGAATGATGTACTGAGTACGTGGTTACCGTTTTCGCGTTGATGTTCCTTCCACTCTGTAGTTAACTCTATCTACCACTCGCGCAAAAATAGTATGAGCGGCGCTTCGCGGGTGGGTGTATGCGACTGGTTTTCTAAGGAACTCTAACAGAGCTTCCGGAGCTGGCACCCGCGCTTGTTTAGCGTAAGCCCTTATTGCCTGATGGATCTGCTCTTGACTTGGATCTCAATAAGGTCTATGACGGAATATGATTGCTCAGAAGATGTCTGTGTACTCATGCTTTCGAGGCTGACAGTTCTGAAGAATAGTTGGAAGTCTACTGAGCACTGAACACTTACCATGTTTAGGCTTTATACCAAGAGTATTCTCATGTGCTTTATGCTTCAGGATCAGCTGTTCTAGATAGTAGAACGTCTTCCTGTTGTTAGCTCTCTGCCTCACTTGCACCAAGGCGCGCCAGTAGTCCTGTGCCTCGGATCGGTGACAAGCATCACACATCTGATGCTGTATACTGTACTCTACAATGAAGGTTTGTTGGAGAACTGCTCCCCCCATCACTTCTCCTTGTATCGTGAGTTTTACCTAGAATTTTAATAGATTTATTTTATTAGTTAGTCAAGAGGATGGTTAATAATAACCCAGGATTCATAGGAAAAATATATGAAATCTCTGGTAACAAGCTGACATTTGGTAAATAATCTATATGTAGTACTGAATCACTACCGAAAAGTCCCCAACCCTCCGACGCTTGCGTCTTGAGTTATACAGGGTGTAGGCCAAGATTTTTAGATCAAAAATGGCTATAGATGTGAAATGTGTATAGTTCCCAATCCTTCACCACTTTTCACCATAATAATGTGTGTGTTCAGTTGGAAATCCAGAATATTTTGATAAAAAAATCAAAGATACAAAATACTTCGAAATAAGCAAAATTTTGGTGTATTATTTTATTCTGTATGTGGTATTGAATAAATACATAGAAGTCTTTAACCTCCACTGTAGCCAAAACAAAGAAATCATAAATATATGATGATAACAGTATTGCACAACATTATTTTATTTGTGAGCTTATGTAATTTGTCATTATCCGCTGCTTAGGCTTTTCCTATGTTGGGGTTGGCTTCCAGTCTACCTAGATGCAGCTGAATATTTCAAATGGAGCAACTGCCTAACTGACTTATGTATAGTCAGCCTATGTTCCCACATCTGGGACACAAGCCTACTCTTTATGAGAAGTCAGTAATTATTAAATATTATCATACCTTTATTCTCTTGGAATGTGGTTCAGTCCAAGCAAAGCAAGCATCAACGAGTTTAACTCTGCCCAGTCCCTTTAGTTTTTTGAGGCAGAGGGCAAGTAGTTCCCTGGACTCCAGGGCAGCTACTATCCATTCTGCTGGTGGTTGCAGGTATCTTAAACGCGTAAGATGTTGGGACAAAGTGATTTAAAACGTAAGTTGGTTTGTATACTTAAAAATTAGAGCCAATTCTTTTTTTTATTGTCTTTTATAAACAGCTATTACTGAACTACCATATCTATCAGCATCTTCTACAGTTAAAACTACTTACTTAATTGATCCAGACTTAAACTTACGAACAGAATACAACACAATAATAATTAATATAATTTACAAGACAACAATCTCTGTTTATTGTATCTGTATTGTATCATTCTAAAATGGCAAAAACTCAAACTTTAAACGATAAAATAACTTGAGTCTTCAAAAATTGAACTGAAATAGCTGGGCAAATTGTTTTAATAAACTCATGACCAGTGATCGGAATAGGCAGAGCTAATGTGCCAAAAGTTCAAGGAACAGAAACGAAAAGTGGAGACTTCCTTTCACAAGCCCAAGAAGATTTAAAAATTGTGTTTGAATGGTTCCAACATAATTTGCTAATAAAACATATCAAAGACATGTTACATTTTCATTAAAGCTAAAATTTAAAAAAATCCACTAAATGACCCGTTGACAATAGACAACATTCCATTACAGCAAAAATCCTACAAAAAATACCTTGGTCTTAGAATCGAAAATTGTTTAACATGGTACAAGCAGACTTATATTAAGAATAAAATTTCCTAACTTATTGGATCACTCCACAATGTAAGTCAATGTGGTATACACTGCAGGCCAAAAGTTTAAGACCACCTTAATTGAAGTAGGAAAATAAAGTAAAACACCAATAAAATATTAAATGTTTAATTAACCAGTTTAACTATCTAATCAATTAGTCACAAATTAGTGTTTATTGACAAATTGATATTTAAAAAAATAAGGAAATATTAACAGTCCACGCGAAAAAAGGCTATAGTTAACTAAACTGATGTTTCATCAAAAAATCCTCCTTTACATTGTATGACTTTTTTCACAAGTCTGCCGATACGAGCAATCAATTTGTTGATGGTGTCTTGTGATATATTGCTCCAACTTTCGCATAAAGCATTCCACATTTCTTCTTGCGAGGATGGGCCACGATTACGGAAGTTCCTGTCAAGCTCTTCCCACAAAAGTTCAATTGGATTGAGATCCGGGCTCTGAGGAGGCCAAACCATGTTTTTTAACATCCCTTGCGCCTCTTTCTCTTCTAAATATCCTCTGCATAATTTGGAGCTATGCTTTGGATCATTATCTTGTTGGAATATGAATGCGTCTCCAATTAATCGCAACCCGGAAGGAACGGCATTTTGTTCTAAAATGTTTTTGTACCGTTCCTTTTTCATAATTCCTTCAATTTTGACCAAATCGCCAGTTCCTTGGCTAGAGAAGCAACCCCAGACCATAATTGAGCCACCGCCATGCTTGACTGTTGGGACTACACAGTCCGGCACCATCTTTTCTTGAGCATTGCGTCTCACGTAAATTCTTCGTTTTGAACCGAATAGTTCAAACTTGGATTCATCGGTCCAAAGAACTTTTTTAAAATTCTCTTCAGTCCAATCTCGATGGGCAAGAGGCCACTGCATCCGCTTTTTCTTGTTTTGTGGCCTTAGCAGAGGTTTTCGGACGGCGACGCGACCATACAACTTTGCATCTCTCAGTCGCCGTTTTACTGTAGTCAATGATAAAGGTTTAACTCGGGTTTTGTTTACTTCAACGCGGATTTCTGGTGCTGTTAAGCGTCTATTTCGCTTGCTGGTAACAACAATGAAATTATCTTCACTAGACGTGGTAGCTCTCGGCCTTCCCGAGCGTGGACGATCTTGAAAACTGCCTGTCTCCCTGTATCGAGTTATTGTGCTATGAACACAAGTCCTCGATAACTTCAGTTGTGAAGCAATCTCACGTTCAGATTTGCCTTCATTATGCAAAACAACGATGGCAGAACGCACTTCACTGCTAATTTCGCGTGCTTTTCCCATTTTAAGACGTCTTCACTGTAGAAACCACAAGTTTAGACTAACTGAGATTGTTTGTGAACAACCCAAGTAAACTCAGGTAAGAATAAATTGAAACTACGTGTTTTCAGAAGCTAAATAATCCTTAATATTGACCAATGCCAAACAAAAGCAAAGTAATAAGTAATGAGCACACAATAAACATATTATTAGGACTCTACCACCTGGCTCTAGCGCAGCGTTTGTCGGTGATTGAAAACAATAGATGTTTATTGTCCAATAACTTGAAAGTAAACAAAAGAATGACTTCTTTAAATATTCTACATTAACAATAGAATATGCAGGTGTGCATTTCTTTTATTTATCTTATGGGACTTTATGGCAATTGATAGATAATTATACTGTTTAAGTGCGGTCTTAAACTTTTGGCCTGCAGTGTACATTGACTTACATTGCGGTACAAAAACTATGGTTTAAATATTTACAATTCACTTGTCAAATCACATTTCTCATAGATATCTGGGGTAGCACAAGTAAAGCTAAGCTACAGGAACGAATGCCGAACAGGATCATAAAGGCATTGTTTTGCTATACGTACTTTACACCAACATACAAAATTTTTAAAGAAACAAAACTGATGAATATCAAACAACTTTATATATATGTAGGTATAATATTTATATCTTAATTAGAAAAATAATGGATGGAACCATTCACACAAATGTAACATTTACCTAAAAGACTCAAAAAATTAAACACAGTCTTGTTCGACCCAGCTTACTTGTACTACCAAAGACATGTACAAATTATGCTAAAAACAATATCACCTATGAAGGAGCATAATTTTATAATAATTTACCATTCTACAAAAAAAATGTAAGTTCTTTCAGTGGTTTTAAATCAAAATTATCAAACTACATACTTGAAACCACTCACTAAAACCTGTATTAGCCTAAGTTGAGAATAAAACTGCACTGAATAAACCCAACAAATTTAAAGTAAAATAAGTTTAAGACAATTTATTGTACTGTATCAGTGACCATTATCTAGAACAAGCTTATTATTTTATGTTATCTTATGTTCTCATATAAGTGGCTTTTGTCTTTTTTGAAAATAAAGTACTTAAACCTAAACCCTATAATTTACTACCAATCAAATAGTTTACCTTTCACATCCTCTGCAGAAGAAAATAGTTGCTTGCTTCGGTATACCTTCCGATATGTCTATGTTTGTACGCAAACATGCCACACACATGTTGGAGGGATTGGGCTCTATAGGCACTGCACACTGGCAACATAACCTGGAAACACAATAAATAAACAATTGATGAACTGGTATAATTCGCAGAATCCTCTCTATTCAGTCTCAGAATCTATGATGATTTTATGAACACATTAATATTTACTGCTGAGTGTTACTGACTGTACTAACTACCTACTTCTTTGTAGGTACCTCAAATAAGACATTTATTTGTGAATACGAATTTAACAACATTTTAGAAACGGAAGGGGACTTGTGTTATTTAACCTAAAAAGCAACTTACACTCGTGCTCCGGTAAGGGCTTCATTTTCAGGGGGTATATATTCCATTGTAATAAACTGTGTACTGTCTACTGTATGGCCCTAAAAAATATAAGGATATTTTGTACTTTTGAAAAATATACAACTGAAATTATACGAATGCGAACACGCCTTTCATCGGTGGCAGTTCCACAAATTCATACAATAAACCATAGAGTAAAGTAATATAACGGGTATAGAGAGCCCCCTCGCAGATTTTTTTGAAGACCGCTAATGTCAATTGATCGGATAAATAGCGCCATCTATTATCGCCATCCACAAACTTGTGATATATATAGCTATAACTAGCTAGTAGCTACAGTTACTACCTATGCATTGGTGCCTATACTTTAGGCTTCCTTACTATTTTACTTGTTTTCAAGTAGATAAACTTTTACTTAATTTTGTTTTCTCTTTATTAACAAAATCATAGTAAAACTTTATCAAATTAAAAACTAGCAAATTAGTAAGGAAGCATCAATTTTAACAGGTACACAGGGGATTCATAAAAAAAAACAACTTTTCTTTTACAAAATTACTTACTTATTTATTTATTTATCTTGTGTTTATTATTATAAGCCTGCGCTGCTGTTTTAGTTGCATCCTCACCATGGTATGTGATTTTGTCAAACAAAATCCGGTTAATTGAACGATCGGCGGATTAATTTCACGAAGAAAGGCACAAACATGGGACGAAAATTACCAACAAGCGCAAGCGCAAGGAGTAATCGCCATATTTGTGACAATTTGACAATCATTGCCAGATCAATAATTGACTGTTGTTATTGTAATTATTACGCTGCTTGTTATCTACACAAATATTTGAAAATAGTTATAATACTTGTTAAATAGAATGATTAGGTAATTCAATTATATTTAATTTATTAATTTTGTAGTCACAAATTATATTTGTATCGGTGGTTTCGCCATCTGTAGTGACTTAAAGTAACTAATTGTTTAGGATGGCGATAACAGATGTCGCATTTTGAAAAAAAAAAACCCAAATCTGTCAATGTATGGAACTGTCCTACCCCTGCAATAAACAAATGTCAATGTCTAAATCTGTCAACTGCCCAACAGATTATTAAAAAAAAAAAAATTTTTTTAAAGCTGTCTTGAAGCACAAACAATAGATCAAAAAACGAATTCTTGTGGTTGTCCCGAAATGCCAGGTACACACGTAGCCTTTTTGGTTACTGATGCGCGGCTATAAGTGACAAAGTGATCAAAATCTGTAATGGGCCCTGCGGTTTTTGGAATTTATAGTAAGAGAATTCACCTTCAAACAATATCGTAGATAAAGTAACAAGATGTCCTCGTCGTGCTATTTCTTAAAATTCCCGGCCAATTCCGGAAAATTATTTCAGACAAAGTAATTTATAGAAGTGCTGTGAATATCAACCACAATTAATGTTTTATTATCTGTACATCCGGATACGGCAATGCCGTAATCATCCTGTGCAGATTTCTGAACGTCGAATTGTTACGTAAAGAATCCGGCCGAACCTCTTTCGTGACCTCTCCGACTATCTACTGTGCAATTGTGCATTAATTCGATCGAATCTCCTAAACGAAAATGTTCTCTACCGTCTGCAGGGCTGGCCGTTTGGCCACAAGGACGGTAGTAAATAATACCTCCGACAAGGCACCTTTAGTCGCGGCACCAGTGGTGAACAAACGTGATTATGCGGCTAAAGCTGCATCAGGCCTTGGAAAAGGTAAGATAGTCGCTGTTATCGGTGCCGTCGTAGACGTACAGTTCGAAGACAACCTTCCACCCATCCTAAATGCTTTGGAGGTACAGAACCGTCAACCCCGGCTTGTGCTGGAGGTGGCGCAGCACTTGGGAGAGAACACCGTCCGCACCATCGCCATGGACGGTACCGAAGGTTTGGTCCGCGGCCAGCCCGTTTTTGACTGCGGCTCTCCCATCCGTATCCCCGTGGGCGTAGAGACCCTCGGCCGCATCATGAACGTCATCGGCGAGCCCATCGACGAGCGCGGCCCCATCCCCACCGACAAGACCGCCGCCATCCACGCCGAGGCGCCCGAGTTCGTGGACATGTCCGTGGAGCAGGAGATCCTCGTCACTGGCATCAAGGTCGTCGACCTGCTCGCGCCCTACGCCAAGGGAGGCAAGATCGGCCTCTTCGGCGGTGCCGGAGTCGGTAAGACTGTACTCATCATGGAGCTGATCAACAACGTCGCCAAGGCGCACGGTGGTTACTCCGTGTTCGCGGGAGTGGGCGAGAGAACCCGCGAGGGCAACGATTTGTACCAAGAGATGATTGAGTCTGGAGTCATCTCCCTGAAGGACAAGACCTCCAAGGTATCGCTGGTGTACGGACAGATGAACGAGCCCCCCGGCGCGCGTGCCCGTGTAGCTCTGACTGGTCTGACCGTCGCTGAGTACTTCCGTGATCAGGAGGGACAGGATGTACTGCTGTTCATTGACAACATTTTCCGTTTCACCCAGGCTGGTTCTGAGGTGTCTGCCCTGCTGGGTCGTATCCCCTCTGCTGTAGGTTACCAACCCACCCTGGCCACTGACATGGGTACCATGCAGGAGCGTATTACCACCACCAAGAAGGGATCCATCACCTCTGTGCAGGCTATCTACGTGCCAGCCGATGACTTGACTGACCCTGCCCCGGCCACCACCTTCGCTCACTTGGACGCCACAACTGTGCTGTCCCGTGCCATTGCTGAGCTGGGTATCTACCCCGCTGTGGACCCTCTGGACTCCACTTCCCGTATCATGGACCCCAACATTATTGGAGTTGAGCACTACAACGTTGCACGTGGTGTTCAGAAGATTCTTCAGGACTACAAGTCACTCCAAGACATCATTGCTATCCTGGGTATGGATGAATTGTCTGAGGAAGATAAGCTGACTGTTGCTCGTGCACGTAAGATCCAGAGGTTCTTGTCCCAGCCTTTCCAGGTGGCTGAGGTGTTCACTGGACACGCAGGTAAACTGGTACCCCTTGAGGAAACTATCAAAGGCTTCTCTAAAATCCTGCAGGGCGAGTATGACCATCTACCAGAAATAGCATTCTACATGGTGGGACCCATTGAGGAAGTTGTGGCTAAGGCTGAAACCCTTGCCAAGTCTTAAATCAATTTAGTTTTTTAGGATCTCTATTATAACATAAGTTAATGCTTATGCATCCAATAAATTATGTAAACAACAAGCGCAGGTATTGTAGATACACATTCTTTACCAGTAATAAAACAAAATTTGTAACTTATTCTTTGTATTATTTCCAAAGACATTCAAATATTTACGAGCGAATTATTTCATAATTCATCATGTTGCATAACATTTAGTTAGCTCCTGAATAAGAAAAGTAATTCAAAACACTTGCGGCGTCCGTCAGCTAAAACTTGCACTGGGTACACGGAGCGGGCGCCCCCTGTCAAAGTATCCTTATACAGCAGGAAGCACGAGCGTCATACAATTTTTAGCGGACGGCCTCAGGATGACCACATTAGCCTAGATGCCACAAATTAACACGAACATGGGAACTTTAGTTCTTATCCCAGGTTAGCCAAAGTGTTTTTTCTGTCCAAATCATGTAATTTTTACGCTAGATTGGAATTGAGCCAATTTGCAGCGTAAGCCGTACGATAATAATTTACGTAATGTGCCATGTTGTCGCCAGTAATGGCATAATAATTGACAGGAATAAGTCTTTTCATGTAAACGTCGTTCTTAACTTTTCACTCACCCTTTTTTAAAGTAAGTACTTTAACAAAAATATACAGGGTGGAAGGGGAGGGGTAATAAAGGAAGGTTATTTAAAAAAAAAACACCTGTTTCCTAAAAAACTGCAATACTTACACGGTGAAAATGTATGGAACAGCTGATTAAAAAAAATTACCGATGAATAATTTCTATGTAAGGGGGGTTCAGAATGATGCACTGAAATCGTGGTAATCGTCGCCTGTGTCCCTTCCATCCTGTACTGCCTACCAACTTGGCATTATCACAAGGTCATAAATATAACCCAAAATCTGTTAAGTCGTCCTCAAACCAACAGTTAGTCCACACCCCCCACTTGCAGATTTGGGAAGCATGAAGCATGTTCAAACCATGAGTGGTTGACAAGTACGTGGTCGGGTTTTCGGTGCGTTCCCCACTGGCGAAACAAAAATATTGAAATCTCAATTCCTATCTCTTCTATAATATATTTTTGTTAACACATGAGACATGTTTTAATGCAGTTCCTCTAGTAGGAATGCAGTGACGGAGATAATAGAGGCTTAGGTAAGTACCTAAAAAATGACCCGCCAGCTAATATACTTTGGGGCTATGTAATTGTACGTTTCCCTATTTTTTTTATCGATCAGTGGCATCATGGTAGACCATGATGCAGGAATGTTTCTATGTTCTTGCATTTAGACGTCATGGTAGGGCCCCAGAAGCTGTGATTGTAAGCTTGACGGCTCATTGTGTATGCAGCGCTTCCATAATACCTATCTACCTAGCAGAATGAACATTAGACAACCTGAAATAATAGGTAGCCTAAGAAAATATGTGGTTTGGTAGGTATTTATGAGCCTTCTGATAAGACAAATGATATGTCAATTGTCAACAAGTTCCATAAAACTGGGTCAATCAATAATTCATGCACCCCCCTGATTAGTTTAAGAGTACTGTGCACTTAACCTTTTCAAGGACACCACCAATTCATGTCTACGCGTATTCGCCGTTTTCTAGTAAAGACGTAACACGGAGACGTGAATAGTACAAGCTCGTAACTGACCGCCAGCCGCTCCATCAAGTTAACAGCTATCAGTCCATGCAGTGGTATTATGTTGTATTTGTGTGTGGACAAACACCGGGTAACTTGTGCTAGAATGTCTAAAATTGTATTTACTATTCGTGAAACATTTCACATATTGCAACCTCTATTTCTCGCTCTCCTCTTAGTTGAAATGTTTATCTCTATAAGAGTGAATGTTTTGCCAGTGCAAACATAATTACAGGTTTACAAATAAAACTCAAAGTTCTGGCTTATAAAATCAGTTTATTTTAGGTTCTTATCGCTTTCCTCCAACCCTGGGGGCTGACTTTTGACTGACTTTAGCGGCCTTGGCTTTAGGTGCTGTCTTAGCCTTAGGTGCTGGTGCTGTGGTCTTCTTGGCGGCCTTTGTGGACTTCTTCTGTTCCTTTGCAGCCCTGGAAAAGAAAGATAAATTGTTATACATAGCAGCACCACAAAATCAATTTAGGTTAAACAGGATCAAAACACTATTTTCTGAAATCTAGGCACGAGATTCCACCCATTTATGTGTCATGTTTCATTATTTCAATGAGGAACCCTAAGTATCTATATATTTTTTCTGTTAGGATTTACTTTGTCACAATGATATGATTACAAATGCCATAATTCTTTCTACTTTCTAGTAATTACCATTGCAAAGCACCACAATATACAGAGATAAGAATAACTATTGTGACAGCATTACACATTGTTATGAAATAATTTGAATCAAGATCATTATTTGTTTTTTTAATAAAATATGTTTGACGGCGTGGCTTTTGTTTGAAACTTAATCGGGGCTTACACCAACTGTATTACTAATTATGAAATTACATCAATTACACTTATGACAATGAAAGAACCTCTCTGCCTATGCCCATGGGGAAAAAAGCATGACTGTGCATGTTTGTATATATACTACTTACTTGATAGCCTGGTCTCTCTGAGCTTTACGCACTTCAGGCTTCATGTTACGCTTGGCCATGATGTCACTGAGTGAGGCACCAACGATGGCACGCTGGTACTTCTGCGTCCTCCTTGTACGCTTCTTGGTCTGCTCTTCTTCTTGACCCTTCTTGAACTTGCGCCTGTGGGGAAACAGTGGTTATTGAATGACTTTAATGCAGTACGATTTTGTGAAGTAAAAAACATTTTGTGCCATATAAACAAATATTACAATGAACTGTTCGATTTTATAATTAAATGACAATAATATTGTTTCCATATTTCAAACTTTTTGAATTAAATTACATAAGGCACATACAATAACATTAGAACTGGATTTTCCTGAAACAGTGCAACAGTAACGCTAGTTTCATTTAGTGAAATAATTGTCCATGAAAATAAGTTTTCTTCCGTCACTCAAAATTTGCAAATATTATTCCATCCCTTGAGCATTACAATAGGAAGTGCTTTATTAAGTGTCTCCTACCATCTTCATTTTAGCAAAGATAGAAAGCAAGGGTGATTAGTTACAAAATATAATCCTGTAATATTAAACCCAACAAAGCAAGTAAACTAGTAACATCTGAAGAAGTATTGAGTCGGGTCAAAGCTTAGCCAATAAAGATTACAGCTATTAAGCTAACTTATTGCCCATCAGGTTATAATGGTTTGAAATAAAGTTAGGTTACTTTTTGAAATAAAAACAAATAGGACAGGATTCTTTTGATAGATTATCTTATCAAAAAGGAATTTGAACTTGATTAAAAGATCATAATTACCTGTACAGCACAGTCCATGTCACTTTACGAGGATTCCTCCTCATCAAATGTGCAGCCTCACATTTTGAGTTCAAAAATGTGAAGGTCTGAAAACACGACACACTGTTATTAGCGATATATAAGAATTGCTAAAGAATCCTGTGCATGAACATTTTAAGAATCAATAAATTCATGTTTACATAAAGAAATCATGTGATAGATGTAGAAGTGTAGTGAAAGCCGGCTATTTATGCAGCTTATTATAGCTTTCGGTCCAAAAAGAAGGCAAGAATATGAGCTGTCATCTTTATATTACAAACACTATGTAAATATTACCTTGCCGTCCACCTTAACCATGGTCTTTCCATGGCCAGGATAGATCTTGTAACCACTGTACGCGCAAAGTCCGATCCTGAAAATCAATCACACACAATGATAAGACAACACAGCACTTTCAGAATATGTCACATTATCAATAAAATAGTATCAGATCATTTAGATAGTACAAAATTTATTTGAAATTTACGAAAAACGTACTTCATTTTGACTCGTCGAAATGAAAAAGAAAATCACATAGACAAACGTCAAACAATCAGTTACCACAGAGAACAATGTTTTGTAATAGACGAAATTACTGACATTCTCATTAGGCTCACTGATCTTAATCGACTAAAACGAAACAAAAATGACAAAAAATCTCTTATTGGTCAAATAGTATTAGCTGATGGCGTAGACGGTAGTCTTAATCAATGGGCTTTCGCTTACTTATTCGTTAAAGTATCACTAACGTTTTTAAATAATAAATATTTCTTTCTTTTTGTAGATCATGTCAATGCCATTCATTTTTGTCTTTTTTACTTACTTCATCATTATGATTGTCTCAATCAAATCAAATCCTTAACATCTGGATGTGAGGTACTAAGGTCGAACATGGCTGGATCTGGGTATCTAGGTCATATATGTACATATGTCTGCCGCAGAATACAAAATTGAAGTTCGGGACCCGAAATAATTTACTGCGTTGCCAGATTTCTACTAACTGGGGAGTAGTACCCGATGTTTTCCAAACAACTGGTAGTCCCTATGCTTTAATGCTGGTGAATTTGCGTGCCCACATCAGACAATAGCCCACCTGCTGCAGTGTCCTAGTTGTCCGTTTTCCTGCACCTTTGACAGTTTAAAAGAACTTCACAATAAAGCTCGGTGTAATAAAGGTTGGTAAGCACCGTAATGCGCCGTGTCTCCGTAAATAAGCCTTTACTCTACCAGTTTTGCGACAGACCGCAGTGTGCGGCAGAGTAGATTACTTATACAGGGCGTCCCACGAATATGCCACATGGAGGGAAAGTACCTTGAATATTGTAGATAGAACATTTTACTGAAAGAAGACATTATGTATTTGAATTTAAAAAACAATTTAAGCTGCATTCATTTAGCAAAAAATAAACCTCATGATGAAGCCTTTCCATCGGTATGATAGAGCTACAGGGTGTATTTTTCTCATGTAAAGAGTTCGATTCCCGGTTCATCCATGTAATTATTTAAATATCTATGAATGCAGTTTAAATTTTTTTTTAAATTCAAATAATGTTTTCTTTCAGTAAAATGTTCCATCTACAATATTCAAGGTACTTTCCCTCCATGTGGCGCATATCCGTGGCACGTCGTGTATATACCTATCGAGCGTGGCAAGCAGAACAATAATATTGTCGAGCGATTATTGACTGACTCGGTTCTTTATTTTTGGTAACTGTGTAAGATCCTGGCTTAAAAAAAAGTTTCTTGTCTATTAGTTTCCTAACCTCCAATTTTGTCTTAGCTTATCGAACAAAAATAACCATTAGGATAACAGATAGAATAATATTGAATAATGTTTAGCCAAATTTGTCCAGATTTTTTAGAATTTCAAGTAAGGGTTTACTGGGTGCTTTGTATCACACAATTTGCATTATCATTCTGTATAACTTTGTATTTTAATCGGTGATTCTCTTTCATACTTTATTTTACAGGATAACCTGAAAAAAATGCGTGTTATGGATGATAAAATAGCATATGCGCTTAATACTTCCATACCCACAGAATCTTTCGCAAGTAAAGTTGATGCACACTCGGCCTGTGAAGATCTTTACACTCAAATCCAAAAAGGACATACAGACAGAGAAAATGTTATTAAAAAATGCATCTTAGCAACCGCGGAAACAGTGAAAGAACTAAAGGCAGCAAAAGATAATAAACCTGACGACTATGATTTGATGAAGAATCTGAAAGCTGAACAAAAAAAGGTATACAAATGCCTCAATTTGACTGTTGTATAATTCACCAAAAATATAAACAATTCACAGTAAAAATAAATTGTAATGTTGTGTACTTACCTAATTCTAGACGTCAAACTTTGTTTTTCCTTTTTTACAGCTGAGACTATTGCAAACAGAACTCAGCGTGGAGGAAGTCATAAAGGAAAAGACATCAAAGTTGTTTACAGATAAATGTAGAAGTTACTACAAGCCCAACCAATTATGAAGACTGATGACATGCATTTTATTTATCCTTGTTTTGGAACTTAGTGTATATACTTACATAAATAGAATATAGACCGTTACCTTTTTTTTCATTTCAATCCTCAAACAACACCTATAGAATCACCCAAAGAGATTTAAAAAACTAATAGAGCGGACATTGGCAATTTTTTCATACAAAAATTTTGATCCCGAACATTTCCGATTTTGACACACGAATGCTACCTGACAAGCGGGCGTATGACACTAGACAGAATGATTTGTTACTAAGTGCTAAAAAGTTTTTGGATTACGATTTTCTTCGTCTTGTCCTGTCTATCGCTAGTAAATATTTGAGTGTCTTTGGAATCACCTAAGTGCCTGTGACTAGAAAACTAAAGCTTATTCAATCCTCAATTTATCAACATCATCATGTTTCACCACTGCTGGGTATAAGCCTGCCTTTACTTGTGTCAAGCTTCACGTTGTTGTGCCAGCCTCATCCATTTTTTTTTTGCTTACTTTTGCTACCTACTATATTTTGATGAGTTTTCTTTGATAAGATATATATTTGGTTTCAAGATAGCATTATCATATTTTTTATAGTCTGTGTGGATAATAATTATATTATTTTAGTTTAAATGACACAGGACTAAATACATATAAATTACTTCTATACTTATGTAAAAAAGGGTTTCTTAAAATTTAAAAGATGAATAAAATCACAAATTAGCTAAGGCACATACACAATTACACAGCATCATTTTTATTTAAAAAATCTTCATAAATTATTTAGATAATATATTTTATAATACAGCATCTGAAAAGGTATTCAGAATCTGGCACTAAAATCACAACTTGAAAAAATAGGTTGTGCAATAAAGCTTATACAGGAAACAATTTGTTCAAGAAAATACTAACAACTACATAAAAGTTATACATTTTATTGCAAATCTTACATCATTTGTCTTTAGCAGCAGCTTGTTTTGCATTGAATTCCTCTTCATATTTTTTGTGCCATTCAAGGTTGTATTGATGAACAGATTCACCTCTTTTTGCTGCTGATTTTCCTACCAAAATTGCTCCAAAACTAGCAAGTGCTGTCAGTAACATAAGCACATTTGCAATCTTGATTCTGGCTTGGCTGCGAGATTTATCTATCAGTTCACCACTGAAATAAAATGTTTAATTAGTAGTTTATAATTTTAATATGAAAGAACATTGTGTTTGAATTTGTATTACGCATGCACAGTGGTAGAAATACTTGTATAAATTAATCAAGTACATGTAAAGGATAATTTAATAAAATTATGATCCAAATAAGGACAGCAGAATAAGAAAATAAATCAAGTTGTGATGATTACAGCATTGCACTGATTCACATTAACCAAGGTCATGTAGGATAACATATTTTTTATTCAACAGATTGAATGATACAGAGCCATTCAATCTGTTCCATTTATTTTTTACTCACATCACATGCGTGAAAACTGACGATTACATAAAAATATACAAAGTATGTACGTACGAAACGTATGTGGGGATCTCTTCTTTAGTCTTGAACTTCTTCGTCCACACCAAAATGAACTTCTGGAATTCGGTAGGTTTATATCTTGGAGTCATACTAGTGCTCCCTGCAGCAGATTGGCTACCCGAGCTCGGTGTACTGGGTGGTGGTGCGCAATAATTCCTTCTTACTGAACAGAGGCATGATCGCAATCGCAATGATAACATTTTATTCATTTTTAATCGTTACTTCGTTTCGTATATTCTCAGTTCTATTATTTATTTTACGGATTAGATCTACAATAATATTAACGTAATTTATTTGACAATCACTATCAAACTTAACTTTCGATTTGACAGCAGTAACTACTGTACTGAATAATGAACTGAAAGTTTGAGACCTAAATTCTTGAGACAAGATTCAAGAAGAGACGAGTTGATTGAATGATAGATCAACAAACATCATTATCAAGGTGACACACACAATGGCAAAACAAAAATAAAGTGAGGTGTGCACGGTGTGCTGCGTGCAAAAACAATTTTATTTGCGTTAATAACTGTTAAGGTGGACTGCTTCAAACTGTTTATACATACGGATTGCTTCTAACAAAAAAATATATATTTTTTTAATTTTCGGTCCGTCTGTTGTGGCTGGACCGATTTTGATGGGACTTTTACTGGTAGCTAGGAAGTAACTTTTTTTTTCTGTGGCTTCGCACGGTTTGTGCTTTCAGTATAGTATAATGCGTAGACAGAGAATCGAGGTCTCTGTCTACGGTAATAAATAATAATGTAATTAATGTACTCTGTGGTTTGTGCATTTAGCCCGTAGACAGAGAATCGAGGTAGACATGCTCTTAGAATAATAATAATTACAAGGGTGAGATGACACATTCGTCAAAATGTGTATGTGTGAGCAGGACATAGCATAAATCTTTTATCTCTATTTGCGTATCGGTTTTTTGTTGTTTGCCATCACTGGTGATGGCAAACAAACTCTGTTGTCAAAATATTTTCGTTAAGTACTAAAAACTGTGAAACGCATACTTTGTGTAATTTGTGACTGTTATTGATATTTCAAAAGGTAATATTTAGTGTCTAGTGATGGTGAATTGCTGTATAAATGGCTGTAAAAGTCGTAGTGAACGAAATCAACCAAACAACGTTTCATCGGTAAGTAGCATTTTTTACCTGTTACAGCAAGTAAATCAAAGAAATATTGTACTCAAGACAATTTTGTGTCAATATTAAGCGAAATTTACTGATAATTTCATCTAAAAATACGATAAATTCCTAACTTGATTTTTGTACTAACCGACCAAAGTGAGAGACATTTTATGTTAGTTTGTTATCTATGCTACTTTGTGTCATTTCATCATTTGTTAATAGTCGGTTAATAACTTGACGGGGATACCAGCACTTAATTATTTTTACCACTGAACATATTTAATTTTTTTTACCCCGGCCGCATTCAGTATTCGCTCGGGTCCTGTTTTTATTTTCTACTGTTAACTAATAATCTTACAGCACTTGAAAAAGTTTTGCTATGAGACTAACCTGAAATATGAAAATAAAAATCAGCTGTTTCATACAAAATGCATGAAACTGATGTTTTTAAGTTTGTATTTCCTATCAAGTACATATCAAAACGTTATAAATACCCCGCCCCTTGAAAGTCTAATGACAATTAATTGAATGTCGTACTATAATTCTCGTACGTAGTAGACCGTACAATCATAAGAATAAAGTACCAGATTACCCACACGATGGGGTAAAAATCTAAGTATGGCAATATTAATTGCACATAGCTGTAGTAACCAGTCTTGCCAGAAGGTTGCTTTTGTAACCTTTTAGGTGATTTTTCAACTGCATTGGTTACTTTTAGGTTACACTAATGAAAAGGTTACTTTTAGGTGATTTTTCGGGATTTGTAGAATTAACTTTTAATTTTTTACATAAAAGCAACGTGAAACGGAACGCTCGTTTTAGAATTGTTCATGTTGGTAAGCTTCGTTAGCAGTTGTAGAACAAAAACCTTTATGAAGCCCTAGTTAATGGCAAAGTGCTCATACCCAATCATAGCTGTGGCTGTCTCTATTGGAACAACACGTTGTACTCTTTCCTCTTTCACACTTACACCACTTGTATCTCGCTCACTCGCTTGATCAGTCGGATTGGATCGGATCTTCGGATTCATTCGTTGTTGTTCGTTTGCCGCCGCGCCGCCACTTCAATTTGTTGTCACCGAAAGATTAGTGTGCATCTGATGGACCATATTTTTGCGATATTTCGATACTCGTTTAACTTCATATCAATTCTTAATGCATCAATTTTATTATAAAGGATCAATATGAATAAATCAAAAAATGCGGGCAAGTGCTCAAATACTCATCGATGTATCTGTAAATCAATACAACTAATTTTCTATTCTATCAATTTATCCAGTAAAAAAATATGAAAGGTTATTTTTTCTACAAAAAGGTTACATTTTTTTATATTTCAGGTGATTTCTGACATGACCGACTGGCAACACTGGTAGTAACGTCGAACTATCGCTATCTCATACTGCTTACGCTGAGGACTTGTCTACCTCGATTCTCTGTCTACGATTTAGCCAATGTCACGTTTAGTTTGAGTGGAACGTAAAAATTAAA
Organism: Standfussiana lucernea; assembly: GCA_964057025.1. Classification (NCBI taxonomy): domain Eukaryota; kingdom Metazoa; phylum Arthropoda; class Insecta; order Lepidoptera; family Noctuidae; genus Standfussiana; species Standfussiana lucernea. The sequence continues at coordinate 6,732,611 of OZ059793.1, forward strand.
GGTAGGGCAACAATGGGGAAACAAAACATAATAGGTACGATATTTTTTATCGGAATTTGGGATAAGATGGACACATAGGATCAACGAAGTAACTTAGGCTTTTATGTTAGAAAAAAAAAATTTTTTTCGTAAAAGAAAAATAAAAACCCATGAAAATAGGGAAGAATATTTTAAATGATATCACGAGGACAAAGTTCTTGGGCTAAAGCTAGTTCCTATGAATATAAAATTGATCCGATGTCTGCGTGCTCTAGCTAGTAACTACTTTGTTGTTTTCATAATGATTTTGCTTATAATCTCAATTTTAAACCAAAACATGAAACTGGAACACGAAAGTAAATAAAATAGATAAGCTTTGAAAGTTTCTGTGAATTGCGATTTGACTGGATCTAAATGTTTGTGGCTAAATAGAGAACTAACATGAAATGTATAGTGCAGCAAGTTATTTTAAAAGTAAAACCAAAACAAATATTTTTTATACGGTGCTTAGTCCAAGTCTTTTTATTGGCGTAGGGAAACTCTCATGGGTGCAGGATGTCTTATACCCTGGGAGGAGCAAAGGGGTCTGTTCCTGATTGACTAAAACCATGCAGTGTTATTCCTTCATTACTTTTGGTTAAGGAAGTTGGAGCGCTATCGTAGTTCCTATGGCTCCCCAGAGCACGAGTCGTGCAGGTACCCATTGACCCGCCTATTCCAGACAGACTCCGCCACTCTCTGCCACTGCGGCAGTCACCCTACACTTGCAGTCTTGAGCTGGGAAGAAAGTAAAGTAGATCATGATCGGGATTAGAATACATTGTTTAATTATGTTCGCGGGCGAAGCTGTTGCAAAAACCTAATGTTGTTAACGAAAAGTAAGTATTTGTAAAATCAAAGAACGAAAAAATAAAAATGCGGTAAATAAAGCTTTTGCCTTATCTGTGAAGTGACTTTTCATGTGGCTTAAAAACCGAAGTTTCCCCTTTTTTTGTTAAAATATTTAAATTCTCAGCTTGCTTGAAATGGTTTTCCTTTGACAAAAACAACTTATTTTGTTCGTAATAATTAAAACTTAGTTTAAGAAAAGAAAATTACGTTTGGTTCATTGCATAAAAACAATTTTTTTAACAGATGTTAAAGTTTTTACTATCATGCAAGGGATTTTGATTTTGGTCTCAGGCAACATAGGTGACGTGATTGCTGGTTCAGGTGTGTACTTTCTGTCTCATCTGTTCGATGATATTTTAATACCTACAATCTGCATGCACTAGTATTTTTTATAAATAATCGATGGTGGATTGATGTGCAGTTTCTATTAGTTTTCTTTGTTTTCATACTTCTGGTTCCTAAAATAATTGTAAGTAAATTTAGATGAAGCTGTATCAGTGGACAACACATTTTTTGTTGTAATTTGACTGCAGTTTTTTCCTTCAGTAATGTCGATCGAGTTGCTTTCAATTTTATTTGTCTATTCTTTTCGTTTATTTCGTACTTGTAGGTTGTAATTATTTACTGCATCATCTAATAATAGAAATGTTTGCATTTTTTATGGATGCTTAAATGGCGTAATGGTAATATTACTTCAAAGTTGACAATTAAGTTATTGATACTGATAGGCTACCGTCGTGCATGACCCTATGGACAATATTCTTCTAGTGCATCTCTGATAAAGGAGAAAGGGGAATAATTTAAATCCTGAAATTCTGAATGATCTGTAGAAAAAACATTGATTAGTGAAGTATTTTTATTCAGTCAAATAAGATCAGAAAAATAATATAAAATACAATCCTCTTTCAGGTATAAAACATAAACAAAATTAATCACATGTTATTGTTTTATTTGTTATCAGTTACCTAAATCATTTAGTTATTAGTCAGAGCATGTATGATTCACTCATTTATTAGTTTAAGCAAAAGTTGATTGTTTTTAAGATGTCTGGTGGACACAAGCATCGTTACAAGAATGCAGGGTTGAGCGCAGATGAGCTGCGTCGACGCCGGGAGGAGGAAGGTGTACAGCTGCGGAAACAAAAGAGAGAACAACAGCTATTCAAGCGCAGAAATGTTAATCTTCCTGCGCCAAATGCACCAGATATTACTTTGCAGGTAACATTATTTTGTTGTTTATATTTTCTTACGTGCATAGTTCTCTCACTATGCATCTCCCCCTGCCCAGCCCTTCTGTGAAAGCAAGACAAGAAGATGTTATTTATATATTCTATTCAAGATCAATATTGAAAACTATTTATCTAACAAATTTTTACTAACACATTTCCTCATGTTCCTCATGTTCTATATTGTAATCATAATTTTAGGAATATCAGTTTTAAACAAGTCAGATGTTGCAAATAGAACCTGTCCCAGCTTCTACATTTATGTGTATGAGCAGCAGGTACAACTTTTCATCAAATCAAACAGAAACTTGGTCCAGCTTTATAACCACTACTTCATTACTAATTATTCCCCCTCACAGCAGGAAAGCCTGTTTCCCAGTTAACATAAGTTCATCTTTTATTCAACGATACTATGGCACTAAAAAAGTAATTGCTGGAAACAAATTTTTATCACTTAGGTTTTCAATATAATGTAGGAAATGTAGTTTGATAGCTATCCCATTACCCTATTCTGTTTCGATATGCACAATAAGTGTGCAAGCCACTGTAATTGATTATTATTATTAAAAGCAAATTACTCTTCTGTGTTTAGGATGATTTGCAGTTAAGCCATGTTGAACTGACAGTCAAATGATAAATTACAGATTGCAGGATGCATTTATTTATTCACTTCTTCATAAGAAACTGTTCAAATAACCCACCTATCAGCTGCCTTTTTTATTTTTTTCTGTGTTTGTGAGCTTTCTTATACTTATATTGCCAAAGAGGAATTGCTATGGTTATAAATAATTGAATACAGAAATTATACTGTGTATGAGTTACTAGTACATGACTGTGTCAGAGTCTGTTAGTTGTTTTTACATAGTAGATTATGGTCCTCTGACATAAAATAAGTAAGAGATGAATACTGCGTATCAAAATAAATGTTGTTTATGAAGGACTACAAGGTTTTTGGCGAGTTTCCATCTAGTTTTTATTTATAACATATTAAGATTTATTCTTCTTTTTAGGATGACATCAATATATCACCATCAGATGACATCACCCCAACAATGGTTGCAGCTCTGTATGGGGACAATCCACAAGACCAAGTCATGGCAACTCAAAAGTTTAGAAAACTCTTGAGTCAAGAGCCAAATCCACCAATTGATGAAGTGATTCGGACTGGAATAGTTCCTAAATTTGTGGAATTCTTAACTAATAGCACTAATCCAACGCTACAGGTAATTATGATCTGTATAAACCATAGAAGCAAAACTTGTCTCTTAAACCTTTAACTGATTTGACTTTAAAGATTCCCGTACTTCCACTGTAACACTACAGTGGAAGTAGTTCATGTATAGGTTACTTACACTTATAACTAAATGAAAAAAAACAAACACCAGAATAAATACATAACAACACCATCATTAAAATATGAACATTTAGGGTGATGCCAAACAAGTTGTGAGTAGAGTTTCTTGAGTCGCGTAATTTACGCTAAAATCGATTTCATACAAAAGTCAGATGGTGTACTGCACGATCCGGACATAAGATTAGTTCGGGCACGAACTAAGAATGAATGACAACACGATAGGATAGTTGTTCCTACTCCCGACGTGTTTTCAAAACTTAAGAATTCGAACATTATACGGAGTAAGCTTCACTACGAATTCTCGAGCTACTTTCACGGGCCCGACCCCCCTGGATTGTGTTACACGAGGGCGCAAAAGGAGTCACAAAATACTCACACCACATTGTATATCAAACACACGTTTGGTCTCATTCCAATCGTTGTAAGTCTTAAAAAAAAAACGAATAAAAAATCGTGTTCTTTCAGTTCGAAGCAGCATGGGCTCTCACAAACATAGCGTCAGGTTCGTCGGAGCAGACGCGTGTGGTGGTGGAGTGCGGCGCAGTGCCGGTGCTGGTGAACCTGGTAGCGGGCGGCGCCAGCGACGACGTGCGCGAGCAGGCCGTGTGGGCGCTCGGCAACGTGGCCGGCGACTCGCCGCGCTGTCGCGACACTGTGCTCGCAGCGGGAATCCTGCCGCCGCTACTAGAGTAACTAATACTTTTTAATACATATCTTTAGGTTAGGGAGTATCTACACTTGTCGACATAGAACCGAATTGAGCCCACCACATATTTTGTTGCATTTAGTTACGTGCAGTGCCAGTTCTGAAATGAGGCGAATGATGTCTTTTACTCAGTTATTGCATGACGGGCTCAAGGCAATTCCGCATCGATAATAGTGTACCTAGTTACTTCCTTACGCACAACTTCTGATTTCCTTGTTTAAATTTTATAATAACTATCATTGTTGTGATATAGATAGAAATTGACGTCATTATGCTTATGTTAATTTAGGTTAAAGCACCTAAATTATAACTATTAGCCATAAATAAAATAAATCGGACTCTTGCCTGTAGTTCTTATATGTTTATTATTATTTTTCAGGATTTTAAATAAGTACACCAGGTTGTCTATGACAAAAAATGCAGTTTGGACTCTTTCAAATTTGTGTCGAGGCAAAAATCCTCCTACAAACTTCGAAGCTGTCGCTCCAGGTCAGTTTACCCAGTTTTACTATAGAAATTATTACATTTCAACCCTGCATCTCGACATAAATCATCGTAATCTTAATTCTTATATACCATAGCCATAGCCAGATACGTGACAGGTTAAAGAATAGAATCAGCTGCTGTTAGTTTGCGGAAATCCATGACATGCAATCCACCCAGCGCGATTAATGTTATGCAGATTGCATATTATATTAATTCCACCTTCTGCATGTACATAAATATCCGGACGGGAGGCGTGTTGCATACTGCATTCAAACTATATTAATGTGCTAGTGCACTATAAATATTATAATTACGATAGTGACTGTCGGTTTGGTGCCTTTTTTGTAGCTTAACGGTTAAAGGTAGACCATTACCGTACTAGTACATTACCGACATACACGCGTTCGAAGCCGCGATTTATAAAAGCTAGTGTCATTGTCATCTTCGTACCCTTTGCCCACGTTACTCGGGGTCGGCGCGAAACATTTTTTTTTTCATTCTTCGCTCGTATCATTCACTTCTTTTTTTTCATATCCATGCTCACATTCTCCATTGTTTTCTTAGGTCTCATGGTTTCTTTATATATATTTCCAGGTATTCCAGTTTTAGCGCGGTTGCTACATCACACTGACGCAGATGTGCTAAGCGACGCATGTTGGGCTCTCTCTTATCTATCGGATGGACCAAATGAAAAGATTCAAGCTGTGATCGATGCCGGCGTTTGTAGGCGGCTTGTGGAACTACTTATGTAACAGAATTTTCATTCTTATTCTTAAATCATCTGTTAATTTTTAAATGACATTTAATATTTGATTCCAAAACTGGTTCTACATTATCTAAAATTGTTCTTAGTCTTGCTTGGTTATGAAGTAATTAGGGCTGTAATTGTCCAGCGCTCTTTCAAAGGCGATTGCTACTGCAAAAGGCAAGCGGCAACGTCGCACAATCACACTGAAATTCCGCAGTGACACGTCTGGTTTCTGTGTGAGCAACTCTTATGTCTGCCTACTCTTATGCCTCTACCGTCGAAGTTGTGACACGGCTTTCACTTTCACATGTCAAGTCGCCGCGATGTGTCATTGTAATTGTCGGTCAATATAACAAAATGTACTTATCGAGGTTTACTTCTCCAGGCACAACAAATCGACTGTGGTGTCAGCGGCCCTGCGAGCCGTGGGCAACATCGTGACGGGCAACGACGCGCAGACGCAGGCCGTGCTGAACTGCAACCCGCTGCCCAACCTGCACGCGCTGCTGCGCTCCAGCACCGAGGCGCTGCGCAAGGAGGCGTGCTGGACGCTCTCTAACATTACTGCCGGCAATGCTGCGCAGATACAGGTAAACTGAACTGCAACTCTGCAACCTGCTGCCCAATATTCTTTTTTATTTGAACTAGGTATTACAGCCAGCTTTAGGGTGGGACTTGAAATGAATCGCTCTAAAACCCAGCTTATGACCAACAACGCGTAAGGTCGAGGTGATGATGAGAGGAGATGGGCAGGAAATACATTATGTCGATGAGTATAACTACTTGGGCCAGTTAGTATCTTTCGAAAACAGGCAAGAATGAGAAATCGATTCGAAATCCCTTGGAAAAGCTACTGTTCCATGAAGACGCTAATGAAGGGTAATCTTTCGAGCTCTCTGAAGCGCAACTTCATCGACATGTGCATCCGGCCCGTCTTAACCTACGGTGCTCACACCTGGTCACTCACCCAGTCTCAGAAGTGGACCCTTGGAGTTTGCCAGAGTGCAATGGAACGCAGCATACTGGATGTCAAAAAATAAGACAGGGTTCGAAACACTACGCTGTGTTCCAAAACGAGAATAGTGGACGTTGGCAAGAAGACTGCTACGCTAAAATGGAATTGGGTGGGTCACGTCAGCTGCATGCGCGATGACCCGATGATCGGTGAGCAAGTCGCACACGATGGGTGCCGAAGACGGACAGCGCCGGCGAGGCCGGCCCAGAAAGATGGGGCGAGACGATCTGGCCGCGTACCGCGAGGTTTGGTTCGAAGAGGCACGGGATAAGAGCTTGTGAAAGGAATTGGGGCAACCCTTTGCCCAGCAGCGGGACAGAATGGGCTAAAAAATACTTTTAATCTCAGAATAAAAAGGAATCATTCGGTAATTAAAAAAAAAACAGCTGTTCCATAAATTTTGCCCGTGTAAGTATTGCAGTTATGTAGGATACAGCTGTGTTTTTCTAAAAACCTATGAAAAATTTCTTTGTAGGGGTTTTTCAAAATGATGCGACTGAATACGTGTATCATTTTAGCGTCATTGTCCTTTCCACTCTGTATAAATGGTACATGTTGGATGTATAGGTTACTTTTTTTCATTTTTTTATTTAAGTACGTTCAATATTACTATCCCAATATTCCGCTTCGAGAAATCTCGATGAGAAATCCGCCGACAAAAAAAGATCAGTTTCCGCTGCAACTTCACACTTAGTGGAATTTTGTTCCTCATCACTGCTGTCAAAATGCTGAAGAAAACCATCGCGTTGTGGCTTACGGCCGATTCCCTCATACAGAGAGCCCGGAGGCCTGTGCCCGCCACTGAGAACTTTAGCTCCGGTTTTCATGAAAGCGGAGACCTAATGAGAGGAGCAGAGAAGAGACTTGCGGATATTGGCCAGTCACATTGCTTGAAATCCAAATCACGTCTATTGTCTCTCCGGAGATTGGGCAAATCTGCTCCTCTTCAATGTGCTTTGGTGAAAATCGGCCCTTTTAAGCTGATTATGCTCAAGGTGGAAGCGCCAGGGTAGCCCGCGAAATATTTTTTTATTTTTTCAAGTTTTTTTTACAATTTGCATGTAGTGTCAGGCTGTATGTTGAACAAAATACATATGATTCGCCGTAACACGTGTGTATCTGTGTGAAAATGCCGAAATAATTCCTGTTTATTAACTTCGTATTCTTTTTATCATTTCAGGCAGTAATAGACGCTAACATTTTCCCGGCACTTATTGAAATTTTAAGGCAAGCTGAATTTAAAACGCGGAAAGAAGCGGCTTGGGCTATAACGAACGCAACCAGTGGAGGCAGTCATGACCAAATTAGGTATGAAACATTATTTACTTTATATATAATGGTTTCTGAAAGCTTGCCCAAGTCATGGAGGCAGTATAAAAAACAAACTACACTCACTCACGGCCCCAATCACCTTAAGGATAGGCTGAAACCACATAAAACAACTATTCTTACGACAACTGCGATTTCTCGCAGACGCTTTTTAACGACTTTTCTTACACCCTCACTTATGAATTGTGATTATGTGTTAATTAAAATAATAGCAAGCTGATAATTTAACCTGTTGCAAGTATTCAGAAATCAGGATTATGTTTTCTAAAAGTATTATATATACTTTATCTTACTTCTTTCTACTATTATAAATGCGAAAGTTTGTGAGGATGGATGGATGGATGTTTGTTACTCTTTCACGCAAAACTACTGAACGAATTTGGATGAAACTTGGCATACAGATGTTCATAACCTGGATTAACACATAGGCTACTTTTTATCCCGGTAGGACGATCCCGTGGGACAATAACCTAACTGGGCGATGCCGCGGGCATTAGCTAGTTAAGCTAGTAGTATCTTCTATCGGATCTTACTTGTATGTATTATTTTCAGGTATTTAGTAGAACAAGGTTCTATACCACCACTATGTGACTTATTAACGTTAACGGATGCTAAGACAGTGCAAGTGGCTCTAAATGGATTAGACAATATATTAAAGGCTGGACAACAATCCGATCAACGTGATAATCCTTACGCTGTTCTCATTGAGGAGTGCTTCGGTAAGTAACTAATGATTTATATTTGCTGCTAATATAACTAGTGAATGACTCGTTATAAGATTTCCAGTGATTATGGTACACGTGACCTTTTTGCAGGTTACAGGTTTAAAGGTTTTTGGTTTAACGTCTCTTTTATCCTACACATACAGATACGGCGCATACCGGGCTACCGGCTAGCAACATTGTCTAACGCCCGTATTATGAATGTAGCACAGTGCGCAGTTTACTTGTCCATTTTTCGAGCGTACAAAGCTTGGCCAAGCTTTAAATGATTTTATGCTAAACTGGTACTAGTGACATTAATATTGACTAAGTAGGGTTGTAAGGTGTTAAAAGAAAAACTTATGTTTGGCTTGTTTCAGGTTTGGATAAGATAGAATTTCTCCAGTCACATGAAAACCTTGACATTTATCAAAAATCTTTTGAGATTATTGAGAACTATTTTGGATCTGAAGAAGAGGACGGCCGACTCGCGCCCGCGGTGTCGTCGACTACGGACCAATATCAATTCAGCGCCGATCAATCGGTTCCAATGGGTGGCTTCCAATTCTAACCTAGGCTTATAATTCTACTTTATATTGATGCTGACCGTGCAGTGAGTATATCTTGTGATGTTTTGTATAATTTATCGTATTTTTTAAAGTCACAATTTTGAATTTGGCAAGTAAAATTGTAGTCAATCCTATGTGGGGGATATTTTAGTTTTGCGATAATTTAACTGTAGACTGAGAAATCAATAGACGAAGATACAGTCAAGAAGATGCAGCGTAGGTTGGCTGCCATAATAGAATACCACACATAGAAATTTAGAATGCCGTTTTAACTTCTTATCCATATCATTTTAAAGTTATTTTCCAAATAACACACGCACATGAACTTTATACTTAGATGTAAACGTTGGCCATTCCTATCTGATGGCTAATGACCTTTATGGCTGTCCAAGACCAAATGAGTAGACTGAATTGAGATTACATGTATTACAGGCAGAATACAGTGACTTTTAGGCTGTAAGATCTTCCTATTTAAAATGTATTTCTCGCAATTAAACGATTTGATTTGATTTACAATATGCTTTCGCTGACATATCAATATAAATATTGGAAAATGTAGAAAAGTGGTTATTATATCTTTCTTGTAATGTGGTTGTTGTGGTACAGGTTTTACCTTTTTATAGTAAAAAACAGTGTTGGGCAAAATTTAGTTGAATAATGACAAAATACGTCAATCATGATTGATTAGTCATAATCCTAATCAATAAATCATGATTGCCCATTTGGCGAGAGGGTACGCTACAGTCCTTTTTAACTCTGGCTTGGCATCACTGTCAAAATTACAGTGATCTCTTTTGTAGTAATTGTAGGTTCGTGTTGGGTTGCTTCCACTGACAAGTCTGTCAAGATGACAGTGATTTTTATTCTCGTTGCAATAAGGTTGCCGTTGGGTTGCAGCTGCTAGAAGTAAAATAACTGCAGTGCGCCGCCCGCCTGTTGTACGGGGCCACTTGTCACGAGCCCTTCACTCATTCATCAGAAGCATTAGTCATCAATATATGATTAACGACTAACCTTTAAATCATAGGTTCCCAAAGGGGGCGGTACCGCCCTCTAGTGGGCGCTGGAGCTTTTCAAGGGGGCGGTAGCGGGTCCAAAGGCACATGGGGGGCGTTATGAAATACCTCTATTTACATGAAAAAAGAAAAACATTCTATCTAGCCGTAAAAATGTGTATCTTATAACTATTTTGTAAAAGGGGGGCGTTGGATTTTTTTTTCTCGTAGAGGTAGCGGTAGTCCATAAAAGATTGGGAACCTATGCTTTAAATGATTGATGACTAATTACATCAGTCATGTTGTGATTATCGTCCCCAATCATGACTAAATTAGTCATGATTAAATTAGTAATGATCAATTGATTGAAAATTTTTGTTGATTGACCCAACACTGGTAAGAAAGGTGACTTACTCGTGTTACTAGTAATATGGATAATCCCATTGCCTTTGTTACTACCGCAGTTGTAAGTTGTTACACATAAGAAATAAAAAAATACCGTGTTACGACTTGCGGTCGTAAATAGAAAGAAAAATATGTACATTTTTTTATTTCCCATCTTACAACTTACTACTGCTGTAGTAACCAAAGCAATGGAATTGCCCGTATTACTTACTGATATTAGGATTGGTAGTAACACGATTAAGTCTTGGTTAAAAACATGCGTATGTTGTCTATTGATTTCTCAGTCTACGAATTGTACATGTATTTTATTGGCATCCATTACTACACTACTCGTAAATAACAATATTTTTTATTTAAAATGAACAAGCATAATTTAGTCTTTTCCTGATTGGTCGGCAGGACAAAATACAATGTTGCTTATCAGTGTCTTGTAGAAGAAGAAGAATGGCTTGTAAAGTTCATTCTAGTATATTCTAGCATATTCTGCCCTCTGCGGTGCTAACCACAAATAATCATTGGCCTCCTATTTTGATCTAGGATTTTGGTGTAATTTCTCTAGTGAAATGGGCGTACGTATTCGTAGATCCGCTCATCGTGAATCCAGTCCAAAATGCGACACTGACTGTACCTATTTATCATAAGCTAAGTAGCACTTAGGTATACCGTGTATGTTGCAACTTTCGTGTCGTACCGCCCAATCGGGAAAGAGCATTACAGGAAGAATACAATTATGAAATGATTTGTTCATGGAGCTTTTTCGTTATGTGCTGCTGACTGTAAGGAAAGGAATAGAATGTAGGAACATTATGTATAACTACTTGACGATATGTCGTTAAAATCTAGCATATGTAATTTACTAAGTAAGACATCAGTGTAGATAGAGCCGCATGTAAATCCTAATAAATATTTCTTGAATGCAATAACTATCGTAGTCAACGTAGTGTCTAGTGTGCGTTGCCATGATTTGATTTTTGGAGGGTTTTGTGGTCATTTTAGACTATACTGTATCTGTCCAAATCTCCCTGGCAACATTTGATTGTAGATGACTTTTTGAAATTATTTATTGTTGGAATGCTCGCCAGCCAGTTTATTGTCAAACACAGTGAAACATACCATCCCGTAGTTTACCTGATCATGTAAAAATAATCAATTGATGAACTAATTCTTTGACATGGGCACAATTACGAATGGTATCTGTAAAACGTGTGTACTGCTGCGTAGGCATACTGACCAATGACGACAATACCAGCTTTGTATTGTAATATTCTGTAAAATGTAAGATGCCTCTATGCGCCCTATTCAATAGCGGTAATAAAAAACAAAGTCATAGCAATGTTCCTGGAACAACTGATGTCCAAATTATTTTTCGAGGGAGTTTACTCTCAACATGTATTTATTTATCTAAGGTTTATTTCTCTATGGTGACTGAAGAAAATTTCTTTTTTCAGATATATATGTGTATACAGAAGTGGGTAGTATCTACAACTTCGTTGCATAACTGTTTTCTGATAAAACTATCTACACAATGTGTATGTAATTATATTGTGCACCCATTATGTATAGATTATTTTATTAATTTATATAATTAACAAAGGAATTCGCCTTCTTATTTTTTATTGTAGATAATGGCGTATCTAGTTCATTTATTTTGTAGTATGTATTTGTTGGCCTTCAAGCTTTTGTTACTAAAATAAATAAACTTGTATATTGTTATGTGAAAAGTATCATTTCATAATGTATTACAGATTGGTACCAACAAATGGTTATTTAATTGAGCCCCTATTTTCCTGTTTTTAGCTGGCAACTGGAAGCAGACACTACGTAATGTATTGGGTATTTATTTAAGGGAAATATTATAAGTCAAGCCACATTTTTTTTGTTCACGGTACCCTACCTTTGATTTTATATGTAAGCCACGAGAAAATAAGAATGCTTATAGTAAACTAATTCGTCTTACAATGCCAACTAAATATTTCAAAGAAAGCGTCAAGTAAAGAGCCACAATTTTTTTTAAGTCAGCCACGGATTTTATAACTCACCAACATTTTACGTTTTACAGCTTCAACATAAGTTCTTTTTAAAAATATAGTTCAGGTATCAAATCGAAAACTTCATATTTAACTAAGCTTGGAAAATAGTAAACCGTATTCTTTTAACATGAAGATAGCAACTGCAAAGATAGAACGAGACGGGCGCCACTGGCCGCTACCAGCAATGAGAGAGCACCATTCGATTCATGCGGGGACGAGTCGTCACGTGTAGTCAGAAAAAGAATAATCCACTAGATTATAGTTCTTTTATTTAGTTAAAATAAACAGTAACATTCCTCAACATCGTAAAAAAGGCGTTGCGGCAAGGAGATCATAGGATACTAGAGCGAGCAAAGCGAGCTCGGGACTTGCGGCACCCCGACTCAGAAAGTTTAGGTTCAAGGGGATGGCGTGATCTAATGAGCGAACTAAGACCTCGCCATCCACTTTGTTTTAGGTTACTATATACCCTGTAAGCAGAAATAGGAGCCCCGCCGCGCAGCGGGGTCATGTCGACTACGCCTTATCACAAAATATTGATGTTTTCCATGACCTTGAACTTTAGGTGAATTTAAACACTAAAAAAGAGTCTATTCTACCCAAAAAAACGGAATGGGTTCATATTGAAAAATTCAGTAGGAAAAAATCAATCAACCCCAGTTTTTCCCCGTTAGAGGTGGATTTTATTTTTCAAATTTAAATGGGATCAACATTGAGATATGTATATGCTCTCCAATGAAAAAAGAATAATTGAAATCGGACTTCTCAGTAAAAAGTTATGCGTGGTCATACATTAAAAAATATAGGTATATACATATATACGGGTCGAATTGAGAACTTCCTTTTTTTTCGTCGGTTAAAAATAAAATAATTGCTACGGTTGTTTTGTCGCTTATATTTAGTGCCTATAGATAATTATTTGATGATAATTTTAGGTACATTTTTATGATCAATAGTCGGACGAGTTATGGATAAGTTATACTTAAGGTGGAAGCGTCAGGGTAGCCCGCGAAATTCAAATTTTCTTACGTTTTTTGCAATTTGCTGGTCATTGTCGGGCTTTACATTGGACAAAATATGATTCGCGGCTGTAATAAGTATGCAGTTACAGAATTATAATCATTAATACAACCCTCAAAGTTCATACAACCCCATTGAATGACTTTTTCATGAAATAGTTAAATTTTGCATCGCCAATGGAATTTCGTGTTCGGAGTCCCTGAAAATGTTACAGAAGGCTTACGGTGAATCGACTTTATCAAAAACACGTGCTTATGAGTGGTATAAACCGTTCCAAAGCGGTCGAGATTTGATGGAAGATTTGTCACGCTCTGGTACGCCATCAACGTCGCCAACTGAAGTTAACATCGCAAAAGTGAAGGAAATAGTGACTGAAAATCCTCATTCAAGTTTGAGAGGGATAGCCGCTGAACTTTCTGTGTCACGAGTCGATCCGTACCATTTTAATTAAATAATCACTTTGGTATGAAACATGTTACCGCTCGGCTAGTACCAAAATAGCTGAATTTTCTCCAAAAACTCAATCGCATAAAAGTCGCTGAGGACAAAATGTTTTTTAGCTTTTTTAACAATTTATTTTTTATATCATTACTGGTATATTGTTAGAAAAGCAAAAAAATTTTTCTGCCTGTAAGTATGTGATTTGTATACTTACTAGATCGCGCTAAATGCAAACAATAATAAAATTATACGATCGTTTGTTTTTTTTTTTGCAATTTTTTCATTGTACTTCCATCTGTTACCCGCAGGTTTTCCCCCGCGTGTACACATTGATAATAAAACTTTTTTCATGCGGGATTAAGATGTTTTTTCGGGATAAAAAACTCAGAACATAACGAGTACAAATTTTTAGGCATGCACTCGTTTCATCAACTTAAAGACAGCTGGAATTTTATACTACTACTGCTTATCTACGATAATTGAGAGGTGTAACATTTCTAATTATAGGTATAAAATAGTACTTACAAATTAAAAGGATTTTATTACCATCTAAAGTTATAATGAATGCGTTCATGGTCGTGCTACGAAGTACAACACAGAGCAAATTCGAAGAAAAATGCCAGATTTGTGGAAAGAAAATTGGATTTGACCACGATAATGCGCCTTCGCACAAGGCCATCATAGTGAACGAATTTTTGAACAAAAACTCAACAAATACCATCGAGCAACCACCTTAATCGACGGCCGACTTCTTTCTTTTTCCTAAACTCAAATTACCACTTCGTGGCACCCGTTTTCATTCGGCAGAAGACTTATAGGAGATCGCGGCGAGAACTGAACTCAATTCCGCAAAAAGCGTTTAAAAATGTTTTGATGATTGGATTATTCGTTGGCATAAGTGTATCGTTTCTGAAGGAGCATACTTTGAAGGCAATAAAATAATTTTGGATGAATAACTAATATTTTGTGTAATAATGATCGTTTCCCGGTACTTTCTTGACAGAGTAGTAAGTCTCGATACGTAGAATATCCGTTTGGTAAAAGGTCCGGTTTTCTGTTCTTGAAGGAAGTGTCATGCGAGGGGTCAAGTTGAATTTACATTTTTCTTGGAAATTTTTGTGGTGTCTGTTCTTTCGGGGTATTTTCATCCATGCAGTAGTTTTATCTACAACTTCAAAATAAAAATCAGAATTTAACAATTGTAAATACAAATAAGTATAACTTTATTAACTGAAAGCGATGTATACATCATAAAAAATAAGTCCAAAATTTAAAATCTGCTTAGCTTGTCTTACCACGAAACTCCGATGTCATTGAAATAAACTAATGTTCTAAGAAATGCATGTTCTTGGTGAAGAGTATCCCAAAATTTCATCCTCTCATCAAAAGGATTTCTGCCTTTCGTAAGCTCTGATCCTATACTAAGATAGTACAGCTTATCTTTATTTTCAACTGGGTCCCAAGTTATTTGTAAAAGCGGATCATTGTCATCAGGGGTTGGGTTACTGAAACAAGTTGGAGGTTGTTAGAAAATAACATTAAATTAATCAAAATCACTACTATGAACATTATAATGACTGTGTCAAAACTGTATTATGAAATTCACGACTACTGTCAACCGAAATTAGGTGAGCTACTTTATGTATTTCAGATGATAAGAATAATGGATACAGCTGTCCATTTCATACACTCAATACACACAATATTTCACATAGTACCTATGTATACAGCTGTGCATTTCTTTTGTTTACTTAGTAATATTCCGTGGAAATTTTTCTTAGTTTAATTATTTAGTTGAGGTTTTTCCACCGGTCCTTCCAGGTGCCTATAACGAATAAAATTCAGGATTTTGGTGGCGTCTCGGATTCTATGTTAACATCAACATTCGCGTTTATGATGAGGTACATTTAGCTCACATAATTCCGACCGTTCAACGAAAAATTGGCACAAACGATACAAGTACCTAGTAAGAAAATGGGTTGTATCATCAACATTTCCAAAATAGGTACTAGAAGACATTTTCAAGTCAAAATCGTTACCTGGTTTTAGCGAAATTGGTCCACATTTTGACTACTCTGCTCCGTGTCACCACTGAATCTCGACTGCCCTTGCAGATTGTTGGCATTTTAAGACGGTACATAAAAGGCAGTTCTGCGCAATGTCCAGCTGAGTTCATGAAATTTAAATGTGATGGTAATGACCACTCGCCAGCGAAGTTAAGAATGTAATAATATATCGGGCATTCAGGTGCAAACTGACTATGCAGTCTAACAGTTCTATTAACATAATATAAAAAATAGTAATCACTTATTAGTTGTAAGTATTGTGTTCTTGTGTCTGCTGTCAAATGTTCTTCGCCACCCAAATAAAATTTCAATAATTGTTGACCTATATTTCTTGTTAATTTATCCTCTCTTGCTAGTGATCTAGGTACAATTAGACTAGCATTCTCGTTATACTTTTCATAATCCGAATAATAATCTTCATCCATGACTTGCAATAAAGCAGCTTCTATATTATTACTACCAATTATCAAAGGCACTTTATTGAAATTTCCTGATTTCATGATTAGAGGGGGACTTTTTGTGATAAATGCAGGTTGGCCTTCAAAGTCAACTTCAATACACGGCTTGAACATGGCATCAATCACATCATAGTCTACCGCCAGTTGTCTTGCTTGAACTATGTTTACCATGGCATTCATTATGTCTGCTGCGGGTATAGAACGTAGCTTTTCAACTAGTTCTACATTAGAAATTTCCATTATGTTCAATTCATTTGATAGATCAATAACAGCTTGAGTGGGGTTTTTAGCTAAAGACCAATTATTCAAAGCACTAGCGCTTTGTACAATTGCTTTATGAAACAGACCTGTCGCCATAGGGGATAGCATCATCAAATGGACTATCGCTCCACCTGATGAACTTCCAAAAATCGTAACGTTATCTGGGTCGCCTCCAAAGGCACTTATGTTTCTTTGAACCCATTTTAAGGCCATGACTAGGTCTTTCAGCCCACAATTACCAGGTGCTGTAAAATCATTTATAGAGAGGAAACCAAAGGGTCCTAGTCGGAAACCGCATCTTACATAAACAACATCTTGGTCATTGATTAATGATTCATCAAATAACATATCCATTAGACCTGTAAATGCATATCCTCCTATCCAAAACATAATTGGCATAGGTTTCTTAGGCTTTATGCTTGGGGTTGAAACTTGAATATAGAGACAGTCTTCTGAACCTTCTACTGTTTTATTTAGGGTAAAGCATAGCGGTAAAGGCGCATTTTCAGTGCAGTCGATTACTTGATTCCATGGTTCTATTGGAGATGGTGGCTGCAAAAAATATAAAATATATACTATAATAACAAGTAATAAATACCATATACATATTAACGTAGACATGGATTGGGGCCAACTTATCTGAAAACTAAAAAATATCATTAACTCAAATACCACGTCAATCAATTGCATTCATCAAATACATCAGTTAGAGGGCATTCCTCATTCTCTATCGCCAATAAGTCGAATAAGTACATATATTGGTGAGAGACAACATAGCTTAAAGACTGTGTCTGTTCTGATGCTAACATAATAATGGGTGTAAAAAGACTTAACTAAGCCGTAACGCACTTGTTCTCCCAGCGTCATTGCGATTTTTTTTGTTCTGGACAAAGAGCGTCGTCAAGGGTTTTCGCAGGGTACAAAGGACGAAACGCGCGCGTTGCGTTAAAAAGTATTTTGAGGTAGTAAGAGTACTCAGATGCTCATTTTTAGCCTTAAAAATATTTTAGCTTGAGATTGATTCTACTGTACATATGCTACATTTATTACATGTCTTACTAATTCTGTGGCATCAGACAGGAAAAGTTATATATTTTTTTTAAATCCGGAGCCTCTAGGTGTGGCAGCTGAATCCCCCCCCCCCCTCCAGCCCCCCTGGCGCCGTCTATGTTCTGGACCATACCTGGGAACCACACTAGTTGCGGAGATATTGAAAGGCACATATTAAGCCCATTGAATGACTTTTTGGATTTTTAAAAGTCATTTTAGTATCTATTGTAACTACTTAAGTAAAATATAGTTACCGATATTAATCTACATATGAAGTTATTAAAGAAATTGAAATCTAACAGTAAACTACAATAAGGTTCAAAATAAGTTTAGAGTGTGCCATTCAGTGCTAGTGGTGAGCCAGATGTTTGCTGTGTTTATTTAAACTTTTCTTACTTATAAATGTGTGAATCATTTTATTTACGGCTTAGCAATGACTAGTAATTTTTTTTTAATCATAATAATGATGTTGTCATTGTCGTTTTTTAGGTTTTATGTAATCTTATTATTGGCAGATCTGTCTACTGTTTGTGAACTGTAATGCCAAAAAAACGGTTCAAGTCATAATAGGTAATATTCAATTTATTTTTTATTATTTTATTAAGTAATAATAATTTCGCAAAAAAAAAAAAATATTTCAAGTAATAATTCAAGTCATGCAACAAGTGACTATTTGATGTTCTTAATTACGACTTCAGATACTTAATGTAGGTAATTAATTACTAAGTGTTGATTACTATCCATATTCAGTTTCTATCATAAGGAACAAATTGACACTTGGCTGCCCATAATTATAGAATTATCAGACATACACATAGGTATTATTATTCATATTAAATCTGACAATTTCGTCTTTTCTTGAGATAACTAATGGAACCTTGGACTGTAGTTGTAGTTGGATTGTATTTCCTAATTACTTACTAGGTATATTTAAGTATTCTCGGAAACTCCTGCTTTTGCCAGAACTAAGTGGTTAAGAGCTAATGTGACTAACATTGCAAATTGTTAGCTCTATTTAATAAGTCAGATTTAAATAACCGAATCTTAATTAAAATAAGTTTTTTTTTCAAAACTAGACTTACCAAAAATCTTAAGCGGCCAACAGGTGGTTTAGCATAAGGTATTTTTCCAAACTTGTAATAAGTTCCTTCCTCAGTTTTATCAATTAATCCACAAATAGGACCATCTTTTGTCTCCACAATGTATTTTGATTCTTCAGGTATTGAAGCCATTTTATTTGATTAACCTATAATGTAGTTCTTTATGTTAATGTAGTTGTTTAGTTTTTTTAAATGTTATGAACACTTAATTTTAACATTATTAACATTATTATTAAATACTTTTAATAATAATGTTTGTTTTGTAATGTCTTTTTATTACTTTTATAACTTAATTACTTGAACACCACGGTGTTCAAGTAATAAAAGTAATAATAATGCTAAAACAACAGATTTGACACATAATCACAGATTAGTTATAAATTATTGTACCTAATGACCCTGACTGACTTGCAATTGGCCGTGATCTTGATGTTGTTTTAAAGTGTATTAAAATGTTATTGTGTTATAGATTTAGTAATCTTTGATTTAAAATAATTATTCATTCTTTAGGCCTTAAAAACGTAATAATAATCGGAATAACGACACCAAATTTAATAATAAATAATGCGTATGTAACTTACCTGATAAAAACCTCACTGTAAACTTTTATAATTAGTGAGCAAAGAAATAATTTCTTGTTTTTCCGAAATTTCGTCACCCTATAATAAGTTCGGTGTAGACAACCAACTTCTATGTAAAACTTAATGAAGTAAGAACTATTTGAATTATCACAGTATAAGCGTCTATTGAATGAAAAAATATTTAATTGAGTTACTAAGTACTGGTTAATTCGCACGTTTTACACCGAAACCGAATCATTCACATGAAGTATTGATAGGTACATTGTGATAAGTCTTATCAATCAAGTGTTGCTCAATGTTGCCGCATCTCAAATGATAAAATCCACTATTATTAGAATCCATACAAATGAATAAATTGAAGTGTCTGTTTATAATTATTGTAAAATAACAGTTTTTTTATTGAATGCATATGAAAGTATATGGATATACGGTACTTGCAACAGAAAATCATTTTTAAATTTTTTGTCTGTCTGTCTGTCTGTTTGTTCCGGCTAATCTCGGAAACAGCTGGGCCGATTTTACTGGCAGATAGCTTATCTTTTATGGAGTACCTACTGTGTGGGTGTCATAGAACTATGTCTATGGTTGTATGTGCCTAAGTCTATATATTGAATGGTTTGCTAATAAAGAGTGGTTCCTCCCCTTTCCCTTGCCCCTCCCCGACTCTTGCTCCTCCCCGACCCTTGCTCCTCCCCGACCCTTGCTCGAGCCAGCCCGCGATGCTGTGCCAGTAGTTTTAAACCAGCCCCAAAATAATATCACCACTCAGATCCAGCCTCTCCCTTTGCTGCCCTCCCCCAGCGACGCCCTAAGATGAGGTCCGAGCCCCACAGGGGGTGCCCTTAGCGTGTAGTCGCTTAGTTCGTAAGTTTTTTGCCCTGGCTGGAGGCCTTAAATTCAAGGCATCCACAGGTTAGACCAGTTAAGCAGACGACAACCTCCCAGGTAGAACTGCGAGATGCCATTAAAAAAAAAAAAGTGGTATTATACATATTGATGTATAATACCACTGTACACGAATTGTCGTCTACTCAATTACACCTATCCCTACATGGCGACCCTGCCTTCGGGCAGGCTGCATATAATGGTCGTGTCGCATTGCAATTGGCTTCATTTTTAATTGGTGCGAAATTATTCGGAAAAGCAAGATGTGTCGATCATACTAGACCAAAGAAGAGGGTTTTCTAGCTCAGAACGTAGCTGGTGCTGGAAATAGTGCGAATTTGCAAGAAATTGGGACACATTTGGGCATCCAGACTATTATGACTACAATAATTATATGCTTGATGGGTGCAGTGCTTCTAAAAAAAGCCAGTTCTAGTGCATATAAAAAATGCCATACTCGTTGGATGCGTCAGGAGATCAACCATCAGGCGTTGAAGGGCATGCGATTGTCCGGACGAGGTCGCTGCCAAAACACTCCGAAAGTAGCAGAAACTGAATGACAGTGTAGATCAGTGAACAAATAATTGCCTTCGAATTGCGTAATAAACGTGTTTGTGTGCGTAGGTACGTAAGATACTCAGGAAGAAATTAAGCAGAAAGGTAACGTTATATAGTGACTATTTAAGACTAATTCTAAGCTATGCAGTGTCGTAAACACGAATAAAATAGTGTCGTATGGCTAAGGAATTTGATAACATAGGTATATAATTAGTTACCAAATAGTTATTTAGTTAGAAAATAAGTACCTACATATTTAATAAAAAATAGGTCCTAAGCGAAGATTAGAATCTAAGGTATACAGTAGGAAATTACAAGAATCGACAAATTTTTGCTATTCATTTAAAAAATATGTAAAGAAATAAAAGCTAACATAATAGAATTAAAAAATGAGGAGTTAATATTAATAAATGAGTATCGTTATAAGATAGAAGAAATATTCGGAGAAATTAAAGAGTTATGTGAAAAAAATAGTCGTAGTAATACAGATTTAGAAAGATTAAGACGAAGAAGGAATAGTTAAAATGGCGAAATTTGATCTTAAGGTAGCACTGAATTTATTGTCAGTCATGACAAATGATGAGTTAAGTATTAAGCAGCTAATCCATGGGATCGATTACTACAGTTCTATTTTAGATGGTCAATCGCAGGAACAAATAATTACGTTTGTTTTGAAAAGCCGATTGTCACAGGCAGCAAAATTGAAGTTAGCTTCAAATTATGACTCAGTTAAGGATCTATTACACGATATGAGGGTTCAACTATTGCCAACAAAGTCTGCTACGGCGATACTGAGTTAACTACATTCTTTCTGCCAACAACAAATGCCGATTGACGAGTACGGAAAAAGCCATTACTGAGATGTTTGTGGTTTTGACGATAACCCAATCCGAAGGGAAACCCAGTAATTACCAGGTATTGAGACCGCTTTGTGAAAAACAAGCCATCAAACAGTTTTCCGACGGATTGCAAACCTGTCGATTAAGCACTATCATTGCAGCAAGAAACTTTGAATCCCTCAAAGATGCAGTTCAAGCAGCAGTTGATGAGGAGACTTCGACGCCTTCGACTGCATGAGGTGAGACTAAGGCATTTAATCAAAATAATCGATATAATTACAGGCGTGCTTCAAATAATCATTTTAGAGGTCAGCATGGACGTGCGTTCAAAGGACGCTCAAACCAGGGTCACATGCATGGAGGTGACCATAATGAGACAAACCAGGAAGCAGGGCGTGACCATGTAACTCGAGGATCGTGGCGGAAATCAAGAAGATCGAATCGAGGTAGGTCTTCTTTTCATAATAACCGAAACAAGTGGACACGTAATTCGGAAACAGTGCATGTTATGACCGAGGATACACATAAAAATGATGAATCCAAAATTCAGTTTTTTCGTGCCTAAATGTCATGTGTTAATAACATGACTGTCGAAAAAAGAGTTGTGAGAAAAATGATTAGGGTTTCGTGCAAAAATAATATATAAAAGTAATATATAAAAGTAATATTTTTATAATAATTTCACGCTGACGGAGGTCGCGGGCAACAGCTAGTAAAAAATAAATAAACATCTCGCTATCGTACCTATAGCACGAAACAATGCAAACGCACTACAGACAACTAGAGATATGAATTTATGAACAATAAAAACGAATGCCCTTAGTAGTAGATATTATAAGAATTTATGTCTGTATTCGTCATCTGTGGTTTATCCATTGTTTATTCGTTTTATGATCATCTTGTTATCACTCGTTAATCGCGCGTTTATATTTTATCAGACCAACCTCGTTACACCAATTTGTTGACAGTTCTCATATAAGTCCACCTTGAAATTGGTGGAATAAAATTATAGTCAATTCACAACACACAGACGACTTTAGCATTCTAAACAAAACGTTTTGCGAAACAATTACAAAATTAAACAGAAATCAATAATAATAATTTAATAACATCAATATCTAAATTAAACAAAAAAAAGTAATTATTTAATCTTACTCGTATTGCATTAAAAAAGAAAGAAAACGCATCCTTTTCTGATTTGGCATAATTTTCCAAAAACACAAACCGCTTGGCAACACTTGCAGATGGCAATTTGACTTTCTACATGAGACACTGACAGCATTGACAAACGTCAGCCGTCAAATTGTCACAGATTATATTTTAAAGACTTTAACCGACTTTGATGAAATTTTGCACAGTTGATCTACATACGCAAGGGAGGGTTGCTGAAAAAAAATATCAGAAAAAAGGCAACTTAAAGACGGCTAATTTAGTTTGGTCAATCAGGGTCTTTCTTTAATGGCTGGCGGGCTAGCTATTCCACTAACTTTCACTGCATCCTTCTTTAACCGGTAGACTATGAAGTTGTAGGAGAAGAGAGAGTCATCAGTCATAGATAAAGAAAATTGTTCAAACCGGGGTATTTGTTTATTTGCCTTCTTGAAAATAATAACAAAAGAACCATAACAAAGCTTCAGAAACAAAGTGAAATGTTCTACGTTGGAGCGGTGACAAACTGTAGCTGACACAGTGGAGTGCGTTTTATTAGACAGCCGTAACCCTGTACTTAGTAGGTAGCATTATCTGTACTAGCCTTAATAAGTTACGCTTTTAGGATGGCCTACACGCAGCCGTCAAGGTTTGCAGTTAACCAACTCGGTTTGTTTTCTTAAGTAGGGAGCGCCAGGGTCGCGCGAAATTCAAATTTTCTTTAGTTTTTTGCAATTTGCAGGACAGTGGCTGTATGTTAAACAAAAAATGATTTGTATGCACGTAACACGTAAGTACGTACAGAATTATAGTAATTAAAACCACCAATACCAATCCATTCCAATCAATGACTATTCTATGAACTTAGAGGGTTTTATTGGTGATTTAAATGATCATAGCTCGGTAAACCCATATTTGTTACGTGCGCGAATCATATTTTAATCAACATACATACAGCAACTAAACTGACCTGCAAATTGCAAAAAACCCAACAAAACTTGAATTTCCTACCGGCCCACCCTAGCGCTTTCACCTTAAGTGTTTCTTTTACTTACATCTATTGTACGTTTCATTATTTACTTAAACTTTTCGCACACAAAAATGTACAAAGGCGGGCTTAATTGAAAAAATAGTGGACAGCTAATGGCTTCTTCAACGGCGGTGGCACACTTGCCTGATGCATTAAGAGTTCAAGTGTTATCACTGCTGCGCGGTTGACTGTACCTATCCATTGAAATATGGATGATAAAATATTTCGTTAAGAAGCCATCGGGGGATCCCAATCGCATGCATGCATACCTTGATTTAAGCACAGTTTTGGAGATACTTAGTATTTTTATGATTCTATACTGTAAATAATGACTAGGTTACACTTTACATAAGTTTTTTGGTGACGCAACATCGTGCGTGAATATTCTTATTAGTCAACGCCTGATAAGAACCTCCTGACCCCGAATTTCGGCTAATCTCTACAGACGCTAGCCTAGTAGGTACGTCCAACCACAGGTGTGCTCATTCTTCCTTTCCACGTCATAGTCCGATGAGACAGCAAATATGACACGGCTTTTGGAGCTAATAGGCGCCAAATAACCAAATACCGAATTCCGGTCTCCAACTGAGAAATTCCACATAGAAAGCCCAATAACTCTTTCGCTCGACCAGGGAATCGTTCCTAGGACCACATGCTTTATTCAGCAGTCACGCAAGCAATTTCGAGACTAACTAGCTGAAGAGTTGGTTAAATAATAAACAAACAAAAACATTACACTTATTATTTATATTTTTCACATTTTTGTCTGGTCTACTTCTCGATCGTACATGAATTGCAGAAGATTTCGGTCCATTACAACATTTTCACAATACTTCATTTTATCTAACAAATTTTTCTTGAGTTGTCTTTCATCTTCTGCCAACATGGCTTTGAAAGCCGCAGAGCTTAATAGGTTAGCAAAAAACTTTCGATTGCTTGTAAATCGCGGTGCATATCCCACAGTCGTTCTCGACGGATTGTTTACGAAGGTTTTAAGATTTTCCAGGGCAAATCTAAATAAAAAATAATTAAGTCTTCACAGTTAAAAAAATAACTGGTTAGTAGATAATTTTATTACCAGCTCTTTGAGCGTGCGACTTAAGAATACCTATATGTAAGCATATTGGAAATCATAGGTGATTTCATTTCACCAAGAGCATAAACGCGCCTCGAGACATTGAGGGAACGCTCGAGAACGCGCGATGATACGCGCGTCTACGCGAGCCTTCACGAAAACCTGGGATTCTGTAGTATAAGCCGTGGTATAAGCACATCAGTTCTTGTTCGGGTATCCTCGTGGCCTCCCGAGCAGGCGCGAGGCGACGCTTGTAGTGTGCGTCGATATTCATACAATTTTCTACTTTCCCAAGTTTATCGTCTAACAAAAATGTCCCTATGAGATGTGTTCAATTGTTTATGTTACTTACTTCTTGGATGGCATTGGTGCGTCTATACATTGTGTAAAAATGTTGTAGAAAACAAGGGTTGTGTCCAATGTTATTTGCATTCCCTCTTGAGTCCTAAAAACAATGTTCAACAATATCTAATCATGTTGGAAATATTTTGTCGGCCGACGGTGGCGAGTCATGCTGAATCAGACCGACCCGAGCGTTTGTGTAGCACGCCTTTTACACCTATTGTTTACGAAAATTATTATTATCAGCCATTTGTGCCCCACTGCTGGACAAAGGCCTACCTTCCCTCCTTCCACTTATCCCTATCGAGTGCTGTTAATCGCCAATCCTTGTGGGAAGAGTCGAGTTCGTACCGCCATCGCTTTCTGGGCCTGTCGCGTTGCAGTTTGCTGCTGTTTGGGACCCATTGTCTGGTTACCTTAGCCCATAGCTCCTCCGGCATGCGACAGATGTGGCCAGCCCAGTTCCGCTTTATCTTGGCAACCGTGAGACCAACATCGGCAATTTGAGTTTTGGAACGCAGTATCAAGTTCCTTATACGATCAGAAAGTTAATTACGAGAAGGATAAGTTTTTTTTTCAGTATCCCAAAATTCCCAAATGACACCAACTCTCGTAGTGAACCATGGAATAAGTTTTCACCTATCGATACGCGTGTCAAAGATGGATTGGTTGAGACTTCAGATTAATCAAATAATAAAAGTAGGTGTTCAACAATAATTTTTCGTACTTTTTACCCATCGGAGGAGCCTCCGTAGGGTAATTTATTGATGAATCACATAACGATAGAGTGACTATTGACGCAAGTATTACAACACTCCACAGAACCGCTTTATTTCTGAACATTTTTGGTAAACACTATCAACACTATATTTGGTCTATCACTAGATTTTATAAACATAATGTTGGAAAAAAACGTTTTCTAATTTTATGTGAGATTGGCGATTACAATCTGAGTCGTAAAGTGGTTTTATTTTATTATTTAAGCATGTGTTTTATACGAAACGAAAACCATTACTGCAGCCCTACTTGCTGTAGGTCATATAGTTTTCAGTCGTGTACTGGCTACATTAGATTGTCATCGACACGCCAAGAGGAAGATAAAATCCCTTTTTCTATGTTGTTGTCTCACTACTGGGCAAACTTCTTTCTATGTTTTTCAGTTTTCTTATTGATTTGGTCACTCCGATCAATCTGTCAGGCTAGCGTTTCTTAGGGCTGCCTCGGTGATACCTAACACCCGTCTTCACTCAGAGTGTGACGATCCTGGCATTATACATAATAATATTTCCTCATGGATCCTATAGTGTAATCTGCTCAGTCTCAGTTCAGCCACGCAGACTAATCTCCAGCATCGAAGATGCCTGTCCTAGAGCGTATTTTTGTGTTGCAAATGCGATCGGTCAGTAAAATTTTTATAACGATACCTCATCGCTCATCGCATCTGTGATAAACCTTGATTTTGTAACATCTGAGCCCCGATCAAGTACAAAGTTGGAAAATATACCTACAATTACTAAGGTATTTTTATAATAGGGGTTAAAGTATGAAATTGCCGTTTTTATAGTATCTAATAGATACTTTGAATTGACATTAAGCCTTCGTGGTGTGAGATATTCGAGTGAAACTTTTTTAACATTATACCTATGAGATGTTTCTTTTAAAAAATGTGCAACATTCGATTTTCGAATTTAAATTGTTTTTTTTTTATTCAGCGTAGACGGAGAAGATGGATACTTCGAAAATCCGAGTAATTATTGAATATGAGTTCCGACGCGGAACTAACGCGGCAGAAAGCTCGCAATATCAATGCTGCGTTTGGAGAGAAGACTGCTAATGAACACATTGTGCATGTTTGGTTTAAGAGCCCTCTTACATTTGGGCGTTACGCTAATTTAAGTATTTTACGCACCGAGCGGGTGGCGAGCTCCGCGAGCGATACTTCTCTTTTCTTCTTTCAGACCACGTATACGTGGTCTAAAAATAGCTATAAATAAATACTGTAAAACTCTAACGAGTTTATGTTGGCATTAACTTGTAATAAATTTATGTGTGTACTAATGAATAAATAAATAAATGCTTCTATAAATAAAAAAAAAGTAATGATAGTAATTGCAAAAAATTATATTGAACTAACCAAAGCATCTAACTTGTGAAGCAATGAGCAGTCACGAAGCGTCTGCAGTTTATCAGAAGATCCGATAAACTCGGGAAATCATTTCTCAAGTGACTTTCAATTTGGATCCCTCTGCCTTGGTGCGTCGCATCGAGAAATTGAACGATCGCTTCCAAACTTTCATTCCTTTCGAATTTGGAAAGAGAATTTAGAAGTATTTTTTCTAAAAGAAGTTTTGAATGTTATCACTTTACTTTCAATACCTCCATGACCCCTGGTGGATTACCATGATCTGTTAATGCAGGAATGTTTTAGTATTATTCCGAGAGTGGGTAAAAGATGGCGCTAGACAGCTGTCTAGCGCTGTCACTTTCCGACTCTCGGAATAGTCCTAAAACATTCCTGTACTAACAGACCATGGTAACCCCCTAGTACTATTTGAGTGCGTTACATGAGTCCTACCGTGTCCTATGATTTTTCACCCCAAAATAAAGGTCGTTTCCCAGCGTAATTTGCGTAGTTACTTACTTAACTAGTTTGATGTACTGAATGCTTGGATGACGGCGTCGTGAAGGGTCTGTTTACACCTTGTATGTAAATAGCATTATGAAAAAGGTCAAGTTGTTCCCAGTTCAGGCTCATTATTAGGTGTATGTAAATTATAGTATAATATTGACTTCGCAATCAAATTAAGGTATCTCTTACCTTCAGCTTCACATTAATAGCACAAGTGAGGAAATTACAATTTTTCTTGCAGTGGCGGCGCGGCGGCGGCGTGGCAAACTGGCAAGGTGGTTACATTTTGAAATGGCATTTGAAACAAATTTCCGTTGTCTCCGGAGGCGTTCGATTGGAACATTGGCTGTATAATAATAATTCCCTTCCCCACAGCCGCAATCTTTGCCTCAAATAGGGATCCTTGCATGTGTAGGTAAATCACGTAACGGCGGATTGGTGATTTGCCATGTTTTAAGTTGGGTAGGTATGCAAAAATACAGATTTGGTTATATGAAGACTATTAACATGTTTTAGAGTTGACACTAGCAATTTCCTGAAACCTGCATAAAAACACTAAGCAAGTGTCTACATACGTAGTGTTTAGAGTACAAAATCTTGGCAAACTTTCACGTCGTATGTTCTGTTGGGGACATTGATAGGTGATATTAATTAGTGGAGCTTTGATCTGACAAACACGCGTGCCTACGATCTGCCAATCGCACTCGCTTGTCTGCCCGGCAATTAATCGTTCCATGTACTATGAGCCGAACAAGCCGGGACATAGCCGGGAGCTCTGCGTTCGTTACACGGGGTCTAAGTACCAATGCTATTTAACCGCTCTGTTTTGTAGTTAATTATATCTACTTGATTGCTGATTATGAAATCAGTCGGGTTCGTGAAATTATAAGGAATTGGGTACCTAGTACCTACTTATTTATTAAACATAAAAAACACAATATGGTATAGTAGCATCATTATTCATTTTTTATTCGCATTTATTTCTATGGCAACACTGTAGTGTAGACCGTAGGTACATACAGAATCTAGTATTTAGTCATTTCATTCGAAGAAAATAATAAAAAAATCTATTTTGCCGGCAAAAGATTGAAGCAATTTCTGTCCCACGCAAGAACAGCCCATTCCGATTGGATTATTAGCTATCTGATAACGAATTCGTCAGGGGCTGAAACCCGGCTATGAATATTTCGCTCAATTTCCTATTTAATTTTGACAACGTTCAATTCATCGGGTGGCTTGGTGCATGTTCGTGGAAATGAGGTTATGAAACCCATTGATAAAATGTATTGGACTTGAACACGTAAAATCAAAATTTTAAAGAAATTGTTTAACTTTATTGAGCTCTGTTGTTGAAACGGTTTTTCAATGGCTACGCGAGAAGAGTGCAAAACAGGTGACTCTGCCAACTGTTATGGTTGGAAACGAGCGTCTGGAGATGGTTGATCATTATGTTTATCTGGGACATGTTCTATCTTTCGATAAGGAGCTTTCCAACAAGGAGATTTCTTGGACAGGATAGATCGGATGGGCAGTATTTGGTAAACTGGAACATATTTTTCGGTCCAAAAAGATTCCTCAGTGCCTTATTTTTTATTTGATTTTAGTAGCTAGCTATATACAAATTCGTAAAGCTACTATGCAAACGTTTTTTTTGTATAATTACGCGGTTTTAAACCAAATATCAAGCTGGAATTTCCCGCTTCGAATTTCCTTGGGCAATTTGTTTCTGCTTTTCGCCCCTCCACAATTAAATTTAAAGTGAACCACCGGAGACTTTGGAGGAACGTTGTTTTGATTTAAGAGAATTAATTAATGTAACTTCCAAGTATACGCTCTCTGAATGGCGGGAGCTTAATGTGTAATAATCGTTATGCTTAGTCTCGATATAATTAAAACGAGTACTTTGCTAACTTCAGCCTCTTTCAAACATTTTTCAAGCCGGTTCACGTTAAAATAATGGGGTTAAGTCCGTTTTTTAGTTTGGTAGTTTTATTTCTGTTGTATAAATTAATAAAAAACTAAAAAAAAATTGAAAATATAAATTCGACAGTAATTTACCACAAATATTGTTAAGTTGTTCATAGAATTTCAAAGCACCACGTTAAAACTGTGCATTGCAAGTTTTAAGTTCATTAATGAATAAAACAGAACTATCGAATGAGGTTGATATTCCATGTAAGCAGAGGCGGCAGGCGCAGGCACATAATTATTATCGTTCGCTATTCAATGTTTTCAATAGATAAATATTTTCAATGTTTTTCATAACGGAAACACCAGGACAGCTCAATTTTGTAATACAAAAATTAACACCGTATTTCTGTATACGGTCAATAGTCCGTTCCCATATCTGATTTGTGAAATCAGACATGGGAACGTACGACTAATGAGGTGGTCTGCGTCAATTTTACAACTTCACCTTGTCCTGAGGGATGGGATACTTAAGAACAGGTTACGGTAGCAATACTGGGAAATATTTATAGAGCTGCCAATTACGAATTCGTCCGACAGCTGAGCTCTAATGGAGTATTTCGTAGTCGCTCTAGCTTCAAATGAACGGGCAACGTCGCAGATGTGGCGTCGCCGATGACGACGGTGACGAGTTTTATAAGCGACGAGCGGGTGGTGGTGCCCTGAAGAATATCTACCGTGGCGGATGTCTATTGTACGCACACGTCCCAGGATGAGTCAAGATATAGGTATTTCCCGTGAAGATTTGACTATGACATGATGATATGATTAAAATTCACTCTTTTATCAACAACCTTTGTTTATACGGGCTGAAGTTTTGAGATGGGAATTACAATTGCGCTAGATAGGGCAATGTTGTATTTTTCTAGACTGTTAATTTCGTCTGTTTTTATTTGACCAAAAAAGAAACCAACTAGTCTAGTAGAAAAAAATAACTAGTCTGTAACTCCGGATTTGGTATTTATTTTCTTATCTCAATTTTCACTAAGGTACCCTCTTCAGCTTATGATTTACGGCCTCGTAAAAATGTTCCGGTTCTGTGGCCACCTAGTCGTCTCCTTTGAACGTTTTCTTGCATGTAATTTTAATTTAATTTCAGCTAAAATTTAATTTTGAATAAGCCTTCGTTATTTTAATGAAAGAGTGAGGAAATTAAGCGCATTAGTATCATTAATCCGATTATCTAGTCGATTCTGAGCCGTGATTACAGCTGAGACTAGAATGAAAATAATAATAATGTGTTTCGCTTTAATGGGACGGGGTCTCGCATTTCAGTGAGGGTCACAGAACGTAGCGGGCTGAACAAACATAATGTTCAATCTCAAAGCACTCGAGTGTGCAGATCCTGCCAACAAGCAAATGAAACGCTCAGGGTGCACGTTTTGTGTGCACCCTATGATGCATAAACCAAACATAAGTAAGCGTTCATTATTTTCGGCTGTACCTCACGTGAACCTTTAGTCACTTGGCATTATATGCTTGAGTAAACTCATTATTATTTTATTTTATGACTTAGTAAAACAGGAAGTGTAGGTATGTTTAGTTACTCTTGTAGGTACTATACAAAAATAGGTCTCTCTGTATTTCATTATTATACTGAGTTTAAAGTTTTTCGAGTTTTCCTAATGGATGTATCTGAAAAGATTTGTTAATCAATATAGGTATTATATACCTGTTTCGTGAACTTTCGCATCTATTTTGTGTAAAGTAAATCCCTGAAAACTAAAGACTGCTCATCAAAAAATCTATACGTATAATTTTTTTTTCTCAAAATTTTTCATCATATTTGTGTAGCGGTTCATAGAAGGCACCTACTCTCCAAATGTCAGCTGTGTCGTGCTTATAGTCTCGGAGTAAAATGGCTGTGACATACGGACGGATGGACAGACAGACAGACGGACAGACCGAATCTATAAGGGTTCCGTTTTTGCCATTTGGCAACAGAACCCTAAAAACGACCAAGCCACAAATATCAATGAAATTATTTTGAGATCGGTCGAAGCAGTTGAAAATCGTTATAAATCAGTGGACTCAGTGATTAACAACGATGACGCCATACATTACCCGGTTGAATTTCTTAACACATTGAAGCCTCCCGGTCTGCCAACTCACATATCTAAATTGAGAGTTGGCGCCCCAGTAATGTTGCTGCGTAATTTAAACCCGCCAAAATCATGCAATGGCGCCAGGTTGCGAGTGAAAACATTGCAACGAAATGTTATCGAGGCAACTATACTGACCGGTTGTTCCCGAGGGGAGTCTGTGTTTATTCCGAGGATTTCTCTAACACCATCGAACTACCCTTTCGAGTTCAAAAAAGTGCAATTTCTCCTCAAAGTCTGCTTTGCCATGACCATAAGTAAATCTCAAGGCCAAGCTCTTAAAATAGCAGGGTAGACTTAAGCGAGAACTGCTTTTCACACGGCCAGTTATACGTGACCTGCTCTAGAGTAAACTCCCGGGGCAGCCTGCTGATTAAATTAGTAGTTAAAGTATTTTGTTGTAAACAATATTAATTATTTATTACCCACTTCTGGTTGCCTCTTAATAAGACCTTTTCACACACGCTTTGAGTTATGTTAAAACCATACAGTTACTCTCTATCCAGAGATTAGTTTAATTGTACTGAGAACTTCTTCCTTATGGCTTTGTTTGGGATATTTTCAGTTCGTATGTTTAATGAGAGGGAGTGAGAGCGCATAATAATGTTCGTTTCTGGAAAAAATATATGTCATTTATTTCATGTAGGCCACGCGGGCGAAGCCGCGGGTAGAAGCTAGTTATGTATAATTCACCAACGAAAAATTTCAAGGACTGCCAAACACGACTGTAGAACATAGAAGTGTGTAAATATTCCCCCAAAACATAAATATTATGTAACCACGTAGG
The DNA here is from genome assembly GCA_964057025.1 of Standfussiana lucernea. Lineage (NCBI taxonomy): Eukaryota > Metazoa > Arthropoda > Insecta > Lepidoptera > Noctuidae > Standfussiana > Standfussiana lucernea. Next base: position 6,765,385 of record OZ059793.1, read on the forward strand.
TACTTAAGTCGTACGGGCATGGTCGCCAAAATGTCGGCAATAATAGCCGGGTATGTTGGAGTTTGTTTGTGCAGATAACAGCACCGGATGGAGTCCGATCTTGAGCCCCGGGTCCCTAGTCCCTGCCCCACCCACC